>OY728156.1:1129048045-1130319045 GCA_963277665.1 Viscum album | reverse complement strand
GGTATGACTCCAGTGGAGAAACCCAAAAATGGAAGAACCGTAAATAAAATTATTAAATAAATTTATTTTATTTTTCAAATGCATATAAATCATAAATAGTTACCTAGATTAAAAATATGAGACCACCGCTGAGCATGTGAGGGTATGCATTCATTAGGAAGATACTGAAATTAGCCGGTGCGGCCACCAGTGAAAGATAGTTTTGGGTCGTAAATAAAATAATTAATTGAAAATTATTTTATTCTAAAATCCATAACATCTATACGGTAACTCGGATTTAAAATCCAAGAGTACCTTTGAGTTTTGTGGGTTGTGTTCTCCTTAGGTAGGAACTAACCCCATCTAGCGTGGGTCGAGGGTGAATGTTATTAATTTATTTATCTTTTTTATGGTGTGTTCAGCTATCGCATGAGTAGAATTCTCTAACTTTTGGACCAGTGCTCAAATTGAAAATCTGAAGGCACCATTGAATCTGTAGTGCTGACATTCGCCTAAAATAGACTTTACTTTTATAGTTGTAGGTCTGGAGAAAAAGATATGTTTTGTGAATTTTTTAATGAAATAAAATGAAATAATTTTATTATTTTATTTTTATTATTATACTCCAACAGAAAAGTGGAGTGTGGGACCCGCGATGTGTCATGCCAATAAATGGAATGACCTATCAATATTATGTAACAACATAATTGGTGAATTAAGAAGGTTCCTAATTAATTAACCCCCATTAATTCCCAATGTTGTTACATACCCTCAACCACTCTAATTTTCTATAGTTTGGAGAGAGGTATCGACATAACATCACCAAGAAACTAAGTGTTGAAAGAGTGTCTTAATGTTGAACCCTTAGAGGATAGAGCCAATACCAGGAGAAGGTGAGGGGTTACAAAAAACCATGGACTGATGGACAACGTGTGAGTGGCGTCGTTGGGAACCGGTTGCAGGAACAAAGAACATGATCCAACATCATGCGCAGACTCTCTCCAATGGGTTTACGAGGTAGGGGTTTATTCTTTTAGGAACATTAAATGATTCCCTCTTCCCCATTATTGATTTGTACAATGAACATGGATCAACCAATTAACGGGTTGATCTGCGATTCCTTCAATTTTCCTTGAGGTTGTTACGGCGTATCTTTGTGAGGTTTTGTTGTTGTTTAATACAAGAAATTGTTGAACCCGTTTTATCCACCCTTATATAATGAGCTAATGTGGAGGGAGTAAGCCTAATGAACCCATCCCAAATGCTCCACAACATTGCTACCCCTGCACCTTACATGGAAGACAACTGACACAGTTTCACCAACTGTCTATGAAAGAGGCAACACATCTACACACGCTGAAAGAGGAGGCTGTGACATGAATCTATGACCTGCACCGACTAACCACGGAGGAGCTTCGGCACGCCGTCTCACATTTTCGGTGTGCAAGGGGCCACGTCTCATTAGATGAGGTAGTTGGAGAAGACGATCGACTCATTGGTCGGCCACAGAAAGAAAGGGTGGCAAGCCATTACACGTTGTTGAGGAACAGGAGGCTGCGGAGAATTCCGCGGTGCAAGAGGCGTAAGCCGCACCGCCGATAGGTTTCTCGGTGACCGGGTGGCACCCATGTGGCTCTAATATTTCATGAAATTGTACGGCCTTTGCGCCATTCAGGATAACGAGGGGAATCCTCCCATCTTACTAGATAGGGCGGACAGCGGATAGGCCACCCCTTGTAGGCCGCACCATACCCGGCTGGGTGGTCCCCTCGTCGGCAGCACCCTATGAGGATGGGCTGCCCCCTTGTAGGACCCACCCTTAACGGCTGGACCGCCTCCCTTTTCAGGTGCGCCTCACATGGCCGGGGCTCCCCTTTACGGGACGCCCTTTAGCGGGCCACCCTATACGGGTCAGGTCGCCCTTATGGGCACCCCTTTACAGGTCGCCCTTATGAGCCGCCCTTTGCAGCCCCCCCCCCCTGTGGGCCGGGCTTCCCATTGCGGACCACCACATTTAGGGCCGAGCGGGGCTCAGCCTAGCCGGCTAAACCCGCTACGGACCAGCCCAGACAGTGATGGGCGGGGTCCGTCTGATCGTGTCGGACCAGACACAGGCCCACCCAGGCTGAGATACACTGAAAAGGCCATATCATGATGACTGAATGTCAGTTTGATGTACTATCTACGGTCTTGGGATCCTTGGATCGTGTCTTGACTATCGGTATTCTTCACTTCAGTTTTGGAGACAGTTGTAGTATAACCGAGATGGATCAAACTCAAATCTAAAAGGGACCCTGGAGATAAAACACATATAACTCACAGACCGGGCATCTGATGAACACACTGTCTATCATATTGGAACCCTTACAACATATCTGTCCTTTTTGTTACTCTTTTGTGGATATTATTATCGGTCGAGGAATGAAATATATCTCTAGGTCATGTTGTACAGAACTCGAGTGCACTATGTGCGAGGAATCCGGTTGCTGGAAGTGAGGCGGAGGTTAGAGACATATCATGTAGATGTCAATGCTCAGCAATCTTTTGTAAGTCAGTGCTTACCGATCCGATGTGGGTCAGATCCTATGTGGGTCAGTGCTTTGTAATCCTGTGTGATTCATCTCATACTGATATGGTGTGGGTTAGATCCTATGTGGGCCAGTGCTCAGTGATCCTGTGTGGGTGAGCGTATACCGATCCTAAATGGGTCAGATTCTTTGCAGGTCATTACGGGGGTTGGTACCTATCAACTCTGGGTGGGTTGAGTCCAATGAAGATTATTACGGGGGTTATTACCTATCAACTCTTGGTGGGTTAGATCCTATGTGGATAATTACCAGGGTTTGTATCTATTGATCATGTGTGGATCATTGTCGGGGTTTGTACCTATTGATCCTATGTGGGTCAAACTCTGTAGGGCTATAAGAAGTTCCTCTTGATAGAATAAGATGATCTAGCTTCATGACTATCCATTTGTACTTTTATACTACACTGAAAACCTTCTTTGAGCTGAGACTCTGTTAGAACAATATCTTTTACATGTGTGGTAATTTTACCTTCGACGTGATAACATCATAGTGATGCCTATGTGGTCCTTTTACCTTTGTGGTGACATCTTCATCATGATACCTATGTGGTACTATTACCTTCATGGTGATATATTGGTGGTGTTACATGTGTGGTACTTTTACCTTCAGGGTGTTATCATTGCGGTGTTAGGTGTGTGGTTCTTTTACCTCCGTGGTGTTGCGTTTGTGATATTAATCCCTCATGTATGAGATGATTATATATTGATAAATTTGGTATAATTATGTTCATATACCTAAGTAGAGTTGCTGACTGCTTCATGCATTCTTATTGGGCCTTGATTTGTGGTTTTCATTCATGGAACATTAGAAGACCTATGGGGTCTCGGGGTCCCTACTGAGTATCGTTATACTCAACCATGCATGGGCTTCTCTTTCACCTTGTTATGTCTTGTGTAGATGATGTAAAACATTGATCAATATTTGAGGGAGTCGAGATCAGGCGGTACATGGAAGAGATGGGCGAACGAGGAGTACTATAGAGGCAATCGGTTCCAAACCTCCAGGTTTGATCATCATAGGAAGACCCACGAGTGGTTTTTCATTTATCAGTTGTAATATACATTTTAGTTGTACTTGTACTTTTACAGCTGGGCTTGTATTTCATCCCCATTACTTTCAACTCTATTTTTAGAACAACAATGTACTTGTTAGTTGAATAGTGTTTCATTCTACTATGTATGTTTGTACATGTATACAAGAAATGCCTTCCTGTTTTAGGGAGACAACTTTCAAGTGCTTGTCACCAGCCCCTAGCAAAGGGAAAAAAGGATTGGGGTAGTCACAGAACGGGCCCTGAGGGACTGGTTGTGACAAAGGGGTATCAGAGGATTCAATTATACTGAATAACTAGGACTCTAATCTTTTCAATGTGGCAATAGTGTTTAGTGTTTTGAGTGTAATTTTAAGTTTGGGGAATCTAGTGTTGGTACGGAGGCTTACATATCCATACATTAGGACCCCGAATTCATAGTTTCGACTTAGTGCACGAAAACCCTGATTTCATTTTTTTGAAAAGTTTTTTTCTTATTATCTCTCTGAGTCATCTCATGTCGTATAACATAATTACTATGGAAAACCTATTCTATATCAGGATGCCTCTACGTAGACAACAAGCTATAATTTCTAAGAGAGTACATGATAACGACTCATCGAGCGATGAGGCTTCGGTACATGGCCCTATTACTGTGTTAGCACCTTCGGGTGTTGCACCAGTAGCACCAAAACCCATTGGGAAGTAGATTCCACCATCCCCACCATCTGTGGGTGTAAACCGACGGAGCGCGTTGCATGAAATTTAGCAGCATAGAGCTCTGAGGATCTGAGGTTAGATGGACCTGCAGGCGGCTGAGGACTGGATGGAGGCTGTGGTTGGAGTTTTTTTCCTAGTTCGGACACTACCAGATCATATGGTGATCCAAGATACAAATATTTATCAGCGAGTGACCATTAGGATGGTCTTCATGGTGATGAGGCATCAGTACATAGATTGTTTCCCGAGATTTTACCTTCAAGTAGTTTTCCATCAATATCACTTCTCGTTGTTCAATAGTTGCAACTTACAGTAATGGTAGAGGACATGTGTAGACTGAGTTCCCAACACATGTTTCAGAATCATATATCCATCAGGTTCCAAGGAAAGCATGACTCATAGGATGTTATGGACTGGCATGAAGAGGTGATAGTGTTCCCATCTAGCCAAGGCTCCATTCGAACATATGGTGGTCCAAGTACAGAGCCTTCTACATGGATCAACATGATGATGACCGGGTATATATCACCCTGATCATGTGATGAGATATTTTTGTGTGGAAAAGTTTTGGAACCTTCTTTAGTGTAGGGGGTATCTTACCATAATCACCTAAGGGTTGAGTTTTCCCCAGAGGATCTACTGCTTTGGAAGGACAACATGTCGGTAGCTGAGTATATATCAAGGCGTACCAACCATCCCATAAAATCGATGAATACAATGTGGTCAGTGATTCAGGGCTTGGACCTCTGAGCAAGGTTTTATTAGGTTCATTGAACCTAGAACCATTAATCTATGAATTTATTCTTATATTAGGGTGCTAGACAGAAACTTTTTTGTTGGATTTTTTTTTGGATGAGCAGATAGAGCTAGTGAATGTTAACAGTGGGAAAGTAGGAAACAGATGCCACTCTTAGCGACTTTGTCATGTAAAATGTTTCGGGTAGAGGAAGTGACAAGGACAGATGAATCTACATGCAAGTAGTCGTGGAAGTGCGTCTTGGTGAGTAGCATGAGGTGGTATACATTTCGGCATGATACAACCACCCCCTATGAGGTCCCCACCAGGCTCAAGGTGCTAGAGTACATATGAAGTGAGCAGATGAGAGAGATCAAGGAGTGTAACCCAAGGGCTCTATGAATGATTATATGACCTTTATGTGCCTAAAACTCATTGCCGTGTTAATAGACATATGTACCGATCATTTCTTCTTGCCATGAATCCTGTTCATTACCTAGGGTTTCTAGATAAACTTATGAATTGACTCTTACATAGAGGGATGCCTTTGAGAGGAGAATTAATAATAACACTTATGTTGATGGTGTGATATGACCCTTGAGGCAAGAGTTTTGGTTGGAACCTCTTGGTGGCAGTGTCGAGGCTTTATGACATTAGTTTGGGTATGGACTGGACATCCACATTTTGTACTCATATTGACTATTTTTAGAAAACTATGTAGTATATCTACAGCGTTGGAATGGGTTTTTTCTTTGTCAGAAAAAAAGGAAACCAAGGAAGCACAACATGAACTAATTCATAAGAGAGTGCATCAGATCACCCTTGTGTCAGCCACCCATACCCATGTGGCAGTATGAGTTTTGAGTTTTTCAGTTCCCAACAGTAGTGGAAGAGTGTGGGTCATATTTTCAAAAAAATTTGTAGGATAACCTCTCTAAAGGGAGAAGGAAATCTGTATATGATACATAGTACCACAGATTTTTACCTGACATCTCTAGGGTAGTAGCACCCTTTTCATCTTTGACGAAGAAGGGTGAACCTTTCCTATGGACAGAGAAGTGTCAGCAGAGATTTCGAGAGATGCGATAGAGACTGATGAGTGCCCCTATCTTGAGGCCACCAGAAGAGGGTGTTGGGTATGTAATCTAATGCAAAACATCAGGGACTATACTTGGTTGTTTTCTGATACACGAGTGGAAAGTGATCACCTATGGATCACGATAGTTGAGACTGCACTATCATAACTACGCTACCCATTAACAAGAGTAATCAGAATTGGTCTTTTAAATGAAGATGTGATGACCCTACATGATGGGTGAATGGTTAACTATTTACAATGATCACTAGAGTCTCAGGTGTATCTTCTCAGAGAAGGACCTAAACCTATGAAAACAAAAACGGCTACAGTGCCTCTAGTATTATGACATTATTATAGTTTATACCCCTGGAAAGGGGAACATTGTAGCATAGAAACTTAGTAGGAGGTCTGGTCTTCAACCGCTATGTGAGGCGTTAGAGAAACAAGTCACGCTATAGATATCCTTCATAGATAAAGATGGACTAGCTTACCTCCAGTCTATTAATGTCACTCCCCCAATTCTTCAGAAAGTTTAGGAGGCACAACATGGGGACGGTGACTGAGAGGACAAACATTCTTAAATATCATCAAGACGGTCTTCTAAAGAATTTTCTAACGGTGTATATCACTTCGTTCTCTTCATAGGATGCACCATGGTTCCAGTGAATCTACATGAAGAGTTGTGAGGGAGTTTCATACAGCCCTTTTAGAGGTACATCCATGAGGGGTGAAGGTGTACTAGGACTTCCGGCATCTGTACTAGTGTCTAGGGAAGAAGGAAGTAGTGGAAGAGTTTGTATTCGGATGCCTCACTTGTACGCATGGGAAAAACTACACAGAACTATTAAAAGTCTTATGCCAACAAGAGATGGAGACCCTTGGGGTCTGATGAGGAAGACCATGTCTTCCAATGGGTCGCACCCTGAAAAAGATTGTTGTGGTTTGGTCGGGGCGACATGTTATCTCTATGTTTCATCATAAATTTCTAGATTTTCATAAGAGCATTTGTGGTGGTGTACCGTCTATCACTTCCCCCATAAATGCACCAGGTGCATAATGTTTTCCATGCATAATAGATGAATAGATGCATTCTTGATCCATCACATGTGATCGACTAGTGCGAGATGGTCTTTGAGGATGGGGTGAATTTCATAATGTTTTTGTTAATGATAGAGGATTGACATGAAGGAGTCATTTGGGGATTTTGAAACCCTATGGTGTGGGTTTGGGGGTATCATGGGAACCTACAAGAGAGAACATGGGAGTAGGAGGCTCATATTCATGATCAGTACCCTCAACTGTTTGATTTTTCATGGTTTTGGATTTCAAGGAGGAAAGGACCTAAGGTGGTGAGAATGTAAAGACCCAGAAACTCCATTTAATGTTTTTAATATTATTTAGTAATATTTGGAGACTACAAAATATGAAAGTGCTTAATTCTAAGGCCTAGAGTGCCTCGAATGATCCATCAAAAAAATGTTTGGTTTAAAAATATCATGTGTGAGTGGTTTTCCTGAAAAAGTTGAAATACACATAAACAGGTGCCCCTATCAAAAATACAAGCACATTATTGCGTTCAGAATGGTTGTTTTACACTAGGAACAACATATGATTAGTGGGTGTAGGACTCTAGTGGGAAAACCAAAAAATGGCATAAAAGTAAATAATATAAATAAATAATTTTTTTATGTTTCAAATGCTAATAACTCATGAACGGTAACTTGGATTGAAAATATGAGATCAACTTTGTTCTCGTGAGGGTATTATTTCTTTAGATAGATTCATACATTGGCAGACACGGGCCACCGGTTGATGTTAGTTTTTGGTCTAACCAAGAAAATTTCGTGACAATTATTATATCATAAAATCCATAACATCTAAACAGTAATAATGCTTGAAAATTTGAGAGTACCTATGAGTTCGTTGGGGCATGTTCTTTATAGGCAGAGCCTAGCCCAGACCGTCATGGGTTGAGGTTGAACGTAATAAATATATTTAACTCTTTTAAAGGTACGTTCTGTAAATGCACAAGCGACATTTTCTAATATTTGAACCGGTGCTCAGATAAAAAATCAGATGGAACCGTTGAATCTGCATAGATGGAAGTCTTGTAAGGGAGACTTTACTTTGACCGTAGTAGGTATAGAGAAAAATTTATGTTTTGTGACTTTTTAAAAAAATAATACAAAATAATTTTATTATTTTCTAATCATCCTTATCCTTTAATGGACAAGCGAAGTGTGGGACCCACTATGTATCATGCCAATAAATGCCATGACCTGAAAATCTAATGTAACGACATCATTGGGGAATTATGATGGTTCCTAATTAATATGCCCCCATCAATTCCACATATAGTTACTTACCCTCCCTAACACATATTTATGTAGAGATTTGGGAGGGTTATCGGCACACCTTCGCTAAGAAAAATGTAATAAAATAGTTTCGTGATGTCTAACCCTTAGAGGATGATGCAAATCACAGCTGGACGTGACAGGTGACACCATACAATGGACCGAAGGATGACGTGTTAGTGGCATTGTCGGGAACCAGTTATAGGAATGAATAATGTGATCCACCTTCAGTCATAGAAACTTTTCAACAGGTATACGAGGTAAGGGCTTATTTTTTAACGCACATTAAAATTTTCCCTCTTCACCATTCTTGAATTATACAAAGAAAGATGATCAAATGACTAACATGTTAATCCATGATCCATTTTTTTTAGAGGTTGTTATGGGGTATTTTTGTGGGGCTTTGTTTTTTGTTTCATAAAAGAAATTGTTAAAACCATTTCATGCTCCCATTGATCATGAGCTTACGCAGAGAGTGCGAGCCTAATGAACTGGACATGAACCCCTCTTAACTTTTCTAAACATGTGCCCTCCATGGAAGAATTTCATAGCGACAACACCCACTGGTTACGAAGGAGGAGACACGTTAATGCACACCATCAGAGGAGGCTGCAGCACGAAGCAGCAGAGATCATCAGAGAAGCTGACACAAGCTAGTCGTAGAGGAGGTTTGGCATGCTCTCGCGCACCTCTGTTGGTCTAGGGGCTGTGACTCGTCAGCCACGACAGTCGAAGAAAGTGGTCGACTCATCAGTACGCCATGGAAGGGAAGGGAGGCACACCGTCACACACCACTGGGGAAAAGGAGGCCTTGGTCAAAGCCGTAGTGGAGGTGGCTGCACCCGAACCTCCGACGGGTTCCGTTGCAACCGGGCGGCGCCCAATTGGTGTCGTCGTTTCATGAAACCAAATGTGATCAGGGCCGTTTGGGATACCAAGGGGAAATGTAACACCCCGAGATTTTATGAAAAATATTTTTTTTAATTTCATTAATGTCTGGTGTTATACGCTACACAAAAAATATCTTGCACAACATGCATCCTTCAATTTCCTTGCATTACATGAAATCGCGACCTTCCTCGATAGCGTGTGTAGTATGCAATACCATGTTTCACTAAACAATGATATGCTATTAAAATATTATTAAAACTAGCCGTTATGAATAGTAATAACCACTTTTTGAAATTTTGTAAATTTTATTTTTCGAAATGGACTTCATTTTTGGATTCAGAATATTGAAATTAGCTTAGGGAGAAATTTTGGTACTTTTCGGATAACTTTCATATTCTGATGAATAGTGAAAATTACTCAATTTTAATTAAAAGAAACTATTTTAATCGAAATAATTAATAGTGATAAATTATTAATTTGAGTGGTTTTAAAGTATATTTAAAATATATTTTTACAATTTAATATAATGTTGTTCATTGTATGTAATTTCTCATTTAAACCAGACATAAACAAGTGTCAATCTTTTGATAGTTATTATCTTTTAAAAACACGCTATTTGTTTGGACGATGGGAATTAATTTTTAAATTAGCTAATGTAACTGATATGTTTTGAATTTGGTAAAATAAAAATCATTTTTTAATTCATGATATCAAATATTCCTTAGGCCTAATTTTTGGTATTTTTTTGGAAACTTTCATTTATTGATGATTAGTGAAACCACTATGTGGTAGTTAAAAAAATGAATTTTTCATAAAACATAATTTTCCCGCTTCTATTAGTAGAATTTCAAAGATCCGAGAGACACAGTTAATATCAAGGACTAAAATGTGCTTCAATGAGATGAAAATAATTTTTTCTGAATAGTAACTTTTTACTTTTTTTTACCACGGTTATAAGTAAATAGGGTAGTTAAGGGTAAAAATGATATTATTATTACCCTAACACATGTTAACCATTCATGAATGATTATAAGGTATATATAATAAGTAATCATGAAATATATGACATAATAATGATATTTTATTTATGTGTAAATATATGTATGTCATCTACTTAATTCCATTCAACTCAATAAGGAAACGAAAACAGCGTTCATGCATACGTACAACCTACCGTCTCCATGAACAATGTATTTCTTTCCATTTACTGATCTATTATATATACATATATTCTGAATATATATTATATCTAAATCATGTTTTATATTCTGCAATTATGTAATCATGATCTAAGTAATCATATGAATAATTACAAGTCAAAACACAGAGGACAAATGAAACGATTTTACCCAAAACACTCTTTAACATGGAATTTACAAAAGAACTGGTCATATAATGTCATAAGTGAACCATATATGATATCATAGCAGTGAGTATGATTCTGGAATAAGTCAATGACATTATTTGAATCATTATACAGGTGGTTCATACACTTACGAAGCAAATCGGACCTAATGTAATGGAAATATCACAATCTCATTTTTATCCGAGATTGTTTATACTTTGGTATTTACTGAGGTGTATTTTATCATCTACATCCATGTTTCCTAAATATGTAATATTATTTCCATCCACCTATGATTGATTAAATCCATTTTTACCCATTGATGAGTTTATAGTAAAAGACATGAAAGGAATCTTTTGTCGTTTTTTGTACGAGGTACTTTTTGACTTTTCCGACAAAAGTACGAGAAGAATGTTTTTTTTTCTTATACGGCTTGAATGGATTTTTTAAACATTATTTCCAAGAAGGTTCCTTTACAAGTTTTCGAGTTTATTTTTAATCAACTTCTTTTAGTTTAAAATTGTATGAAATTTTAAGAAAGGATAATGTTTTTGAAGTTGAAAGGATATTTTCCTCAAGAATGGAGTTCAAGTGTTTTATCAAAATTATTTTCCATATAAGATAATATAGGGTTCTATTTCTATCCCCATTATAACATTGATTTTATTATTATGTGATGGAATTAAATTTATGAATTCCTTTATCTTATATGAATTGTTTTATGATGTCATGTTGTTTAAGAATCCTATCTTTATTACATGGGTTATGCAATGATTTATGATTTATGATTTTGTGGCACACATATGAATGGTATCATTATGAGATGGGTGGGAACTATATATCCCTCCAATGCATTGGGTAAAGATTTTATATCTCATGAGATAGACATGGCTGGAACGGCAGGTTAAACCAGTTCAGTGAAACAGGACTGAAACGAGGAATGAACTCGGTTCAGAAATGGACTTTGTCCACTAATATAGTCTTGACAATGAGTCATGACTAATAAGAAATGATTCTCTATGAATATGTGTGTATGCCACAAAGTTTCATATTTTATGTTATGATTATTGGGATTACATTTCAATACAATTATTTATCCCATGTTATGATATTATGATCTCTTTTACAGGTTAAGACTTCCAAAATGTTATGTTCTTATGAATATGATCTGATTGATATTTCTTTTGGTTACCTTTTCTAAGAATTTGAGCTCACCATTTTATGTTTTCTTTTCCCCAGGATATAAAGAATGGTTTTAGGTATAAAAAAATATCTTAATAGAATATGTTGAAGATCTTTACCATGATTAGAAGATTATATTCTGAGTTTCCAAAGACACTAAACTATTACGGTCCTTGTGTGTGTGTTTTTGTTATGTAATTAGTATTCCGAAAAAATAATATAATGTCCATGTACGTTAAGCTTGGGGTCTCTACAGTTGGTATCAGAGGAACGGTTTAGTCAACCTTTGGAAACTAGGATGCGAGAACTTTAGTGAGATCCCTAGAGATATTTCAATGGTATGTCTAGGGATGTCCCTAAGGTTAAGTATAAGTATAGGTTATAGTACTAGAATTACGAAAACCCAAGATGTTAGATATTGAAGGTACTCCCCCTTTATTATATTGTTTTTCCTAGCGTGATTTTTTCCTCTCACACTATTCTTTTTCGGTTTTAGAAAATGGCTGGAAACAAGATGATTCACGATAATGGAGGATATGATGGACAATGGAATGATATTATTCATGAGCAACCAAATGAAATGGGATTTGGAAGTCCAAACATCATTATTATGCTGAATCAGAATTCTCATAATATGATCAATAAACTCAAATTTGGTAAGTTTCCTGACTCGGCTAATAAGAGAAAGATGGAGTTTCATGATGATCATAGAGGAAATAATGTTCAATTTCTCCTATGTAAATCATGTGGGAAGAGGCATCAAGGAGAATGTTTCCAAGGAACTGGAAGAGGATTTGGGTGTGGAAAAGAAGGACATAAAGCCAGTAAGTGCAAAGGAAAAGGTTCATTTAACACTAGGGATGAGGATAATGGTATTTCTACGATATCAACAATGGTTAAATGTTTTAAATGTGGAATGTACAGGCATTATGAAAACCAATTCCCTAAGGGAAAGTCTCATGAAGAGAATCAGTATGGTCGAATGGTTAGTATTTATGTTGATGATGATGAAGAGACTACAAATGATATGTGAGTCGAAATAATTGTTGAAGCTTGGTCAATTGTTTAAGAAGGTAGTGGAATGATTACATGTTTATCAAGTGTAATGTTGTATAAGTAATCTCATGGTACTATGGAATAAAGAGACATCTAAGGATTGTTTCACTGTTGTCTTTCCTTGAGTTTTGAAAGTGTATGATGAATGGTACCAGTAACCATGAAAGGTTATTCAGATATTTTTGGAATGTATATGATATGCACATAATGAAGGGATAAGGAGAAAATTAAATGTTTGATAGTATTCATGAGCTCATGACTGATATAAGGAGAAGGTTATATCTTGGTTTGAGTATATAGAATTTTTGGATTTTGGAAAGAGTTATCTTTTGACAACATTCATGTTTTCACTAAGGTTTATTGGGTATTCATTTTTTCAAGAGAATACATGATTAAGGCTTTCGAACGTTTGGAATGTGACCAACAAGAAATATCTTATGATATATGGGGATCAACGATGGTATTAACATGCTTTTTATATGAAATCTCTAGTAATTGTTTTCACTATAATATGACAATGGACTGCAATATTTTTGATAAGCCTAATGATTGGAATGGAATATGTTGGACATAAGTTAGTATTGATTAAGGATAGAACCTTTTTCGATATTATTTATGGGATGTTTTAGAAATGTAGTTTTAGAAAAAGGACAACCTGTAGGATGGGCGACAACCCATCGCGTTGGACAAGGATGTGGAAATCGAACCCACAACCGAAGTGCGACAGACATTTATCACCTACCACTAGCCTACAGGAAGTCCCTTTTTAGTAGAAACTAGTTTTATTATATTATGAAGTATGATATATGAAGTTTAAGTCCATTTTAGGAACCATATATAATTAATCCCACTATAGATTGACTAATGTATTTTTTGATAACTTTTCTACCCTTTTGTTTGAGACATATGGAATGACCCATCATTCTATCACATGATCTGCTAACACATCACGAATGACAAATTCAACTTCATTTTTTTAAGAGATGAAGTGGAAATTGTCCAAAGAATGACCAACGGTGAGACTATACCAAAATCACGAAAGTATTTCTTATAATTCCAATTTCATCAACTTTAGGGAAATGATCTTGAAAACCAAAAATGTTGTCCTAGTACTCTTATATCTGATGAATCAGATGGTACCTTAGATCGTTACAAATTTATGGCTTTTTGATTGTTGGCTTTTCCATAGCCATGTTTTCTACCACTCTCCATCAGAACATGATGGTTAGATTTCTCTTCCATATCCATATTTTCAACTATGTGGAAACCTAGTGATTAGTTAATTTGGGTAACTATTACGTTTCATACATTTTTTTAAAGATTGGTTTTGGTATTCCTTTTTAAGATGTGGGATTCTATTAAAGAAATATTCGAGTAGTAAATCATTTATAACCCCGACGAATTTCGAGGGTGAAATTCATTTTAAGGGGGGTAGAATGTAACACCCTGAGAATTTATGAAAAATATTCTTTTTAATTTCATTAATGTCTTGTGTTATACGCTACACCAAAAAGAGCTTGCATAACACGCATCCTTGAATTGCCCTTCATTACACGAAATCACGACCTTTCTCGAGAGCATGTGTAGTATGTAATACCGAGTTTCCCTAAACAACGGTATGCTATTAAAATATTATTAAAACTAGCCGTTATGAATAGTAATAACCACTTTTTGAAATTTTGTAAATTTTATTTTTCAAAATGGACTTCATTTTTGGATTCGGAAAATTGAAATTAGCTTACGGAGAAATTTTGGTACTTTTCGGATAACTTTCATATTCTAATGAATAGTGAAAATTACTAAATTTTATTTAAAAACAACTTTTTTAATCGAAATAATTAATAGTGATAAATTATTAATTTGAGTGATTTTAAAGTATATTTATAATATATTTTTACAATTTAATACAATGTTGTTCATTGGAAGTAATTTCACATTTAAACCAGACATAAACAAGTGTCAATCTTTTGATAGTTATTATCTTTTAAAAACACGCTATTTGTTTTGACGACGAGAATTAATTTATAAATTAGCTAATGTAACTGATATGTTTTGAATTTGGTAAAATAAAAATCATTTTTTCATAATATCAAATATGGCTTAGGACTAATTTTTGGTATTTTTCTGGAAACTTTCATTTTTTGATGAATAGTGAAACAACTAAGTGGTAGTTAAAAAAATGAATTTTTCATAAAATATAATTTTACCGCTTCTGTGAGTAGATTTTCGAAAATCTGAGAGACATAGTTAAAATCAAGGACTAAAATGTGGTTCAATGAGATGAAAATATTTTTTGGTAAATAGTAACTTTTTACCTTTTTTTACCACGGTTAAAAGTAAATAGGGTAGTTAAGGGTAAAAATGCTATTATTATTACCCTAAAACATGTCCTAATTCTATTGGATAAGTGTAATTCGACCAAAAACAACCATAGGAATAAAATATGACTATTAAGGCCCACTTGGATTAGATTAGGGCATTTATTATCAATTTATTTAAAGAAGGGTTAAAATAGTTAAAATCGAAGTTTAATAACTAAAGTATTTTTAATATAGGGTTATACATAAGATAAATTCGACTATAAATATTCATTAAAAATCTAAAAATATTTCCTACATAATTATATTTTATTTTTAATTTTTATACTTTAAATAAGTTAATTTATTTATGACACAAAGATGATACAGTAATTATCTTATTAATGAAATATTGACATAATTGATGTTATAAATAACCAAATAAATGTAATTTGAGACTTTTTATGAATTCCAATAATTTTATAGGTTAATATGACATGTTAGAATTGATTTAATTAACTTTTTTATAATTAATCATTCTGTTATGATTTTCACAAAAATCAATTACTAAATAGTGTCAAAATTGACATAAAATAGATTTTTAAAACAAATATTATATTATTAATTTTTATTATATTCCTAAAAATATAAGGTTCAGAATAATGACTTAGATAAGGATATATATTAATAATAAACAACTTGGGGTTCGTTTGTCTTGTTATAGTAATTTTATTAACCTTATAGTGTAAGAACACAAAAAGACACGGTAAAAGTAAAAATATCTAACGTAATGTCAAATATGAATGATAATGTTTAAATAGGAACCTAAACTTGTCTAAATTATATTGGATGAGAGGATTTCAACCCACCCCCACTTTAGCTTCTAAATAAATCAATTTTGAGCTATTTAAAAACAAATTTGGCTTTATAATAAAATAATATTTTTTGTTATTCCAAAGGTGCCCCTCTCCTCCCTTATAAAAGGGCACCTCCTCCCTCTCTTCCTCACACCACTTTGAGCCTTCAAGATCGGCCAACCCCTACCAAATTATATTCTCCACATCCCTAGAAACATCCTAGAGGTCCTGGAATTCTTCAAAGACCAATTTTAGTTCCCTAAGAGGAGGACTCAAAGAGGCGCTTCAAAGAAGACGTAATGTCCATTACCGATTCTTTCAACTTTATTTCTTCTTCAACTTCTTCTACTTAGGTTGTTTCAGTATGAAGTAATAACATCAGTATCACTCATATACTGATATGTTATTATAAGTATGAAACTACCCTATTTCAGCATCTATCCATCTTATGGAAAATGAAATCACCGCGCGTGCGTACGTACGGAATACCGTCTCCACACCGTGGTGTAATCTATTTTCCACCACCACCATACTTGGATGGGTATAATCGTGTACATAATAACAATATATGATTATATTAAATTGATTTTGATTCTGAAATAGTATAAATACACTCCAATAAAATTCCATTATCATGAGAACGATATCATCGCTCGTGTGTACGTACGGACTACCGTCTCCACGACGCGATGAGATTCATTCTCCATGTTAACCATTCAAGAATGATTATAAAGTATATATAATAAGAAATCATGAAATATATGACATAATAATGATATTGGATTTATGTGTATATATATGTATGTCATCTACTTAATTCCATTCAACTCAATAAGGAAACGAATACAACGTTCATGCGTACGTACGACGTACCATCTCCATGAACGGTGTATTTCGTTCCATTTACTGATCTATTATATATATGTATATTCTGAATATATATTATATATAAATCATTTTTTATATTCTGGAATTAAGTAATCATCATCTAAGTAATTATATGAATAATTACAAGTCAAAACACGAACGACAAATGAAACGATTTTACCCAAAACGCTATTTAACATGGAATTTACAAAAGAACGAGTAATATAAAGTCATAAGTGAACCATATATGATATCATAACAATGAGTATGATTCTGGAAAAAGTCAATGACATTATTTAAATTATTATACAGGAGGTTTAGACACTTACGAAGCAAATCGGACCTAAGGTAATGGAAATATCACAATCTCATTTTTATCTGAAATTGTTTATACTTTGGTATTTACTGGGGTGTATTTTATCATCCACATCCATGTTTCCTCAATATTTAATATTATTTCCATCCACCTACAATTATTTAAATCCATTTTTACCCTTTGGTGAATTAATAGTAAAAGATAAGAAAAGAATCTTTTGTCATTATTCTTACGAGGTACTTTTTGTCTTTTCCGACAAAAGTACAAGAAGAATGTTTTTTTTACTTATACGGCATGAATGTATTTTTAATACATTATTTCCAAGAAGCTTCCTTTACAAGTTTTCAAGTTTATTTTTAATCAACTTCTTTTATTTTAAAATTGTATGACATGTTAATAAATGAAAATTTTTTTGAAGTAGAAAGGATATTTTCCTCAAGAATGGAGTTCAAGTGTTTTATCAAAATTATTTTCCATCTAAGATAATATAGGGTGGTTTTTTTATCCCTATTATTACATTGATTTGATTATGTTGTGATGGAATTATTTTTATGAATTACTTTATCTTATATGAATTGTTTTATGATCTCATGTTCTTTAAGAATCCTATTTTTATTACATGGGTTATGCAATGATGTATGATTTATGATTTTGTGGAACAAATATGAATGGTATCATTATGAGATGGGTGGGACCTATATATCCCTCCAATGCATTGGGTAAAGATTTTATATCTCATGAGATAGATATGGATGGAACGGCAGGTTAAACTGGTTTAGTGAAACCGGACTGAAATGTGGAATGAACTCGGTTCAGAAATGGACTTTGTCCACTAAGATAGTCTTGACAATGAGTCTTGACTAATAAGAAATTATTATCTATGATTATGTGTGTATGCCACATAGTTTCATGTTTTATGTTATGATTATTGGGATTACATTTCACTACTATGATTTATCCCATATTATGATATTATGATCTCTTTTGCAGGTTATTATTTCCAAAATGTTATGTTCTTATTAATATGATGTGATTGATATTTCTTTTGTTTACCCTTACTGAGAATTTGAGCTCACCCTTTTATGTTTTCTTTTCCCAAGGATATAAAGAAAGGTTTAAGTATAAAAAAATAAGATCTTTATGGGAGATGTTGAAGATCTTTCACCACGATTAGAAGATTATATTCTATGTTTCCAAAGACAATAAACTATAACGGTCCTTGTGTGTGTGTTTTTGTTATGTACTAAGTATTTAGAAAAAATAATGTAATGTCCATGTACGTTAAGCTTCGGGTCTCTCTAGGAATCCTCGCACCTTACCAGCTCAGGCGAGCAATGGCTAGGCCAATATCTTGCGGGCTGCACCATATGCGGTTGGTCCACCACCTTGCAGGCCCCACCCTACCAAAAAGGGCCACCCCCTAGCAGGCCGCACCCTACACAGCCAAAATGCCCTTTGCTTGCCACGCCTCATGCGACCGAGCCCCCCTTTTGTGGGTCGCTCTTTATGAGTCTGGAAGCCCTTTTAAGGCCACCCCCTTGCATATTGGTATGGGCCTCGTCCCAGTGGACTGAACCTACTATGGCCCAGACCGGACCGGGTTGGTGGAGGTCAGTCTGATCGGGTCGGATCGGACACTGGCCCTATCAGGCCAAAAAACACTAAAGGGTCCATATCTTGATAACTGGATGTCCGTTTGACGAATCATCTGTTGATATGGGTTCCTTTGATTGTGATGGCCATTTTGGGGTAATCCACATGCGTTTTTTATATAGTTGGAGTACAATTGAGTTGGATCGAACCCGAATCCAACCAGGCCCCAAGAGTGAAAATGCTAATAACTCACTCATCGGGCATCTGATTGATGCACCATCTGTCGCGTTGGAAGCCTTACAACAAGGTGTTCTTTTGGGTTTCCTCTTAGTTGATCTTAGTAGCATTCATTTTTCGAATGATATCTCTAAGTGACATTTTAGAAAACTTGATTGCACCGGGTGCGAGAAATCTAGTGGCTAGCAGTGAGGCAGAGGATTGAGACACATCATATATATTTCATCTCTTAGCGATCCTCTATGGAATAGTGCATACCGATCTTGTGTGTGTCAAATCCTGTGTGGGTCAGTGGTTAGAGAACCTAAGTGGGTTACCGCATACTGATCTTGTCTGGATCATATCCTTTATTGGTCAATGGTCAGCGATCCTTTGTGTCTCAGCACATACCATTCTTGTGAGGGTCAGATCCTGTGTGGGTCATTGCAGGGGTTAGTACCTATAAACACTAGGCTGGTCGGATCCAGGGTAGATGATTGCAGGGGGTAGTAACTAACAACTTAGGGAGGGTTGTATCCTGTGTGGATCATTGAGGTGGTTAGTACCCATTGATCATGTGTGGGTCAAACTCTGTATGGTAAGAAGTAGTTCCTCATGATAGAATAAGATGATCTAACTTTGTTACTAATAATTTTTTACTTCTATACATAACTGAAAACCTGGTTTGAGCCGAGACTCTTTTTGAACTAATTCTTTAACCTATGTGGTACTTTTATCTTCCTTGTGATATCTTTGTGGTGATATCAGTGTGGTACTTTCACCTTCATGGTGATATCTTTGTAGTGATACCTATTTTGTATTGTTACCTTTATTGTGATACCTTCTAGGGTGTATCTGTGTTATATATTTACCTTTGTGGTGTTATCTTCAGGGTGTTACCAGTGTGGTACTTTTACCTTCGTGGTGTTACCTTCATAGTGATAAATTTTGGATATTCTTCCCTCATGTATGAGAAGATTATATCTTGATAGATTAGGTATATGTAAGGGCATTTAACTAATTAGAGTTTTTAATGAATTGCGATTTGTGATTAAGCCTTGCTTTGTGGTTTTTTTTGTGGAACTTTAGAGGATCTACGAGGTCTCGGGGTCCCTACTGAGTATCGATATACTCAGCCATTCATGGGCATCGCCCAAACCTTATTGTGTCTTATTCAGACGTCGTACAATAATGATTGATATTTGAGGCTGCCCGGACTAGGTGGTAGGTGGAGGAGACAAACATACGTGGAGTGCTGTAGAGGTGATTTGTAATAACCCTTTAGGTAGGATCCTCATAGGACGACCCAAGAGCTATTTTCCCTTTTTCATTTGTATTGTAAATTTCAATTGTACTTTAACTTTGATGTTGGGCTTCTATTCTGGCCTCATTACACTCAACACCCTTTTTACTAAAGCAGCTTACTTTATGGTTGCGTCTTGTTGAATTATACTCTGTGTGAGGGTATAGTTTTAAAGGCTATGCCATCCCATTTTAAGGATATGCCTTTCCTGTGCAAGTCGACACCCCAGGCCTATGGATGGTGGGCATGGGGTAGTCACAGCACGAGCCCCAGGGGATGGTTCGTGACAGAGGAGTTATATATTTTGTTTTGTACACTATTTATGGAATATATTATATCACTTCCAGTTCATTATGATGTCATAATATATATTTTATATTTATAAAGTATTTATTTTTTACCCAAAAATTCAAATGTCAACAAAAATTATAAAAAAAATAAATAATTGGAAAATTTTGACAAGCTTATTAAAAAATAATATTTATTAATTAAATATATTTTCATTAAAATAGTCATTTAATCATTTGTATCATAAATTCAAATTTATTTTTGAGATATGTTTTAGAAAAATAGTTTTCTATAATATATAAAATCATTTTTCAAGTTCTAGAAATATATTATCATTTTTATGTAATAAATATTACATAATAATATTATTTAATTAGAATATCATTTATGAATTAAATCTTTAATTATTAATATTTTTATGAATTGAACTATATATTTCCAAAAAAATATAATTTTTTGAAGATTATATTGAAATATATTTTTTGTCAATTCATTATTTAATATTTTATAATGTTATATTAGAAATGGATTAATATAATTATAGAAAAATCAAAACAAATAAAAATAATAATACTTTTATCATTTAGAAACATATTACTCTATTAAATTATAAAATATCATGTGAGTAAGATGTTCTATAGTGATATTTCATTTGGGTGGTTCAACGTACATGGTTTGGGTTGTTATCCCAATGATCTTGAACTTCTCCTATAAACGTGTTGGTTTTTTATTATTTTGTTGCATATTGTCTTGGAATTAGTCAAGGTAAAATTCAAATGATTAGATCTACCATATATATTATAATAAATGGGTTTCATTAGGTATGATTCTTCTAGTTGATGACATTACTTATTTCATATGTGATAGTGGAAATTATAATATCCCTTAATATAATAATCTAAATGGTAACTATAAAATGATATAAAATTAATGGTGACTATTATAAACATGATGTTAAACCATATATGATGCAACATTCGAAGATAACCAAATTAGTACATGTGTTTCATTAAAATAATTTCAAAAAATTTCATTAACAAATTTTAAACGAAAAATTTCATTTATGAATGATTTAGTAATAACATTATTCCTCATTAATAAATTACACAATTGAAATTTCCATTACCTTCACTAATATAGATTAAGGTACATCTATTTCAACCACTCTTATGGTTCCTATGATTTCCCCTCATAATTTTCCCCCGAAATAATTTATCCAGGTAATTTTTTCTTTTTTATTATTGAATAAAATTGTATCTAAGATATTAGATACTCATTGGATAACACCTGTATAAAATATCATTATCCAATTATACCACCACTATATGACGTATATTTGAGGATTTAGTGATAAACTCCCTTATGAGTGATACATGGAATACATTATGTTCTTTGTATAAGTGAGGGGGGAGTGGTAGTCGACATGACCCGTGCTCTAATGAGATCAATAATCTCAAAGGGTCATATGTATCAAGGTCTATATTGTTACTTAATACGAATCCTCATAAACATATTTATTTATAACACACTAAGGATTATTTTTCATATGACCTCAAAATCTATATAGGTTTGATGATTTTATATATATATTTTCTATATAATTTAAAATGATTCCATATGATGATAAATATTTTGATCTATATATTTAATTTCTTGAACAAGATTATGTCCCAACATACTCTTCACCATATGTTTGTGCAGTCATGTTAGGTTCTGAGAAATATTCTAATAAAGATCCATAAAATCATACATTTCAATTATAAAATGGAAAATGACTTCATAATATAACTCTAATATTGGAATGGGTTTATCCCATCATCATTTTAATACCTAGAACATTTTCACAATATGTCCTCTAGAGTATGAATGGTCCTTTCAGGATGACCATCTCATTGAGGCTGATAGTAATTGTTGAAGAATAAATCATTATCCAACAATTTCAGTAGGATTCTCTAAAACATAAATCTAAAACTAAAATACCAATTTTAAACAATATATAGTGAAACAGCACAATATCCTACTACATAACTAGTATATATCATGGTGAGTTCGAAAAGGGTAAAATGTTTTCTAATAACAAAAAAATGTTCATATATTGAATGTCAATTGATAACACCCCATATGTTTTTACTAGTTTTTTGTGTCTTGAGAAATACAATAATAAAAAATATAGTTATTTTTATCCATTTACATTAATTTTTGGGAAATGGTACCATCATACCTCTTTACGTCTTTCAGTCCAAATTGACATTTTGGAATACAAAAAATTGAGATCAACCTCTTTAATCTATATCATCATGTTTTGACACTATTATTTTCATTAAATATGTATATATATTAGTGCTTCATATTTTTATATAGAAAAATTATCTATTTTAATCATTATAAGGTTATTTCTATTTTTCATGTTTTTATTGGTCACATAATTGGGTTCTAAAACATATAAATCCATATGGTGAATAATTTTACATTAGAATATTCACAAAATTCTCCTATATGAAATAAACATATTTTTAGCCCTCCAAAATCCTCTCATGAATATAATGCTGAGAAATTATTTGAGAAAATTATGATAATGATACTTTTATTTTCCCCATATACAACACTTACATGTAAATTATTATTGGATCCCTTTCAATCCACATCAGTGATTAGGTTGTGGGATTTGATATACACAGAGAATCTTCTACTTTGTTTTCATTCCTATTATAAAATTGTATTGACAATGATAATCGATGGATATTTATAAAAATTTTAATTGTGGAAAATTAATATCCTTTTCTGTGAAAATATACTTTAGGAATTTAAACCCCATATATATTTCAAACATTTATCCTTTTATATAAATTAACCAAATAATCAATACGTGGTTCAGTAGTAGAGATTCTAGATCATGAATGATCTTGTTTTCCATTATTCTTTATTTTAATGCAGACATACGATATCATTTCTTAAACATGAATGAGTACACAACCCAATAATTTTTGGATGCATCACAATAAAAAAATACTTCCCCAATGATGGGTTATGTGAGCACAAGTGCAATTATTATCATCATCATAAATGATTTAATTATCTCTTTTAATTACTTAGTAAAAGAAAAATAGACTCCACTCAATGTAATATGGTTAATTGGTCTTTAAAATCATTATAATTTTCTAAAAAATTATGTTGGTACACATATAATTTCCGGAATTGATGATTTTTTGTCAAAATTGTTTGTATGTTCCTTTTGTTGGCACTAGTTTTGACAGATCGCTAGATATCAATTTATTATAGATTACATGTCACATTATAAATAATTACTACATTATAAACTCACATGAAATATACTATACATATATTTTTTCCATTAATAAATACATTAGCACTGTATTTTATTTCTTCACTCGTTCCTCCCATATTTGGGCGTAGATGAGAATATCAACATTAACGGATTCAATTTTAGTTGTTGTAATCCCTGAAGATTCCATTGATCATATTAATATGGATTTCAAGTCTATTAGTGAATCCTAATGGAATAAATATGAACTCTATGTTCCTCTGAATATTCTTAATGAATTCATGAGGATATCATCTTTTTCACTTATACAAAATGATATCATAACCGAAGATCGCCCTTTGAGTAGATCTATGATTCACATAAGTGATAGAAGAATTAATGTAATATCCCAATATTTTATAAGATATATTATTTTTAATTTCTTTCATATCATCTGTTGTACGATACACCAAGATTATCTTGAGCTATACGCAACACCGTATTAGCTTCCAGTATACGCAACAGTAATCCTGGATCGTGTTACACACAATTTCATGTTTTTTTGATATTATTTATTCTATGAAACATTGAGTATATATATATATTCAATGTATTTTGTTATACGCAACAACAAAGGAGTCTTGCACTACAAACAACCCTGACTTGGCTTTCATTACACGCATTCACGACCTTCCTCGATAGCGTGTGTTGTATACAATACCAGGTTTCACTAAAAAACAATATATGGTAATAATATTATCACTAACTAGCTGTTATGAATAGATTTAACCACATTTTGAATTTTATATCATTATTATTCATCTTATAAATTTTCTAAAACATTTTATGTTAACAAAATACAATTTTCTGCTAAAATAAGTATTTTTCAAAAAATGCAGTTTTCCGCCTTTTGATGGAGCACCTACTTTAAATATAGTTTTTGAAATGTTTACAAGTTCAATTTTACAAAATAATATTATTATTTGGAATAAGGATATAAAATTTTACCTTGGAATAAATTTTCATGTTATTCTGATAAATTTCATATTTTAATGAATAGTAAAAGCACGCTATATTTTAACTACAAACACCTTTTTCATCGTAATAATTTATGTAGTTAAATTATAATATTTAATGGAATTAAATTATAAATATAATATATTTTTTACCATTTAATATAATTTATGTCATTAGCATTGATTTTACCTTGAATTCGTAGGTTAAATTAATTCAATCTTTTGTAATGTTTTAAACAAAAACCCGTTTTCTGTCGACAACGGGATTAATTTTAATTTAATTTCTGCAACTTCTGTGTAGTGAATTTGGAAAAATGGATTCCATATTTGGAATCAGTGGGTAAAAATTATATTAATAGAATACTTTTTATTTTTGGGCATTATGAATAGTAACTACGGTAAATTTTATTTACCATAGTTAAAGTTAAATCGGATAATTAAGGGTAAATATATGATCATAAAATTACCCTAACACCTAAAAAAATCCTATTTGATGAATAAAAGTTGACCCATATCACCTAAGGGTCTCATTAGAATAATTTAATGTACATTTTTCTATGAAAATAACTTAATTATTATTAAAACCAAAGAAAGTGACAACATTTCACTCTCTTAAATTTTATAAGTATATTAATTTTAATTTAGTGATAAACTTCATAAAACATCAAACATGAATAGTATCATAAAATCTAATGAAATTATATACATAATATTAATTTATTTATAATTTTTAGGGATTATATAATTATCATTAATTGTGACACAATAGTGATGCAGAAATTGTTTATCTAGTGAAAAATCAAATATATAGTTTTTATTAAACTAATTGTGACAATAAAGGGAACAAAACCCTAACCAAAACTTATTTGTCATGTAAATGTAAACAAGAATAATCCAATGGTCGAATAGTTGACCATTTGGAGCCTTATAATAGCGATTATGACACTTATATTATATTATTTTAAATGATGTTAAAGTTGTCACCTTCATAATTTAATAAATATAACAATTTAAATATTGTGATTTTAAGATGAAAAATTCTATTAAAAGTATTATTTTGAAATTTAATATATTTATCTTTATCATAGGATTTTATTTTTAATTATTATGAAACAAATAATTATATTAAATAATTATACAAAAATGATGTAGTAATTATTTTATTAAGAGATAAACCAAATAAATTGTTTTAAAAATAATAAAATAAATATTATATGAACTATTTAATGTGCTAAGCTAATTTTATAGATACATATGACCTTTTATGAATCTATTAAAGCTTTTAGTTTGAACATATCCTCTGTATATATTTTATTTAACTTCAAATAAATGAATAGTTTCAAAATTGACACTATTGTTATTTTATAAAAATAAAATTTTATAAAATTGATTAAAAATCACAAAAATATTTTCAAATTATAAATTTAAATTTATATGGTATAAAATGTTATAAAGTATCCAATTATGGAAAATTCACAACAAATAAGTAATTATTTGTTATAATTTAAAATTTAGAATGTTATTACCACAAATAAAATTAAATTGATTAAATAAGGATAAATCAAGTTGATAATGTTCAAAATAAATTCCTAACATGTTTAAATTTTATTGTTTGATTATATTAAAACCCTATCTCATATAATATTCGAATATGAGTCATTTTTTGAGGTTTTTAAGTGGGGTTAGATTTATTATTAATTAATATTTTTAAGATTTCCAAAGGTGCCCCTCTCCTCCCTTATAAAAGGGCACCTCCTCCCTCTCTTCCTCACACCAATTTGAGCCTTTGAGATCGGCCAAAACCTTCCCATTTCCCTTCTAAACTTCCCTATAAACATTATAGAGGTTTTGGTCTTCTCCAAAGACCAATTGTAGTACCCTAAGAGGAGGTCTCAAAGAGGCGCTTCAAAGAAAAGGTAATGTCAGTTACCGATTCATTCAACTTTATCTCTTCTTCTACTTCTTCTTATTTAGTTGTTTCATTATGAAGTAATATCATCAATATCATTCATATACGTATATGTTATTATATGTATGAAATAAACCTATTTAACCATCTATCCATCCTACGGAAAACGAAATCACCACGTGTGCGTACGTACGGAATACCGTCTCCATGCCGTGGTGTAATCTATTTTCCACCACCACCTTACTTGGATTGGTATAATGGTGTAAATAATGACTATATATGATTATTGTAAATTGATAATGATTCTAAAATATTATTCATACACTTCAATACAAATCCACGATAATGGGAACGATATCATCTCTCATGCGTACATACGGACTACCGTCTCCACGACACGATGAGATTCATTCTCAATGATTAACCATTCATGAATGATTATAAAGTATATATAATAAGTAGTCATGAAATATATGACATAATAATGATACTTTATTTATGTATATATATATATATATATATGTATGTCATCTACTTAATTCCATTCAATTCAATAAGGAAACAAAAACAGCGTTCATGTGTACGTACGACCTACCGTATCCATGAACGGTGTATTTCATTCCATTAATATATCTATTATATACATTTATATTCTTAATATATATTATATATAAATAATTTTTTATATTCTGGAATTAAGTAATCATGATCTAAGTAATCATATGAATAATTACAAGTCAAAACACGGACGACAAATGAAACGATTTTACCCAAAACGCTCTTTAAAATGGAATTTACAAAAGAACGGGTAATATAATGACATAAGTGAACCATATATGATATAATAACAATGAATATGATTCTATAATAAGTCAATAACATTATTTAAATCATTATAAAAGATTTTTGTATCCATACGAAGCATATCGGACCAAAGGTAAGGGATAAATTTTCAATCTCATTTTTTCATCCGAGATTGCTTATACGTAAGTATTTACTGGGGATACGTTTATCATCCATGACCATGTTTACTAAAAATGGTTTCATAAAATTTTTATTATTCTTCCATTAATGTTTAATGTCATTTTTACCTTTTATTGACTTTTTACCACATTGTATGAATGGAATATTTCCTTTGGTTATCATATAAGGTAATTTTGACATTTCCGACAAAAGTACGAGGAGAATGCTATTTTTAACTTATACAGAATGAAAGGATCTTTAAGGTTTTATAAAGACTTATTTTCATGAAGCTTCCTCCAAAATATTTCATGAATATTTTAAACAAAATATTTTTCTTTTAAAATTTCATGACGTTTTGTGAAAAGAAATTGATTTTGAAAAAGAAAGGATATTTTCCTCAAGAATTCATTTCAAGTGTTTTATCAAAATCATTTTCCATCTATGATTATATTATTTCATATGTGAATGGTTCAAGTATAAAGTCTCTATGATTTACATGGTTTCAATTTTCTTATTATGAAATGATATGCATTTCTTTTGCATGGATTATGTGATGATGGGATAATGTTTATGAAACCCATTTTATTCGTTGGGTTATTATGAATGATGTATGTTTATTTTGTGGAACAAGTAAGAATGATTTCACAATGAGATGGGTGGGACCTATATCTCCTTCTAATTCATTGGGTAAATATTTATATCTCATGAGATAGACATCGCTGGAACGGCATGTTAAACCGGTTCAGTAATACAGGACTGGAACGAGGAGTGAACTCAATTCAGAAAGGGACTTTGTCCACTAAGATGGTCTTTCTAGCAATGCCTTGGCTAATATGGAAATCATATCATGTGCTTAATGGATGCCACAATAACATGTTTTATTCTCATTCTATTTTATAATTATTATTGTTTCTTTATGATCTATGCCTTATGTACTTCCATGTTTTATGTCATTGCTCATGATTTTGATGTTTAAAACTTATGTTCATGTTTTTAAGTTAGAATGTATATGGTATGTTTTATTTTATCAATATTCACCCTTACTGATCATCTGAGATCACACTTTTTATGTTTTCTTTTCCCCAAAATATAAATAAAGGTTTTAGGTATGAAAAAAACGGAATATCTTTATGGGAGATGTTGAAGATCTTTCACCACGATTAGAAGATTACATTCCATGTTTTCAAAGACACAAAAATATTACGGTCCTTGTGTGTCTATTTTTGTTATGTATTAAGTATTCCGCAAAAGTAATGTATTGTCCATGTACTTCAAGCTTCGGGTCTCTACAGTTGGTATCAGAGGAAAGGTTTAGTCAACCTTTGGAAACTAGGATACGAAAATGTTAGTGAGATCCCTAGAGATATTTATAATGAATGTCTAGGTATGTCCCTAAGGTTAAGTATACATATAGGTTATAGTCCTAGAATTGCACTAACGATCTTAGAATTAAACCTAAGATGTTAGATTTCGAAGTTACTCCACCTTGATTATGTTATTTTCTTTGTATGATTTTTTCCTCTCACAGAATTCTTTATGTGTTTTAGTCAATGGAGGGAACCATATGGAATTCTATTAAAATTGAATCAAATGAACAAATTGGTGACTATGAGAAAAAAAATTGTGTAATTCCTTAAGAGAAAGATATTTTGGTTATGCCGAATCAGTCATCGCGATATATGATTAACAAGGTGAAATTTAGTGGTATGCCTAATTAATCAAATAAGAGGAAGAAAGACTTTTATGCATGTTCGCATGTTGAGGAGCATAAATAAAGGAAGATTGATATTTATAAATAATTGAATAAGAACCTTGAAGAATACCTCAAATGGAGGGAAAGATGATATGTGTGTGGAGAAAAGGTTCACAAAGTGACAGACTGTTAGGGAGTTCAATGTCTTATTTGTGGAGAACATGGGCATTACCCAACTCGATGCCCTGACCTAAAAAGTTACATCTAAATCAAGGAAGGACTTATTCCAGGACAATCATTGAAGTGGATGGATTTAAGTGTTTATGTATTGGTATTCAAGAATAATGTTTCTGAGGTACTTTTATGGTGTATTAGAATATTTTTGTATTATTCTATTGTGGTTTTCAATAATTTTATGGTACCGGTAACCATGAAAAGTGATTCAAATATTTTTGGAAAGCAAATGAAATGTGCATATGTAAGGGATAATGAGAAAATAATATGATATTAATCATGAGCTCATGACTAAAATAAGGACAAAGTGATATCATGGTTTGAGTATATAGAAATTTTGGGATTTTTGTATGTGGAAAAGAGTTAACTTTTGACAGCATTCATGTTTTCACTAAGGTTAAATGGGTATTCATTTTTCAAGAGAATACATGATTAAGGTATTCACATGTTTGTAATTTGACCAATAAGATATATCTTATGATATATGGTGGATAAATGATGGCATTCACATGAATTTTATGTGACATTTCAAGTAATCATTTTCTTTATACTGTGAGCTTAGACCGAGGTATTTTAGATAATCCTAAATATTGGAATGAATTATGTTGGACATAAGTTAGTATTGTTTAAGGATAAAAATTTTTGATATTATTGATGGGATATTATAGTAATGTAGTTTTAGAAAAAGGACAACTTGCAGGACTTGCGACAACCCATCACGTCAGACATGGCTATGGGAATCGAACCCACAACCGAAGTGCGACTGGCCTTTATCACCTACCACTGGCCTACAGGAAGTCACTGGTTAGAAGAAACAAGTTTTATTTTATTAATCGGTATGATATATAAAGTATAATTTCATTTTTGGAACCATATAAGATTAATCTAACCATATGATGGACTTATAACTTTTTCTAACCTTTTTTTTGAAACAGATGGAATGACCTATCATTCTATCACATGATCTGCTAACACATCACGAATAACAAATTCAACTTCATTTCTTTAAGGGGTGAAGTGAAATTGTTCAATTCACGAACAACAGTGAGATTGTACCAAAATCATTTAAGTATTTCTTTTAATTCATCAACTTTAGGGAAATGGTCTTGAAAACCAAAAATGTTGTCCTACTGACCTCATATTCGATAAATCAGATGGTACTCTAGATCATCACAAATCTATGGATTTGTGATTGTTTGTTTTTTCATAGCCATGTTTTCTACCACTCTCTATCAGAACATGATGGTTATATATCTCTTCCATATCTATATTTTCACTTATGTTCTCCTATGTGGAAACCCAGTGATTAGTTTATTTGGGTAACCATTACATTTCATTCATTAGTTTTTAAAGATAAGTTTTGGTATTCCTTTATATGATGTGGGTTTCAATTAAAGAAACTTTCACGTAGAAAACCATTTATAACACCGATGAATTTTGAGGGAGAAATTCATTTTAAGGGGGGTAGAATGTAATAACCCGAGATTTTAGAAGATATATTCATTCTAATTTTATTCATATCATCTGTTGTACGATACACCATGATTATCTTGAGCTATACGCAACACCGTATTAACATGCAATATACGCATCACAAATCCTGGATCATGTTACACACAATTTCAGGTTTGTTTGACAGTACTTATTCTACGAAACATTGAGTATATATATATTCAATTTATTTTGTCATATGCATCAACAAAGGAGTCTTGCACTACACACAACCTTGACTTAACTTTCATTACATGCAATCACGACCTTCCTCGATAGCGTGTGTTGTACGCAATACCAGGTTTCACTAAACAACGATATATGGTTATAATATTATCACGAACTAGCTGTTATGAATATAATTAACCATATTTTAAATTTTATAACATTATTATTCATCTTATAAATTTTCTATAACATTTTTTGTGAACAAAATAAATTTTTCAGGTAAAATAAGTATTTTTAAAAAAATGCAGTTTTGCCGCCATTTGATGGCGCAACCACTTTAAATCTAGTTTTTGACACCTTTATAAGATCAATTTTACAAAATAAAATTATTTTTTGGAATAAGGATATAAAATTTTACCTTGGTTAAAATTTTCATGTTATTCTGATAACTTTCATATTTTAATGAATAGTAAAAACACGATATATTTTAACTAAAAACAACTTTTTTCATCGTAATAATTTATGTGGTTAAATTATAATATTTTATGGTATTAAAGTATAAATAGAATATATTTTTAACATTTAATATAATTTACGTCATTATCATTGATTTTACCTTAAATTCGTAGGTTAAATCAATTCAATCTTTTGTAATGTTTTAAACAAAAACTCATTTTCTTTCCACAACGGGTTTATTTTTAATTTAATTTCTACAACTTCTGTGTATTGAATTTGAAAAAATGGATTCCATATTTGGAATCATTGGGTCCAAATTATATTAATAGACTACTTTTTATTTTTGGGAATTATGAATAGTAACTACGGTAAATTTTATTTACCCTAGTTAAAGGTAAATCGGGTAATTAAGGGTTAATATAATATTATAAAATTACCCTAACACCTGCCAAAATCATATTGGATGACTAAAAGTAGACCCATATCACCTAAGAGTCGGATTAGAATAATTTAATGGACTTTTTGCCATGAAAATAACTTAATTATTATTAAAACCAAAGAAAGTGACAACATGTCACTCTCTTAAATATTATAAGTATATTAATTTTAATTTAGTGATAAACTTCATGAAAAATAAAACATGAATAGTATACAGAAATATAATGAAATTATCTACATCATATTAATTTATTTATAATTTTTAGGGATTAAATAATTATCATTAATTGAGACTCAATAGTGATGGAGAAATTGTTTATCTAGTGAAAAACCAAGAATATAGTTTTTATTAAACTAATAGTGACCATAAAAGGAACAAAAACCTGAAAAAAACTTATTTTTAATGTAAATGTAAACCATAATCATCCAATGGTAGAATATTTGACCATTTTGAGCCTTATAATAGCGATTATGACACTTATATTATTTTATTTTAAATGATGCCAAAGTTGTCACCTTCATAATTTAATAAATATAATAGTTTAAATATTGTGATTTTAAGATGCTAAATTAGATTAAAAGTCTTATTGTGAAAGGTAATAGATTTATCTTCATAATAGGATTTTATTTTTAATTTTTATGCAAAAAATAAGTATATTAAATAATTATACAAAAATGATGTAGTAATTGTTTTATTAAGAGATTAACCAAATAAATGAAATTAAAAATAATAAAAAAAATATTGTATGAACTATTTAATGTTCTCCACTAATTTTATAGATACATATGTCCTTTTATAAATCTATTGAAGATTTTAGTTTGAACATATCTTTGGAATATATTTTATTTAAATTCAAATAATTGAATAGTGTCAAAATTGGCACTATTGTTATTTTATAAAAATAACATATTACAAAATTGTTTAAAAATCAAAAAAATTATTTAAAAATTAAAATTTATATTTATATTGTATAAAATGTTATAAAGTTTCCAATTATGGAAAATTCACAACAAATAAGTAATTGTTTGTTATAATTTAAAATTTAGAATGTTATTACCACAAATAAAATTAAATTAATTAAATAAGGATAAATCAAGTTGATAATGTTTAAAATAAATTCATAACATGTTTAAATTTTATTGTGTGATGAGATTACAACCCTATCTCATTTAATATTTGCATATGAGTCATTGTTTGTTGTTTTTAGGTTTGTTTAAATTTATTATAAATTAATATTTTTAAGTTTTCCAAAGGTTCCCCTCTCCTCCCTTATAAAATGTCACCGCCTCCCTCTCTTCCTCACACCAATTTGAGCCTTTATGATCGGACAAAACCTGAAAATTTCCCTTCTAAACTTCACTGGAATCATTCTAGAGGTGTTGGTCTTCTTCAAGGACCAATTTTAGTACCCTAAGAGGAGGTCTCAAAGAGGCGCTTCAAAGAAGAGGTAATGTCCGTTACCGATTCTTTCAACTTTATTTCTCCTTCTACTTATTCTTCTTTAGTTGTTTCATTAGGAAGTAATAACATCAGTATCACTAGTATACTGGTATTTTATTATAAGTATTAAACAACCCTATTTAACCATTTATCGATCCTACGGAAAATGAAATCACTATGTGTGCATACGTATGGAATACCGTCTCCACGCCGTGGTGTAATCTATTTTCCACCACCACCTTACTTGTATGGGTATAATGGTGTAAATAATGACTATATATTATTATTGTAAAGTGATATTGATTCTGAAATATTATACATACACTTCAATACAATTCCACGATAATGGGAATGATATCATCGCTCGTGCGTACGTACGGACTACCGTCTCCACGACGCGATGAGATTCATTATCAATGATTAACCATTAATGAATGATTATACAGTATATATAATAAGTAATCATGAAATATATGACCTAATAATTCTATTGTATTTATGTATATATATATATATATTTATTTCATCTACTTAATTCCATTTAATTAAATAAGGAAACAAAAACAGCTTTCATGCGTACTTACGGCCTACCGTCTCCATGAACGGTGTATTTCTTTCCAATTATCGATCTATTATATACATGTATATTTATAATATATATTATTTATAAATCATGTTTTATATTCTATAATTAAGTAATCATGATCTATGTAATCATATGAATAATTACAATTCAAAACACAGACGATAAATGAAACGATTTTACCCAAAACGCTCTTTAACATGGAACTTACAAAAGAACGGGTAATATAAAGTCATAAGTGAACTATATAAGATATCATTAAAATGAATATGATTCTTTAATAAGTCAATAAATTTATTTAAATCATTATACAGGAGGTTCGGACCCATACGAAGCATATCGGACCTAAGGTAAGGGATAAATTTTCAATCTCATTTTTTTATCCGAGATTGCTTATACGTAAGTATTTACTGGGGCTACGTTTATCATCCATGACCATGATTAGAAAAATTGTTTTCATAAAATGTTTACTATTCTTCCATGAATTTTTAAAGTAATTTTTACCCTTTATTTACTTTTTACCACATTGTATGAATGGAATATATCCTTTGGTTATCATATAAGGTACTTTTTGACTATTCTGACCAAAGTACGAGAAGAATGTTATATTTAACTTATACGGCATGAAAAGATTTTTACGGTTTTATAAAGCCTTATTTTCATGATGCTTCCTCCAAATGATTTCATGAATGTTTTAAAAAAAATCTTCTTCTTATAAAATTTCATGAACGTTTTTGAAAAGAAATTGATTTTGAAAAGGAAAGGATATTTTCCTCAGGAATTCATTTCAAGTGTTTTATCAAAACCATTTTCCATCTAAGATGATATTATTTCATATGTTTATGGTTCAAGTATAAAGTCTCTATTATTTACATGGTTTCACTTTTCTTATTATGAAATGATATCCATTTCTTTTATATGGATTATGTGATGATGGGATCATCTTTATGAAACCCATTTTATTCGTTGGGTTATTATGAATGACGTATGTTTATTTTGTGGCACAAGTAAGAATGATTTCATTATGAGATGGGTGGGAACTATATCTCCCACCAATGAATTGGGTAAATATTTATATCTCATGAGATAGACATGGTTGGAACGGCAAGTTAAACCGGTTTAGTAATACAGGACTGGAGCAAGGAGTGAACTCGATTCAGAAAGGGACTTTGTCCACTAAGATGGTCTTGGAAGCAATGCCTTGGCTAATATGGAAATCATATCATGTTTTTAATGGATGCCATAATTACATGTTTTATTCCCAAGATATTTTATCATTCTTATTGTTTCTTTATGATCTATTCCTTACGTACTTGAAGGCTTTATGTCATTGCTCAAGCTTTTGATGTTTAAACATTATGTTCATGTTTTCAAGTTCGAATGTATATGGTATGTTTTATTTTTTCCATGCTTACCCTTACTGAGAATTTGAGCTCACCCTTTTTATGTTTTCTTTTCCCCAGGATATAAAGAACGGTTTTAGGTAAGAAAAAAATGGGAATATCTTTATGGGAGACGTTGAAGATCTTTCACCACGATTAGAAGATTACGTTCCATGTTTCCAAAGACACTAAACTATTACGGTCCTTATGTGTCTGTTTTTGTTATGTATTAAGTATTATGAAAAAGTAATGTATTGTACATGTACGTCAAGATTCGTGTCTCTATAATTCATTAAATCAATAAAATTGGAAAATTTATATTTACAATGAAATAGGTTAATTTGTGATAATTATTTATTAAGATACTTATACTCTCTTTATTCGTGATGAAGATAATTAGTGGACGCATTGGTGAACCATTTGGAAAATAAAATCTTTTTCAAAATTCTCCTATATTTGATTCTTTAGCTCCATAAGTTCAATGATAACAATTATTTATATATTATTTTACATTTAAAAATATTATAGTGTGAGATTGAATGAGAAATCATAGAATAGTTATTGGTTAAATCTGATAATTATCTCTGAATAACATTATAAAATACCATTATTATGGAAATGGAATCGATGATGATTATTTTATTAGTATCATCATTTTTTATTGACCCACATTCACAAAATTGAATAATATAAAAATACGAGATGTAATATTCTAATGAAGATTCATATTAATCGATGAACATCGATAGAATTATAGGAAAATTCATGATATGGAGTTATATTTCTTCCTCTAAACAATTTATGGTGGATATATATATGTAAACTTAATCCATTCCCTAAATGTCATATTATTCTTACAAAGATTATTTTACAATGTTTTATGGGACATTCTTCTTAACATGGACATGATATGCATTATATACTTGGGATTATATAATTGAATAATTTATCATCACCAGCAGTAACACGACATCCATGTTTTGATTTGGTGTTGGATTTTTTGTTGAAAATAGTATTAATATGAATGAATAGATATGTTCATGGATTATAACGCTATATTTCAATAGTTTATTCTGGATCTAGTAACTAACATTTTGAAAAATAGAACCAGGGTTAAAAAATTCACATAAAAATAATTCTATGATAAGTTATGGGATAAATCATATATGGCATATATTTCATAAACTATTTATTTTTATGCTTCAATATAAGATATACATGATCTATTTCATAATATAAAATATTATTGGAATTTATATTCATTTATTAATTTATCATAAGGAAAATGTGAATTAAAACTATTATATATATAAGAGTGTCAATTTCAGTATTCATAAAGTCATGTTTTCATGCACCGTGTAATGATCAAGTCCATCTCAGTGAACCCTTTACGAGGTTATTAGCACTTTGTACCTGTATGTGAGAGACAAATGAACTTGTTCTATAATGATAATGATTTATTTAATTTGTTACAACATACACAATACATTTAAAAAATATTAAATGATGTCTAGTGGTTACTATTATACCTATAAATTTTAATAATGATTTCTTATTCTAATCCCAAAAATAACTTGATTTTTATCTGATACCAACTTTGAGGAAAAAAAATTAATTGCACCTTAATTTATTATATACTAAAAAGAATTTATACAAAATAAAAGTCCAGAAAACATGATGCCTAGTGACACTGTGAAATTAGGTATATGATATAAATATTTGAAAAATTAATATAACAATATTAAATATAAATATATAACCAATCTATTATTTAACATGGATATTCTAAAATTATATGTGATAACCTGGGGAGGGACATAATAAATGGGTGAGCTATAAATCACAGTATTGGAATAATCAAAAGAAAAAATAATATGAATATGTTTTTATGAGATAATATATATAACAATATATCTTAATTGTGGGGATAATCCTAATCATGTTCAATGAAGCATGATATAATAGGATAGTATAAAGGAAACATGTGAATGTGGAAAAATATACAATATGAACTCAAAATCATTATTCAAGGGTAACTGAAAAGAAAAAAATAATATAGTGATATTGAGATAACATCCCATAAATAATAAATGGATTCTCATTAAATTAGAAAGTTACCCAATTCATTGGAGGGCTGTATAATTGTGGACCCATCTATTACATTAATATTGTGTACACAAAGGCATTTTCCACATAGATCATACAACAATAGTATTTATTTAATTTATCATAATCCCATAATTGATGATTTTGAGATATATACATGGATATACCAAACCCATAATGTATAGGTTCATCATGGTGAATACCATATCATTGAAATTGGGATGAGTATTCCTAAAATAAAGTATTGGCATTGACAAATCAACGGATAATTTCGGTATCATACCATCGATAAATATATATTCCTCAGTGGTATTAATATTTATGAAATAGGGCTCCCATCACCTATAAATTAAATGGCTGGATCTTAGGATTTTTAAAAACACATACCATCATGAATTGGTAGAAAACATGAGGTATAATATAAATTAGGTTTTTGATAAAGATGAGATGCATAAGATCCCTCACCATGAGAAGGTTCTTCTCTAATATTGAGAGGATCTTCTTGAGAGATTGATAGAATCCCGGGATGTTTATATAGATGTAATGGTAGTTTAATTTCATTATCACCGAGTACATAATGATTATGAAATGGAGATTGGGTGGGTTTATATGAAAAAATAAAGGATAGTTCTTTATTAGTATCCAAACATTAGTTTTCGAATCGAAAATATAAATTAATCAATTCTATAGACCTTCCCATTATTTTGACACGTGATCTAAAAAAATGATTTTATTTAATTAATTTATATAGATATGATCTGAAGTCATTAAAATAATACCCTAGGTTATGTATTTCTTCATATCAAAAATTAATTTTCATTGAAATCATTATTTAATCATTTAGAAAGTAATTTTAAAAAGTTATAATCATTTGTTTTTTTATTAAAATGGAAATTATAATAATTCATAATGTTAGTCTATTAACATATCCTTTTTTTCAGACAATAAATTTCCCTAATGTTTTGGTGTCGGTTGGTGATATTCTATTGTGGTGCATTGATTTACATGGTTTATGACATGATCAATATTTACATGAACATCTCATGTAAAAGGTTTCATTCATGTTTCAGTTTCTGAATCATTGTTTGGGATTCAATAAGAGAAAATCGTAGTAATTATATCTTCATTGAATTATTTGATAAATCTGATTTATAGGCTATTATAATACCAGTTGAGGTCATCACTTATTTTGATATTTTCAATGGAATTTATCATAACCCATAATATACTAATATTAATGGTCTCATTATAAAAGACATATTTCAAGTTGTTATAATAGATAATGATCTTTTATATATGATGGGATATAAAAACACAATATAATTATAATAATCCATGTGTTTTCAAAATCTTTATAAAATAATTCATAATTTTATAATTCAAAAAGTGAAATTTATTTCAAATAAATTTAGTACGGTATAATGATAATCATTGATAATAATACCATTATAAGAGAATATGCTAATGTATTTCCCAATTCGTTTCCTAGTTTTCATCCAAGCCATGTGGTTGACTTCCCAGTCAAACTTATACATGAAACATATCCAATATCAACGAATCCATATTGAATTGTCAATTTTGAACTTGAATCATTGATTATGAAACTATATAAAAATATTGAAAAGTGTAATATATTCCAAGATTCATCACTATGATGTGTACCGATACTTTTCATCAACATGAAGGATGTTTCATTGGTCCATTTCAATAATTATCATGAGAATGATAAGATCCCTATAAAGAACTTGTACCAACTTCCATTGATTTATTAAATATTTAATCAGCTAATTTAATCCCAATACATTTCATAGTAGGGTATTCTACCTGGATATTATCATATAAAGATAAACAATGATATCCCCAAGTATTCATTTCGTACAAGGAATGGTTATTACAAGTCCATAGTGATTACATTTGGACTCATTAATTCTCTATCAATCATCCAAGATTAAATGAATAGATTCATTTGGTATTAACTATATAGATTTCTTGAAGTATTTATAGATTATAATCTTATGTACTCTAAACAAAATAAGGATCATCAGGATAATTTAAATTTAATATTAAATACCATATGAAGGAAAAATATGTATATGATGTTAATTTAATGAAGGTTCTCCATCGGATATGAAATATTCAAGGTGAATTTTATCATATGCACATGGATGTCTGTGGATCCTTAAAAATTAAATGGAATTTATGGATATCCAACTCAAATATATGTGATGTTGATTGATAGATTACTCAAATTAGGATATTTATATAATCGAGTTGTGAGATAATTTCCCTGAATTTAAAGCCCAGTAACCAATATAACATAGAAGGGAGTGATTTTTGTTAGACTATTGAATGCATAGAGGGAATTAAATAGTTGAATTAAAATATAATAATTTCAAATATTCTAGAATTACTCACTAAGAATAATATTTTTGTGATCTTAAGTGATGTTTCCAAAAATATTGTGTGCTCTGTACCCATTAAATATGATATATTTATTGTTTATTCATCCCAGTAAGGAATTATTCATTATGAAAACTAACCAAATCATGATCTGTAATGGCTATAATAGTCTTCATGTTGACTAAATGGCACCATTATCTCAATGGTATATATGTGTGACGTATAAAAATAATATAAAATCCTCAGGTATATATTGATAGAAAATTTTCTCAATATACACCAAAAAATGTAGATATATCACCCACAGTATTATTATTATTAATTCCATTACCATTATAGGACATAAATAAAATAGTAATTTGACCTTGGTTGATAGGATCCTGTAACCCATTCTGTGATGATATTTGAAAGGGGAAAAATCTCCATGGACATGAAACATACATGTATGGAAATTATAAAAGAAAATTTATCAGTCCTATCTCAAATATATGATAATCCATCATTTTTTAGAGGATAAAAGATACATGAAAAGGAGATTAGGATCTATGAAGAATGGTAAAAATTATTCTAGATTTCATAATTGATTAATAACGATTATTATTATTTCGATCTAGAATATCTGTTCCACAAAAAAACATAATATGAAGAGTTTAATTTTAGATGATTCACATTTATCATCCTTATACATTCATAAAAAAATCACTATGATATATCATTATATGATGTAAATATATTATGAGATAACTTTATGTGGGATATTGTAAAATTTCAATCTTGATTCATGGTATTCCATTAAGTCACCACTAAATAATAAAATTAATATATAATTATTTAAAATTTTCTATACCAGTATGGGAATGGGAAAACATAACCATGGACTTGATCATAGGACCCACACAGACATCTAAAGTAAATAAATATATTTTGGTAGTAGTTAATCACCTTTAATATTCATCACCATTTTATTTTTAAGGAAAATATCAATATTTACCAAAACGCTATGATATATATGTATAGAAGGGATGTGGTGTTATTACATGGTGATTATAACATCCCGAATCTTGGTGCCAACAAAATGTGCCACGAACGTTGTTGGCCACATAACCTAAAGAACATTTCCAGAAACACCCGAGGCTACAGACTAGTTGCCATTTCTAAGGTAAGACATTAGGGAAACAATGACCTCATTGGTAGAGTATACAAATCAGAATCTAAATATTAAACTATATTAGATGGAGTAATACCCCAAATGTGAACAGTGAAATACTTAATGTAAATCCAATAGAAGCCACAATATATATGTTAGTGTGTGTGTGTGTGATTCATGACTTATGTATCTAAGAAAATAACTAAACAATTCACAGTGATGGAAAGATTTCTGAAACCAAAGTATAAATGAATCAAGTAACCTCTAGCAGCATCACAATACTTACCTTTCAAACATGCTATATGGCTCCACCATCAATCAAGTTCCTGATGATGAAGGGCAGTTGCCATTATATTTACCTTTAACTATACAATCTTTTTGTTTCCAAAACCTGACCCAAATAAGATATGAGACGAATCCCAGTATGCAACCACCAAAATATCTTTTCCTAAATGTAAATAAATATATATATCTTATAAGTTACAAAAATGAATTATGAAACTATGAAGTACTAAAAAGTAAAAAATCCTACAATATTCAATAAAATTCATTATTAGCTATTATTATTTCTATTGAATCATGTAATCTCATGATCTATCCTAATCTATATATCACAATGTGTAATAGTATCAAATAGTTGTCTCAGAAGACATCTAAAAAATAATGTAAGACTGAGTCCCAGCATGTTGTTTGGCTTGGCATACTTGTCATAATCAATCATTCATTCGTAAAAAAACCCTCTTTGAAAGATCTCACGTTCTATCCCCTTTGGTTCAAATAGTATAGATAAATTACAATGACTACCTAGTTAGCTCTCAAAGTCAATACCAATGTGTCATCATATTATCAATAAATTATTTGTGACCTCTTGGGTAGCTCTAACATTCAATACCCTAGGGTCAATATTGAATAATGAAGTTATAATTGACCTCTTGGATAGCTCTCATGGTCTATACCCTTTGGTCAATAGAGAATATAGTAATGATAAATGACCTCATGGACAGTTCTCTTGGTCAATACCACTACATCAACATAGAATAAGGTGATAATAAATATCCTTCTGGGTTTCCCTCATTGTCAATACCCCTAGGTCAAACATCTACACCAAGGCTCTCACGGTGCTATGTAAATAATGTGGATGTCCCTGTAGTTTCCTAGTCGTAGGCAGTCATAGTCCATTGGAAAAATAGTGAAAATATAATATCAAATCAACACATGTTATATAAAAAAATTTGATGACATATCATTCAAAATTCATATCACATGAATCTCATATAATCAATCAAATTCCATCTTTCTAAATCAAAGAATTGAAATCAAGGAAATAATAAAAGGTACCATAGACCAAATGGACATAATTAATCAATTAATATAAACAAACCCATGGGGTGCCCTGTAAATAGGGTATCTTAGCTTACACATAGAAATAACCATTTATAAATCAATCAAACCATATCAGTTAATAAACAATGTTAAATTCCAAATCATGAAATACCCCAATAGTTGGTATGCGTCACTTTTAGCATATATAATCAAAATATGAACGATGAAAGGAAAAAACCCAGCTACCTCACTATTGTACGATCGATATAATTGAACACCGACCCTTAGATAATCCTAAAATGGCGTATATCTTCAAAAAGGTGAAAAATTCACAAACATTAATAACTCCCAGGATATAATGAATCTAAAAGAAAGGATCTATGGGATTTCATATCACATCGGTGGGAATCCAACACACCAAACGTTGTCTCAATCTGATATAAAATGAAGAATCAGGGGTTTGATCTTCATTCATCTTTCCTGAGAACCCTTGTATGAAACATGTGGAGAAAAAGTCATTTTTGGAAATGATACACGAACCTACTCTGATATATAATATAAAAAAGTAAAATTAATGTTCTTTTAATCTACACATAGTGTAGTAGCCTTAATGAGCCCTTACCTTAAGCCATTTGTAAGGTCACCGCATGACCATGTACTCAACTATTACATGGACAGTATGTGGTTGTTCACGACATCTTGGTACACGACCTATACACATAAGTACATGACATGTACTTAGAAAATCCCAATTTATTCCCTTTCCTAAAAAAACACGAAATAAATATCCATAAATGATATGAATATCCCGATTCATTTAAACATACCCCCTTAAAACATTTCATCCTCAACCCTCCTATAAAAGGGAGGTTAAATTGATTGGGCACATACACTCATATACATTTACCCAAATCCCATAGGCATCCAACTAGAACTGAGGGATAAGGTAAGACATTGGGGAAACTATTCCCACATTGGCAGTTTATAATCATTAGAATTGAAATCTTAAACAAAATTAGAAGTAGTAATACCACAAAAGTAAACTATAGAAGAATGAAATTAAATCCAATAGAGGCCTCAATATATTTATACATATATATATATATTATTGATGGAATATGTATCTAAGATAATTGCCACATAAGTCACAATACTAGATTCTAATACATAAGTCAAAGTGAAAAAGAAATAAGAAAACTCCAGCAGCATCTATAGAATGAGATTAGTCCCATGCTCTCTAACAACAACAACAATCATGTACCTGATGTGGAATGGAGCCTTCCCTTATCTATTCCAACAATCGTATAATATATTCGGGTCCAAAAAATGACCCAAACAGGGTGTGAGATGTATCCCAGGAGGAAACCTCAAGATGATCTATGCATAACTATCAGTGAATATATATAGCATGTAATATGTAGAAATGAAGAAATAAACAATGAAGTACTCAAAAGTAAATCATCCTATAGTTTTCAATTACATTCATTTTCATTTATTATTGTATATGTTGATTAATGTAATCTCGATATCAAGCAAAATCTCTATATCCCATGTGTAATAGTAACAAACGAATGTATTAGAAGACTATCTAAACTATCAAGTATGATAAGGTCCTAACTTGTTCATTGTCTAGGAATACTCATCACAATCATTCAATCATTTATAAAAACCCTCTTGGAAAGCTCTCATGATCTAACACCTTGGGTTCCACATTGTATTGATCAATTACAACGATATCCTGGGTAGCTCTCATGGTTAATACCCTAATGTCATAATAAAAACAATAAATTATAACTGACCTCTTGGGTAGTTCCCACGATAAATACCCCTGGGTCAACAAAGCATAATAAATTTATAAACGACCACCTAGGTTGTTCTCACGATCAGTACCCCTAGGTCAAAATAGTATTAGGTAATTATAAATGGCATCCTAGGTAGATCTCACTTTCAATATCCTGTGGTGAACATAGAATAATGTAATTATAAAAGACCTTTGGGATATCTCTCATGTTCAGTAACCATGGGTCAAAAATTTACAACAAAGCTCTTACAGTCCTTTGTAAATAGCATGGATGTCCCCATAGTCTACTTGGTCCACGTATCTCATGGTCCATTGGTGTAATACTATCCATATAGTATCCAACCAACTCAAGTAAATGGTTAATCATTCCCAATGAATATCATAGGAATTTCATATAATCAATCAAACTGCGTCCTAATCATCCAAGGTATGTAAATCATGGAAATAATTATATATATCCTAGAACAAATGACCATAAACAACCAATCAATGGAAATGCACCCATGGGGTGTCCGGTATAACAAGTATCTAAAATTACACAAAAGAAACATCTTGTTACCTATCAATCAAACCATATTAACTAATAAAGTGGGATAAATTCCAAATCAATCAATACCCAAATTTTGGGTATGTAGAACTTTTAGTACATATAAGACAAAGATAAATTAAAAATGGAACAATACACCAACCTCGATGCCAAAGAATCGATATACATAAATGTCAACCCTTGAATCGGAATGAAATGGCGTAGATCTACAAAAGGTAAAAAATTCCCAACCATTAATAGCTCTCGAGAAAATATGAATCGAGAGGAAAAACACTAGAGGACTTGAGAACTCACTTGTGGGATTCCAATGCAATCAACAGTGTCTCAATCAAATCTCAGATAGAGATTCCGGGGTTCTAACTTCCTTCATTCATCCAGATCACTCTTATATAAAACATGGGAAGATGAAGTAGTTTATAGACATGAGACAAGACATTAAATAGATATATCAAATAAAAAAGTACATGGTGTGTTACTTTAAACTACATGCCATGTATTAGCCTTAACTGTCCCCCAACTCATGTAGTCCTCTAAGTCACCACATATCTATGTACCTAGACCTTATATGACCAATACATGACTATACATAGTAACTATGTACACGACATGTACAAAGAAGTACACACAATGTACATTGAAAATCCACATTTCTTCCTTTTCCATCAAAACAACCTGAAATAAACATCCATAACTTAAATAAAGATCTGGGATCATACTACAATCCAACCTCTATTGTATTAGATTTAGATATTAGGGTAACCTCAATGATATAAATAATCCTTCAATAAGAATTTTATATGGAGAACAGGTTATGAAATTCTTATCAACATCATATTGATAGAAAATATAAGACAAATAGGAATACTCTAGATGATATGATGAGATATTTCACTATATGTTTCCATCGATATTGGGGTCACCATCATTCCATTGTGGAGTTCTCATTAAATAGTAGTTTCATTTCTAGAAATAAAATATAACCTTATGTGGATTTGTATGGGTGGAGTTGTTCAACCCCATAGTGTACCTATGATTTCAGAGAGAGGAAAATTTTATGACACGATCTTCTCTATTAGATCACTGAGACGGATCAAAATATTCACTATGATATGAAATCCACATAATTTAAATTGATAATTTATTCCAAAAGACATTGAAAAGACTAATAATTTTTTAATAGAGATATTCTGTACATTGCTATTTCACAAAGGAAGTAGACTATCAGGTTTGGAAAGAAGGGAATTCTTACTCAAAGATATATAATCCCCTATAAGAGACAAGATTTCATCCAAAATGAGGACTAATAAATATCACTCCAATATAAATGTTCCTCTATATGTTATATGTTAATATATTTCATTAGTGGAAGAATATTCCAAATCCCACAAAATAACTGAACCAATAGGTTAAACTATTGGAAAATAATATTTTATATGAGGAGAAGTTGTTGAATATCTTAGATCATAGATACAATGTTCTAAGAAATATGAAAAACCACAATGTCAAATTATTATAGTAGAACAAATCGATTGAGAAAGAAATATGAGAGACGTAAGAGGTAAAGAAACATATGAACCCCATCTATTTAGTGCTTCAAATAAATATTCATGGGTGAAATTTATGATGAGTTAAAGAAATTATGCCCCAAATTCTTATAAATGTAATTTTATTTTGAATAAATTAATTACTATTTATGTAATGTTAATTTGAATTATTATATATAATAATTTATAAAATAATTATAATAATTATAATAATTCATAATATATCTATTTTACATAGAAAATTAAAATTAGTACACATTTTGTATTATGAAAAATCCAAATTCACATAGATGAAATAAGTGATGGAATTGATATGTTGGAACATTCTACATGAATCATATTTTTTATTTATTAATATAGTGATATAATCACTAGGGTTTTATAATGACCAATCCCAATATGATATTCAATAACTAATACAATAGTGACACTAGTAATAGTATATTATTTAGGTTATTAAGGTCACGACCTAATCTATTTTCACCAAACCAACATAAGAAAGTGTCACCATTAGAAACAATTCCATTACAGTATACATAGTTGAAATAAATCATTATATATCTTGAATATTGTAGTCTAAATTGTCGCAACCCATCCCCCGGGGCCCGAGCCGTGACTACCCCAAGCCCGCCTTCCATAGGCCAGGGGTTGGCGACTAGAACCAAAAGGCGTATTCCATACAACCGAGAAGGCATTGTCTTTATAACCTGTAAACACACACAACCAAGTACATAAAAAATACAAACACAAGAAAACAGTATATTAAAATGAATTATGAAAGTAAGAGGGGAAAAAATAAAAGCGCAACATTTAAGGGACATGTACAACCAAGATATAATACAACTGAAGAAAGAGAAAGACATCTACTGAGTCATCCTATGAGGTTTCTACCTGATGGGTAGGTAATGTTCACCTCCTCAGCAATCCACGTCGGCTCGTATCCTCTGCATACCGACATGCTGTATGCTCCTCCTCTTGACACCGTCCAGTCCTAGTATCCTCAGCCTCGATCAGCGTTATTTGTATTCTGCACCAAAAAAGACATGGTGTGGGCATAGCCCGTGCAGGGGTGAGTATAAAGATACTCATTAGGGACCCTGAGACCCTCAAGGCCTCACAAAATTCAAAAAGGATAAACCAAAAAGCATGAAATCAACTTAAAACCCTACTTAAGTATATGTCCATATGTATACCTAAGATATCAAGTATACCCTTCTCAATCACGAGGAAACACATGGTCCAACTAAAAAGACCAAAGCTCAACTGTTACCTAAAGGAATAAATACGAAGAAAATAATTACCACACAGTTACACCAAATAGAATAATAACACCAAGGTATAACCATGAAGGAAAGTACCACATAGGTACGCCACAAAGAAGATTACTACAAAGGTATCACCATGAAGGTAACGATTCAGCTCATACCATGTATATCATAGTTGTAGTAGTAAATATGATTAGATGTAACAAAAGAATAATCCTAATCTGTTAAGAGGTAGACCCGTGAAGGATCCCAAATTAAAAACCCACACATGATCCTATTACATCGTTAGACCCACACATGATCCTAGTACATCGTCAGACCCCCAGAGGATCCTAGTACATGATCAGACCCACACAGGATCCTAGTACATCGTCAGACCCACACAGGATCCTAGTACTTCATGAGACCCACAAAAGATCCTCTTACGTCATCATAACTACACAATATCCTAGTATATTGTCATACCCACACAAGATCTAAGTACATCATCAGACCCACAGAGGATCCTTGTAAATTTTCAGACCCACACAATATCCTAGTAATTCGTCATAGCTAGCTACCGAGTTCCCTCAATATGAAAGATTTAATCCAGGAGGTTCCGCTCTTCAGACTACTTGTCGATAATCAAACTACCACGAAGTCCCAAGATGATGTATCCCGAAGTACCTCCATGTTATTGGGGTTTCAATGCAATAGACACTGCGTCAATCGGACACCTGGTCTGTACGTTATTAGCCTTTTAGTCCCGAGGGCTCGGTTGGATTCAAGCTCGATCCAACCCAACAGTACCCCCACATTATCCCAACCTCAAATGGGTATTCCAAAAGGACCATCAAACTCCATGTTTATTAGCGTCGTTGATGGTTCATCAAAGAGATGCTGAGTGCCACAGTTATGGTTAAAAATGTATTGCGTCGAAACTGGTCTGGGTCAGGTCCGACCCGTTCAGAACGGCCTGGTCCAACCCAGCCCATAGGTTCTAGCCAAGATTATTTGGTCTATCCTAGACCACTCTAAGATTCCTGGCCCGCGTTGGGTGGACCAGCTAGCACAGGCCGGTCCGGCTCGCGCTGGGAGGCCTGTCCTACCGGTCTGGCTTTGCCACATGCTAGGGGGGGGGGGAGTTGTGGACCCCCTGCACTCGAGCACCGAACGAATGAAGACATTGGGTTTCCAGGATCATGCAGGACCCACCGTGGGTCCTGCTCGGTCGTGCTCAACTGGCCGGAATGGCCAGCCTCTTCTACCCCTGATGATGTGTCCTGCGTCTCTGCATCACGGCCGGCCAAACGTCGGTAGTGCTCTACCATCCGCCATGGCTAGGAGGGCCACAACCCCTTGCTTCGATGGCAGTGCGTCATGCGCTGCCGCTCCTCAGCCGCCACCGTTGCTCCGTTATGGCCGACGGGCTGTGGCCCTTATCCGGCGGTGCGGTTGCACTGCCGCCGTCTTCGCGGTCGGCCATGGTGTTGGCCGCCGGTCTCGAGTTCCATGGGTATCAATGGACAGAATCTGTCATCTTCCTCCTCCATCACAATGAACACAACAAATATAACACAATACTGGTGGAGTGGTCAGGTATGTTCATCTATCATACACCATCTGCGTTAGTGTAGTAGCAAGTGGCTCATTTATTTCTTGAATCACGAAGAATTTTCAAGAATGGGTAAGGGGAAAATGTAAAACATCACAACCAACCTTGATTATATGTTGAAATCGTGACAAGGGAAGTATAAACGTTGCTTTGTCGTAGCTGATGACATCCCACATTGGAGAATGACACGAGAAAGGACCCTTTGTCATTGGAGAATGTCAATGTTCTTCGTTGGAGAAGAAGAATTCCTCCGATGTTCCCTCCCAATTCCCATTGGACAAAACATTCCCTAATTCCACAAAACTTGAATATCCAACATATTAAATAATGTTTTATTAATTTAAAATAGGGTTGCCCATTAATTATGATGATGTAGGCCTAATTAATTTAAAGGATAACAAAGTTCACCTCCATCGTTAATGTGGGAGTTCATGATTTGGGTGGTCCCCACCCATGAATTCAAATTGGGGGTTTTAGTTTGGGTGGTCCACACCTCCTTAACCCCATGTAGAGTGGTTTCAATAATTAAAATTTTATTTATTTTCTATTCATCCACAAAAAAGTGAAAAACTATCTTTTACCCTCGACCAACTGCGGTCGAGGTAATGGTCTCCATAAGAAAATACCAGTGCAGTGAGTTCAACAGTGCCCTCATATTTCAATTCCGAGCATTGGTTCAAAAATTACAAAAACCTACTCGCACGTATAAGGAACGTACCTAAAAAAGATAAAAAATTTATTCCATGCACACTGAGTCTCCGAATCACACACCGTAAAATTTTTTGGACTCATAAAATTCCCATATAATAATAATGAAAAATTACATCGAAATTTTGAGTCATTACATTCTCCCCACCTCAGGGATTTTAGTCCTTATAAGCCACAACTAAAAAACTAGGAAACCAATGGGGGAAAAGAGCACGAATCTGAGCCTCCTAATCCTATTTGCTCAGTTGGAGGATCACCTAATGTCAATGAATGCACAACATAGGTATAGACCTCCCACAATCGAACTTCTACTATCGATCCACTATCTCTACTAGAACCTCCATAAACGTCACCCCATCATCGATGTCCATCTCACTGTGGTCGATGATGTGGGTTGGATCATGCACATATCTCTTCAACTGGGTTATGTGAAAGACGTCGTGCAACCACTGCAACTGATGTGGAAGTGATAAATGGTAATAGTCCTCGACAACTCTGCTGAGGAGTTGAAATGGTCCGATGAATCTACGAGATAACTTTCCGCCCCATCCAAATCTCCCCAAACATCATTGAGATGAGACTCGTAAAAAGACATGGTCACCTTCCTTGAACTCTATATATCTCTTTCTCCTGTTGGAATAAGACTTATGCCTGCTCTATGTAGTCTTCATCCACTCCTGGATGATCTGTACCTTCTCCGTTGTTGCCAATACCATCTCTGATCCCATGAGTTCTGACTCCCCAAGTTCAGTCCAGCACAATGGCAATCTGCAAGGTCAGCTGTAAAGAGCCTCGAAAGGTTCCATCCTAATGGTGGAGTGATTTCTATTACTGTATTAAAACTCCACTAAGGTAATGTTCTCATCCTAGCTGTGACTGAAGTCGGGGACACAAGAAAACAACATGTCCTCTAGGGTTTGAATTTTCCACTAAGTCTAGAAATCCGTCTGATGATGGAAGGTGCTGCTATAACAATGTTGTGTCCCGAAAGCCTCATACAACCCCTTACATAGCCAGAAAGTAAAACATGCATCCCGATCAGAGAAAATCATTGAGGGTACTCCATTTAACCTTATAATCTCCTGCCCATAGAGGCGTCTCATGCTCTCTACTGAACCCTTCTCTCTGATCGGTACGAAGTGGGCCAACTTGGTGAGTCAGTTGACAATCACCAAGATAGAATCATGGCCCTTGGATGTACATTGAAGTCCCATCATGAATCCCATGGGTATACCATCCCACTTCCACTCTAGGACCTTTACAAGCTACAATAAGCTAGCTGGTACCTGATGCGCCACCTTCACTTGCTGACAAGTGTGGCATCGAGAGACAAACTCTAACACTATGTTGTTCATTCCGAGCCACCGGTGCTGTCGTCGGAGGTCCTGGTACATATTCACCTCTCTTCGATGTTCCACTAGAGGGGATGTGTGGTACTCCCTCAACACATCGTCCTAATGAGACAGTGGTTATATGGTACATCTTCTGAAGATAATGACGTGATCCCCACCTTCAAAAAATACATCAGGTGCCTGTCCTATGGATATCTGAGCATGTCGAGTATCGCAGTCTACGTCCCCACGCTGCACCTCCCTGAATCACTGGTGAAGTGGGGGAGTGATTATATGAGACTGAAGAAATGATGCTCCATCCCTATCCACAAAGGATATCTGTAAAGTGGCCAACTGCTCTGTCACCTCACCTATCAGCTGTATACCGAATCTCATATTGAGTGAATCTTCTACAATGTTATCCTTCCCATGAGTATAGACTATCTCAATGTCATATTCCTGAAGGAACTAAATCCAACGTTGTTTTCTTAGGTTCAGTTCCTTCTGTGAGATGATATACCTAAGACTCTTGTGATCCGATCATACTGTAATCGTTCTCCCATCATGTAATGTCGCCACATCTTTATAGAGAAGACCACTGTTGCAAACTCTTGGTCATGAGTAGCAGAGTTCTGCTCATGATTTCTTAGCTGTCGAGAACCATATGTGATCATTTCTCACTTCTGTATCAGGACACATCCATGTCTGGTCTTTGATGCATCCTAGAAAACTGCGTACCCAACACGCACATCTAGAAGCCTTGATAAGGGAGAACTAGTCAGCCTATGCCTCTTCTCTTGAAAACTCGAAAGACATCTCTCCGACCACATGAAGGTTGAAACTTCTTCATCAAAATTGATAATGGTGATATAACACTAGAGAAATCTGGCACAAACCTCAAGTAGTATCTAGCCATACCCATGAAACATCATACCCCTGTCACACTCCAGGGTGGATCCTAAGCATGTACTTCCGCAATCATCACTGGAAATACTGCAACTCCAGCCATTGAGAAGACGTGTACCATAAAGTGCACATCTCGGATCCTGAACTAGCACATTGATAGCTTACCATAAAGCTAGTTATCTTGAAGTGTGTCCTGAACAATCTGCAAAATATATGCACTCTCCTCATTAGCCGATTAGATCGGAATGTCATCGATGAAGAATACTACAAAGAGATCAAGGTACTGCTGAAAGATCGTGATCATCAGTCCCATGAACACTGCTGGAGCATTGGTTACGCTGAACGACATAACCAAAAACTCATAATGGTCATTCTGACATCTAAATGCCATATTATTCACATCCTAGTCTCGCACACTGAGTTGGTGATAGCATGTCCTATTGTCTATCTTTCAGAACCACCGTGCTCCCATCAGCTGATCAAAGAGGTCATCAATCCTCAGGAGTGGGTACTTGTTTTTCATGGTCACATAGTTCAGGCACTGATAGTTTACACAATGCCTCAAGCTCCCATCCTCCTTCTTGGAAAAGAAAATCGGGGCTCCCCAATGAGAAACATTGGGCCGAATGAACCAATTACCATGTAAGTCTTCTAGTTGTACCTGTAGCTTGTGAAGCTCCACAAAAGCCATCTGATACATGGGTGTAGATATCAGTACCATCCCAGGGTAAAAGTCAATTTAAAAGACCACCTCTCTGTGAAGATGTAGACCCAGGAAATCATTAGGGAAGACATCCTCAAACTTTTCCACCACTATAGGATAACTCAGTATCTCCACATCAACCGCATCGAGGGTAATGCTAGCCAACAGATGAGTGATTGACTGCACTCTCCTATGCGTAAGTCCATCTTGTGCTGCAAAGGCTCCCTTCTCGCAAGTGTAGATAAACCTGGTCCCATCAATGAGGACACACCACACATTGCGCCTAATACAGTCAATCTATGCATTGACTTTAGATAACCATTCTATATCCCAGATGATGTCGTAAGGCCTCGAAACTGCTACTATGATATCCCAGCAAAATATCTCTCCTACTATAGTAAGCTCACATTGCATTCACTATTGCGTAATAATTGAATCTTCTCCAAAACGAGTATTTTGTCGTAAGAATCAAGCCAAAGGCTCCATCGGAATCTCGGATCTCTGAAAGAGGGAAGTGGAAATAAAGTAATGAGTGGAACCTGGGACTATAATTACTATAACGAAGGTAGAGTATACATAGAGCATATGTCGTATCATCTCCAGAGCACCATGGTCATAGACCTCACCTGCATGGAGGTGAGATTTCCCCTGTCCACCTACTCCCTAGGGTCGGGGTGGACCATCTGGTGGTAGAAGCTGTGACCCCTCTAATCGTCGCCCACCACCACCTGCACGACCACCTCTTCTGCCATGTCTGGATTCTCCATGCGGGACTCCTCGGTCGAACCTCTGTCTAGCCTGGGTGGTACTTCAACCATCTTATGATCCTCCGTAAGACGGGTTGAATAGTCATGATCCATGTGACCATGGCCGTCGAATTTGAAACACTTCATGTTCCTCGCATGATTGGCTCTGTCTCATGTGCCCCGCAGAACCCATCTCGAGTCATGAAATTGTCCACCTATAGGTGTAGTCGTCTTTGACCTCTATGACATCAATCTACTAACATCTGTAGAAGACTCCTCTACGCGACATCTGGTGGTGGGAATCACTGCTGATGACTGCTCAGCAAGAAAAATCTCAACTATGTGGGCTCGCTCTATCACCCCCGTCTGCGTCGGGATGCTGAGAGAATTCATCAAAGCGCGGATTTCCATCTTGAGTCTCTACTAAAAGTTCTAGGCCCTAAAAATGGGCCCTACACAATATCAGTGGATTATACTGAGAGGCCGGTGATCCTTGCTGAGTGATGAGCCACAGTCATGTTTCCCTGCTGTAGATGAGGAAGCTCTTGTATGCACACTGCACGAAGAGTCTCTAGAACAAACTATACTAGAAACATGCTCTAAATGTATTCCCAGAGAAGTGTAATCTCATCATGAACCTAGAGAATCAATCTCCACCATCTTCCAGCTTCTTCATGTAGAAGACTAGCAGCCAGGATCACCATGGGATCAGCTGGTGTCCATACAATTCGGAAGACTCTCACCACGACCTCCATCCATTCCTTAGCCGACTGTGGGTCTGTCCCTCCCTGGAACCTCGGTGTCCTCTAGCGCTAGAACTCGTGAAACATGCTCAAGAGGTTTTCTCCCTCTGTTGCTGGGGCTGGAGGAATCGGTGTCCCAATGGGTATTGGTACCACTGGTGCCTCCATTAGTGCCTCTACTAGAAGAGGGCCCTGCACTGAGACCTTGTCTCTCAGTGGGCTATCAGTGCGTACTATACCCGGAACCCTACCTGGTTTTCTACATGGAGGCATCCCGAAATGAAACAGTTGTTCCACAATCAAAAAGTTATACCATGTGAGCTAACTAAAAGATATCACCATGAAAACTCTTCAAAACACATACCCATTCAATATTTTCATGCACTGAGTCCGAAACCAGATGTCGGGGTCCAAGGGTATGGATATGTCAGCCGGCACACCAACACTGGATTACCCAAATTGATAACCACACTCACTAAACACAACACTATTTCGATTAAAATTTCAGAGTCTTATGTTATACGGTAGAACAGACACCTCTGATACCAATTTTTCATGACCCATCCCCTGGGGCCTATGCGGTGACTACCCCCAGCCCACCTTCCATAGGCCGGGGGCTGGAGACTAACACTGAAAGGCATATTCCCTAACACTAGGAACGGATTGCCCTTATAACCTGTAAACACACACGACCAAGTACACCAAAATATACAAACAGTGGTAAACTGTATAGAAAAAAGAATCCTGAAAGTAAGAGGGGCCAGAATACAAGCCCAACAGTAAAGGTACAAGTACAACTGAGATACAATACAACTAAAGATAGAGAAAGACAACTACTAGGTCATCCTCCAACGTTTCTACTCGAAGGGTAGGTATAGTTCGCCACCTCATCACTCCATGTTTTCCCGTCTCCTCTGTGTACCGACACGCCGTATGGTCCACCTCCGAGCACCGTCTAGTCCTGGTATCATCAAACTCGATCATACCCACACATGATCCTAGTACATCATTATATCCATCTATTGGGTTCCCTCACTATTCTTGTTTGTATTAGGGAGGGTCCTCTTTTCAAGCTACTAGTTGATACTCAAACATCCACAAACTCCAACGAAGAAATATCCCAATGGAACACCATGTAATAGGGGTCTCAACATAATAGTCGGTGTGTCAATCAGAAGTGGAGTATATCCAATGGACCACCTTTCTCCAAGATTTTCATCATTGTAGACCGTTTTTCAAACGGACGCACAGTGGCAATGTTGTGGAAAAAAGAACGTATACGGTCGAAACTTGTCTTGGTCTGGTCCTACCTGGCCTGCCGGCGCGGCCCAGCCTAGCCGCCTGACTAGGCAGCATGTAGGGGGGAGACATGCACCCCCCTCCCTTTAAAACCAAACGACCGAAGCCGTTCGGCCACCAGAAGATCGTGGGACCTGCCTCGGGTCCCACTCGTCTGACCTGAGTGGCTGAACTCTTCTCCTCCCAGCGGCGTGCCGTGCACCACAGCTCCACGGTCGTCCAAACACTGACATCGCTCTGCCCTTTGCCATGTCTAGGCAGGCTACAACCCCTTGTTCTGATAGCGGCTCGTCGTGCGCCACCACACCATCTCCTTCTCCCTTTCTCCGCCGAGGCTGACAGGCAGCGACCCATCTCTTGTGGCACAGTTGTGCCGCCGCCGTCTTCACGGCTGGCTATGGTGCCAGCCTTCGCTCTCGAGTTGCACTAGTGCCAATTGTTGGAAATGGTCATCTTCCTTCTCCATCACAAATAATGAAAAAAATATTACAAATGATTTTTGGAGTGATCGGGCCTTGTTTGTTTGGCCTTCACCCTCCACGTCAGAGCGGTAGCAAGCGGCTCAATTATTTCTTCAATCATGAAGAATTGTCAAGAATGGGTAAGGGGAAAATTTAAAACCTCAAACACTACCTAGAATGTTTGTTGAATTTGCGAGGAGGGATGTACAGACGTCAGTTTGTCATTTCTAAAGATGACACATGTTAGAGAATGTCACGTGGAAGGTGCCGAAGTCCTTGGAGAACGTCGATGTTCATCGTTGTAGAAGTGTTCTTCATCGGAGATGAATAATTCCTACAATGTTCTATCCCAATTCCCATTTGCCAACACTTTCCCCAATTCCACCAAAAATGAATAGATAACATATTAAATTGTGTTTCATTAATTTAAAATATATTTTTCCATTAATTATGATGGTGTAGGCCTAATTAATTTAGAGGATACCAGAGGAAACCTCCCTCATTAAAGTGGGAGATAAGAAGTCTGGTGGTCCCCACCCTTGAATTCAAATTGGAGGTTTCAGTTCTGGTGGTCCCAACCCTATAACCCCATGTAAAGAGGTTTAAAAAATAAAAATGATAAGATTTTTATTTTTCTATTCTCCCATGAAAATGTGAAAAACATTCCATCACCCTCGACCTACTATGGTTGAGGTGATGGTCTCCATAAGTGAATATTGGTGCTCTGAGTTCAACGGTTCCCTCAAATTTCAATTCTGATCACCAGTTCAAAAGTTACAAAAACCCACACAAACGTTTAATTAATGAACCAAAAAAAGTTCATAAATTCTTACCGGGTACATCGGGCCTTGGAATCATGTGCCGTCAATTTTTACGAACTCGTAAAATTCTTATATAATAAAAAATAAATGGAAATTCTTGGTCCTTAAATAAATTATTTTTTTATTTTCAATAAAATATTTAATATATCAATCACTACTTATTATTAATTTATAAAGGAATATATATTTATTTTCATAAAAAATTGATTATTATATGAGAAATGAGAAATAATAAATATTAAAAATAGAATACCCATCAAGATAATTTTTTTTGAAAAACTATAGGATTACTAAAATAAATGATATTATAATTAAATATTAAAACTAGTTTTTAATTATATAAATACGATTGGAATATAATTTAATGATGTTCAATGTGTTTTTTATAATGACCAGAATATCGATAAAATGATATGAAAAGTATCTTCCAATATATATAGATTCTTATTTAAAACTGAAAATGGTCATATTTAGAATATTATTTCACTAAAAATATTATTATTTTTAAAATGCCCAATTTTAAAAATCACATTGTTAATTTTTCACCATTTTTTGGGATCGTCAAATTTTTTTTTTGGTAAAAATAAAATATGATATAAATATACAGTATGTATTGTGACATCCTAAAATCACAAAATAGTTCTAATAAAATTTATTATTAGTTTCCATGATAAATATTATTCTTCCCCTTCATGATTATGGGTTTTTTATGTTATTTAGTAAATTTAATGATCTATAACTGATTCCTCCGTAACAAATATTGTATTTTAAGGTATTAAAATAATTTGTTCAGGAAAATGACTCACATCCAGGTCACCGTTGGAATTAATTTAATATTTTTTGGGAATTGATTTATAAAATATTTAAAATAATTATTATTTATAATAAAACATTGTAAAATAAGTATATGTTGTGTGGTTTCAAATATATTATGAGATAGTGACCAAAACCAATGATTAAAATTTTATTTATAATCCCCCCTATTTTGCTATAAACAAAAACCAACCCCCAAAATCAACTGCACTCAAAACCCATAAATCACTAGGTCACATTAATTTTTTTTATCTACATCTCTTCCATGACATTCCTATGAACTTACTAATCAAATCCCAATTATTTATAATCGGCCCCTCAAGGTGTGGGATCCACTCATCCACCGAATAATTCACATACATCCTTAATACTATATATTTTGATTTCTCATTTTTATACTCTCATACAATTTTTATCATATTCAAATGATTATAGAACCCATTTATATATCCATAAAATCATCCATAAATCTATTTTTCCACTGTTTATACTATCAATATTATCCTATGATTTCCAATGTCAATTTCATTTGTACTGAATATAGATCCCCATTTCTAGTCAATAGTATTCACCCAGATTTACTAATTATTCATAAAATGGGGACCTCAATGTACATAAACCACTACCCTTAATATTATTATTAAAATTCATGAAATATTTTCTTATGTTTTTTAATATATGTAATACCTAAATGCTTTTTTAGGATATGAATGTGAGGGGTTGGTTCAGAATAATATATCCCTCCAATGCACTGGGTAAAGGATTTTTCTCATGGGATACCATGTATGTTTCAAGAGAGGTTATCCTATTAATAGTTTATTATGATATATCTATGTATATCCTCATCCTATACATAATTTTTCACATTATAGTTTTTTCTCCCAATCATATATTGTATTTATGTTAGTATTTTAAATTATTCTTCAATAATAATGATTTTTATTGTCACTCTTTTCATGTGACCTGATATTCAATTGACTAACATATATTACATTCATAATATTGTTCTTATATTAATACCATTATGTGTTTAATTACACAAATATTCCTTACATAAAATCCAATATTATCCCATGATGAATTATAAGAATCAATGTCATATAAGTTAATGGTTTCATGTTTTTTTAAATATTATTTTTATACCCATGTTTTGCGGTAATGTTCTATGTATCGAATTTCACAAAGACAATATAACTCATGATCAAGTGGGAATTTATTAGGTGTATGTTTTTGTAATTAATAATGAATTGGAATGAATAAAATGATTCGATTTTCATATTGTAGACACATTTTATTGTAGGCAGAACAGTAGTGTGTGGATGATTGATTAATAATTATCTCTATATTTTTGGGAAGGAGTGGTTGTTCCAATGACATTGATAAATAAAATTAATAATATAATTTTTCATTTTTATTAAGTGTATTATGGAATTAAAACTACCTCTATATTTTTGGAATGGACTGATTGTTCTCATGACATTGGTAAATAAAATGATGAATATACTTTTTTATTATTATTAAGTGTAAATTATATTAACAATAAAGATATACTATTATATTAATTATATGTTTTGGTGGATGTGTATAAAGAAAATAATTGATGTGTTTTTCATTATTTTATTTTCAATAATATGTGATTGTGTGAAAAAATTTACAAATTAGGTAATAATAGCCTTTAAATGTATTATGATGAATTCTGATGGAAAATAATATTAACTTTATGAGTTGGTATTCTAGATCATTCATGAAGAATGAATCCCTTAATTTTTTTATTCTAATGAATCATATTATCCCATTTCCACCATATTTTATAGGTGAATTAAATTTAGGGACTTTGAAGGTTATATGCTATATAATTTATTAATCATCCCGATGCTTCAAATTCAATCATTTATAGTTGACATCTAAATTTTATATTTATTTTCTAAAAGGATATATAGAATTATTGGGGAACTCAATTTTCATGGAGTAGATATTTCAATCCCTTGATAGATATAAATATAGAGAGGATTATAATTTTTATATATATGATTTGAGTTTGATTGATTATTTTTATGATATTTGGGGAATATAATTGTTTCATGTAAAGCTTTTCCTAAAATAATAGTAACCATGATCTATTTTATGTGGACCAATTCATGTATTTACACAGTCGCCCTCATCAATAACCATTATATTTTGTTGTAATATGTGAATGTTAACTTAATGGACATAGTTTAGGGAAATAAATAATATTCCAAATTAACATAATTTATAACATGATTGTGTCCCTGTAGAAAATATATAATTCATCTTTTGATCAAATAGTGTGACCGATGGAGTTCATTTATGGTGATTATGTATTCTTACGATTTTTTCCCTTTTAGACATCGATAACATCAAATATAATGGATTTTTTACACATTATTTATGTGATTATTTTAGATAATTAATGATGTAGTGAAGTGTAATATAGTTTAACATTTAGTAAATGGTATTATGTGGTTCATAACGCATCATGTATCACTGATGAGAAAGTATATTTTGGATTCTCTTCTAGTTCATGATAGATAATTAGTAGCCTATAGACATGAAATGACTGTTATTAAAATCAAATTCTGATTTATATATTGATACATACATTTTTTGGGACGTTTCATTCTAATTTTTCTAGTGTGGTGGTAACATAAAAATTTCTAGATGATACATTAGAGGAAAATTATCCTATGTGATAGGAGTTACTATATATATTTAATGGAAAAAATTGATTATTTATGCCTGAAAATTTTATTTGTTGGGGAATTGAAAAACTAATTTTTTGAGATTATTTTAAATTGAGAATATTTGAATCATTTTATTTATCAATGAGTTATTATTTGTTAATGTTGAAAAGTATTATTTTTAAATTTAATGATGATACTTTTGTTTTTTGTAATTATTGTGGGTCTTAAAAATAATTCTATTTAAGGAATTAAAATTTTGAAATGTAATGTATTTATATAAAAATGAAATTAATTTAATATTATCTTTTTCTTGTAAATTAATTCAATGGATAATGATTTGAAATGATGGATCAAATTTTAATGTGATTGATAATGATGATATAATTAGATGGCTAAAGATATTAAAATGATCTAGTGGGTTTAAAATGGTTTACCAAGGCATTATATTGGTACTCTACCATAGATACAATTATGAGAAAATTTTTAACATAAAATAATAATTGACAATGGTTAATGGTGATGCGAGAAAAAGATAATTAAATGGAAGGGAAATATTATTGTAATTAATATAGCTATTTGATATTGATGTTAGGGGATTTGGCCAAAAAAATTTGTAATTAAATTGGATACACTATGGTTAATATAAAAAGGATTTAGAGATATCTGATTATCAATAATATATTTCTATTATATATCCTATTACTTGATAACCCATTTTATTATTCATTTCATCGATCTTATGAAAATGGCTAGATAAAATTAGATTGGTGGTCAATGACTAGTTTTCACTTTAATGTATATTTAATATTTTATTCTATATATTTTAAAATAATTATCAAAATTTATTGTAACATGATAACATCATAATAATTTGTATTTTTGTTGTTCTCATATTTTATTTAAAAACTATGGATTTAGGATATCATGAATGGGACATGAAAAATGGAATTCATCTATCGCATTTTTTCTAATTTTATCTTATAAAATTCTTCTTATATAACATATGATCATATATTTATATTTTTTCCATTCTATATTTTAAATGAAGGATGTAACATACTAGAGTAAATTATCTCTATGTTACAATTTCATAGAGTTGTACTATGATATCATCAGTCCATGATAAATTAACACTTACTATACCAAATTTCTTTATATGGAGATATATAAATTTTTGATTATAAATTTTTATTTATGTAGTAATCATAATTATATATATTGGTGTTCAATCCATGGGACATTATTATGTTGTGTTCATTATGAATTAATAGGAAAGAACATATACGTTGGAGGATACATCTAGTCATATCATGACCCATTGATTATATATATTATTAATTAATTTATAATTAAGGGAAATTGTATGTTAGGTTTCTCCCATAGGATTTATTGGTCATCAGTTATTGTGATATTCATTAAAAATGAGGGTATATAGATTACCAATTTGATTCTATGATAAAATATAAATGTTCCACATAATAGTTTTATGGATATATTTTGAATTTTTTGAGAATGAAATTTTATTGAATGTTTATATCCAAATTTTTTTTAAGGATGGGATCTGTGAGTTCTCATGTTATAAAATATTACTTCAATATATTCCTCTACTTTCAATAAGTTTTTAATGGTTTTTTATAATAGATGATTAATGTTTAAATGTTTATATGTTTAATTTCTTATTATAAGTCATTTAATGTGAAAATAATTTAAATATATTCCTAGGTTTTCATGTTTTTTCATCGAGTTAATGTGATTCTATAAATTCTATATCCGTTTAAAATATTTTTTCTAGACATACCATGTTGGAAATTTTATTTTGATATTTAATGATATATATAAATTATAGAAATTTATTTCATTCCAATATATTGAATCATGTTAAATTATGTGAATGTGTCTAGAGTTAAATAAAGGTGTACAATTGATAACATTTTTTGTCTGAAATTTACACTTTTGGAACTATCAACATTTTTAGGTAATGTTTTTTCCCAATTACCTAAATATCCAAAATTAATTATTTTTGGATGTATAATAATGTTATCACTTTATTATAAATTATTTATATATGGGTTGATTATGATATGAGGTTTCAAATTTGGTATCATAGAAAATTTTTAGATAACATTAGATGTTAGGGTGATGTTAAAGGAGCATTTAAAATGATTCTAATTTATGGTTATATTATTATGTGATATATTTTAAAGACATATGTGTTTATTAATCTAATCCATTCTATTATTTTTTTTATATTTAGAGAAAATATGAAATGTGTTGTATGATGAATCCAAAGAGATAACATTATTTCTGATCTGTATCCAGTAATGAATATAAGAAAATATTTATTGGGGTTGTTATCTCATTCAATGTAGTCTGTTAATATAGTATACCATGAATGAGTGAAATTTAATTCTCCATATTAGAATATGTTTATAGTTGATCATTTTATGAAACATCAACCTCCATCATTATAAATATAATAAGAGATGGTGAAAGATTAAATATATATTAATGAATTCATTATACACTAGATGTTTTTGGGTGCATTGAACATAAAAAGAAATCATTTAGTGTAAAATTTTGAAGTTGAAACTACTCAATAATGGCTTAAAATATGGAATTATAAATAGAAGATTTATATTTATTATATGTATAAGAAATAATATAAATATATTATTTTTGAGAGGTATTTACCTAATGTTAATTGACAAAAATTAGAATGATATTTTATAGTGTTGAACAAAAATAATGAATACTAAGAGTTGGATTATGATGAATATTTTACTAGACTATATAAGTATTCAGAATATTTCTTGTTGAGCCATAAGAGTAACGTTGATATATTTTAAATAGTTATGATACAAAATTATGAATGTTATTTGAAAGTATAGAATTTTAAATTTATGAGGACACTATTTTATATGCTATAAATGATGAGATAGAGTTTTCCAGCACTATTGAACAACAAGAAAATTGGAATATAAATAAGTCACATTGGAGAAAAATTTAGAAGTAGAAAAAAAATAAATATATAGGTAAGAATCATGTATGTTCAACTTTTAGTAAAAAGAGTATTATTGAAATATTTATTGTATTTATATGATGAAACTGATGTGGTAGGATTGGTAATTTTTCATCTTGAATGCAAGGAAAAGAATTATTATCATTACAATAAATCAAAAAATTACATCCAAACTGTGGTTAACTTTTTTAGTTTTAAAATTTTAGGTAACTATCTTAATGAATGTACAATGAAAGATAATTGTGGTCAGAATAATCAATATTTAATACTAATTTTTTCGGATTGAAATTTTGAGTATAATGTTGAATATCTTTACCTTATATTCTTTGTATCGGATATAATTGTAAATCCCAATGGAAGATCATATTATATAATTATCTAATCAATAATTTATTCCAATGATATAGTGTTTACCCTTTGGTAAGAGTTTGGTGGAATTATCAGCTATTATAATTTTAGTAGAATAATTAATATTTATTATTTTAACAAATTAAGTGATAATTTATTTACACAGGTTCATTAGGAAGTATTATTAAAAACTAGAATTAGATTGATATTAAAAATTCTCCATTGATATTGTAACATGTTGTTTTTTTAGGAATGGTTTAAAACCATGTTGGGAAATAGGGCCATGGTCACGCCTTTTTTTATATTTCTATTAATTATATCCATTTCTTTTTTTTTTCTAATTTTTCACATCCAACTGATTATTTTTTATTAACCCTAAGAAAAAATATTTCACATTAATGATAGATAATAGGGATATGGGAGAGGGAGTGATGGAGATATAGATACTTAATATGGTATGTGATATAGTGGAGCACATGAGGAGCTGGATTTCTGTGCTTCAGCCGTAGATCATGGAAACAATAGAATATTTAGTAGATTTTTCTCATAATATGGATGTTTATATGTTCTAGTGAAAATTCTTATATATTTACCATTTTATAATTTTGTTCACTATTATCACAAATTTAGAACCATCGATGATTCATCTATATTATTTTACAAGTATAGTAAGGTTTTAGTTTTATTTGTGGGGCTTCCCATTAAAAAATATTTATCAAACTATATATTGTCAATGTAAAAATGACATGTGTTCTTCTCATTCAGGGAAGAAGACTTTTCTATATGTACCAACTATTTAATGAGTATACACTCCAAGTTATATTACTCATCCATGTATTTGAGTATATATATAGACAACCAATATGAGGAAACATTGATATACAGAATATATGGTCAAGATAAATACATAGTCTGTCAATGAAAGGTACAAGGGAAGGTAACTTGAAAAGTGTAAACACCATGTATTTGGTATACTTGTTGTGTACGTGGTCATTAAATGCCATTTCATGAGATAGTACATTCCCATGTTTGCCTTTGAGGTTTCAAACCATGTTTTGAGGAATACCCATTTTGTACCCATCCCTAACATCCATTTTTAGTTTTTTAATATTTTATTCCCCAAAATCATAATCAGACATATGAGTTATCCACTATGAGTATATTTCCACATAGCTCGTGATGGTGAAAACCGTGAGGTGAATACAAGACTCCTATGATGCTATTTTTGATTTTTAATAAATGGGGATGTTCATCCAATGGTATTAAAATATAGATATATCATTAGGCGAGACAATTTATAAGTGGTAGGACATGAACAAGCTCCCTATAATTGAGTTCAATGAATTTTCGTTTTAGTTGAAGATTCCATTATAACGTTTGACAATATATACTCTTATGTAAATTTTTTTCTTAATACTATTACCTAGGGTCACCTATGGGACAAAATCACTTGCAAACAGACCTAGAGAATCCCTTTTTGAATCCCACCACTTGTTTTATATTTTTGGGGATCCTATGTAGGATGCCTCTGCCTATGTATATAGTTTATATGGGTCTCTTCTAGGGAACCTAATCATTTCTTCTGACTAGTTGGATCCAAAGATGGATCCATTCACATACATGTAAACCAACTGTTTCCCATGTTGTATTCCATTGTTAACTCCGACTCTATTCATGGATTTTTATAATCATTCCACTTATTTCATTTTCTAGTATAGGGGATATCGACTAAGATGGCTCTCCAATTTTGTGACATAGGTGACACAGTGGGTGACATAATACTTGATCAACCCTTAGATAATGTGATGTATGATTAGGTATTGAGGGTAGAAGGTTCAACTGTAGAACCCATACATAACATATAATCCCATGAGTTTATGGTAGTAGTGGTGCATTTAAAACTTCAGCCACCATCACTCCTTTTATGCATTCACGTGATTATTAATGATTCATATTTTCTTTCCCTACATATATTCTTGTATTTGGTCTAGGACCCTATGACAATGAGATACATCGAATGTATATCATGAGTTTCATCCTGTGTCCCAGATTTTCTCTTGCCATTATAATTATCGTAATAATGTTCTAAAACTAATTATGGTCATTAAAGTATGAATCTAACATTTCTTTAGTGTATTTCTCTAATTATATATTTTTCTATAGATGGGATCCAGGTTCTCGAGCAAGACAACTTGTTAAATAAACTAGGTCAGGGCCCATATTTGAAAATATTATACCTAGTTATGAACACTATGGAATGATGGAGTTCACCTCATTCAATAGATCCAGGCCCCTGATAATGTAGTGCTAAATTGTAGTAATCTATTAATGGGTTCTCCCTGCCATTATAAGGAAAAATCCGAGGTCAATTACCTTGTGTATGGGCACAGTTATGCCAATATTATATATAAGTTTCTATAGTTGTGCTCTGTTGACTCTAATAATAGGACTTTTCCATTTTCCTTAGTTTATATTTCTAATAGGCCAAAAACACGATACACAATGATTATATCATTTTTTTGAAGTCACATATTTTCATGGGTGTTAATAAGTATACATAAAAATTTATTATAGTGATTGGATGTGGGTATTAGTGATTCCATTTTATGGAAATGTGTCACCCTATGGTGATGTATCTTTCGTAGAGAAATTTCATTCACTGACTAAATCATGTGTGGCTTATATAGGTTACCAAAATAGGTGTTAAATTAATTTAACACTACATGAGTGGTACATCATACAACTCCATTACCTTTTCTCTATAATCCTATATACCAATGTTTCATGACCCGTCACCTGGGGCCCTTATCGTGATTACCCCAAGCCTGCCTTCCATAGGCCAGTGGTTGGCGACTAGCACCAAATGCGTCAATCCCTATGTTGGGAAGGCATTGCCTTTATAACTGGAAATAAACATAGCAGAGTACACAACCGAAAGAAAAACACAAATTAAAATTGTAAACAAAAGAAGTGTTGGAATGTAAAAGGTTCCAGAAATTAAATCCCAATAAGAAAGTACAAGTACAACTGAAAATCAAGTACAAATGAAGAAAAGTAAAACAAATAATGGGTCTTCCTATGGGGTTCCTACCTGAAGGGTAGGTACATATGGCCTCCTCATTAATCCACATCCGTCCGTATACTTCATGTACCGTTACACCGAGTGGTCCACCTCCGGGTACCGTCAAGTCCAGCTACTATCTGCCTCAGTCAACGCTGTCTGTCGCCTACAACCAATGCAATGAGGTGCGGGAATAACCCATGTATGGGTGAGTATAACGATACTCAGTAGGGACCTCGAGACCCTCAAGGTCTCACCAAATACGACAAGGATAATCCACAAATTATGAAATCAATAGATAACCATTACTTAAATATATGCCCATGTATACACCTATGTTATTTAATAACCCATCTCAATCATGAGGAAAAAACCAAAGTCATTGACTCAGCACAAACCAGGATTTTCATTATTGAAACCACAACTGCTGGAAACTCCTTCTCTATCATGTACAGTGGGCATGTCACGACACCAATGGGGTTCTCACTAACCTTGGACTGCTGAGGTACTTCTCCTGTCGAGTACCGTAGGTCTGCTGCCAACTACCAGGTGGTCCACCGCTGTGGGTCTGATGCCAACTACCAGGCGCTCCTCTAAATAGCCTGCAAGGGTACTCCTCCTGTAGAATACTATGGGACTGCTACCAACTACCAGGCGCTCCTCCGCCGTGGGTCTACCACCACCAACAAGTCTCTCCCCAATGGGGAAGTCGAATCACTCTGAGTCAAATGGGTCAAGAAGTCATCAGGTCTTCCAGCTACTAGGTCTCTACACTCAGTTATCTCGTCACTGGAAGGATCCACTCCATAAGCTATTGGGAAATACATCAACTTTCTCGATGTTCCACGAAAGAAGTATCTCAAAGGTCTGACACATCATAGGGGTCTCAACGCAACAGACAACGCGTCAATCGGACGCCCGTTCTATTGGTTATTAGCCTTTTAGTCCCAGGGGCCCAGTTGGATTTGTGTGCGATCCAACCTGAACGTACCTCAAATATACTGCGAACTCCAGTGGGTTATTCTCAAAGGGATGGCTTCATTCCATGAATACCGGCACCGCTGATGGTTTATCAAACTGTCGTTTGGTGCCGAAGATATGGCCAATAGAAAGCCAAGGGGTCGGTAATGTGCCTGGGCCCGGTCCCACCCAGTCGGACCATCTCATCCCATCCTAGACTGGGCCGACCCGGTCTGGGTTAACCCAGTCATACCTGCTAGGTCCGACCCAACCCGTTTGGTGGGTCACCCCGTTATGTTGAGCTCGGTCCACTAGGCCCAACCCAGCGGACTGCGTGGGCGGTTCTGTAACATCTCAGGTAAATAAAGAATATGACATTTTCATATTTATCCATATTTGTGAACAAAATATTAATATGACTTTAAAGGGGACGCTATGCTCGATGGAGTACCCAACACGCAACAACAAGTTTTTTGGGAATCTTACGTTGCACTCTAATAATAAAATAATATTATTTTAAATGGTAGTTAACATGTAGCCGTTGTATTGGTGGGAATGGATAGAAATAACTAAAATATGATTATATGTGTTTTTAAATGTTATTTCATTTATCCAATAAAAGATAAAGGCTTAAAATATGGAAAGAATTCAATTTTAGGCGTATATGCCCTAGTTTTCAATAAAGGTTCACTTATCACCTTTTGATGGCGAACCGTCATTAAATATAGTTTTGTTCACTCTTATAAATTCTATTATAACCAAATAAAACTCTTCTTATGAATTGGGACATCAAAATTTACTTTGTGTAAATTTTTGGTATCTTTCCGATAAAGTTCATTTTTTAATGAATAGTGTAAAATGTTGTATTTTAATTCAAAATCTCTTTTTAATATAATTTATTTATATGATTAGATTATCTTTTGAATAGGTTTTAAAGTTAAATTATAATATATTTTTACCATTTAATCCAATAGTGGTCGTTGGAATTAATTTCACATTGAAATCAGACTTAAACTAGTGTCAATCTTTTGATACTTATTGTTTCATAAAAACACGCTATTTGCTCTGACAGCGGGAATTAATTATTAAATTAATTAATGTGACTTATATGTTTTGAATTTTGTAAAATAGACTTCATTTTTGAATTCGGAATATCAAATATAGCTTAGGGTGAATTTTTGGGATTTTTCTGAAAAACTTCAATTTTTGTTGAATAGTGAAACCACTAAGTGGTACTTATAAAAACCGATTTTTCAATTTAAATGAAAATTTTCCATCATTGTGTTTTTAATTTCAAAATCCTACATATATGGTTGTCATTAAGAATTAAAATTTGGTTCAATGGGATAAAAATAATTTTTTGGTAAATAGTAACTTATTATGTTTTTAATCGCAATTAGAGGTAACTAGTGTAGTTTATGGTAAGAATAATGTTTTAATAAAATGAAATGACTGAGAAACATGTACTACCATCATTGGATGTGTCATGGAAGACCACAAAAAATCCATGTGTCAAATTGGGGACCCCATGGAGCCAGTTTGGTTGGGAAATGACATAAATATCTTTTTATTTAATGTTAAAATAAAAATGACACAAACATGAGATGTTTTACTAAAATAATTTTTACATGGGGTTATAAAAGACATATTTTTGACTATAAATAGTCATTAGAAAGATAAAAAGATTTACTACATCATAGTATTTTTTTTATAATTTTTAGACATTAAATAAATTAATTTATTTATGACATCATGATGATGCAGCGATGACCTCATTATTTAACGATTTAAATAAAATGGAATGATAATGTAATATCTAAGACCTACACATGTCCAAAACCTATTGGATGAGTGGATTTAGAACACTTATCACCTTATCCTCGAAATACATCAATGTGGGACCTTATAAATCTGAAACTCTTTTGAAAATAAAGTAACATTTTGTAACTTTACAAGAGTGCCCCTTCTCTCCTCTAATAAAAGGCCCCCACCTCACTCCTTACCCACACTCCCAAATCCTTTTCATTTATTTTGCTTCTCCAACCCCCTAAATTATTTTTATTCATTTATTTTGTAAAAAATCCAGTATCTTCAATATACTAGGTTGTTTTTATAATAAGGATTCGATCTACAGTTACACACACCTACATCTAATGGTTAAAGAACAGATGGTTTCCGTGGGTGGCGAATTTCTGCCTCCCGAAACGATGATTGTTCAAAATTCTTCTAACACCTTCAAATGTGGCCATTAAGATGACACTATATTTATATATGATATCTAATATTTTTATTTTTTAGTTAAGCTTCTATATTTTTCATTTATGGCGTACCTTTATGGTTTCCATTATGGGTAAACGTGATATCTTCATTTAAGGAAGTGCGGACTACCACCCCCTCAAAGTGATTTGATTCATTAATACCATATGTGGTACGTATAAAGGATATATTTAATGATATTATATATGATACCATACTGGAATTAAAATACTATTATGTATCATTATGTTTTAATTCCATTAAATATGAAATAGAAATGGAAGTAGCGTTCATGCGTACGTACGGCTTACCGTCTCCATGAACGGTACATTTCATTTCTTATCTCAAAATGTTATGTAATATTATAAGTACATATATATAATGGATATATATGTAATATATTACATATAAATTATGAATATCATTCTGTAATTATAACATATATATATCTCCCTCATTTTGTTTTAATTCCATTAATATGACAAAAAAATGAAAGTAGCGTTCACGCGTACGTACGGCCTACTGTCTCCATGAACGGTGCTTTTCGTTTTTTTATCTCCAAACGATATGGAATAGTATAAAATGAATATTTACTGGATATATATGATATTTTAATCATTAATACTATTCTGGAAATTATTTACTTATAACTACATGGGCAATCTTTTTTCAAACAAGTTCATTTTTGACTCATGTATCAAACATCGACAAAAACGTCTGATACGAACTAACATTATTAAAAAATTATTATAACATTATAATATGTGATATGAACTGAATAAAAATCTATAAAGGAGGTACTTAGGCAATTATTAATTGACCAACGTTTATTATTCATGAATATAAAGAAACGAACAAGACAAGTTTGACTTGAGGTAAGGGATCCTACTCCACTCTTTCTTTTTAAGTACACTCATTTATGTCATTCCTTTTAAAGATCATCTTTCTTGTTATTGGGGTTTTCTTATATATTAATTCTACTGTAATTTTTATGTTCATGTGATTAGAGACCATATTCTCTCTCTTCAATCCATTTTGGATGTTTTATGTGGCGCCGTTAGGCTGCCGAGTTTTCGTAAAGGATTTTTCATCTCACTTTTATTCCCATGAGATTTATGCTACATTTTACAAAATTTCCTTTGAGTGGTGTATTTACTGCCCATTATTTTATTCATTGTGTATTATACTTTCTTTTATGAGTATTTACATCAATTTTTTATTTTCCTTCTTTCACGAGGTGTATGTTTCGAAAGATACCCTTGTCGATAAGGGAACCTTTAACCCTCCTCTTTTTAAAAGACTTCTTTTGTTGGGTCTTTTAATTTACATATTGTTATGTTGGGATATGTTCTCATATATCCTTATTGATGTAAATTTTATGTCCATGTGATGAGATACCCTTTTTTTATCTCTCATCAACTCATTTTGATGTGACGATGTTAGGCTGTCAAGGGAACTTCTTATCCCAATTTCGATTTCTTTGGGTTAAACATGTAGTTATTGAATATTTCATCTTTTGAATATGTGTGAATGACCTTTTATTATTTTACACTTAATATACACTTATATTTGGTGTATTTTTTTGTCACACAGAATTATTTAATTGATTTATCCTTAAACCAAGGATACCGTCTTTGTAAGGGACTTCGTCTCAATCTCCATTCATTGAGGCATATTTTGTTTTACACACAACCTTCTTTTATACGCTGTATAAACCCCTTAGACTTTTACGTTCATCCAAAAATGAATCTTTTTTATACGAATCATTTTACTAAACGACAAAAGGGAATGTTTTTGTCGTATGTATGCGGCGACAACGACTTCTTCGCCGCCGTGACCATCATTTGAGTTTCGGATTCTTCTACAAGCCATATCTTCTTTTTAAAAGAAAAATAAATACCATGTTTTACTTTTCTTTTATTTTGGTATTGAAAATGGTTTTGATAATGTTTTGATATCAATGTGTTGTATTGATATCTTTTTATTTAAAGGTGGAAATGTTATGTTTCCATTATACATGTTTTACGTGACAAGATTATGTTATGGTTCTTGGGAATTGTTATGAAGACGGGCAGATCCGTGATAAACTAAGGGCAGGTGAGCCCGATATAGCTCTCCAATGCATTGGATAACGTGAAGGAGTGAAACGTTAAGGTTTCTCCGAAGAGATTTAGGGAATATACTGTGGTGGGTATTCCAAACGTAACCAAGAGGGTTACTCCCTACGTAAGAACGTTATGAATGCCTCATGTTACCTTTTATGTCTTATGATTTCTATGATTTATTCATGATTTGATGAGGTATGTTAAAGTGCCTATGTTTTATGGGTAATGTATGATTTCATTCTTATGTATATATGAACTCATGTTTCCTTTCCATATTTTTATAACCCTTACTGAGCTTTTTATGATCATCCCATGTTTTTGAAATGTTTTTCACAGGTCAAGGGAAAGTTACATGATGTGATGATAGTGTCAAGGATGTGTCAAGAAAGAATCCATGTTTTATTTTAAATATGTTTCTGTTGATGGGAAGAATGAATACTGTATTTTATGTAACCACTTTGATTAAATGTCAAATGTAATGCAGTTTCATGATCTAATTCTCTAAAACTCTAAACCTGAAAAGATCCTCAATGTGTAATCTTGTAATAACTCAAGATTAAGTAAGGTTTAAGGCTGGGTCCTTATAGTTGGTATCAAAGGTCGGTTTAGATAATTTTAGAGGTTAGGGTATTCTTTAAGGATAAGTGGCATTACCATACTGGTTAGGATTTCAAAAAGAGTCCTAGTTTTAGATAAATTGAATGAGTAAGTATATCTTAGTGTTTATCTTACTCATTAGTACATGATGGTTTATCTGATATACTCACACTGACCTTTTTGGTTTTTTTAAATGGATGGATCTAGTAGGCACCAAAGTAACAGTGGATGTGAAGGAAACTGTGACCGTTTTTGAGCAAGAAACTGAATGATATGGAAGATGCAATGAGAACTCTTGTGATTATCCTCAACCAACTATCTGGAGTCATGATTGACCACCTAAACCTTGGTGATTTCTCTAAGGCATCATCTATGCAAGAAACAAATCCCTACAGAAGTATAGGGAATAATCATAAAGGTAAGTGTGTTCAAAAACCTATGTTTCAATGATGTGGAAAGAAACACCTAGGAAAATGTTTCAAAGGGACAGAAATATACTATAGATGTGGAAATGAAGGTCATAAAGCAAGAACCTGCCATGGAAAAAGGAAGCATCTAGTTGACTCGAGGAAAGGGAAAGAAGTTATTTCTGAGGGGTCAATTGAATGTTTTAAATGTGGTGTGCATGGTCATCATGAAAACACATGTCCTATGAAGATGTTTTGTGAATGGGATCACCAAGAGTGTACAAATGTTCGTTTACCAGTACCTAATTCCATTTCGATTGAGGATGAAGAAACTGACAATGACCAATCAAAGGTATGTATTATTTCATGACTATTGTTTTCCTATTTTGGAATCTCAGGATATGATTCATGATTTTGTTTGTAGGAAAGAGGTATTTTGGAATATGTTGTAAAGGAATGGTTAGTAGATCATGAAGAATGTTGAATGAGTAATATTTCAACATATATGGGCTTCAAGAGTTATGGTGAAATTCTTAAGAGTATTAAGTCTCTTTTGATGACGGGGTTACATTAGAAGACTTTTTAAGTGATTATGTTTACTTAAGAATAAATTTCTCAATAAAAAGTAACTTAAAACAAAAATTTTGTCTATTAACTTTTCCTAATGGAGAATCAAATACCATTTAAACCATCACAAGTTTGTGATTTTCTTATGGTTAACTTTCTCCTAGACATGATTACTATCACTCTCCCTCAAGAACACGAACCTTTGATTTTTCTTACATTACATGTTTTTCTACATGGAATCCTAGTATGGGTTAACTCGAGTGACCTCTGTACTTATCTTCCTTTATTTTAAAGTGATTGTTTTACCGACTCTTGTTCCGATGTGGGTCTTTCAAAGATGTTTCCAAGCTCAATTTTAAAAATTGCGAGGACGCAATTCCCAACAGGGGGGAAGGATGTAACACCCCAGGTAAATAAAGAATATGACATTTTCATATTTATCCATATTTGTGAATAAAATATTAATATTACTTTAAAGTGGACGCTATGCTTGATGGCTTACCCAACATGCAACAACGAGTTTCTTGGGAATCTTACGTTGCACTCTAATAATAAAATAATATTATTTTAAATGGTCGTTAACATGTAGCCATTTTATTGGCAGGAATGGATAAAAATAACTAAAATATGATTATATATGTTTTTAAATGTTTTTACATTTATCCAATAAAAGATAAAGTCTTAAAATACGGAAAGAATTCAATTTTAGGCGTATATGCCCTAGTTTTCACTAAAGGTTCACTTATCGCCTTTTGATGGAAAACCGTCATTAAATATAGTTTTGTTCACTCTTAAACATTATATTGGACCAAATAAAACTCTTCTTAAGAATTGTGACATCAAAATTTACTTTGTGTAAATTTTTGGTATCTTTCCGATAAAGTTAATTTTTTTTAATGAATAGTGTAAAATGTTGTATTTTAATTCAAAACCTCTTTTTATTATAATTTATTTATATGATTAGATTATCTTCTGAATTGGTTTTAAAATTAAATTATAATATATTTTTACGATTAAATCCAATAGTGGTCTTTGTAATTATTTTCTCTTTGAAATCAGACTTAAACTAGTGTCAATCTTTTGATAATTATTATTTCATAAAAACACGCTATTTTCTCTGACAGCAGGAATTAATTATTAAATTAATTAATGTGACGTATATGTTTTGAATTTTGTAAAATAGACTTAATTTTTGAATTTGGAATATCAAATATAGCTTAGGGTGAATTTTTGGGATTTTTCTGAAAAACTTCAATTTTTGATGAATAGTGAAACCACTAAGTGGTACTTATAAAAACTGATTTTTCAGTTTAAATGAAAATTTTCAATCTTTGTGTTTTGAATTTCGAAAATCTGACATACATGGTTGTCATTAAGAAGTAAAATGTGGTTCAATGGGATAAAAATAATTTTTTTGTGAATAGTAACTTATTAAGTTTTTAATCGCGATTAGAGGTAATTAGTGTAGTTTATGGTAAGAATAATTTTTTAATAAAATGAGATGACCTAGACACATGTCCTACCTTCATTGGATGTGTCATGGCCGACCAAGAAAATCCATGGGTCAACTTGGGGACCCCATGGAGCCACTTTGGTTGGGAAATGACATAAATATCTTTTTATTTAATGTTAAAGTAAAAATGACACAAACATGAGATGTTTTACTAAAACAATTTTTACATGGGGTTATACAAGTAATATTTTTGACTATAAATAGTAATTATAAATATAAAAATATTTCTTACATAATCATATTTTTTTATAATTTTTAGACATTAAATAAATTAAATTATTTATGACATCATCATGATGCAGCAATGACCTCATTATTTAATGATTTAAATAAAATGGAAAGATAATGTAATATCTAAGACCTACAAATGTAAAAATCCTTTTGGATGAGTGGATTTCTAACCCTTATCACCTTATCCTCTAAATACATCAATGTGGGTCCTTTAAAATCCGAAAATATTTTGAAAATAAAGTAACATTTTGTAACTTTACAAGAGTGCCCCTCCTCTCCTCTTATAAAAGGACCCCACCTCATCCTAATTACCCACACTCCCAAAGCCTTTGTCTTGGCCAAACCCTGCCCATTTTGTCTCTCCACTTCCCTCTCTTACTCCTTGAAGCCTCACTTTGGGCAGAAGTCTTCCCAAGGAAGCCTTTGAGCTCAAACCAAAGAGAGTTACCCGATTTTAAGGTAATGTCTTCACTTGTGTCCTTTTGTTTTATATTGATTCTCCATCCCCCTAAACTCTTTGTATTCATTTATTTTGTAACAAATACAGTATAATTAATATACTAGGATTTTTTTATAATAAGTATTTGAGCTACACTTACACACACCTACATCTAATGGTTAAAGAACATTCTGTTTTCGTGGCTGGCGAATTTCTGCCTCCCGAAACGATGATTGTTCAACATTCTTCTAACTCCTTAAAAGGTGGACATTAAGATGACACTATATTTATATATGATATCTAATATGTTTATGTTTTACTTAAGATTCTGTATTTTTCATTTATGGTGTACCTTTTTGGTTTCCATTATGGGTAAACGTGATATCTTCATTTAAGGAAGTGTGGACTACCGCCCCCTCAAAGTGATTCGATTCGTTAATACCATATGTGGTACGTATAAAGGATATATTTAATGATATTATATATGATACCATACTGGAATTAAAATACTATTATGTATCATTATGTTTGAATTCCATTAAATATGAAATAGAAATGGAAGTAGCGTTCATGCGTACGTACGGCTTACCGTCTCGATGAACGGTACATTTCATTTCTTATCTCAAAATGTTATGTAATATTATAAGTACATATATATAATGGTTATATTTGTAATATATTACATATAAATTATGAATATAATTCTGGAATTATAACATATATATATCTCTCTCATTTTGTTTTAATTCCATTAATATGACAAAAAAATGAAAGTAGCGTTCATGCGTACGTACGGCCTACCATCTCCATGAACGATGCTTTTCATTTTTTATCTCCAAATGATATGGAATAGTATAAAATGAATATTTACTGGATATATATGATATTTTAATCATTAATACTATTCTGGAAATTATTTACTTATAACTACATGGGAAATATTTTTTCAAAGAAGTTCATTTTTGACTCATGTACCAAACATCGGCAAAAACGTCTGATATGAACTAACATTATTAAACAATTATTATAACATTATAATATGTGATATGAACTGAATAATAATCTCTTAAGGAGGTACTTAGGCAATTATTAATTTACCAACGTTTATTATTCAGGAATATAAAGAAACGTACAAGACAAGTTGGACTTGAGGTAAGGGATCCTACTCCACTCTTTCTTTTTAAGTACACTCTTTTGTGTCATTCATTTTAAATCTCATATTTCTTGATATTGGGATGTTATTTTAAATTAATATTACTGTAATTTTTCTGTTCATGTGATGAGAGACCCTATTCGCTCTCATCAATCCATTTTGGATGTTTTATGTGGCGCTGTTAGGCTGCTGAGTTTTCCTAAAGGATTTTTCATCTCACTTTTATTCCCGTGAGATTTATGCTACATTTGATACAATTTCCTTTGAGTGGTGTATGTACTACCCATTATTTTATTCATTGTGTAATATAATTTCGATTATGGGTATTTACATCAATGTTGTATTGTCCTTCTTTCACGAGGTGTATGTTTCGAAAGATACCCATGTCGGTAAGGGAACCTTTCACCCTCCTATTTTTAAAAGACATCTTTTGTTTGGTCTTTTAATTTACATATTGTTATGTTGGGATATGTTCTCATATATCCTTATTGATGTAAATTTTATGTCCATGTGATGAGATGCCCTTTTTTTATCTCTCATCAACTCATTTTGATGTGACGTCGTTAGGCTGTCAAGGGAACTTCTTATCCCAATTTCGATTTCTTTGGGTTCAACATGTAGTTATTGAATATGTCATCTATTGAATATGTGTGAATGGCCTTTGATTATTTTACACTTAATATCCACTTATACTTGGTGTATTCGTTTGTCACACATAATTATTTAATTGATTTATACTTAAACCAATGATACCGTCTTTGTAAGGGACTTCGTCTCAATCTCCATTCATTGAGGAATATTTTGTTTTATAGACAACATTCTTTTATATAGTGTATAAACCCCTTTGACTTTTACATTCATCCAAAAAAGAATCTTTTTTATACGAAGCGTTTTACTAAATGACAAAAGGGAATGTTTTTGTCGTACGTATGCGGCGACAACGAATTCTCCACCGCCGTGACCATCATTTGAGTTTCAGATTCTTCTACAAGCCATACCTTATTTTTAAAAGAAAAATAAATACCATGTTTTACTTTTCTTTTATTTTGGTATTGAAAATGGTTTTGATAATGTTTTTATATCAATGTGTTGTATTGATATCTTGTTATTTAAAGGTGGAAATGTTATGTATCCTTTATGAATGTTTTATGTGATATGATTATGTTATGGTTCATGGGAATTGTTATGAAGACGGGTGGTTCAGTGATAAAATAAGGGTGGGTGAGCCCGATATAGCTCTCCAATGCATTGGGTAACGCAAAGGAGTGAAATGTTATGGTTTCTCCGAATTGATTTAGGGAATATACTGTGGTGGGTATTCCAAACATAACTAAGAGGGTTACTCCCTACGTAAGAATGTCATGAATGCCTCAAGTTACCTTTTATGTCTTATGATTTCTATGATTTATTCATGATTTGATGAGGTATGATAAAGTGCCTATGTTTTATGGGTAAAGTATGATTTCATTATTATGTATATATGAACTCATGTTTCCTTTCCATATTTTTATAACCGTTACTGAGCTTTTTATGCTCATACGATGTTTTTGAAATGTTTTTCACAGGTCAAGGGAAAGGTACATGATGTGATGATAGTGTCAAAGATGTGTCAAGAAAGAATCCATGTTTAATTTTAAATATGTTTCCGTTGATGGAATAAATGAATACGATCTTTTATGTAACCACTTCGTTTAAATGTGGAATGTAATGATGTTTCATGATCTAATTCTCTAAAACTCTAAACCTGAAAATATCCTCAATGTGTAATCTTGTAATAACTCAAGATTAAGTAAGGTTTAAGGCTGAGGCCTTATAGGTTCGGCCCAGAGGTCGCTACGTTGGAGACTCAGCCCGAATGCAGGGGCCTTTTCGGCCTGTGCTGCGTGGGTTGCAGCTCAAGAAAGTCGGCCCGGGAGGTCAGTGGCAGGCGGCGCGGGTCGCGGGCAGGCCGCGGTGGCACCAGCTAGGGCACGACAGCGAGCATGTAGGTCGCGGGGCCGCGTGGTGGCCGCAGAGGGGGTGCAGGGCAGCACACGGGGTAGTGCGAGGGGGTGATGGGCAGCACGCGGGGTAGTGCGTGGTGATGCCGGGAAGCGCAAGAGATGCCGGGCATGGTGTCGGTGGGGCCGGGAAGGCTGCAAGGGTGCACGGGCAGCGTGCGGGGGCGCTGTGCAGCTCGTAGGGCTGTGCATAGGACGTCGGTGGGGCCGGGCAAGCCACAGGAGCTCGTAGGGCAGCGCAAGGGGGTGCAGGTAGCACGTGAGACGTCGGGGAGGGCGCCAGTGGTCGAGCAGACCGAGGGGAAGGCCGCGGGTTTGTCCGGGGCGCGCGGGGCACCGTAGGGGCGACGTTGTTCACTAAGGCATTGGGTACCGCGACCTTCATCATTGTCAGTTTTGTCGCCTCGTCGAAGATCACAAAAACAATCATAGTTGAGGGGGGGGGGGGGGGTCGGGCCATGTTGGTTTGGCCCGATCCCACCGTGTTTAGGGTGGTAGCATACGATTCATCAATATTTGAAGAAAGAAGATAATCTTTAAATGTTTCTTTTCATTCTCCACAACGTTTCCATTCAACCGAAGGTGTGAATAAGAAAAGTATTATTACACAGATGAACTCCCTAGCTTTGTTTCGTCTTTCATTAACGTCGCGGAAAGAGACCAAAGGAGTTATCTGTTCGTCACATTCCTCATGAACTCCCAATCCTGGTTGTGTCAGGTGTGGAAGACACTCCACTTCAGTAGGATTCGAGGGATGAAGTCCAAGGAAGATGTCGAAGATGGTCCTTGGCATTCTTCGTCAGTGGAGCGTTCTTCGTTCATCGTTGGGAGCATTTCTCCCATGTTCCTCTTCCCAAGTTTCACCATAAAAAATATGCCATCAAAATAATAGATTGAAATATAGTATTAATTTCGTTGGCACAATATTCAAATTGGACTCATTAAATTGGCAGGATCCCCTTAATTAATGTGGAGATTTGGCACAATTATTTAAAGGGGAGTTGTCTCCATAAAGGTGATGAGGTTCCTAAGGTGGTGGTAACATTTAGTAAAGAGGGTTGACATAAATTAATTTAGGGGATTTGAATATTTCTCCACCATAAATGAGGGGTTCCAAGGGGTTACAAGCCAGGTTTTTTTCCACCAAAATTATCCACCCATGGGAGGTTATGTTCCGGTAGGCCCCACCACCATAACCTCTCATGGGAGGTTAAGGTGTGGTGTCCCCCACCTCCAATATCCTCTTGGAGGTTTTAGCCTCCACACACCAAAAGGTTGATCATATAATATAATGTTTTTGAACACTTTATTTTATTATTTTTTATAAAAATCCAAAAACTCACTCTTATTCTCCACTAACTGCCATCGAGATGAAAGTCTTCTTATGCGATTATCAGCGCTGTGAGTTCAACTGTGTCCTTGGAATTCATTTACGTGCACCGGTTCAACTGTTATAAAATCCTGATAGTATGTTTATTGAATGTACCAGAAAAAATCTTCAAAAAATGATTTCGGGCACACCAGACCTCGAAATCAAGCGCCGTAAATTTTTTCGGACACGTAAAAATCCCATGAATTTAAGACAAAAAATTCCACTTAATTTTCGGGTCATTACAATATTTATATATGAATATATATTGTTATATATATGTATATATACACAAACATATACATATATATATATATTGTTATATATATGTATATATACACAAATATATATATATATATATATATATATTTATATTTATAGTATGTAGCATTTCCCAATTGAACATGATAATGTACCCATCGATTGAATATGGTATCAATTCATAGATATTTTAATCATCTCATTTTCTGTCTCTGTTAGGATGAGTATATTGCATAAGAATGAACTTATGATTAAATACATATAGGATCATCATTTTAGTGGCCTACTATGATTATTTACCGCCCCTATACATGTTCGTCCATGTGCATGTAGCCCTTATGTCTACATTTCATGTTGATAACATATTTCATGATGGATAATGATGAGGCGTACAATTTAATGATGAAGTGTAACCCCTTTTGTGTATTCATATAGTTGAGATAGAGTAACTCCTAAGTGTCTCAAAGATAAAGTATGTGTTCTGGATAAATGTTACTAGGATATAAATGTACTTTAAATTTATTTATGTTAGTATCTTAAATTATTCTTCAATAATAATGATTTTGATTCTCACCCTTTTTATGTGACCAGATATTCAATTAACTAACATATATTACATTCAAAATATAATTTTTTTATTAAAACAATTATTTTTTTCATAACTAAAATATTCCTTATATAAAATACATGATTATCCCACGAATAAATATAAGAATAAATGTCATATAAGGAAATGGTTTCCTTTTTTCAATATTGTTTTTATACTCATGTTTCAGGGTAATATTCTGTGTACCGAATTACCCAAAGACAATATGCATCGTGATCAAATGGTAATTTATTATGTGTATGTTTTTTTAATGAATAATGAATTGAAATATATTAAATATATGGATTTTCATATGATAGTCCCATTTTATGGTAGGTAGAACAATAATGGATGGATGATGGAATAAAAATTATCTCTATTTTTTTTGGAAGAAGTGGTTGTTCCCATGACATTGATAAATAAAATTATAAATATACTATATTATTATTATTATGTGGATGATGGAATAAGAATAATATCTATATTTTTGGGAAGGGGTGGTCATTCCCATGACGTTGAAAAATATAATGATGAGTATACATTATTATTATTATTTTCTATAAAATATAATAACATAAAGGATATACCATGATATTAATTGAATATTTTGGTGGATGAATATATTGAAAAAAATTGATGTGTTTTTCATGATTTCATTTTCAATAATAGTTTATTGTGTGAAAAAATTGACAAGTTATGTTATAATATCCTCTACATGTACTATGATGAATATTGGTGGAAATTTATTATAACATTATGAGGAGTTATTCAAGATCATTCATGAAGAATGAATCCATCAATTTTGTAGTTTAATGAATCATATTTTCCCATTTCCACCATATTTTATAGTGAAATAAATTTAGGGCCTTTGAAAGTTATCTGCTATAGAATTTATTAAACATCACGATGCTTCAAATTCAATCATTTATAGTTGAGATCTATATATTATATTTATTTTCTAGAAGGATATGTTGAGTTATTAGGGAACTCAATTTTAATGGAGTATATATTTTAACCCTTTGATATAGGTAAATATAGAGAGGATTATAATTTTTCTATATATGATTTTGAGTTTTATTGATCATTTTTATGATATTTTGGGTAGATAATTGTTTAATGTAAAAAATTTCTAAAAATAATAGTTTCCATTATCTATTTTATATGGACCAATTCATGTATATACATATTCAGCCTCATAAATAACCATTATATTATGTTTTAATATGTGAATGTTACCATGATGGATAGTGTTTAGAGAAATAAATAATAGTCCAAATTAACATAATTTACAACATGATTAGGTCCCTGTAGGAAATATATATATTATCTATTGATCAAATAGGGTGACCAATGGAGTTCATTTATGGTGATTAAGTATTATTATGATTTTTTCCCTGTTTAAGACATCGATAACATCAAATATAATGGAATCTTTACACATTATTTATGTTTTCATTTTTAATAATGAATTATGTAGTGACGTGTAATATAGTTTAACATTGAAAAATGGTATTTTGTGGTTCATAATGTATCATGTATCACTGATGAAAAAGTATATTTTTGATTTTATTCAAATTCATGATAGAAATTTAGTATCCCATAGACTTGAAATGACAATTATTAAAATCATATTTTGATTTATTTATTCATACATACATTTTTGGGGATGTTTCATTCATATTTTTGATTTCCGGTGGTAACATAAAAATTTCGAGAGGATACATTTGAGGGAAATTATCTTTTTTGATAGGAGTTACTGTATGTATTTAATGGAAAAAATTTATTATTTATGCTTGAATATTTTATTTTTTGGGGAATTAAAAAACTAATTTTTAATAGATTATTTTAAAATATGAATATTGGAATCATTTTATTTATCAATGAATTATTTTTAATTTATGTGTCAATATAATTTTTTAATTTAATGAGGATATTTTTTTTGGTCATTATTGTGGGTCTTCAAAATAATGATATTTATGGAATTAATATTTTGGGAATTTATATATTTATAAAAAAATGTAATTAATGTGAGATTATATTTTTCTTGTAAATTAATTCAATGGAACTGATTTGAAATGATGGGTCAAATTTTTATGTGAATGATAATGATGATTCAATTACATGACTAGAAATATTAAAATGAGCTAGTGGATTTAAAAAGGTTTACCACGATATTATATTGGTACTCTACAATAGACACTATTATGAGATAAAATTTAACATAAAATAATAATTTAAAATGGTGAATAGTGATGCAAGAAAAGGATAATTAAATTGTAGGAGAAAATTATTGCATGTAATAGAATTGTTTGATATTGATGTTAGGGGATTTGAGCGAACAATTATCAATTATTAAATGAGATACACTATGGTTAATTTAAAATGGATTTAGAGATATCAGATTATACATTATATATTTCCATTATATATCCAATTACATGATAATCCATTATATTATTCACTGCATCGATCTTATGAAAATGTCTTGAAAAAAGGAGATTGGTGGTCAATGATTACTTTTCACATTAATGTATATGTAATATTTTATTCTATATATTTTTAAAAAATTATTAAAATTGTTTGTAACATGAGAACATCATAAATATTAATAATTTTGGTGTTATCATATTTGATTTAAAAACTAGTGATTTATGATATCAGGAAAGGGGCATGAAAATGGAATTCTACTATAGTGTTTTTTCTAATTTTATCTTATAAAATCTATCTTATATATCATAAAATCATATATTTATAATTTTTCCATTCCATATTTTAAATTTTTCATGTTACAAAATAAATTAAATTATCTATAGGATATAGTTTTATAGAGTTGTACTATGATATCATCAGTCCAAGATAAATAAACACTTACCACACAAAATGCTATTATATTGAGATATATAAATATTAGATTATAAATTTTTATTTATGTATTATTCTTGATTATATAGATTGGTGTTCAATCCATGGGGTATTATTATGTTGTGTTCATTCAAAAATAATAGTAAAGAATATATACATATAAGGATACATCTAGTAATATCAGGACCCATTGATTATATATATTATTGAGTCCTTTATAAATAAGAGAGATTGAGTGTTATGTTTCTCCCAAAGAATTTATTGGTCATCAGTTATTATGATATAAATTCATAATTAATGCATATAAATTACCAATTTGATTATATAATAAAATAAAACTATTTTACATAGGTGTTCTAATGATATTTTTTGATTTTTGGAATAATGTAATTTTATTGAATGTTTATATCCAAAATTTTCTTTTTAAGGAATGGCTCCATGAGTTCTAATGTTCTAAAAGATTACTTCAATATATTTAAATGATTTCAATAGGTTTTTAACGGTTTTTATAAGAGATGATTAATGTTCAAATGTTCATATGTTTACTATCTTATTATCAATGTATTATTGTGAAAATAATCTAAATATTTTACTAGGATTTCATGTTTTTTTCATTGGGTAAATGAGATTCTATAAATTCTATATCCATTTTGAATATTCTTTATAGACATATCAGGTTTAAAATTTTATCATGTTATTTAATGATATATATATAAATTATATCAATTTATTTCATTCCAATAAAGTTAATCATCTTAAATTAAGTGCATGTGTCCTGAGTGAAATAAAGGTGTATAAATTATAACTTTTTTGTTAAGAAATTTACACTTTTTGGAACTATCCACATTTTTAGGTAATGTTTATTCCCAATTCTCTAAATATCCAATATGTATTAATGATGAAATTATAATAATGTTAACTTTTTCTTATAAATTATTTACATATTATATTATTACGATATGAGGTTTCAATGTTGGTATCAAATAAACTTTTCAGATAACATTAGAAGTAAGGGTGATGTTAAAGGAGCATTTAAAAAGATTCTAATTTTTGCTTATATTATTATGGGATATATTTTTAAGACATATGTACTTATTCATCTAATATATTCTATTACTTTTATTATATTTTGAGGAAATATGAAAGGTGATGAATGATGAATCAAAAAGGATAACATTATTTCAGATTTGTAACTAGTAAAGAATAGAAGTAAATATTTTTTGGGGTTGTTTTCTCAATCAATGTAATCTATTAATATAGAATACAATGAATGAATGAAATTAAATTATACATATAAGAATTTGTTTATAGTTGATCATTTTATGAAACATCGCCCTCCATCATCTTAAATATAATAGTACATGGTGTAGGATTCAATATAGATTAATGAATTGGATTAACATGAGATGGTTTGAGGTGTATTGAACATGAAAAAGAAAATTTTTTAGTGTAAAATTTTGAAGTTGAAACTAATAAATATTGTCATCAAATATATAATTCTAAATAGAAGTATTATATTTACTAAAGGTAAAGAAAATAATATAAAAATAATTTTTTTGAGAGGTATTTCCCTAATTTTCATTGATGTAAAATAGAAAAATAATTTATAGTTTTGAACAAAAATAATGAATACTGTGAGGTGGCTTATGAAGAATATTTTACTAGATGAGATAATTATAAAAAATATATCTTGTTTATAAATAAGAGTAAAATTGATAGATTTTGAATAGTTATGATAGAAATAATATAAAGGTCATTTGAAATTACATAATTTCAAATTTATGAGGACACTATTTTATATGATACAAATGTTGTGATAGAGTTTCCTAGCACTATTTAACTTCATGAAAATTGTAATATAAAGAGGTCACACTGGAAAAATTTAAAATTAGTAAAACAATAAAAATAAATTTATGAACCATGTATGTTAAACTTATGGTAAAAAGAGTATTATTGAAATTTTTATTGGATTAATATGATGAAACCAATGTGGTGGGATTTGTAATTTTCCACTTCAATGTAAGGAAATGAAATATAATTATTCCAATAACTTGAAAAATTACATCCAAATTGTGGTTAATTTTTTTACTATTAAAGCGATTGGAAATTATCTTAATGAATGTACAATCTTATATAGTTATGGTGGGAATAATCAATATATACGACGAATTTTTTTGGATAGGAAATTTGAGTATAAAATTGAATTTCATTAACTTATATTTTTGTTTAGGATATAGTTCTAAATTTAAATTGAAGATAATCTTATATAATTATTCTAATCACTATGTTAGTGCCATAATATTGAGTTTACCCTTGGGTAATAGTCTGGTGGAATTACTAGCTATTAGAATTTTAGTATAATAATTAATATTTAATATTTAAACAAATTAAGTGATAATGTATTTACACAGGTTCATTAAGAGGTATTATTCAATACTATAAATAGATTGATATTAAAAATACTACATTTATATTGTAACATGTTGTGTTTTATAGGAATGGTGTAGACCCATGTTGGGTAATAGGGCTATGGTTAGGCCTTTTTTTATTTATCTTTTTATTTTATCCATTTCTCTTATTTTATTATTTCTTCGCCTCTAGTTGATTTCTTTTTATTGCCCCTAAGAAAACATATTTCACATTAATGAAAGATATTAGGGATATGGGAGAGGGAATGGGGGAGATATAGATATGTAATATGGTATGTGCTATAGTGGAGCTCATGAGGAGACTTATTGTGGTGCTTCAGTCGTTGATCATGGAAACGAGAGAAGATTCAGTAGATAATTCCCACAGGTTGGACATTTATATGTTCTCTTAAAAATCCCTATATAATTACCATTTTATAATTTTGTTCACTATTATAAAAAATTTAGAACCATTGATGATTCATCTATAGAATTTTACGAGTGTAGTAGGGTTTTAGATTTACTTGATGTGTTTCACATTAAAAATTATTGATCAAACTTTATGTAGTCAATGTAAAAATGACATGTGTTCTTCTCAGCCAGGGAAGATGACTTTTCTATCTGTAAAAACAATATATAGAGTATACACAGCATGTTATATTACTCATCCATGTAGTTTAGTATGTTTATAAATAACCAATATGAGGGAAAATTGATGTATACAATATACGATCAAGAAAAATACATGGTATGTCAATGGAAGGTACAAGGGATGGTTACTCGATAATTGTAAAGACCATGTATATGGTATACTTGTTGTGTACGTGGTCATTAAATGCCATTTCTCGAGGAAGTACATTCTTAGGTTTTCCTTCGAAGGTATAAACCTTGTTCAAATGTACACCCACTATGTACCCATCCCTAACATGAATTTTTATGTTTTGAATATTTTATTTCCCATAAACATAATCAGACATATGACTTTTCCACTACGAATATATTTCCACAAAGCTCGTGACGGTGAAATCCTTGAGGTTAATATAGGACCCCTATGATGTTTTTTTGGGATTTTTAATAAATGAGGATGTTCATCCAATGTTATTAAAATATTGACATATCTTCAGGTGAGACAATTTATAGGGGGTAGAACATGAACCCTCTCCCTAGACATGAGTTCTATGAATTTTCATTTTAGTTGAAGATTCCATTTACCTTTTGAAAATATATACTCTTATGTATATTTTTTTCTTAGAACTATTACCTAGGGTCACCTGGGGGACGCCATCACTTGAAAACAGTTGTAGAGAATCCATTTTTGAATTCCTCCATAGGCATTATATTTTTTGGGATCCTATGTAGGACGCCTCTTCCTATGTATATATTTTATTTGGGTCTCTTCTAGGGAACCTCATCATTTGTTTTGACTTGTATGATCCCAAGAGGAATCCATTCACATATATCTAAACCCCATGATTCACTTGTTGGATTCCACTGTTAACTCATACTCTATTCAGGGATATTTAGAATAATTCAACTTATTAAATTTTTCCCTATAGAGGATCTCGATTATTATGGCTCTCTTGTTTTATGACATTGGTGACATAGTGGGAGACGTGATACATGATCAACCATTAGATAATGTGATGCATGTTTATGTCATGAGGGTGGCAGGTTCAACTGTAGAACTTATACATAACATACAAGAACATGAGGGTATGGTAGTAGTGGAGCATTTAATAATTCATCCACCCTTACTCTTTTTATGAATTCACATCATTATTAATGATGGATATTTTCCTTCTGCACAAACATACTTGTATTCCTTTGATGAGCCTTAAAAAATGAGATACATCGAATGGACATCAAGAGTTTCATCCTCAATCCCAGATTTTCTCCTACCATTAATAATGTCCTAAAAATGATGTAGGTCATTATTGAATGAAACTAACATTTCATGAGTGTATTTCACAAATTATATATTTTTCTATAGATGAGATCCATGTAATCGAGCAAGACATCTTGTTCAATAAACTAGTTCATTCCCATTTAGGACTGTATTATAACTAATTTTATGTGGATGAACACAATGGACTCATTGAAGCTGCGCCATTCAATAGATATATCCCCCTAGCAATGTTGTCCTAAATTTTAGTAATCTTTCAATGGGCTCTCTCTGTCATCATGAGAAATAATCTGGGTTCAATTTACCTGGGTCTAGGCCCAGTTCTACCAATATTATATATAAGTTTCAATAGTTGTGCTACATTGACTCTAATAATAGGACTTGTACATTTTCCTTGGTTCATATTTATAATAGGCCTAAAACATGATACACAATTATTATATAATTTTTTATGTTACATATATACATGTGTGTCAATTGGTATACATAAACATTTATTATAAAGATTACATGTGGGTATTGGTGATCCCATTTTATGGAAATGTATCACCCTATAGTGATGTATCTTTCTTATAGACATTTCATTTCATGGCTAACACATGTGTTGTTGATATAGATTACCAAAATAGGTGTTATATTAATTATAAACTACATGAGTGGTAAGACATGCAACTCACTTACATTTTCTCCATAATCATATATATATATTGTTATATATATTTATATATACGCAAATATATATATATAATGTATAATTTTCCAATTGAACATGATATCGTACCCATCGATTGAATATGGTATCAATTCATATATATTTTAATCATTTCTTTTTTTGTGAGTATATTGCATAATAATGCACCTATGATACCATATTTATAGGTTCATTGTTGCAGTGGCCTACTATTATTATTTACCACCCCTATACTTGTGCCTCCATGTGAATGTAGCCCTTATGTCTACATTTCATGTAGGGTACATATTTCAGGATGTATAATGATGAGTCGTATAGTTTCACGATGAAGGGTATCCTCTTTTTTGTATTCATGTTGTTGAGAAAGAGTAACTCACATATGTCTCAATGATCATGTATTTGTTCTGGATAAATGTAAATAGGAGAGAAAAGTACTTTCATTTTATTTTCCTGTATGTTCTCTAATATATATGGTCTATCTAGTAGGTTCTATGGTTGTATGTATGATAAGATTGTTTATGATTTTAAAACATTCCATTTATTATTTCAACATGTTTATATTTCAATTTATTTATAGAATTCGCTATATGATTATCTACTAACATGAATGAATTATTGGTACATCGATTTTCCCTTATATTGCTTTGATTTCATCATCTCCCAAATATCAATACTTAGTTCCTCGCTTGAAGTTACAAGCCTTTGGGGTATTGGGAGACGAACTCGAGGACACATGCGAAGTATCCAAGAGCACTGATTTAGTTTATCCAAGGCTAGGATGTTGCAATTTAGTATCAAAGATGATATTCTAATGTTGTATTACTAATTGGGATGTGGTTCACATGAGTATTAGGAAGTTGAAAAAAGTGTGATGGATATAGGACTAGTTCATTTTGAAACACTATCATACTAAAATGTCTTCATTTATAGGGATATAGGATTGATCCTCTTGATATGTGATGTTATAGTTGTTAATTATTTTCATGTTGAAAGATTCACAATTTGTTAATGTATTGATTTGTTAAGGATTTTTAGCATTTGGACCATTTCCAAGAGGAATGTAAATGATTTAGAATCCTGAATGGGAATGGAAAGAGGTGTGTTTTGGATAATATTTTTCATATAGTGTCCATATGATATTGGTATGGTAGTTTGTAATATTACAGACTAATGTGACCTATTATATTATGTGTCAGCAACAACATAAATTGTGTTTTACTATAAAGGTTATTAGTGGAATTTTACTCAATTGGGCCAATTATATAAATATTTTATTTTAATGGAAGGTGGTATAGATATATAGTGAGACATTTGTTAGTAGAAATGATGAATCATTACTCATACATAAGATAATAAATTACTCTAGTAGGTTGATACAGAACATGATGCCCATGTGTTGGACCCATTTAACGGTGTTGTTACTTTGGTTCAACCATTTAATTTGTATGTAACACTCTATAGAGTCTATACGTTCTTGGATGGGAATGATATTCTCCCTCACTGATACAAGTAATTATATTATTAACCCATGTAGGCTAGTATCTGATGTTGATAATATTTTATTATACCCATTTTATGTATATATATATATATATATTAGGTGATCATGTCAGATTTCATTGTAAATATCCAATAGACATCTATCATTTATTCATGATCTAGACATGATTAGGGTGTTATCATATATAGATTCCTGATGAGTGTCGATTCGTTTGTTTTATTATATCATAACATGAAACTCCATAAGATTTCATTATGTGTATTCTTGTTTAGGATAAATAACCCTATATGATATAACCTGATAGTTTAGAACATTGTAGGATGATTTTTCCTTTACCCTTCTAGATAGGGAGAGTGTGGATAGATGAATTATATGCCTTGTGGCGAGATGGGTGCATTGATGAAGTCACATGAAATGTGTCTTTGTCATGAGATTTGTGTTATTATCTACATTGTAGGACCTTGTATCCCGGTTATGATACCTGATCTATAATGAAATTTCAATGGACTAGATTTCCATAGATATGACATAGACCCTTGTAGATTTTTGTATATTTTAATCAATGGAAACCATTGAGTGTGGTTAGATAAGGTTTATCGATTCCATCTAGGCAATGATATTGGTTTTGAATAGGATTAGTGACTTATATAATGGAGGTGTATGGGTTTTTTTAATAGAAATGTTGATTCCATTAGAGTTTTATAAAGTATCATGAGTAATTGTTTATCTTGATGGGATTTGAAGTGTCAGATTTATTAGTTTTCAAGCACGGTGGACTGGTGATTCCACAATTATAATCAAATTCAGAGCATCACTAGATTCCCATGAATGAAATGACACTGTGTGACTGTATATCATGAAATATATTATAGAATATGTGAGGCAATTAATTTTAAGGAGAATTTCAATGCGAGATTATGGATTAGTTGTACTTGTTGTCTATGTATTATAGTCTTCTTGACTAAGAAGAGGATGACTTGTACTAGCATGAATATAGTGAGAATAGAACACATAAACTTCTCATAGTACCATTAAAATAATCAATTTTATAGTTTTTGTGAGTGATTCGTGGTTCATTGGTTTCATGTAAATGGTTCAAGCATGGTTTCCATGTTTTTTTTTGAAATAAAATGAAAAACATACCTCCCTAGATTAGGATACATCAAGGATAAATCACGTGATGTGAGGCGGTATACCTATATTCACATGTAGACATACATTGTTCTATGATATGGTGTTAGGAGTTAGTTATCATCAAGTGAATCTATTTTTATGGGTTTATGAATTAATTAGATATAAACATTACTATAGATGTAATATTCGTTCACTCAGAGTTTAGAGATGATCATGATCTATATGATTACGTTGACCTATAAACAATAATAGGGAATCAAATATATGATGATATTATTTCCTTATAAATGTATTTTTTTATGAATTAAAATTACGAGGATACACTTTAGGGGATATATAATGTAATCCATTTGGTGGGGAGTACCCAATTTTCTTTTTATGGGTAGTGAAACTTGTTTTGATTTAAAATATCACATTCTCCATGGAACGTATTGTAAGTATGAAGAACCATGAAATGTTTTAATGCATCCTCATTGGTTCTATAGTATATGTGGCTTAACAATTCCATCCATCATATTCAGTGATAGATGGTGTGTGGGCCTTTGATATTTGAGTATTAATGAGGTGATGTTATGAGTATATTTATTCTAGGGACTACTAGATCATTTAGGGTTAAATGTATTCCTTGATAGAATTGTTTTAACACTGATAGATTTTTCATGTTGATGGCCAAGATATCATAGTTCTTGAAATTATCGGTAAGAGGGCATTAAAAATGTTGAAAACCAAGGATTCTCATGGATGAGAAGGTATATGGTGGGGAAATTGTAATTGCCCACAATTTTTTGAAGGGTTATCTGAGGATAAATTTTTATTTTTTCATTGAAATCAAATCATTGGTAAAAAAATAATTTTAATTTTGTATATCCTATCAGATAATTTTAATGATTACACTGTTTTTCATAGAAAATTGTTTTTTTACAAGGAAAATAGTTTGATGAATTATGATTTATTATAATTTTAGTAAAATAATAAATATGTATTATTAAATAAAATAAGTTTTAATTTATTTTTATATGTTTTATTTTTATATATTTCTAATGGATTATTTCATTGACATTATATCTCTTCTCATTAGTCTAGAATATAGGAGTTTTCCTACGAGTGTCATTAAATAATATCAGGCACTAGAGGTGGGCCTAGAAACAATATTATTTTGTTCATAACATTAATTTATTTTTTCCCTATTTATTATTTTTCATTCCCCAGATTCTCATGTATTCCCACCATGACATAATTATATAGAAAAAAATTAGATAGATAATGGAGAGTTAGAGAGATAAAGTGAGTGGAATGAAGGTCAATTCCACATTTAAGATCACGTGGAAACAAATCATCATGCAACATCTGTGGATGATGGATAAAGGAGAAGCATTGGTGAATTCTACACAATGGTATTTCTTTTATTGGTTTCCCATAAATCCACTTAGATTTACCATTTTATAGTTTTGAAGACCAATTATCAATTATCCAAAAAAATTAGGTTTAATATATTTTTTCTTGGGATAAAAATATGGGTTTTTTCGGATTTCATGGATTTACCATTCAGAAATCATAATCACACTATGGGTTGTTTAGGGGAACACCATGGGTTGTCTTCTTATTTTGGGGGAATGATTTTTATCATATATGTTTTTTAAAGGATTTACATGTTTTTTATTGGAAAATGGAAATGTAGATGACTACATGGACAACAACCAGTGTGAGGTATCCTAGACATATAGAGTACATGGACAAACCCCATGTTGTAACACACCATGTAAAATTACACAACAAAGAAATATACAATTCTAGGCCATTCATGGAACATGGGAAGGCACCCCATTTATGGTACATTCCGTGAATTTTCTATATAGATTATGTACATTGTACTTAAATGATAATTCCATATAAAGTACCCAACCATGTAATGTTTTGACGTACACACATAATACAAGGGTATACTAGATGTGCACTCTACCCTAACTATCATTTTATAGTTCTTTTGGTGAGTTAGTGTCCGAATTTAATGTTACAGTAGTCAGATATGAGTATTGTTCCATGTAGATCACAAAGTTGTGAAAATTAAGAATATTTCAGGAATCCTTATGAAATTTTTGCCTCTGTACTAAACATGGAGGTTCATCCTCTATATATTGAATATAGCTATCACCTTAGAGTGAAAACATTGATCTATCATGGGCCCTGATCCATCTCTTATGACTAGTATTCAATGAATCTTCCATTTAGACCAATTGGATATCTTAAATAATGATATGTATGATCTTGTATAAGTGGCCTCAACAATAATAGTGTTACTAGGGTCCATCATGTGATTTCATCGCTTACATACTAAACTAGTGAATCCCTTACACAAACCCATATTTTTTACTCCAAAGGAAATTATGTAGAAGGCCTTTACTTATGTGTACCATTTATGAGGGTCCCAAACTTGTATTCTAATGTTCTAACTAGTGGGATTCCATGATGAATCCCATTTATTATATATAGACACAATAGATCATGTGTTGCATTCCTTTGTTTTCTATTAATCTTTTCGAGGATCCCAAGTAGGATGTCACTAATTACTTTTTATCCTTTAGAGGGTCTCGATTTCTCTATGGATGTGCTCCATGGAAGAAGTGAATGTTCATTGGTCAATTTCCCTAGTTTTTTTTATTGTGTATGACTATACTATATCATGTTCTCAATGTATTTTCTCCATGAAATAATGTAGGGTTACCCAATGGCCCTAGTTCATTCCCTATGTGATATTATATTATAATGAGTGATATGTGGACGTGCTCAATGGATGTGAGGATGATTCCTTGGTCAATGGATTTGGGTCCCAGTGTATAAAGGAATATATAATATTATTTTTCAGTGGTTTTTCTCCATGTACTATAATAGGACATATTAAGAAGTCGGCTTTGGTCCTTTCCATGCTAGGTCTAATGCATGACACACCCAATATATGCAACTTTTTTGCAGTTCCATCATTGTTGCATTGTCCGTTCATATACAACATCCTTCATTATATTGACTAGATTAGAGTAAGCATGATCCCTATAATAGGACATTAATCCACAATTTTTTATGCAGATTTCCCTTATATATTTCTGGAAATAGGGGAATATGGTATTATAAATCTAGATCATGGAAAAAGATCTAAATAATTATACACTACTTGATCTGTAGGTCATCCATATCAATTCCCATTTCAATTATTTTATGAATATATAAATTTATGTACATATAATTATAGGTATATATATACGTGATGTGAAATTTACAAGTTTATTGGGATCGTGGACTCTGGGTTTGACTGTTGTCTCACTTTATTTGTTTGTTTATCATTTTGAGATGTGTTTTATCTAGGATGAGCTTTTTTCATTAGAATTAACATATACAACCAGATTATAGGTCCAAAATTAGGGTGGAATAATGATATTATTTTCCCTCCTATTCATGAGACTTAATTTGTGTGTATAACGTATTTCTAATTTATTATGTTGATCATAGATTTCATGTTTGATAGGGATGAGGCAGCTGGTTTCATTATTGTGAAAGGTAACTAATGTATATTATTTTGATCAGGTTGAAATAGGTCAATTTTATCATGGAGACTCGGTATGGGGACTGGATCATAGTTATTGAGAGATATATGTACTTTTATTTAAGTTTCCTTTATGTAATCATGCATGTATGGATAGCTGATGGGTTACTAGATCTGTTTGTATTATGTATATTTATGGGATTTTATTGAATTTTATTTATTATTTTATCAACATTTTATTTACAACATCCACATTATTTATTGAAATCCATGCATGATATTTAGTTACATATTCTACTTCATAACTACAATATAAAGGCATTTGTTCCCACTATCACCCCCTAGGGCTTCACTGCTAGTCAGCAACCACTGGAATATTTGGATATGCGCTTGATGTCTCATGGAGTACTGTTTTGAGGAACTAGTCTTGAGGTAACCAGGATGGGACGATATAATGACATAAAGATGAATGGGGAAGAAAATTATTTTCCTACCACTATAATATATTTTTACCCCTCAATAATGTGGTGATAGTTACACTACATGTTCATTTATATTATTCTTATGTATTATTTTATTTCAGATACACACATTCTTTTATTTATAGAAAACATTCATGTTGAATGAATATACCGTCTCATGAATTATTTATTGTATTTTGGGTTAAAAATATCCAGGTTGTATTATGGAAATATGAATTTACACTAATTATCATGTTATCATGTATATAATGTTTTTCCAGAAAAACATACGGTCTTTCATATCATAATGTATAATTTTATTCTAAGAATGCATTGGTATTCATATTATCTTCTTGTGATATAGTATAATGTTAAAAAATTATTTTTAAATTATTTTTTAGTTTTTTATAATAAGAAACTTTGAAAAATTATAACATATAAAGTTGATGAGAGACAAATTAATTATGAGAGTCAATGTTGTCATTCACTTATTTGTGAAAATAACTCAATTTTACAAATATTTTATTCTCCAGTACTAAATTTATATATTCATTTACGTTCTAATTATATTCTTAGTGTTATTTATGACTGGTTTATTGATTTTACTATTGACTTTGTTCTTTATTATAATGATATTTTGAAATCCACCAATCAATTATCTCTATTACACTTGTTCGAATTGAAAAGGTAGTTATAAGAGTTTTTTTATTGGGCTCTCATTCTTCATAAAATAATACTATGGGGATCTACGTTTTTAATGTTAAATTTTTCGAAGGTTTAATGATTCTTTTTATCAATTATAAAGAACTCATTAACATCAATATTAACAAAATGTATATATTTCCTTAGGTTGATGAGTTTTTTAATCAGTTACTAGGAGCTTGGTAATTTTAAATGACTGGTCTTAGCTCCATGTATTATTAGTTGATCTTGGGGGAATAATAAATTATAAACATTTTGTTTTATAAAATATATATACATTATATGTTTTTGGTTTAGAACTACAACCACTTTTTGGATCATTTTAAAGAAGTATTTCAGAAATACTGAGGTAATTTTTATCTTTTTCAATGTTATATTATATTATATTTTTATATATATTATGACCATGTGAAAAATATAATTATTATTTAGATGCATTTCTAATAAAGTTGTTATAGAAAAAAGGTGAGAATATTATTTCTAAAAACTATTTTTCTCTTCTTGACTACATTCTGACAATGTATTTCATTATATTTGAACCAAATAAGATTAATGTTCTATATGAGTGTATGATACATAAAAAATCATTGAGATTTTTTGTTTTCATGAATTATTGGGTAATTTCTGAAGGTTATTTTAGATTTTTTCCCAGTTGATTGGATTTTAAAAATAACTTTAAAAGTTGTTAAATCCTTACAGAAATAATAATGTGATGAATTTTTTTAATAGTTTAAATTAATATTGGTTATTTTTGTTATTGTTTTTATTTATTTATATAAAATAAGATATTGTTTTTAGAGTGATACTTTACTTGTGGTCCATGGATTATATTTGTTATAGAATATTTTCTTGTTTTTAATATTCATCAAATACATTGAAACCTCATGAGATTAATTTTTTTACCAATGACCCTGAACAAGCTACAATAGTTTTTTATATTAAAATTTTCAGTATATCTTATATACGGTGTAAAATGTAATATATATACAAATTATAAATCATTAAATTATATATTTATTAAAAAAACATTTGACATGAGGGAGATAATATTGATTAAAATGATAATAGATTATGATTTTATGATCTACTATAATCAAGGTGAGGGTAACAAAATAAATAATTCCATCAGTTTCGAAGATGACAAGTCAATTACCAGCCAATATATTCTCCATGATCATTACTTTATTTATTTAATGGCTGAAGGACTAGATATTGTGAGACCATAAAACCTATATATTTTGGTCAATGTTTGGTTGAATTTTACATTATCATGTAATATTAATCATTTGGAAAAGGAAAAATGGATTTTCTAATAAACTATATAAGGTTTTTGTATGGTTAATTTTTGATAATATAACATTATAAAAAGAATCTATTATACGATTTAGAATGCGTTTTTGTGTGTCGTGCTATTTTTAGTTAAAGAAATACTAAGTTATGCTAATAACTCATTGTTTTATATTTATACTAGAATTATAAATTTATATATATATATATATATATATCTCATTGGAAAACAGTATTGGTGTTGTGAAAATGTTACATACAAACCTATAGATGTCCCACCAAAGAAGGAAACATCTGAGGAGCGACACCCAAATCATGACTAAAATTGGCCCAGTGTTGGTTACTAATACCGCCTTAGAATATAAGACATATAAAAGGAATTATAATTAAGGAAAGGTAAAAATCTAAAACACAAACCCACACACTCATACATACACACACACACACACACACACACACTCACACTCATATCAATACATCTTAGATTAATACAAAAATATTTCAAATAATAAATTTATTAAAAACCACTGGAATCACCCATTGAGAAAATTAATATTATCTAATGAGGGAATGATATATAACAAATAAGAAAAAGGATGGTCTATCCTATCCAGAATATGCAAAAAATCATGAAATAAAATCCCGCTTATATCTCTAATATCTATATTATATTATCTAAGTGAAACTATGAACAAATCAAACACAGTCATCCTTGATGTATGATGTATAACCATTCATTTATATAAAAAATTAATCATGTGGTAGATCCCATGTCATGGTTAGTATATAAAATGTGACCCCTAATTTTCATACATAAATATTATATCATATTATATGAATATTCAAAACAAAACACCAAGATCCATTCCAAAATTTTATAGGTATAGTGTATCAAGAAATATAGATACATAAAATTCATCATCATATGAGAACTGTATAAAATCTAAATATGTTATTCATAAACATAACCCTTATTGGTTATATAACACATAAAACATTATACTATTCATTATAATAATAATACATGGATTTTTTAAAGACCATATTCATAAAGGTATCAAAGAGCATGACCCAATATAGAATGAAATTATTATAATACATATGTTTATGGCCTAATACTAAGAATAGAAATCATTTCCATTATCAAGGTATAAATATAATAATATCATAATGGATTATTTTTTACTTACCCTACCTTCACATTCTTTTTAGGGTAAATTCCAAAGACAATCATTTTGAAAAGAGTCCAATACTGAATTAGATTACCTCCCCATTTCCGTACATATTTTTTAATGTGATATGAATCATAAACCGATGAATTAGAGGGATAAATAATACTGGGAAGAAAAATAAAATAATTAAAACCATACAAATATACTCTATATGATCATAAAAATTTCATCATAGCATTACACATGGAATGAAAAAAAATTATAAACATTTCACCATTTAATTATAGCATTACCCATGGAAAATAAATTATTCTCATAATTATTTCACCATAACATTATCTAATATAGGGAATAAAATTGGTTTTAGAGAATCTTCCTTAAATTATCTTCATAATAAAATTTCCAAATAATAAATTTAGATGGTATAATTGGATCATATCACTATAAAATCTTATGAAACATTAAATGATGTTACAGTATATGAAAATAGTTTTAATATAATGCTGATACATTTCTTAAGGAAATTTAAATTTACAATTCAAAAATAACTTTTTTAAGATCTATATTTTTTTGTTAATATGTAAATTTATTTAAGTAAAAATATCATAGCTTATATGTAATAGAATCATCAATTAATTTATTATACAACCAATAATAAATATTCATTCTTACTATAATAGTTAAAATACATTACTTATGCATTTCTTATACTAAGTCACAATCATCTAATATAGAAAATATAAATAACATTACATTTAGAATTAAATTTTAGTAATTAAATCAATGGTTAACATAAATTCAAATACTCATATGATAATATTAATTAAAAATTACTGATATTATTTTTTGCAATCAAGGATATGAATGACGAAATATTTTCTATTAAAAAGGAAAATGATGGTGATTTTCCTTAAAAACAATCCTTCAATATCCGGAGTAATTAATGTTAGTTAAATTAATGGAGAATATGAATTCTCTAAAATAGATATCAGATATCAAAATTCATGGGATTATTGAGAGATATGTCACAAAATATCTTCATCAGAAAAATTATCACATACAAGTTTGATAAACAATGAGTTTATAACATAAATATTGTACTTCTTTCATGAAACATCACTTGTAATCATCGTTTAAGAATAAATCTAAAAAAATTAATATAAATAACATTTAGAGAATCATGATTAGAAATTTGAATGTGATGTAATTCCACCTTATAAGATAATATAGGTTCATATTATGTCATTAGTGCCTAATAATGAAACATAATATTATAAACACTTCTAACATTTTTAATCTCTCAATCAAAAACCCATGAAATATAAAACCTTATATTGATATGTAAATGTAAGTATTTTACATAAGTGTGTTCATGGAATACATGAACTGGTAGTATATATAACACAAAATGGAAACATGTTGTCAATAAGGAAGGTGTCTCACAAAAATATAAATCAAATGGGAATCCATTACAACAAGTGTGAATTTATTTTCATGTGATCTAGAAATCGATATATTGATTTTTTATTTTTTAGGATTATATAAAAGAATAATTTTTATAATTATAATTTCATATACAATCCTTAAAAAAAATATTAAATTCATTTATTAATATTATATTAAATTTTTTGGGGTATAGTTACAATCTAACAAACAAAAATGGAACACAAATTACATGAAATGGATGGGTGTTAACATGGCTAAACGAAATTATTAAGTAGAAGGATTGCCTTACCCCGAGATACACTATCAACAATCATAAAGATCAATAAACAAAAAAAATATTCTAGAAAGAGTGTAGGATCCAAAAATTATTAGATAATGACCATAGGTTTAGAGGAAAGAGGGATATAAAATAATTAAATAATAATATTTCATGTGACACCCCAAATCCACAACATGTAATGATTATATGGTGTTTAATCCCTTTACATTGAGTGTAATCTATGGTGGTTATATAAATTGGAATCTAATTAATTTTTTCCTAAAACCCATATTTTATCTTTACATGGTGTAATATGATTACATGAATTTTACTATTTCATAACTTGTACTCATCTCATGTGATTACCTGAGTTCTCAAATACATGGTGTGTAATATAGTTTTTAGGCCTGTAATTTTCTATTAACATTTCAAAGTAGGAAATTATTTCATGAATAATTAAACCCCCAATTGTATTATCAAAACTTGAGGAGAACACCTTTAATCCATTTTACATTTATACATGGACTGTATTAATTCAAACAAACATACATCACATAAAATTACGTTATTTCCCCAAAAAATGCATTCCATTCTCAGAAGATCCAAGAAAAACCCAATTTGGCATGAAAACATTTATAATTGTGGGGAATAACTAATATCTAGTAATGGGATTTTACAAAATCCTCACTATAATACCTTCCATTATTTAGAATTCATGACAATGAATGATATATTGTAATCTAGTGAGGCCTCTGATGCGTCATCATTGTCTCATAATCCCATGTCTCATAAGAATATTGTCTACACCACCACACAAAAGTAATATATAAAATAGGCTTCCCATATAATACATTTACATGAGGTTCAATGATATATACATAAAGAATACTATTTGAATCATCTTGGTGTATCTGAATTTCATCACATCTCAGAACAGGACAGGGATTAGGATGGTATTACATGAGATGTGAAATGTAGAAACGTTCATTATTTTCTATCGATTGAGTGGAAAATTTATAGTAATAAGAATCCTATCAATGAAGCCTAGTTTTCTATAATGGTCAATAATATCTTAGGTATATCCTTACCTATAATCAATGAAGATGAAAATTCAATTGATTATAAAATATGATGAATATTTAGTCATGTTGGGAAAAATATCTCAAGGAAACCTCTCAATGTTTTTTTTGTGCATGTGCTTGTTAATAAAGGCATATAATCATGAATGAGTTTGGATTGTGTTCATAGACCATATAGGAGGTACATGGAATGATGATGGAAGACTAGAAATATAAAGATTTCAGATATCTGTGTTATGTTGACCGTGAAGTGTGGTACGCAGACCCCATATGGAAATTGTTTTTTAAAAGGCATGTTGTTCATAGGATAAATTTAGTTCACCACGGGCTTTCAGTACATGTGATGGATCATAATTTTCAAAAAATATGTTGTTATTTGATGATCCATGAACAATTATTTTTATGAATGAGATCCACCACAGTGAAAGAAGAGAGGAGGTACACAGAATGTGTATGAAAAATTGATTTTTGGGAGTAGGAGTATGTGGTGAAGGTTATACCATATCAACTGTTTGGGTAAAACATAATATAGAGATTTTCAGATATATATTCTTGTATAAATATATGTAATCCTATCATTATAGTGAGATTATTTTCAGTATAAAAACTATAACTCTTGTAATTAATTCGACCATGTTTGAATGATTTTTTAGGGAGTGCACAAAGAAGAAGTGGTTCATGAGGTGGATTCCATGTAAGGGGATGTAGTTCATGTAAATGGTTCTCAAATGGGTTTCTTGGTGAAATGTAGACAACAAATGAAGAATGATATGTTGAGAAGATTCTATTGGTGGTACATCAAATAGTCCACACAGGATAGGCAGTCTGTAGAAGAAGTACTTGCCTATGATGTCGGGACAATTCTCAAAAGAGGTGATGGTCCATAGAGGAGGAGGAAGTTTGTGAAGTGGATATGGTCCACGGAAGCAGAGGAAATCCATATAGGAGAGATTTTTCACAAATAATGCGTGCTACACAGTGCAATGTAGTTCTCATTGGAAGAAGTTTGTTCGCGAACAGACTTAAACAATTGGTGAATGTAATTTCTACTAAATAATACTATGATTTAATGTTAATTTCATATACGAGTGAAAAATGGATTTCAATATGTAATAAATCTATAGTTTTGGATGCATGATTTAGTGAAAATGAAGAGACCTAAAATTCCATAAACTATGAGTGCATCCCTTGCATGATCAGTGAAAAAATGAATAGGAATACAATGATACACTCCACTGGCGGTGAGACATAGAAAGAGAAAAAGGGAGTTACCATTGTGAATTTAGTGAGAATAACCTAAATATTGTAACAAAAGAGAATTTGGGAAACAAATAGATCTATCACTAACCTTGTAATTTGGAAGTGACCATTATTGGAGTTGGTATAATATGCACTATTCTATTATGTGCTCCTTGGACGTATCCCAATGAGGGTAAAAAAAGTAAAAATATCTCTATCTCCTATATGATTTTAATTTTGTACATATATTCCTACACGAAGAATATAGAAGATTGTTTAGATTGACAATGAAACAAGATTAAATGGGGATGATTTTTTAATCTATCATACGAAAATCCTACCCCCCCTTATAGTGAATTTATCCAATTGGGATAACATTTCACCTATGAAAAATTTTCAGAGGACAATTGTGATGAACTGTATATCTTTTATGATGAATTTTATATATAAAAAACACTAAAAAATTTCCTTAAGTTTTTAAGATGTCTCATAATGAAAACTTGATCTTACCATTGAAGAATCAAAAAAATCATTCCATAGAGGTGTGATATGCACTATAGAATGTAAAAACACATTAAATGATACACAATGATCAATGAAATATAAATATTTTAATTCAAATTCAAATATTCCAAGATTAATACCCCCCCCCCCAAATTCTATGGTAAATGCATGAAACATATCCACCAAAATATTAATATCATTCTCATATTGACTATCTATTTGTGGATGGTTAGTTTTTGGAAATCCAAAAAACTACCCATCATCTTCAAGGAAATTCTGCAAAACCTAAATGAAATATTTGGATTTCTATCTAAAACAATGGTATAAGGGACACTATTTTTCCTCAGAATATTCTATAAATAATGCATACCTATATCATAGACATTAGTAGTTCCATTGATATGAATGAATATAGTTTTCTAGTTTAACTAATCAATGACTTCGTAGATATAATCCCAACATTTGGGAGACCATGATAATCCCTCAAAAAAATCCATGTATGCCTTATAATATTTATAATACATCACCAAAATAGGATGTAGAAAACCATACTCCTTTAAATATTATGCATTTATCTATTGGCCAGTGAAATAGTGGGTCACAGAATTAGAAATGAAATTATTCATAACTGTCCACTTGAATCACAGCCTCATGTAATATTATATCATTTTAGTTCTTCAAGGAAAAAACCATGATGAACAATAAAAATTAAAGAAAACTGAATTAGTCACAAATGTTGGGATGGAAAAAAATATTCCAATGAAATTAATTGAATTCGAAGAGATAGACCAACCAGAAATGGACCCCCAATAATATAGGGTTTCTTAAATTCCTATGGACTCACCCTCAAACTAAAATCCCTACAAAAAAACTCAAGGATTGTTGAAGATACTAAAACCATGGTCAGAATAATTCAAGAAACAACTTTTTTGATAAAGTAGATGAAACTCAGCAAAATTCCCCCTACGGTTACACTCATCCATGAATCCTAGAATAGATTAACATGGTAGATTACCATTAAGATAATCTGCAACAACATTACCCTTCATCAAGGTGTAGGCATTATCGAAGTTAAATGTACGTTTGTATTGCACACATCTCATATGTTAATCATTCATGTATTTTGTAGAAAAGATATTTCTCATGATCTAAGGATTATAATATACAATGAACAAACACCTAGATAGATAGTATTTCAAATATATTGTTCTTTGATAATTATAAGAATCTCTAAATCCACATTGGGGTAATTCATCACATGTGGTCGAATATAATAAGAAGTTTATGATAATAAATGATCATACTACATCATATCTCAAATAAGAATAGAACTAGATGCATCAGATTAAACAAAATAGTCCTTACCAGTCTCATGTAAGACCAAAAAATGCTTATATTTTAGATTTCATTTAACCTTATCCCGTGAAGACATACATGTGGAATCCCATTTTAATTTTACCCCTATCCTAGTAATTGAAGTCAATGGTGATGAAAAATTTGGTAAATCGATGATGAACCATTGACCATATCAATATGGAATAAGGGATATATGAATATAAAATACATTTTGAGTTTCTGGCCAAATGAAAATATATTTTACATTTGCAAGATAAAATCATAATTTATTTTTAGAAATATAGTCCCCAATAAATTTACATCTTGTAGTTAGAACATTCAAGTAAAAATGTTTTCATACAAATGGTGTCCTCTCATGAATTATATACCCATTCCCACATGATGACAATTGTCAATCATAAATATTGAATAAACCAAAATATCATCAAAAAACACTACAACAATGTTGTTTTGGTGCTGATGGAGTACTCAATTCATCAATTAAATAAAATCCATATTATTGTTATTTATACCAAAGGGACTATCATGATATTCAAAATTTCCATACCTACTCATAAATTCCATCTTCCGTATATAAGACACTTGAATTTTGATATGATGATAACATGACCAATTATTAATATCCCAAAACAAACATCCCCCATAAGCTGATCCATATAATAATCCACATTAGTTAATGTAAAATTATTCTAAACTATCCCCAAGTTGAAATTCCGATAGACAATACATAAAATTTTTAAAAAAAGTTAATTCTTGTAAAATAGCAATTGGGATAACCAAGGAAAAAAATATCACCAGAAAACCCATTTTTGTTCAGATCATTTGACTAATGCATGATATATTTCATTTGTTTTTGACTAATATTATAAGAATTTATCAAATATTTCTATATGATTAGAACTAGATTAATTATAAAATATACCTCCTAATATAAATGAAACCTAGAAAATTTAATAAGAAAATGTTATGAAAATGGAGAACAACATAGGGAAGTTAAAAAATACATAAAATTTCACTGTGATCGACTACAATAGAATAATAAAACCTCAATTCATTGGGAGGGAAGGCCATGCTTGACTACACCTTGGATCCCACTCTCCAATAAACACCCACGATATCCAGTAACCATAAAAATAAGAAAACCCATTGATGATAATAATCATAATCATTGTGAGATATAATCCAATCCATCATGTTGATGATGTCTAATATATCTACATCTAGGGGATGAAAATCCACCAATAACTTCACATAAGACATCGTTATCACACAGTGATATTGAAACCACTTACCAATCATCTTCCCAAGAGGTGATTCTAATGCTATAACAAAGGGAATGAGTGTTGTTGGATGTTTAATAATATCCAAAAAATTATTATATATTAATGAGTGGGAGGAACAAATATAAAATAATGAAATCTTTGTTAAAGGTTCAACAAGGATTATATCTATTCTGATCACTGTACCCACATATACCTACACCATAAACGAATATACTACATGAAGATGCCTCAATCTAGTGGACTTTTTCTGCAGTCCTGTAGTCTTTGATGCATCTCAATGAACCTCAAAAGCCTTTTGTGATGATTATCTCGGGTCATATAAATTTGTAGACATAATCTATCCCTAACAATGTAGTTTATCATAACATCCAAAACAATTAAAAATATTTCAAGATGATGGTGGGGAATTATTAATCTTAATGAACTTTATACACTAATATAATGTAATAGGTGCACCAATGGTATGGATTTGTGGTGATAAAGAGTTCTACTATAGGTATCTAGCTTCACATTACATTATAGGTTATTTCCACTTCCCATTTTCTCTCAAACACCATTGATCCATTAAATAGGTGGAAGAAAATTGGAAAAATATCCAAACACTAATGCCATATTAATATCATCGAATATATTCCGGTCATGTATCATTTTATAGGTAAAAATCATCATAATAGATATCGATGATCAGATATCTGGTTGCAGACCCTATAGGTACTTCTATGATTTTAGGTGGTCATTATTTACACCCATTAAGAAAAAATAAATTTATAAATTGATTGGTTAATATTCACACTAAAATATATCACTTAATTAAATAGGTCAAATCCTAATAATTCACCCTCATCAGTGAATATATAAAAAATTGAAGAATAAAGATATTTTTGAATCCCAACCAGTCTGAACCCACATCCCTATCCACTATTACAATGTATTCCAACCATTTCATTCTAGACACTAAAATCTGAACATTAAGAACATTAACACGATAATCTAATATGTACCCTAGATATAAAAGATCTCATAAATATATTCAATACCATCATCAAACAATTGAGGTTTATTTAGACCTTTAAAGGAAGGAGACTTCTAATGGAAGAACAAAATATATTGATCTTGATCTCATATAGCTCCAGTATTTACCTCAAAAACTATGTTTTAAATATTCAGTACATTCTTATCTACATAAAAACATACAACATTATATATTCTATAAATTTCTAAGCTAAATCAGGTTTCACTTGAGGATCATCACCTAATACCTCCTATGGATCCTGTAGAACATTTCATTGAGGCACATTTTTACACCCAAAAATTAAATAAATAATTTGAAAATATAATAGTCTCACATAAGACCTAAAAATAAATTTTAAAAAAATAATTATTTTATGTAAATCAAAATAAGAGACACATATCCCAATATCACATGGTCGCAGAGTCTTATCATTGAAATAAATATCCATACACTCACCACAACCTACCTCTCAAGTCAACACAATACAATCTCCTTTCAAACAAATTTCTGAAGACACAGAATCTTGAGGAAAGGAATAATATGATATGGAACTAAGCCAAATCCAACCCAAATATCCAATAAAACTATAATCAAAATGAATTTTCCACCTACATGAAGTGTATTACCAATCACTATGTCATGCAAAAAATATCAAGTGAAAACAAAAATAGAGGGAATATTTTTTATAACCTATAACATAAAAAATGACATATATAAACATGTACACAAAGAAAAAGTGGAAGAAGACATTAAAATATTTTTTTTAAAATAGGAAGAGAAAAATGAATTAAAAAATTAAAATAAAAGTACAACAATCATCAAGATACATATTCAATTAGAAATTAAGAAATATATAAAAAAACATCACCAATAGTATACTTAAGATACCATGGGAGAACCCTCACCATCTCATTATTAAACTACCCAATCCATGATATTGAAAACCTCTCTACCTTAATGCTGAAAAAATTCTTTCTATACATCAAATAACATATCAGGTTCATTGTACTGTCGATAGGGTGCGTATGGTTTGAGAAAATAGACTATGTTGGGTCCCAGTCTTGTGTTATGTAACAATTCTCTATAAAATAATTCAACTATTCTCAACATATAAATAAATAAGGTCATGATAAAAAAATTTGTTTTAATATAAAAATAATGGAAGTTATTTTAATATTCCATATTTCCACATTTCTAAATAAAAAATTTCAATCTAGTTCAATGAATTTCATACACATTAATGTTGTCATATGAAAATAAATGTTTGTGTCACCTTGTATTTAATATCGGTGGTAGTAAAATAAATAACCAACAATCCAAACAAATATATAATATCAAGAGGATGTTCAAAGAAGGAAAAAAATTATAATTCACTAGTACCAAAAATAGAAAATAGTGCACATTAGGACTCAATAAATATGCATGTAATTATGATAGTAGTGTAACACCACAGAAATTAATCCAATAGGGATGTCTAAAATGTCCCATGGTCAAAAGGCCAAGGGAGATGAGAATCCAATTATAGATGAACACCCAGTAGTTGAAGATTCATGTCACTACACGTTCAACCTATTAAACCAAGTCTTCAAATGTTATCTATTTTCCAAAACAATTTAACAAACAATTTCCCCAAAAATGTTCTCTGAAATCCATTTCATAACACCATTTGAGATTGTTTTCAAAATAATTTCGTTTAACAAAACCAAGTGAAATACTTGCATTATAAAAAAACAATTTCAGCCGACAAAATTCAAATCAATCAATCATTCTAATTAATTTAAAATAAAAATATTGACAGCTAAAACAATGAAATTCACTAATATATGATTGATATATAACTACCATTCTCAAAACATTGGTATAATATGACATAATGGAAAATAAAAAATTGAAGAACAAAAAAATGATAACACATGCCCTATAATCTAACCATCACATATCATAGATTGTTCATTTTAACAAAAGTGGCCGTAGAGAAGTGGGAAAATCACATACCTCAAGAATACACTCTCATTGCAGCTCATCCAACACATGAATGACACCCATAATAATGTCACATGATAAATATAGGATTAAACAAGAATAATTATCATCACAATGAAATGTATAAAATATTTCAACACATTATTTCATCACCGATCAATGAAAATGAATAAGAAATAGGATTCACTTTCATATAGAGACACCTCACACAACCCTGATGATCAAAGACTGAACAATTTGATTCAGAAAGAGTAGAGGTTTCAAAATTTTATGGATAGTAATTATAGGATGAGAAAGAATAGGTCTGAAGAATAATTAAAAAATAATAATCCATTTAATTATCCAAAAACATAAGTAATGTGTAACGCCCCGACCCCAGCTACCCAGAGTCGGTGCATTACTTCGTAACATTGGCATGATCACAAGAAAGATCAAATCTCGAAAGACCGATTGGTTTAGTAGCCTTGGAAACACTAGATATATTCATAAGTTTTACATTAAATCATAAAATGAAAAACTACTACAACAACATAATGTTTCCACAATCCACACTATTAACCCCTCATAAAATCCCTGCAGGTCATTCATAACTTACTTCTTCACATCCTGGGAAAAATAAAACATAGAAAAGGGGTGAACTCAAATGCCCAGTAAGGATAACAATATAGCGGAAACTTTCATAAATAAGAATAAACATTTAAAGCAATGTATAACTAAAACAAAAGCCTTTTAAATATGAACTTTCAACATGGTATGGCATAAATAAAATGAAATAATGCCATTTACTTATTCACATGGATATTCTACTAATCGAATAATCACATGCAAAAATCAATAACCACTTTCATAATGTTGGAATGCATAATGCCAGACTATCATAACCACATAGCCAAGGCCTCGTTCCAAGACTACAAATAAGATTTTGTCAAGTCCTTGTGCCAAGACACTAGTTTGTCTCATGAGACCTACCGATGCATCGAAGAGCTATAGCGGGCTCCACCCGTCACATATTAAGTCCAATGCATTCCCATATGAAAAGGTTTAAACATAACATAAACATTCATATTAAAACTAGCATATGAAATGTCAATACTTTCACCATAAACTATGAATGGTATAAAAATATTACATCCACAGTCAAACAAATCACAAAACCTTCAATACAATATAGAAGTTTTGTATCATAATAAATCAACTTCAAATAATCTTAAAATCCATCAAAGGATGTTGACATAGATGAAATCAAAATTCTTTTTAAAGAAATATCTCCTTTTATTTTGAAATAATTTAAGATCAATATAAAATAAAACATTTTCTTTGAAAATATTCTTATAAGATTGTAAGGGAAGCTTTGAAGATTTTATAACGGCGGAAAATAGCCGCACCCGCTGTATAAGTTAAAAAAACATTCTTACCTTAATTCTGTCGAAAAGGTTAAAAAGGACCTTGTTTTGAAAACGACCAAAATATTCCTTTATAAACCACTTATAAAAGTCAAAAAGGGTATAAATGACTTTAACTCATATTCTAGTAAATAGTAAAAATGTTTTGAAATGCATTTTTAAGAAACATGGATGTGGATGATAAAGAGATCCCAGTAGATTATTACGTATAAACAACCTCGGATAATGAAGAGATTGTGAAATAACCCTTACCTTGTACTTTTCCTTTGTTGGGGTAGGTTAACCTCCTGTATAATGGTGAAATAATTGTTATTAAATTATACAAGAATCATATACATTAATATGATATCATATATGATCTTTTAACATTGCTTTATTAATAATATCTTAGTATTATCGTCGTTTCGGGTGATAATCGATTCGTTCTTCTTAAATGTTTGGTTACGTAAGACATGTTTGTAATGGATAGATTATATCTTATTCATAATAAGAATTATATCAAGTCCTTAAACATCATTTTTAAATCATCAAATGATAATTATACTTGAATGGATACGATGGAGAATGAATCTCATCGCGTTCGTGGAGACGGTAGTCCGTACGTACGCACGAGCGACAATATCATTCTTGTGATATTAAAATAATATATAAATGGATGGTATATAATATATACAGAATCATTACCATGTTATATTTATTATTTACATGAGTTACACATCATTATTATACCCATCCAAATAATATTATATTGAATAACAATTACACCACGACGTGGAGACGGTAAGCCGTACGTACGCACGTATGGTGACATGTTATTCAAAGGGTGGATAGAATACTGAATATGGCTGTACCATATTTATAATAACATCACAGTATATATATGATACTGGAGTTATTATTTTAGAATGGTAACAACAAAGGAAGAAGAAGTGGAAGAAGAAATGAACTTGGAAAAGGGTGGTGAAATCATTACCTCTTCTTCGGGTTCTTCCTTTTGATTTGATCAAAAGGGCTCCTTAGGTGGGCTTTCTGATCAAACTAATGCCTCTAGGTTGTAGTGAGGGATGTTGGGAGAGTATTTGGGCAGAGTTTGGCCGAACCAAAAGGCTTTGAAGGTGTGAATAAATGAGAAGGAGGAGTGCCCTTTTATAAGAGGGGTGAGGGGCACCTTTGGAAAAGCTAGAAATATTAATTTATAATAAATTCATATTCGGTTTCTAATGGCTCCAAAGTTTGCTATTCAGAGGTTAAGGTGGGGATGGGTCGAAAAAAACTCAACCAATAGAATTTAGACAGGTTTGGGTACTTATATTAACCTTATCTTTAAGTATTAACTTTAAGTTAATTAGTTTCACTTTTACAATGTCTCTTTGTATTTTTATATAATATGGTTAATAAACTTACTACATACATCCAAGCGACCCCCAAGTGGTCCATTAATGATGAAACTATCATGATATAAGTCTCTTGGACGAACCTTAGATTTTTAGGAATTTAATATCAATTAATAATATAATATTTGTTTTAAGAACTCTTTTATGTCAATTTTGACACTATTCAATAGTTGATTTTTGTGAAACTCATAACAGATTGATTACTTATAACAAAGTCAATTAAATCAATCCTAATATATCAAATTATCCTATAAAATTAGTTTAATTCATTAAAAGTTTCATATTATATTTATTCGGGTATTTATAATATCAATTATTTTAATTTTTCACTATTATAGTAATTACTGCATCATCATTGTGTCATAAATAAAATAAATTATTTAATGTCTAAAAATTATAAATAAACTATCATTCTGTAGGAAATCTTTTTAGATTTCTAATGAATATTTATAATCTAAAATCCAACATATATAACCCTATGTAACAATTGTTTTTCTAAAAGATATATGCTTGTGTCATTTTTGTATTCATTTTAACTTAATTAAAATAAAGTGTCATTATCACTTACAAGTGGATCCATGGGGTCCCAAAATAGACCCAAAGATTCCCATGGTCGACCATGTATCAACCAATAGGGTTAAGACACGTTTTAGGGTAATTTAGTATTATTATAATATAATTTTTTAACCCTTATTTACCGGATTTACCCTTAACCATGGTAAATAAAATATTTACCGCAGTAATTATTCAAAATGTCTAAAAATAAGAGTTACCAATTTACACAATTTGAACATCCTGATTCCAAATATGGAATCCATTTTCCTAAATTCAAAACACAGAAGTGGCAGAAATTAATTTATAATTAATTCCTGTTGTCAAAACAAAAAGCGTGTTTTTAAGAGATAATAACTATCAAAAGATTGACACTCGTTTATGTTCGGTTTAATTGTAAAATTATGTTCAATGACCAAAATTATATTAAATGGTAAAAATATATTCTAAATATACTTTAAAACCACTCAAATTCATAATTTATCACTATTAATTATTTTGATTAAAAAAGTTGTTTTTAATTAAAACTTAGTAATTTTCACTATTCATCACAATATGAAAGTTATCCGAAATGTACCAAAATTTCATCTTAGGCTAAATTCGATATTCTGAATCCAAAAATGAAGTCCATTTTCAAATATAAAATATATATAATTTCAAAAAGTAGGTATTACTATTCATAACGGCTAATTTGATTAGTTATGGTGTGTGTTAAAACTCAAGGTTGCGTACAACACACATTACTGTATTATTCAAAGAGAGCGTACCATGGAAGATTGGGATGTCTCATTTTAAATTTTTGATGTCCCCATTTAGTCAAAAAGTTTAAAATATTTTATTTAAAAAGGGTTCACTATTAAAAGTTGATAAAAGTGCAATACTGAAAATGAATTTGTTCTTGCATTATATCTAAGAAACTCATAATATGGATTCTAAAATTATAAGGATTATATAAAGTTTAAAATTTAGATAATACTATTCATAACCTCTTTTGAATGGCTTTTTTTTTGTAAGTCATGGTGTGATTGAACTCGGTGTTGCGTGTAGTGCAAGTTATTGAATTATTTTGAAGAAATAACACACTATGAAATCTTGGGGTGTTACATTCTCCCCTCCTTCAATAAATTGCGTCCTCGCAATTTGAAATTGTTCTTTGAAAATAAAAGTTTGAAATTAAAAAAAATATCTTTGTGGGAAAACCAACATCGGAAATTGGGTTACTAAAATTTATTCTTAATATGAGGAAAAGAGAAATGAAAGGGTCACCACCAAATTATGATCTCGATTAGGAGAACATTGGTGGCAATTAGAGACATATAATTGGAGGAAAAATGTAAATATTTATAGGTGGTGATTGAGGTCGTCAATCACAAACAAGTGTAAAATTGAGGTCCTTAAATTCATCAATCTATGATGATTTGAAATACCATCGGTTTAACAAAACATAGGGTATTAGGATAACACATTTTTGACGTTTCAAAATATCTTAGTTGAAATCCCACATCGAAAAATGAATTAATGAGGCCTCTATTTAAAATAAAGAGTGGAAAGTATAAAGATTACCGAAAATAACACATACTAGGGTTCCATGTAGGAAAATATGGATATGGAAGAGAAATCTAACCATCAATTATATGATGGAGAGTGGTAGAGAACATGACTATGAAAAGGCCAACAATCCCAAAGCCATAAATTAGTGATGATTTAAGGTACCATCTAGGACAAAATTTTTGTTCTAAGTTCCTTTTCTTAATGTTGAGGAATTTATTTATGAGATTGGATAAAATCATAAGGAGATATACTTACTTTATAATTAGAGGTTTTTCCATTAATAAATTTCTACCACAAACTCATCTTTCACTCGTAAAAAAATTCTATTTATACTATTCGTACAGGGTTCCAAAATAAACGAATTTATAATTCATCTACCAGATATTTTAAAAAGAGCTACATTATTTAATCCAGGACATATCTTGGGCCAGTGGTAGGTGATACACCCTTGTCGCCCTTCGGTTGCGGGTTCAAGTCTCGCGGCCTTGCCGGACGCGACGGGTTGCCGCCCGACCTCTGGGTTGTCCTTTTATGGAAATCCAAAATAAGCCAAACTAGAACTATCCAAAATAATTCTGCCCAAACTCACAGTCCAACATTTTATAAGGAAGGTAAACATAATGTAGATCCTTTTTACCCCATAATAGCAAATGAATACCTTCATCATGTATTCTTTTAATACACTGAAACATCCTGAATTACCATATTCCTTATTGATTACATTCATGCTCCCTTATTCTATATAGAATGCTGGATATACTTCATTAATCCAAAAATGTTTTAAACCCCAACAATGATGGAATATACAAATCATTAATCAGCTCCAAGGTAGTCAAGAATATCCAATATAATTTATCCAAAACAATCACATATTATTCCAAAATCACTACCTCAGTATCAGAACTATATCATGATTTATCATTCTCTCAACCATATATTTTCCAAAAATTTATCCTGCTATTGAGTCACTTTTCTTTGTTCCACACAGTCTCAAGTCCTTAATGAAATAGTACTGCAGTACAATCCTTATATACTCCATAATTATTATAACAAGTACATTGTTGATACAACACTCAATTGATATAATCAACATAATAACTCTAATCATTCCTCTTCATCTGTGGTAGTATCATAACATGATTATTATCCAATAGCATCATTTGCGGCATAGTTTGATGACTGGGACATAGGTTCGCGTAGTGTCCAAACTCCTTGCAAATGAAGCATTGTACATTTGAAACCATTTTCTTACCCTTGCAGTCATGTACTTTGTGCCCTTTTCCTCCACACTTATAACAAACTCCCATTCCTTTCAGGCAAGTTCCAGGGTGTTTCTTTCCACAGTTACCACATATGGGAAAATTCTTCTTTTCCCTCTTCCCTTTATCCATCTTTCTCTCTTCTATCCTTTTCTTCTCTTGCTTCCCTTCAAAGCCATAGGACTCAGTAAACTCTTTACTTATCTTATCAACAGATGATATTATTTCTTCATATGATGATAATACATGGGAGACTATTTCTCTTATAAATTCTAGCTTAAGACCATGAAAGATATGATCCTTCCTTCTCTTTGGATCATGTGCATTTCTGGAGTTCTCATTCCTTCTACTGGGTGCCATTTCTAAACAATGGAATACACTAGATCAGTTTATGAATCAAAATACATAATCCCATACTTATAAAACACTTAACATAAATTGAACTATTTATGGATATAATCCATAATCATAAAAATGTCTCATTTGAGGATGTATATACTCATAAACCCTTCATAATGGTTTGTAAAGAAAATGAGAATTATCCTAAGCATATCCCCCGGGAGTGTCGTAACCAAGAGTGCAGCAAGGCCCGTTGTCGTGCACCAGTTCCCATTCGAGTCTAGCTCAAAGCGGTGTTTTCGGGTTTTACCCCTAGGTACATCTGTGCCAGAGCCGCCTCTACCTGCTCGTATCCAGACAGGGATGTATTGCTTGGAAAACTCACAAAATCTCTACAATACCAAAATTCTAGGAAGTTTTTCTATACTAATCCTCAAAGTTCATCTTAGGTCTACGTGCTCTAATCAGAGTTTATCTAAATCTAGCTTCCAAGGTTTGTACTAAACTTCCTCTGATACCAACTGTAACGCCCCGACCCCAGCTACCCAGAGTCGGTGCATTACTTCGTAACATTGGCATGATCACAAGAAAGATCAAATCTCGAAAGACCGATTGGTTTAGTAGCCTTGGAAACACTAGATATATTCATAAGTTTTACATTACATCATAAAATGAAAAACTACTACAACAACATAATGATTCCACAATCCACACTATTAACCCCTCATAAAATCCCTGCAGGTCATTCATAACTTACTTCTTCACATCCTGGGAAAAATAAAACATAGAAAAAGGGTGAGATCAAATGCCCAATAAGGATAACAATATAGCGGAAACTTTCATAAATAAGAATAAACATTTAAAGCAATGTATAACTAAAACAAAAGCCTTTTAAATATGAACTTTCAACATGTTATGGCATAAATAAAATGAAATAATGCCATTTACTTATTCACATGGATATTCTACTAATCGAATAATCACATGCAAAAATCAATAACCACTTTCATAATGTTGGAATGCATAATGCCAGACTATCATAACCACATAGCCAAGGCCTCGTGCCAAGACTACAAATAAGATTTTGTCAACACCTTGTGCCAAGACACTAGTTTGTCTCATGAGACCTACCGATGCATCGAGGAGCTATAGCGGGCTCCACCCGTCACATATTAAGTCCAATGCATTCCCATATGAAAAGGTTTAAACATAACATAAACATTCATATTAAAACTAGCATATGAAATGTCAATACTTTCACCATAAACTATGAATGGTATAAAAATAGTACATCCACAGTCAAACATATCACAAAACTTTCAATACAATATAGATGTTTTGTATCATAATAAATCAACTTCAAATAATCTTAAAATCCATCAAAGGATGTTGACATAGATGAAATCAAAATTCTTTTTAAAGAAATATCTCCTTTTCTTTTGAAATAATTTAAGATCAATATAAAATAAAACATTTTCTTTGAAAATATTCTTATAAGCTTGTAAGGGAAGCTTTGAAGATTTTATAACGGCGGAAAATAGCCGCACCCACCGTATAAGTCAAAAAAAACATTCTTACCTTAATTCTGTCGAAAAGGTTAAAATGGACCTTGTTTTGAAAACGACCAAAAGATTACTTTATAAACCACTTATAAAAGTCAAAAAGGGTATAAATGACTTTAACTCATATTCTAGTAAATAGTAAAAATGTTTTGAAATGCATTTTTAAGAAACATGGATGTGGATGATAAAGAGATCCCAGTAGATTATTACGTATAAACAACCTCGGATAATGAAGAGATTGTGAAATAACCCTTACCTTGTACTTTTCCTTTGTTGGGGTAGGTTAACCTCCTGTATAATGGTGAAATAATTGTTATTAAATTATACAAGAATCATATACATTAATATGATATCATATATGATCTTTTAACATTGCTTTATTAATAATATCTTAGTATTATCGTCGTTTCGGGTGATAATCGATTCGTTCTTCTTAAATGTTTGGTTACGTAAGACATGTTTGTAATGGATAGATTATATCTTATTCATAATCATAATTATATCAAGTCCTTAAACATCATTTTTAAATCATCAAATGATAATTATACTTGAATGGATACGATGGAGAATGAATCTCATCGCGTTCGTGGAGACGGTAGTCCGTACGTACGCACGAGCGACAATATCATTCTTTTGATATTAAAATAATATATAAATGGATGGTATATCATATATAAAGAATCATTAACATGTTATATTTATTATTTACATGAGTTACACATCATTATTATACCCATCCATATAATATTATATTGAATAACAATTACACCACGACGTGGAGACGGTAAGCCGTACGTACGCACGTATGGTGACATGTTATTCAAAGGGTGGATAGAATACTGAATATGGTTGTACCATATTTATAATAACATCACAGTATATATATGATACTGGTGTTATTATTTTAGAATGGTAACAACAAAGGAAGAAGAAGTGGAAGAAGAAATGAATGTGGAAAAGGGTGGTGAAATCATTACCTCTTCTTCGGGTTCTTCCTTTTGATTTGATCAAAAGGGCTCCTTAGGTTGATTTCTGATCAAACTAATGCCTCTAGGTTGTAGTGAGGGATGTTGGGAGAGTATTTGGGCAGAGTTTGGCCGAACCAAAAGTCTTTGAAGGTGTGAAGAAATGAGAAGGAGGAGTTCCCTTTTATAAGAGGGGTGAGGGGCACCTTTGGAAAAGCTAGAAATATTAATTTATAATAAATTCATATTCGGTTTCTAATGGCTCAAAAGTTGACTATTCAAAGGTTAAGCTGGGGATGGGTCGAAAAAAACTCAACCAATAGAATTTAGACAGGTTTGGGTACTTATATTAACCTTATCTTTAAGTATTAACTTTAAGTTAATTAGTTTCACTTTTACAATGTCTCTTTGTATTTTTATATAATATGGTTAATAAACTTACTACATACATCCAAGAGTCCCCCAAGTGGTCCATTAATGATGAAACTATCATGATATGAGTCTATTGGCCGAACCTTAGATTTTTAGGAATTTAATATCAATTAAAAATATAATATTTGTTTTACGAACTCTTTTATGTCAATTTTGACACTATTCAATAGTTGATTTTTGTGAAACTCATAACAGATTGATTACTTCTAACAATGTCAATTAAATCAATACTAATATATCATATTATCCTATAAAATTAGTTTAATTCATTAAAAGTTTTATATTATATTTATTTGGGTATTTATAATATCAATTATTTTAATTTTTCACTATTATAGTAATTACTGCATCATCATTGTGTCATAAATAAAATAAATTATATAATGTCTAAAAATTATAAATAAAATATCATTCTGTAGGAAATCTTTTTATCTTTCTAATGAATATTTATAATCTAAAATCCAACATACATAACCTTATGTAACAATTGTTTTTCTAAAAGATATATGCTTGTGTCATTTTTGTATTCATTTTAACTTAATTAAAATAAAGTGTCATTATCACTTACAAGTGGATACATGGGGTCCCAAAATAGACCCAAAGATTCCCATGGTCGACCATGTATCAACCAATAGGGTTAAGACACGTTTTAGGGTAATTTAGTATTATTATAATATTATTTTTTAACCCTTATTTACCGGATTTACCCTTAACCATGGTAAATAAAATATTTACCGCAGTAATTATTCAAAATGTCTAAAAATAAGAGTTACCTATTTACACAATTTGAACATCCTGATTTCAAATATGGAATCCATTTTCCTAAATTGAAAACACAGAAGTGGCAGAAATTAATTTAAAATTAATTCCCGTTGTCAAAACAAAAAGCGTGTTTTTAAGAGATAATAACTATCAAAAGATTGACACTCATTTATGTTCGGTTTAATTGTAAAATTATGTCCAATGACCAAAATTATATTAAATGGTAAAAATATATTCTAAATATACGTTAAAACCACTCAAATTCATAATTTATCACTATTAATTATTTTGATTAAAAAAGTTGTTTTTAATTAAAACTTAGTAATTTTCACTATTCATCAAAATATGAAAGTTATCCGAAATGTACCAAAATTTCATCTTAGGCTAAATTCGATATTCCGAATCCAAAAATGAAGTCCATTTTCAAATATAAAATATATATAATTTCAAAAAGTAGGTATTACTATTCATAACGGCTAATTTGATTAGTTATGGTGTGTGTTAAAACTCAAGGTTGCGTACAACACACACTACTGTATTATTCAAAGAGAGCGTACCGTGGAAGATTGGGATGTCTCAATTTAAATTTTTGATGTCCCCATTTAGTCAAAAAGTTTAAAATATTGTATTTAAAAAGGGTTCACTATTAAAAGTTGATAAAAGTGCAATACTGAAAATGAATTTGTTCTTGCATTATATCTAAGAAACTCATAATATGGATTCTAAAATTATAAGGATTATATAAAGTTTAAAATTTTGATAATACTATTCATAACCTCTTTTGAATGGCTTTTTTTTTGTAAGTCATGGTGTGATTGAACTCGGTGTTGCGTGTAGTGCAAGTTATTGAATTATTTTGAAGAAATAACACACTATGAAATCTTGGGGCGTTACATAATGTATATTTCATAGTGTGTAATCTATTTACCCAACCTATAATCTACAAGGTCCATATACATCAAAAAAAAATTTCATTCTTATTAAAAATTTCATTTTTACCACTACATGGAATTTTTTCTTTAATTCTTTATAAACAAATAATGAAATATTATAAGAGAAGAAATGCATAGTCATTAAACTAGTTACATAATGTGGAATCTCCAATTATGTAGCAAAAAATAAGAAGATTATTGCATAAACACCAAACCACCTATGGTATACTGTAAACATAGAATGAAAAATAATAATACATTACACATTATTAACCATACCAAATTAATTAAAATAATAATACATACCTAAATATTAGGTCAATTCAACAAGAAATTATATCCATTATCATGATTCCCAAGTTGAACCCATTTATAGAAGAAAATATGTAATGATATGGGGAAGACAAAAATACAGTAAGAAGATGTTGTAATGTAAATTGAATATTATTATTATATAATCTTAATAATATATTAAAAATAATTTATAAAATTTAAAACCATCATAATAACTATCCAAGACAGATGGTGATGGGAAATGAATAGTATTAAATTGTGGAGGGAGTAGTTTACCAGTACAAATATGAAATACGTTCATTTTTAGTTTGATTGAATAGAGATTTCTTATTGAAGGTTACCTAATCATAAAGAAATATGATAATGGTATATAATTTATTTTTTATGTTAAACAATATATATTTGGAGTATGTAGAAGAATAAATATATTTAATGATGTTGGGTAAGATGTTTAACTCTTCTTTGGTAGGCCATCAATTGGTACTTCATTAAAGAACCATGGAATTGGAATTTAATAATACACTATACCCTAATTCATGGATATATATGTTGTAATGTGAAATGTATATGTGTTTCTAATATATAAGGGATATTTTTTATTAATGAATAGAAAATAGGGGTGTCCTTTTATTAGTGGGAGAGGGCATAATTGAAATTTCTAAAAATATTCAAATATAATATTTTCATTCAGATAAAAAATTACCCCAAATGATTATAAATTAATATTGATTATATTATAATGTTGAAACATGGACAGAAAATATTATTTATATACGTTAAATTGGTAAAAACGATTGTGTGTTGGTTTAATCCAACCTAGTAAACCCATTTTAACTTTGACATAATTAAATATATATATAGGAATTTATTATTTTATATGACCACAAATATTACGTTAAAATATAATATAGTATTGATTATTTAAATTATTGATATGGGTCTCGTTATACCAATTTCAATTCACATATTTTATAAAATTTAATTTAAAATTTAACATACAAAATGTGATGAAATGTTGTTCTAAAAAAATGTTTCTTTTTGTATAAAATGTTCATACATTAAAACTATACATAATTTTAATTCCAATGATTTATATTCTATTATTAATAACATATTATAACTAATTATAAATTTAAAACCTTTTTAAAATTAAATGAAAATTTGTAATTGCATTAAAGAAAAGATGGTTTTAAATAAATATCAGTATGTTTTCTATTTATCGAAAAAAAATAAAACATTTTATCAATGCCTAAAAATATCAATATCTGAATATTTAGATTTTTTTCATATAATTGGAGAGTATTTTGATAATAATATTTAAAATATTTTAATAAATTAAATATTATATAAAGGTGAAAAAAATAAATTCCTGAAAAATGTTTTTTAAATGAACTTATATCATAATTGTAAATATAAGTTATTATGATGGGATTAGTAAGATTAATAAAAATAAAATGGATGATATGCCACTTGGTGGAAGAATTTAAATTATATTGATACATTTAAATTATTTTATTTTGTGAAATAAAATGAGAGTATCTTTAAACAAAACACACTTCAGTCTATTAATAGAAAAAAAACCTCAAAAACACACTAAATTACCCTAATTTAATTGTGATACATTAATTTCACAAAATAAATTCAGTTTATAAATTAATTTATCTCACAATTTTATAAATTAATTTTTTTCCATACTAATTAAAATTAGATACATATTTGAATAATGAATATTTCATATGAAAATATAAATTTTCTTAAAATAGGGAACTTATATCCTCAAATGAAATAAAAAATTTTAAATCACTAGATCCATTATGAATTTAGTTTATAATTTAACTACTTAAATTAATTCCCCCAATGAAAATTTATATTATAATAGTTTTACATTTTAAATTTTATTTATAATCAAGTATCCATTTATCATAAGGTATCGAATAAATTAAATTTATTTAATTGAATATATATCCTAAACTCCCAAGGTGTTTCATTATCCTACAATAAAAAAATTGTTTCCTCAGAAACTTATCGTGGTTAAAAATGGTTCAATATTTCGAGATAAAACTACGGAAAACCCACATTGTATATAGGGATAATAAAATTCATTTAGAAATGTAATTTTAGAAAATATACATTACCTAATAATGCACAAATTATATTTTCTAGATAAAGATAACATTGGAAGTATGTTAAAAAAATTACTTAGAGGACAATTCTACAATAAATGGACTTATATATGGTGGATGATAATATGATCATGAAGTGGGGAGTTAAAAATATATCAATTAATTAGAAATGAAGGTAAATGAATAACTATTTGTTATTTAAAGACATCATTACTATAAATGTTGTATTATTTTACTATAATGATATATGATAATAGAACTTAAATACATGTGATTTATTTCTATTTGAATACCATAATTTCATCATTTAGTTTTCATTCAAACACTTTCAACGTCATAGGTTTATCCATGAAATGAATATTCTAGATAGATCATTCATTTTGGAATAACTAAAAATAATATTTAACAAATCATAAGATTATGAAAAGATCATGAATTTATTCCCTTATTATGTAGATATGTGCCAAAAAAATAGTTGCAGATATTTATTTTGAATATGATGAAATCATACATTAATATTTTAATCTATAAAATTTAAACTCAAAGGGAATATTAAAAAACTCTATAATATTTATCCATAAATTTGTTCCAAAATATGACTAATAAAATTAAAAATAAAATAAATATAAATAAGGCCAATAAATTTATAAAATAAATATAAAAATAATACCACACGTAATACAATGTAAATTTTAATACCATATACCGAATATGGGAGACCATTAATATATATTATCCTAAAACATATTAACATACTGAAAACTATAAAACCTCAATGAAATTATACAATAATTAAAATATTAACTCTCCCATAATTCGTTAAAAAAATAATTGATTAATAAATACACTATACAAATAAATAAACTATTAAACAAATACAAGGATAAAATATTTCACATTTTCATCAAATCACTATTTAATTCCAGAGACACAAACACTATACAATTTTTATTATTTGTATACATCATATATATATATATATAATAAAATTTATTATCACAACATTATAAACATATAATGGGTTATATTTCACTTAGTCGTGTTTTTTCCAAAAAATATCACATTACCATTATATAAATTTTCTAGTTTTTCAGTACAAGTCAAATGTAAACCTAAAAATCCATAAATAGAAATGATTACATAATAATACATATATATAAAATGATTCATACAACCTGAATATCCTTAATAAAGAACCTATATAAAATAATTAATGATTCCCAATATATATAAACTGCAATCCTTCCACTTCCACGTTTGACATAACATAGGCATTTTCATATTCATGGCATTAAACCTTGGGTTATGGCCCGTACTTGAATAATTTCCATATTACTCACAAGAAAATCGTTAATATATAAATAGTATCTAAGGATAAGAATTATATCACTATAATTAAAAAGTTATATTTTCTTTTTAATGAAAATGAATATTTCGATATTTTTCACATATAAAACATCTTCTTATTTCTCTAATACATTTCCTTTATAACTTTTCAGACTTACTCGAAATGTAAGAATCTAAATCATATTTCATATTTAATCTTCATGATATTAAATTTTTATATTTCTTGGTTTCTCATGAAATTTACATATGTTTATATTTATAATATTTTAATGATATAACTTATTTGGTATTATCATAGGCTATAAAATTAAAACACTCATTTTGATTAGTTTTTTAAGATGAAAATCATATCATGGTCCATCACATTTACTATTACCATATTTCATCATTTTTACCCATAATGAAAAAATATAAAATCCTTGTGTAAAAAAAATAATCATACTAGGAAAATAGACAACAATAAATAATCGTTTATAGGATTTATATATCTGAAAACCTTCTTATCATCCTATGGAACCCTTAATATTGACCAATGTCATCCATGATGATCATATATTCCTAAAATTAATTTTAGTTAATGAAATATGCTAAATAAACTTAGAATATACCATACAAGTATCAAAACAGGTGACAACTAATGTAATAAACACCATGAATATAAATAAACACCAGTATATAATCAGTCATATATTTTTCGATATATTAACCATAATTAAATTTGTTCCTAAAACATGTCCACTAATATTATATAGAAACGTTTTTTTAAAGAAAAAAAAACTATTCATTTATATAACATAGGATATTGTCATATATATGGAAATAGGATTAGAATTATAAATAATTGTTTTCATCCTTGTATGCATTGGTTAATAAAATTTAGTCAAATACTAGTTGTGGTGACCTATACTGTTTAAACATAAATATTTTATGTTTTTTTGTTAATATTGAATACATTACATTATGATCTACACCCAAAAATTATATAGGTCCCATGTCCTTCAAAACATATATAGAAAAAAACATTCATTATTTGATATCTACATAAAATAAAAATATGTTCATCATAACTATAACCCTTCTAAGAAATAACTTACTAAAGAAATTTTCATTAGATGGGGAAATGAAAACAATTGAAAGTTGAACTCAAATGATTATTAAGGGTAAATAATGAAAATAAATTCATAACATTAACATTAAAATAGTATAATATTAGGAATAAATAAGAATAACCTTACGAAACAAGAAGTTTCATTTTAGATATTATAACATTCAATTATGGGATAATGCTTCATAGTTCATTATATATGGGTTCATAGAAAATGTTTAATTTTTTTTCTAATTCTCTAATAATGATTAACAACCAAATAATTGAAGGATGAAACCACAAAACACCATTATAATAAATGATATTTATCCATGATAGATTTTACCATGATTCATTGATATGGGATGAATGGTATATTCTATAATATAACAATAAAAATATTCAAAATGTATTGATGGAATAATAAAAATTGATTCTATATTAGAATTTTGGGACTAATTTAAAATTGCACAATTATAAAAAATGGGTGAAATCATAAATCAGACATCTTTCCACACGAAAAGATCAACCATTGATAAAGAACACATTTTATGTCAATTTTAATAAATTATCTACATTGGTGGTAATTTTCTCCATGAAGATACATGATGGAATGATAAATAATGTAAATGTGTTAACATGATCATAAATTCTTCAGTTCAATTTCTTCTTACATTTACAATGACAAAAAAAGAATTCTATTATCCATTTTTTTACAACATCTTCTCATAGATGGATAACCAAATGGAATTTACATCAAGTAACATAAATAAGAATATACTTGGATAATATTAAAATGAATATATTAAATTATTACTTTAATTTAGTCATTCTATTAAATCTTTTGACCAGGAATCAGCCTAAATCCCAAGGCGAATAAAAATTATGACATGCCTATGATAATGTCTATGTACGTGAAATAAACAAAGTAATAGTTTCCCTTTATGAGTAATCGATCATATGATTTGGAATAATTAATATGAGAGCATAATAAATATTCAATTAAAATTTATATAACTCATGTAATGGTTTTGATGGAATCTGATAATTATTCCATCACTCGAAAAATATTCATTGAAATTTATAAAAATTTCAAAGGGTTCATTCCAACGACTTGAGTTGTTACATTATACCCATTGATAGAGATATCACCATTGAAATAAAACCACCATAAAAAATATATGGGTACTATTATAGTGTTAGATTATCATAATCCCACAAGTTCTCCATTATATTCAATTGCTGATAGGATCCATTACATAGGAAATCAACTACCCTTAAAAGATTGTATCTCTCCCATCATGAATCAATATTTGGATAGTTATGATTTTCACTTCTATCTCAAAACCATATAATGTTAACCTATAATACCATTCATTATGGGACTTAATTGGAGATATTTCAATTAGGGATTGATAAATGTTTATATGTGAACACCATAGACTATAAAAGATCATCCCAACATCGATTGAATACCTAAACACAATATTTCAATATATATTTGGGAAGGTTTATGGTTTTCTTGGTCTAGTTATTATTTAGTTAGTGAAAATCTATGTTATTCCAAAAAAGTGTCTTGAATATATCCTATAATCCAATCAATGAAAATGATGTAAATATACCATTTTTGTTAGGGAAATACAATGATGATAATCCATATAACTAGATTATCTCTTATACATTCATGCATTATTAATGTCTTGAAAAAATTTAAATATATTCATTTAGTCAATAATTACCCATATAGAATTACGATATGTCATTAATCTGGGTGTAAAATCATAAAACTCATGGATCTTCTACAATATCTGTATTTCATAGCCTTTAGGGTTCTCATTAATCATATAAGAACATGATTCTTATAATTTTATTACTGACATGTATTGATTTTGGAGAAAATTTCTACAGCTCTCCACTTCATCACTAGAAATGAAAACAAAAAATCAATCTCATGGTGCATCCATACAAAAATAAGATGTTTCAATAAGTGATATATATGAAACACTCGTTTAACCACTTCACAATGTTTGTTTAAAATAATAAACACACAAATGAAAATGACATGCTCCATTCCATTATAAAATTTTAATAGAGCACATCCTATAGATATCTAATAACTCATGTCCTCATAATAACTATTTAAATTCTATTCTACCCACATATTATGTAGATGAAGATGTGTCACATAGTTCAGAAATAAGCATTTTCATTAATCTTTGATCATTAATGAAGACCTAGATGTGGACAAATATTACGATACACAACCTATAAATTGGGATGGAGACATCCTACAGTGGGAATCATTGACCAATTTACCTTTTTAGGAGTATATATTATCTCATGTTTTTTATTGTGTTTGAGATTAAACTATCCTATCTATATCAGATTATGACAAAATTTAGGGAGATATACATGAATAAATTTACAATGGAATGAAAAAAAAATGACTCTATATGAACAATTTGTCACCAAGTGTTAATTAAAACACCAAATCTACAATATTGATTCCATGTGATGTTTATCTCGTTTCAAATGGAAGTAGAACCCTAGAAACATAGTTTATGACAAAAAAACCTCTTCATCAAGACACACATGATATCTAATTCATAGGAATAAATTAACACTATGTAATCATCCATATCATCTAAAATCCCTTGAATTAAATATCATGTTAGCCTCCTCTAAAACACATCTATGGTATTATATCAATTTTCAAACAATATATGCATCTCCCTTTCAAATCATTGTAGTAAAAGTTTCTTTAGTCCAAGATAATATGGATAGTAACCCCCAGTACTCAGAATATAATACAGAGAATGTATACACATCTATAATATTCTTTACTTGTCAACAACTAAACACCACATCAATATTTACTGGGTCTTTTACTACACCATCCTATTTGATTATGTGTCCTAGAATGTTTTTATATCTAAAATGAATCTAAATATTCAGATTTTTCTATAAATATAATTATTTTTAACTACATCTAGTTCTATCCAAAAATGATATTTATATAGCTCCCTATAAGATATGTAAATTAGAATGTCATCAACAAAACATCCATTAACTAGTCTTGCAAATACTAGAATTTTTGAATTAATTTATCACATGAAAATATATTGGGAAATAATCATACTAAAATTTATCATCAATTACACATAAATACTTTAGTGAGATTATAATTTCATCATTAGTATACACTCATCCTCCTATATATTGCTAGTGATTATTGACCGAGATTAAGTATTTTGAAATACCTCATCCAATAAAGCCTATCAAGGATGTTGTTTATACATGGAAATTTTTACTTATTCATACTGGTCAAATGAATTAGGATGACATAATCAAAAAATAACCACAACATCACATCCATCATTGATATAATACCATTTTTCCCAATGAGACATACTGGGGTAGATAAATCTATTCTTCTAAAAGTCATCTAACTTGAGCATTGGCTCTCAAAGCTCAGTGGGAACCATTTGAAAAGCTATTTAAGATATCAGTGTTATCCCTAGTTTCAAGTCAATACTATGGAAGATCACACAATGAGATGTAAAACCAATTAATTCTTCAGAAATATACATGTATTCACTAATTGACATGGAATACTGGCCTTATCTTTCATTACATGTAATACTGAGTTTTAATTAATCCCTGAATGCACTTAAAAAATTATTATTTTATATGATAAATATAAATTAGATATTGGAATGATGGATATTAATAGTATAAAATAAATTATTAAAATATATTTTGTAATAAAGTCTATAAAATTTAATTCTTTTGGTGCATTTTATTCGAACCGAAAAGAAAAGATTGAAAATAAATGAAATAATTTTATTGGAAAACTATTATAGGTACATATTAATGTTTTCTCTCAATGAATTAAGTAAATTAATTTTAGTGAAATATTTTAATGAAAATTATATATTATATAACATTAATATTAGGTTTTTTATATATAATAAGAAATAGTAATGAAAATTATATGCTTTAAAAAAAATCATAAAATGTATATCAGTTTCATTTTTCAAATATATATTAAAAACAATTTAAGAATATTTTAGAAAATTTATTGGTAAGAATAATATTTATTTTTGAATTCATATTTTAAAAATTTGTATTCGATGAATTTTTTGAGTGTTCTCTAAAAAGGTTAATTTCTCAATGAAAAGTTAAAACATATTTTAATGAAGAAAAATTACTTCTATTAATGCTTTTAAAAAGATAAAAAATATTTTAAAAATATTTCAAATATTAGAACAGTTCAATTTATATCCACTAATCCAATTTATCTTACTTTAATAACATTTATATTAAATATTTATATTGAAAACTTCTATACATTTAATGATTTCCTTTTGGGAAAAGCCGATTTTTAATCACCTTTGCATAATTAATATCAAATAAAATGCTTCAATTTTTTAAAGTGGAAACTAGAAAGATTGATTCCATATTTTCAATTAGAATTATTTTTACAATATAACATGTTCATATTATCATTTTAATATATTCAATAGAAAATTAATTTAAAAAATTATTGTGGTTGAGAGGAAAATTAATTTACTTGGGGATAAAATAAAAAGGAATAGGGTAAATTGAACAATAAACATATATAATACTAATACGGTGAAAATATAAAGATAATACTATTTCTATGGATATATAATATTCTATTTTTTTCCCTATATATTGTGAAAAAAAATGTTTATAAATTTTTCTTTTTTAAAATTTCATGTGTGTCGCTCACCTCACTTATAAAAGTCCACAAATTCAAATCTAATATACACACATAAAAAACCACTAATTTATCCAATACCAAAACAAAAAAAATCCCTAATTACCAAATAAATTTTTTTAATACTTATTTTTAAGATATACAAACTAGAAAGGATTTTGGTGAAAACCAAAAGTGGATGTCCATATAAGAGGAAATTTACCAAATTGAGTGTTTTAATTTATTTCTGTATCCACCTATTTCAATTGTTATAATAATTTTTATTCTAATACTTTGAGTATATTTTATTAATTACTATTTTTATGTGTTCTTAATTACCTAAAACCATCAACACATCCAGAAGAAGTGTTACAAAATCATCATTTATTGATATAATGAACTACCACATCATGAACAAATGATATTAATTTTGAATCATCACATATCATCATAGGATAAAATAATTTATTTAATGTGTATATATATGATATTTATAATATTATTCTATCCTTATAATTGTAATATGACATCTAACGTTTTACCTTCTAACCCATTGAAAAAAATAATGTTCCACGTGTGTAGGTCATAATACATCATCGAGAACTGATGTGATTTTTTTTTCATATTAGTTTCATTTTAATTATAATAATTGTTGGATTATTGAATAAATATGATAATTTTTAAATTATTATATATAATTAATTATTATATCAAATTATACTTCATAATTTTCATTTCTTGGGAGACATGATAATATGATTTTTGGGTACAGTTCACTAGCACCTAATGACTCGATGTAAATCATATTTAAAATATTCATTAAATTGATGATAAAAAACATATCATTAAAAAAACATGTAATATATATGACATAAAAAATACTCTATAATTTTTTTATCTTATTCACTTGATTCATTAATTATATATAAAAAATGTATTTTTTATTCATTCATACACATGTCTTACCATCTCTATGAACTGGGAATTTTAGTTCCCATCTCTAACTATTATAAATAATGACATATATATATATATATATTCATAATATATATATATATATATGATATTTATATCATTATACATATTATGGAGAATATTTAAATATGATAAAATTTATGGGATTTAAGAGAACAAACCAAACACAGACAAAAATGAAGTACTTATTACATTAAATATAATTTTGATAAGAAATTGTGAATAAATGAATAAATGAATATAAATATGAAATTAATATAATGAATGAAACCTATTGTTATGTTTATAAAATACATTTATATTAAAATTATATTTATTATACCTAATGTTGGAACTTGTATGAAGTATGTTCATACTTATAGTACAAGATTTCCATCTCAATTTTTACTTCTACGAGACACATGCCATCTTAACCAAACATTTACATTATTTTTTTTATATACATCTCATGAATGTATAATATTATTCATCAAGTGAATAATATATATATATATATATTCATTTATGGATTTTTTTAATGTGGTTTATAGTTCAAATGATTCCAAAGGGTCATGAACTTTCATCTAATTTTTCCTTTTTTAGAGATATGTCATGTTATATACACATCATCTTCTATGAGATTTATATACAGATCCATTGAAATTTAAAAAAAATAATTCATTTGTTTGCATGATATTCTATATTGAATTATTATTATCCATTCAAGGTGCTTATGATTATATTATACTAAATTGGTAAGGGATATTCGATAATATTTTGTTATTTATCAAACCATTTTATAATTATGTTTGTTGTGATGAAATCATATGTTCTATATACAATGAAAGTGATGAATTTTCCCCTCCTATGTAATTTTCAATAAAAAAATAAATTCTCTAGAAATTCCTCTCTTTATATTAGAATAATTTCAAAATAAATTTATTTATGTAAATTCATCATTATATCTCTTTTAAGATGAATACCGTTTCCCTTTTGGGACATTTGTTTTCTAAAAATGCTTCTTTTAAAAAACATATCAAAAATATTTCTTATTAAATTTTTATCAGTTTTAATTTTTTTGAATACATTAAAATAAATTTAAATTTTATTTTCAATGATCTGACACCCCTAATTCCTTTTACCAAAAATGAGAATTTTATTTCTATTAATGTTATGTAATTTTTTTATTTTTCATATAAAGACCGAAAAAATAATTTAATGTATATTCTATGTGTATCAATTTTTATTTTCAGATAATTTTTAGTCAATTATATTTATTCAATTTTTGTTTAATTTTCTATTTAAATATGAATGGATATTTTAATAATAGAATTTTTTAAATTGTTTATAATGATTCAATTTTTTGAAATTTTTTCTAATTAAATCGATTCAGATAATGTATTATGTTTAGAAAAGTGTTTTCCAATGTTGAATGGATATTTTCCCAGATAAATATTCCAATATTTTTTAAAAAAAATACATATCTATGATAGAATCCTTTGATGATACTAATTGTTTATTTGGGATATGATCCAAGGATACCATTTATATTCATTATCTAAATGGTTTATATTTATTCATAAATAATTATTATGAAAAATAGTTCTTTTTTTATTCGATATAGATTTAGGAAATGGTGAAATGAATATGAAAAATATATCAAATTCTAGATTATTATATCAAGAAATATTTATTAAACAAGTTTCATTCGATTAGTTCTAATATAATGAATGTTTTATGAACTTTTGTGACACATAAGTATGATTTGTATTTCTTGATAGTGGTTATGTTGTCAGAGGATGTTGGTTTAATATTGACCAATATGGGGGTGACCAAAATATCCCTCTAATGAATTTCATAATTATTAACATATCATTAGATGAACAAGACTGGAATGGGGTTTCAATCCATTTTTGTTTGGAAGATATTCCACAATGATCACCATGTTATTGAACCATGACGTCATTGATGGTTTGGGTAGTGAAAACCATTATAATATTAGGATAAACCATCCATGGCTAAAATTGTTTTGACAGTGAAACCATTCCAATATGATATCCTTTCATAGGATCCTTGAATAATATTTAAAAGATATTTTATATTTATATGCTTTTATAAATTCTGCGACTTATGTTAATATTGTATTATCTATTCTAATGTTCATTAATTTAAATATGGTTAATTTATTATTAATTAAAAATTATAATTCCATGTCTCGTATAATGTATTCTAATTGTTTTCCTTATGTTCTCATACTCATATACTCATTTTATATTGATACATACAATGTATACCTCTACTGAGAATCCATGATCATCCTTTATTAATAATTTGCTTCTAATATATGATGAATTTAATAATATATAATGCATGTATGAATGGTACTATTTATGAACAACATTGTAGTAGATGAAAAATCTCACTTATAGACCAGTGTTTTCAGTGTTCGAGTATCAATTGGATATATAAATAATGATTATGTTGTGGATTGTTATTTTTTGTATTGAATAGTAATTTATTATAATTATATAAATATATATGAGATAATTTGGTATCTATATTTACTATTTTAGAAAGGAATTGATGCATTTGGATACTATTATTAGAAAACATCAGTGGGATACCATGAGATATTTCTAAGGATATGTGTATGGATATTTTTATTGATGTGTCTGTGGATGATTAAAAGTGTTGAAATTATCCGGGAATGTTGTTAAAGGATATATATTGTGGGTCCCTAAAATTAAATCCCTGACTGGAAACTATAACTGAATGTGGATCCAACACAGTGGTACATAGGCTAAATAAATCTATAAATGGTTTATTCACCAGTACATTATCATCACAATGTACATGAAAACAATTCTTTCTACAGACATGGTTTGCAACCCCAATGTTATGGTTTCTATATTCAAAAAAAAAATTGTAAACCATCATGAAGGTTTACTATAATGATCTTGAGTGGCCTACGTTAATATTAAAGCACCACATATAAATAATAAGATAGCATTATTTTAAAATCATATAAGTTATTTTTCATAATTTTGTGGTTTTCCATATTTATTAGTGTTTTTCACTATATTATGTTTGGATTTAGTTTTTTAGGGGAAAAAGATACATGTAAATAATAAATCATATGGAAAAATTGGTGACTATGAGAAAACAAATTAGATGATGATTGGAAATAATTATATTTCAATTATGCTAAAAAATCTATCATGATATATGATTAACAATATGATCATTGGTTTTAATACTAATGCATAAAATTAGAGAAATATAAAATTTTATTAGTATTTATTTGGTAATAAACATATATGGACGATGACTCAGTATCCAACAATCCAAGAATAAGATAAGATGAACATATAATTATATATTACATAGAGGGAATTATGTTTTATAAATATAAATATTGGTAATAGAGAAATGATTTTTCTAGGAGTTCGATTTATTATATATGATGGACATGAATTTTTTCAAAGTAGATTTACTAAACTAATGGTTCAACCCTTAATGAAGAATGTTTCTATGTAATCAAAATCACCAATGAATAATGATATATTTATTTATGTATTTGGATAGAATAATTTTGTTTTAAATATATTTTAACAATTTTATTTTGGTTACAATAATCAATAAAAATATAAATATTGTTTTACATTTTTCTGAATATATATCCCCATTTAAGATTAATGTAACTGTTTTGGATACCATTACATGATAATATGTTAAGAATGTTAATAAGATCAAAGTATTAGATACCCCTCCGTAGGTTGTACATAATTGCAGTTTATCATTATTAATAATGTGTTGGGAGACATTTATGGAAAACAACCCTTTAAATTGGAATATGTTTTATTGAAAAAGTTATTTGAGGATGAAAGAATATACATTTGGGGTGCATGAGATTAAGGGTATTTGTCACCTTAAGTGTTTTTCAGATATTAAATGTTATGGTAATTATGGTTTATTTCCATTTAAGAATATTTTTATTACAATAATTTTGGAAAAGGATAATCCACTAGCTGGGTGAAATCCTATTAAATTAGACAAGGTAATGTGACATGAAAACACAAATCTAGTGAGAGAAGGTTATAATTATTACAGTAGATAACATTAATGTTTTTTGTGGTTGGAATACAAGATGAAAAATATTTCAATGTATGAATATTAAATAATTGTATTCTAGTATGTCACGTATAAAGGTGAATGTTTTAAAAAGATTATATGATCATCATTTATATCATAAAAAACAAGAAGACATTAGTATATTCTTTATCATTAAAAATCATGAAAAAACTAATGGGAACATTAGAATATTGGTTTTAGTTGATAACCATAAAATTTGAGCACAAATTACCTCTATTATATAATATTTCTCATTTTACATGATTTCTAGTATATATATTAAAAATGTTTTAAGGATTTAATGTATTAATAATGTTTTTTTATCTTATATGGGTCTAAGTTTTACCTTCATTTCATGGATATGGAGTTATGATTCACTCCTATATATTATCATCTAAAACATCTTCAAACTGTTTGAACAATTACAAAATTATAGTATTTTTTATGAACATTTCTAATTGAATTAAAAGTTGGTTGCGATCAAAATTCCAATGGTTAATTTTTAATACAAAAATATATTTCACTTCATCATTCATATAACTAGTCATGATGACCATAATATCAATAATTGTAGAAATCCAACATACTTAAATCATGATTCATAAAGAAAGATATTTTAACCTAAGCTAGACAATAAAATGGAAGACAAGGTTATATCTATTCATCAACACATAATGGTATAAAGAAGTTGATTGAATGACTCTACTAAAAATAATCTACTTTATAATGAAATTTAATTTGGTGAGATGGTGTTTATATGAATTTGTTTCGAGAAACAAAAAATAGAAACTATGAATTCGGTATATTGGACCTTTTGAAATACATGACCATATTAGTGTTATATATTGTCATTTTTCCAGTCCATCGACCATATATAGGTTTCATGATTTATTCCACATTTCACTCCTAAAGATATACATACATGATCCATCTCATTTTCTAAACATAATGTTGATTCTTCTATAACATGATCTTCCCTATTTAGAAAATATATTTTAGATTCTAGATCATTCAATAAATGTTCTAAAAAATAATTTACCTCACCTGTGTAATGTTTTTTTGTTCAAATAGAATAATTATAATGTTATATGGTAACCTAAGGATATAATTATATATAATTATCCCCAGTTCATGGTACCAAGGTGATGAATATTAATGTTGAAATTTATTTTAAGGGGGTTGAATATAACACGCAATGATTTTGTTTTAATATATATTTTTAAATAATAAATTTCTCATTCCAAAAATTACTGTTACATGAATCATTGATCTTAGCTTATGTTACATGCAATAATTAGTTTAGCTTGTAATACACGCTACAATTTGTTTTAACAAATCATGAAATACTATTAAAATATTATTAATTTATATTTATATAATCACCTTTCTATTTGAATGGTGAGTATGATTAGTAATAACTAAATTATGAAATAATATTTTTTACACATTTATATATAATTATTACCTTGGTGGATTTTATATTCGAAATGAAAATAAAATCTATTTGAAAATAAAGGATATATTTTTCTTTAAAACTATTTTTATGATCATAAAATGTTTTTTATTAATAAATTGAATAAGTAAAATTTTGTAATGGATTTTAATAAGAATTATATAAAATATAATATTCCTTTAAAGTATTTTCATGAAAATGGATTTGAAAAAAAATATTAAACACTTAAAAACATTTTTTTTATTACAATGTATTTTTTCCAGTTTTCTGCACATATTTTAAAATAATGTTTCAAAAAAATCAAAAAAAAATTATTTTCAAAAACTAAATTTTCATTTTAATTAATCTTGTAATCAATTTTCTTGGCGTTTATTAATGAAATTGTTGTGGAAAATTTCATTTTTTAAATGAATAGTGATAATACAGATTTTTATTAACAAATTTTTTTTAATATATTTTTAAAACATACGTGTTAGTTTAATAATATATAAAAAATTATATTATTTCACTTATATGTATTTTATTACAACTTAGGTCATTTCAATAATTTTTATACTGAATCATGATTTATATTTTTTAGCTTATGATGACATTCCCTTTGGAAAAAATCTCATTTTTCATTGTGTATACATGATTTATTTTAAATTAATTATCATTACTACTATTAATCGAATTTTGAGAATATATTCCATATTATGAATTATAATAATAAATATTATATAATTACAAAAAATAAACTTATGGAAAATATGAATTGTAAATGTAGTAAAATTGCTTAACTAAAGTTTTGGTGGAAATGGGTTTTCAATGTTGTTATAGTAAATGGTAAGGGGTTAAATGTTTTAGAAACATTTTCAAAACACCTTGGATGGCCATATGTAGACCTTAATCTATCTATGTATCGATAATGATCCATATTTGATCTTTATATCATGTAATCAGTGTGGGTACATCTCTTTCATTTCTATAATTACATGTGTGCCCCCCACCTCTGTTAAAAAAGGAAACACGTTCTCATATCATTTAAACACATACAAAATATATCGTATAAGCCTCTACAAAAAATTAACATTCTTAATTCTCTATTATCATCCTAGAAGTTTTTTTTTCATAAATACAATGCAAGAATACTTTTGGCGAAATCCGAAAAAGTTTCTCGAAGAAGAGGTAACATCCCAAATGTAGCGAATTATTGTTTTTCCTTCTTCAAAATCATTAAAATATATTTCAAGCATGCTAATATTGCATGTTTAGTGTATTACATATATTTATATTATTCTTATGTTGTGTTCATCTCATAATCCCATATCCAATCCCAACAAATGGATTACAAAACCATCCTTCGTGTGCATGGCAGACTACTACCTTATGAATCGTTGTAATTTTTTTTCATCACCACTTATCAAAATAGTATATAATAATGTATATTAATATTAAAATGTTATATTTATTTTATTATTATAACAATAATATGGTAATAATAATTCTACCTTTTTACTAACTATCCCTTTTAATAAAATTGCATCACTCCTGTGTATGGAAGATTAATGCCTTGCTAACCAATATGATGTGTTTTTCATTTTTTGTGTTGCATGGATGGTAATAACGATAGATTAAATGAAAAAATATATTATTTTTAAATTATTTTACTTATTAAATTATTATATAACATCTACCTTCTTATATTCTATTACTTGGGTGATACGATAAGGTCATTCGTGTGTGTGAAAGATTATTGCCTAACAAAGTGACACAATTATCTTTTCAATATCTCTTGAAACGAAAGGTAGGATGGATAAGTTTAAATAAAAATATGTGATATATATGAAATAGAAATAGTTATTAATTTAAATATATCATTTACCCTTCTTTATTTAATTAAATCATGTAAATGAATGTAGTGTTCAAGAGTTTGTCAGACTTGTAATCTCCATGAATGGGGTATATCATTTTTTATGTCTATCTATTATGTATTATGACAAATAGATATTTTATTCAAGTACATGATATTAATATAATTTTTAAAACTAAACTAGTGGGTGAGTCTAGTTATAGGGGATCAAATGGGCTTTTTTACATCAGATTACCTTATGCAGATGTTCTCATGTTCTTTATAATTTTATATTTCTTCTAACAACTTTTGTTGGAATTATGTACCTTGTTTTAAAAAAATGAAATTATGATGATGTAAAGTGATATTTATTCATGAAAATATATTTCTAACATATATAGGGTTTTTTAAATTCAAATATTTGTAATGATCATTTTCAATATATTGGAATATTTTTTCTAAAACATTATTAAATAATTAATATTATTATAAGGAATGAAATTAAACAATGTATAGATATTACACATAGTCATACAACAATTTTATTGATAACATAATGATGAATTTTTAAGGGATTTTATTATCTTAATATATTTCATATTATTATATAGAAAATGATATCTTAGAGATTTCAAGTTCATATGGATAATGAAAAGGAGTAGTAGGGAGCACTCACATGAACCATCGTTAGTAGGAATAATTTCATTGACTATACAACTATTGATCTAGGAGATGACAAATATTGGTATAGAGATAAATATATGCATTCAATTTTTATAAGGTGTAATCACTATTAATTAATATTGATTTAGGTACATTGTTGAACTAATATCAACCTGCACATTTAATATATTAATATTAAATCATGTTATAGAAATATTCAAAAAAAATATTTTTGATCCATTCTAGAATCAAGTATGATTAGTGTATTTGAAATCATGGATACATAAAAAAACATGTCCATATTAGATATAACTCATCTACATCCAACGTATTCGTAACTACATAAATTCTTTAACATATCATAGATATAACTATTCTTGATAACATAGGGATAATAACCATATCAAATGGGGAGATCAGATGCTCGGTAAGGGTCAAAAAGGGTGACATAAATGACCATACAGGAATAATATTAGAATAAATTTATGATAATGCGTTATTAATAATTCATAAATATATATGGAATATCACAAATCTTAATTTTTTGTCATGCAATAAATCATGGGTATTCATAACATGTGAATTAGAAATGAATCAAAAAAAATGTATAATGGGAGAATACTTTTGGAATATTGTATAAGTCCATGGAAAAAATATAATTATGGAAAATAATTTCCTCATTCAATGAAAACATCCAATACAATCATAATGAATTATGTGTACTCTCCAATAAATAGTATTCATATTTATGGTTCACTTCTAAGAATATCCTATTAGGAGGAGTACATAACCGAAAAGTGATCACTCACTATCTCATTCTTTAGTATATTATGAGATATATATTTTACAAAATGTATTTATGTGTATATATAATTCGATTATATTAATAAAATAATATCATAACATTTTCATTTGTTCTAAATTACCATAAATCACTAAATATATATCAAAACCCATTGAAAAAATGTGTTTCATATGTATTTCAACATTTTATCATAGAATAATGTAGTGAAAAATAGTGGATGTTATAATATATTTCATCACCATCCCAATAATACAACCCATGATTGAATAATAATGGTATCATTATATTTTCTCTCTAGTAATAAATATTTAATTTTAATACATGACATCATATATGAAATTTACCTTACAATATAACTTGGTATATTTATTGTGAATTTTTTTTGAAGTTAATCATTAAAATAAAATAATATCCAAAATAAAAAGAACTTTACTATTTAAATCAACTATGCATACATGTAAATGAAAATTTAAACCAATTATAGATCATGATTTTGGGAAATTCATTTTATTTATTTTATTCATTTTATATTAAAAAAATTATACCTTTTAGATTTTCGATGAAAACTCAAAATTTTATCATTCAGAAAATGAGAATAATTTAATTCAAATAAAATTAAATAACTATTAGATATTAATTTAAATAAATATAAATGAAATTTAAAATAACATTAATTTTTTTAGTAATCATTGATATTGGTGAAAATTTATTTTCAACAAAAATGGGAAATATTTTGGGGATTCCATTAAAATATTCTATGAGTCACTTGTGGAATTAAATAGTGGAAAATGGTTGTAAAAAATATTAATAAAAAGAATTAATTAGAGTATAAATAGTAATATTTTCTTCATGAGAGGGATATGATTATATTTCTTTTTGATAAACATAATAATAAACTATATATGAATTTATTGTGACTGTAACATAAAACCATTTCATTAATTTTCACTTTATTAGAAATCAATAAAACATACTGTACACAAAATTTAATTTTATTATACTTGTATTATAGACACATAATAATATATATAATAAATTATTATACATTTTTATAGAATCATATCAAAATTTTATTTATATTTTTTACTTAAAATCACTATATATGGGGGATGATTACATAGTTTTTAAGGATAATTTTGATTCGGTAGTTCATATAAATATGCTTTGATTATCATTCCATCATGTCCCAAATGGTAATAATTATATAAATATAATTTATATTCAATATATATATATATATATCTACAAATTTATGAGAAACATAATTGAATTAAACTATTAATGGAGACGTTTTGACATATATATGCATTAACTATGTTCTCAGTTTTTGAAGGATGAAATGAATGAATGGTTTATAATAATAAAAATTTATAAAATTAAAATAATATCAAAAATAATATATATGGATATATATTATAAATAATTATTATCATCCAATTAAAAAGGTTTTGGAAATTTAATTACACCACTATGTGTAGACATTAAGTCCTTTGTATGCACAACTGATACTATCATTTTATATAGTAAAAGAAAAAAGTATACAATTTTTATTAAATTATAAAAATAAAAATTATAATATTATATATATTTTTTTCATTATTTTATAACAGATGTAATGTATTTTTGATGTTATATGATTAAATGAAATTGGAAATACATGGTTAGTTGTTTTAACTCTTTATAGAGTAATCTCTTCTATCGCACACGTTTGTCCTTGACTGGATTGTTTTTTAAAAAAATAATCTCTAAGATGTTGTGAAAAATGTTCGTAAGGTATTATTTTTATTATTATTCAATCTATAAGTCTTTATCATTTTGAGTAATGATGGTAAATTATTTCACTTTTATAAGGGAGGGTTGGGGAAATGATAGTATTACATAAAGTAATAAATTATTATAAATTAGTATTTAAAAATAAGTGATTCAAAAAAAAATATATATAAGTTAATATTATTATATTTATGAGCAATAAATAATATATTTCGTCTAGTTTATGTGATGTTTTAATCCACATATCACAGTTTTAACAACACGTTAACCCTTTTGACAATTACCACAATATGATATATTGTTACCCTTTTATGGTAAAAATTGATACCATAAAAGTACTTGTTAAAAATAAATGGATAATGGTGTATATTTTAAAATACATATCATTCAAGTTTACATAGAAAATTCCTGAAATTAAAATCATTTAAGAAAATAATGTTTATTATAAAAAATCATTAATTTTTATTTTTGAATTATCAATTTACATTGACATTAATGTGTTACAGATTGATAATGAGTTAGTATATAGATATATTATATATCCAAAATATGTTCTATTTATGGAAAAACATTATCAATAATTATTCATAGAAATGTTATTAACATTAGTTATTTTAAAATCAGTAATTTTTTCCCACTAACTAAACAAGTACTACGTCAGCATTACTAAATCATTTATATTATAATGATTCAATAAAAAATAGAAATATATCCAAAATAATAATATTATTTTCATCTTAATATTAAAATTTATTACATGAAATATCCTCTTCTTATCATTTTGTTAAAATTTTAGTGATATTAATTTAAGGACAGTGATTTTTGTATGTATTCTATTTGTAAAATAATATAATGTATCCTATAAAAGAAATATGTAAATAAATAGACATAAATTATAGAAAATTATGATATATTCCCAAACCCACTAAAATCATATGATAATGGAATATTTTAATGAAATTATTAATTCTATATCCCTACATTTTAACCCTATTTTAGATGTTTTACCCTTGCAGAGGTCTCAAGCATTTACTAGGGCTACTATTGATAATGGAAAAAATAAAATTGAAACATTTATCAAATTCTATACTCTTTATTTTAATTATGGAATCCATTTTTTATTATTCAACTATCATAAGTGGTAAATTATTATGTAATATTAAACTAAAAATGCATAATGGTATGTTCCATCCTATAAACATACTATAAAGGATAAAAAATTTTACTATAAAGTAAAGAATAATATAAATAACAATTAGCATAATTTTATTATTCATAATAAAAAAATATATAATTTTATAATTTGGTAAATTAATATAAAATAGAACGTTGAAATTTTTCTAAACACTATAAAACATTTCGACAAAAATATGAATTTTTTAGTAAACATTGAAAAATAATTATTTTCAAGAAATTTATTAGATAATAAATTTTTCTAAATTTTTACAATTCAATTTCAAAAATGGAATTTATTTTTTCAATATCATTTAAAAAGTTGGGATTATTTTTAAATTTATTATTTTACAACAACGACAAATAAAGAAAAATTTTACATAAAGATGTATTTCTGAAGCATATAAAGACTTTAAGAACAATTAAGTATTTATTTATCAATATAAATTATTTATATAAAACCTATATACAAAATTATAAAAAGGGGACTATTTTTCTTCGCCCCTCTAAAATATCATCTAGGTTGCCATGGTATTATATAAGATAATTCATGTTGACTTACTGATACATGTATCTGAGGATATCGAAGAATGTACATTTATTTAAAGATAAATATATCATATAATTTTATGGTGCTATATAATACAATTATTTATTTGAACATTAAACTTTATATTACATCAATTAGATACATATATATATGGAAAAAAATTATTCATCAAATCCTCATGTTCTCATATATATTCATAAAATTTATGTTACATCCTATGATAATTATCATAGTGAGAAGTCTTGTTCTCTAATTTTTTTTCTATATGATCTAATATTTCTACTAGTTTTTCATCATTGTAAATATAATTTTCTAGTAGAATAACTATTTTTTACTACATGTAAAGTGTTTTTTATACTATTCTTCAAGATACATATATTGAACATGTCTTGATCATGAAAGAGGATTTGTGGAATCCTTAATAGAAAATATGACATCGCTTCTTGATCCAGAATATCAAAGGGGAAAATATTCATAAGGATCAATATGAACATATATAATGGTCTCATATCCGTTTTCCTGGAAAAATTCATGGTAACACATTATCACAAACATTGAATTTTAAATTTCTCTAATGACTGTCCGTATATTGTTTATATCGACTACGAGATCCATAAACGTGTTATTGAATGGATCATTTTTTATTCTAAATTTATTCACAATTATTATGTCTTAATGGTTTTTTATACATCTTTTTCCCGGCACATAGAATTTATAATCACTTATCCACAAAGGTATTCATAAAGATCCATCAATACCCTTATGTCAAATTATATTTTAAAAAAACCAACAATGTGATGGTGTTGATCCCAAACTCCATTAAATTCCATTGAATAATATGTCAACATGTCCTAGTGTTTTGAATGATTATTCCATATAAGACAATTGTCTACAGATGATATGTAGTACCAAAACACAATTACAAATCCATAGATTGTTAATAAATATTCAAGAACATTGAGGAACTCCTCATATCTTGATAAGATAAAATAAACATTGGTTCTCTATTGAACCTTAATAAATCCTTAATATATATTCTGGTAAGCATAGAAAGATAGAAATGTTATCTAATATAAATGAAGAGTAATGACTTTATAAGGAAAGGATGTTCAACCAAAATATTATTATATCAATTAGATGTTATTGGGAATCTAAAAATGAAATCTATTTTAATGGTTTCCCATTTCAATTCTTGTATGTGTACTTTTTTATAATCCCCATACAATTGTATCACTTATCCATAATGTGTTATTATACCAATATCCAAGTAATGTACATGTCAACATCTCACATATTGTTGTCCCGTAAGGAATACACTTTCAAATATATATTTATATTTTTTTACTTACTTGATGAATATATTATGATGAACTATGATCTTCACCTAAAATCTCTCTATTTAATTTTAATATGTATGGAACACATACATAGTTCTTGAAACTTATCATTCATTCAAAATCATAGAAGAACTCAAGTAAATTTGTCACATTCTATTTTAGTGATACATCTTCCTTCCGAATGTATTTAATTTTTTAAATGATACATGGTTGAATTCTAATTTAATGAATATATAAATGCTCTCCTTCCATAAATATATTTACATACATTGTTTAAAAATCTAGAGAAATTATTTTTTTTGGATCATTATCATAGATAATCATTCATGATCCTTTCAACATATATCATATTTTTTCATGTTTAATTTCTACATAGAGGTAATGTTTCAATAATTCATACCCCTTACTCAACTATCATTATCTTCTGTAGAATATATTGAAATTTTTTGTTGGGAAGATATACTAAAAAAATTATGATTTTTATATATGTCACACCATTACCTAAAATGATAAGTCTGTTACATCAATAATTTAAATATTACTATAACTCGATATATATCATGAGATTGGTAATCTTATTATGGAATAATCGATTGCAATGATTTATAGTCAATAACAGTGAGTAGTTGGGGTTTGGCATAGTGGTAATAACCCCAAAATTCTAAACGAAGGGCGGGGGGGTTAAAAACCCATTGGGCGCAAGTTATTGTAGCAGTACTATAGCAGTACTATAGAAAAGACAATAATGTTGATTTGGGGGTACTATAACAGCATCAGGTACTATAGCGGCCGGGTTAGTATTCACAGTATGGGCATTTGGCCAAAAATTTGGGCCAACGGGCTATGTAATGAGCTATATGTCCACTAGGATTTCAAGAAATGTAATGGGTCTCCCTCTACCCAGTTAAAACAATGTATTTTCTTTGATTTAATAATTATATGAGGCTTCGGCCCCAAACTTTTAAAAAAATCCCTATCAACGTCATTATTCATGAGGATACATATCATTCTCTTATTTGATTCCAATCTATAGAACAAAATCACATCTCCACAATAGGGTAGTGTTTGAACAAGTGCACTGGATAATATGTTCATAGAATTATTGAAATTTTATTTAAAATGATGTATTTGTGGAAAACATGATAAAATTATTGATAACATCATTTTTGTATTAGATATATAGGGCATATTATCTACAATGTCTTGATGATTTAAATCCAAAATAAGAAAAATTCAGATCTATTTCCTAGTGGTTATACTGGTCCAACATTATATAACAACCATAATTGATGGATAAAATTATATACCCTTAATTATGATTACATATCCTCAATATGAATCATTATATATCCAAAAGTCAATAATTTTAAATATATTCTATTTATTCTCCTTCTTTAAGGGATTTATTACAGTCCATATGTGTTATAGACATTTTTCTTTTTAATTTATTTGTATATAAATACCATCAACAAAGACCACATTCAACAGAGTAATGTTATGTTTGAATTATATATTCACTAAATTCATGATGATAGTGGGAGAATTTTTCTGTCCAATTGGAATAACTACAAATTATTAATTTAAATTCTTTATAAGGCAGTTCATATTAGGTATTGATTCACATTTGACCCACAAATTCTAATATATAGAATGAATATCAATCATGGAGAATTATTCACATCCATATAATAGACAAATATATCATTGATACATGTAAGATGATACTTATTTATGATAATGATCATGTTATGTTACTTATAACCCAAAAAAGACACGTTCTACCATATTTCTCCATAATAGATTAAATGATTTCACCGTAAATAGACACTGTTGAGTGTATGAGTCCCTTATCATGATTCTTATAGATGGTTTCTATAATTACTACATATCAATGGGGACAATCAATATTTAATTTTTTATATAGGTGTAGAACCATTTACAATATATATATATATAGAAAATTCAACATCTCAATTTAATGTAAAACTGTTATACTAATATGAAATGAAATCCTTAAACTCTAATAAAAAAATTATATTTTTGTTATTGATATTATACAGAATAATTCTGATAAAACCCCCTTTAAAATAGAATTATGACCAATATAATAGAAATAATTTCCACTGGATGTTCATTTTTATCATTTCACGAATATAAAATCGTGTGTCAGTTTGGAATATCAAATAAGAATTACATTAATTAATAATTGTTATAGGATTTATAAAAATAAATAAAATATATTCCCAATATAACATCAAATTTAAATACTGGTAAAATAAAATATTTCCAAGAATAATATTCCCACATTATTTAACCTGAGAATAATTATTGGGTTATGATGAAATCATTATAACATTATCATTTTTCATTTCACAATCAACATATAATCTTCAAGGTTATGACATTTCATTCTTTGATACATTTGTAAAAGAAAGTAATTTATATAATTATTATCAAATATAATAATTCAATAGTTTACCATTTCTATAACCACATAATAATTAAATTTATTACTTTAGTAATTTAGTTAAACTATAATGTTTTGAATGACTTCCACGAATCATTAAACATTGATATCAATAATAAAAAATAATACATAAATGTCTGAATGATGATTTGTTCTACTCAATATATTACACCTTATTTTTAACTAGGCTCATTCGATGTAATAATCTATTTAAATACCTCATAATGGTTCAGAATGAACATTATTATTAAATTGATTTTATCCGTCAGTAGTGTACAAAAATCTGAAATATATTGGAACCGTCACCATGAACTATAACAGAGGATGGGGTATACTCATCAAACTATGTTTATTTTTATTATCCCTAGAATAATAAATGTTAAAACCACATAAAAATATAGTATATACTCTAAGATAGTTATATTGAAAAATATAAATCATTTAATTTTCATAATATTAGATTTTATACTATAATAAGAATATAATGATGGTTTTCAATAATGTTCTATCATCCTCATTTAAAAATGTAACTAATCCATTATAGAATACTGACTCTTGATACCCTAGCAGTCCTGACATTAATATCTCATCTGATTAGTTTAATATTCAATGCATAACAACACAATCTAAGATAATATGATGTTCTATTAGCATATTTGAAATCATCGATACATAAATAAAAATTATTCATAAGAAATATTCATTATCTCCCACTATGTGCTACAAAAAACAATTCCTCATAGATAAATAACAAATAAAACCATTCTACATAACCAGTTAAATGAAAACATTTGAAATAGTGAGCTCAGATGCCCAATAAGGGAAAATAAGGAAAACATCAATGATCAAAAAATAATAAAATTTAAATAATGGAATGGTCAAATGAACCTAATATTACAAAAAAATACATAGTACATCATATATCATAGACTCGATCCCTAAAATAAATAATGGATGTTAATAAGAAATGAATCCTAAAAGTAATAAAAGAACATAATCTATGAGAATATTAAATTAATGTATGAAAAAGTCATTATAATACACATAATCAGTGAATATAATTTCCATTTATGTGGGAACCCAGCCAATATAGTCATATTATACTAAATTCACTACCCATTCAACTACATTCATTTTCAAGGTTCATCTCCAGGACTATCTATATGGATAGAATCACGTAATGAGAAATAATCATTGTACATTACATTACTTATCATCCAATAAGACATCCATCTTAGAAAAATGAATTATAAGGACATATAATTCAAGGAACATCCACACCATAATCATAATACATTCATTATTCATCCCAGAGATAAAAAACCATTCATCCTATATCATAATATATGGAAGGAAATTGGATTGTGAAAATATTTCAACCTTTCATCATAGCATAAACATTAGAAAATATAAAAATCTCTTTAATCGGTGATCATCATAACATGTGGAAGGAAATTGGTTTTTAAAATAATTTCAACATTTCATCACAACATAAATAATGGAAAATATAAAATTTTCTTAAATTGGTGATCACCATAATAATATACCACCCTTGAAAAAATAAAGACTATATCATTGGATCATATCCATATTAATTTTTAATTAACATAAAAGGATTCCAACTTAGATAAAAATTCCATTAAAGGATTTATTGGAAAATTGCATATGGAAAATACAATTTCAAAATGTGAAACAAATTATTTCAAATCTAAAAATTTTAAAAATATTATAGATAAAATATATGTTGAAAATGAAAAATGAAAGAATAAAAATTAATATTCAAAACATTGATAGGTTATGATGGTAGAAAATGTAATTCAATCTTTTTATGATAAAAAGTTTTCAATTCACATTTTAATAAAAAAAATCAAAACCACGTTTTTTAGAAATTGATATAAATATAATATTTATTTTTTAATGAAAATTCATTAGTTTTTTTAAAATGAATTTAATAAATTATAATGTAATATTGAAATCATTGTCAGCTTTTTTATGAAATATATGATATGGGATAGATGTATTTTTTACCAAATGGACAAATAAAGATAGTTTTTTAAAAAAATAATTTTTCAAAGTCCTCTTTAATTGTGTAGATGAAAATGTAAGAAAAATCATTTAATGGGATGAAATTATTAGATGAGAAGGATATTCAAGAGATTCTTGAGAGTTATGTCCAAATTTTTTTTCCATAATTGTAATAAAAAAATATTCTCAGTACACAATATTATTGAAACATAAAACCCTTACCTCAAATTACACTAGAAAATAAAACCCTATAAAATCATATGTGGGAAATTATTTTACATTATATAAGTTGTATAGAACCATTGAATTTTATATCATTCCATATATTATTATATTTTAAAATATTATCACCCTTTTATAAAAATTTATTCTTTTCACTCAGTATTATGGGAGATAAATTCATTGTTTTTCATGAAATGATTGGTTCTGTAGTTCCCAAACATATACATTTTCTATTATTATTTCATATAAATAATTTTAATAATTATTTTAATATAATGAATATTAATTATACATTAATATTTATATACTAATCAATTATATTTAGAGGTATAATAATGAATAAAATTATTCATAGAGACAGTAGGATATACATATGAAAGAATATTATTTTTACTTTTCAACTTATAGACAAAAGGAATTATAAAATAAACTAAATCATTCATGAATCTGTATAATACAATAGTTAGAATATATATTTATTAAATCCATATTTTTAACCCTGAGTGTAATGTGAAGATGAATAATCAATGACACCACTATGGAGATATAATAAGACAAATATACAAATCGATGGGGTTTTTTTAAGTTTTTTAAAGAATTGAATGATTGTGGTTGATAATTTTACCTAATAAAAATAAAAAGTAATTATCAAAAGATACAAAAATAACTATTTTTTACATAAAACATGAATTTACGGAATCTATATTAAAATTAAAAATTAAAAATTATCGAATAAAATTTATACGACTTCATTTTTTTCTTACACCATAAACCTTGAAGGGAAGTTATTTTGGAAAGGAAAAACGGTCTAGTATGTGGTCAAATAAAACATAATAGTATTATTTTTGGTAATTTATAATATCTAAGTATAAAAACAATTGAAAATAAATAAGGATTGGATCCCGCATTTATAAGAGAGTGGAGGAAATATATTCGAAATAAAATAATTATTAAATTAATATATTTCATAATTTTTCTCAAGTGAATAAAAATAGATATATTTATAATGTATGATGAGTATATTATTAATATCTTTCAGTAAATAATATTTTAAAAATATTAAGTGATGTTATAAACACTATATTACTGCTTTAACCCAATATTCAATATTTTTTTCAATTACCATAATATTAATGTTTTACAATATTTATATATTAAGAATACCAACCTAAAAGGAAAAGTGTTAATTAAAGGTTCAATTGTTTTTATTTTAAAAAATAACTGATTAAATTCAATAGATATATGTGTCTAATGAATTTTAAAACATATAATAAATTTTTTTCAATTAACATAATATTAATTTTTTACAATATTCATTTAGATTGAATTTAATGACATCATGATATTTATGTAATTAACATATAATCCTTAAAAATAGATATATTATTTTCAATTTATATAAGAATTCAAACAAAACAATAACTCACAGTAAATGTTTTATTTTTAAAAAATTTAGTGTTATTTATTTTATTCTCCTATTAATTGAAAAAATAATATAGTTGTTTTGTGTATGAATTTAGGGTAATTAATGATTCATTAATAATTAAAATCATTTTAGAATCATAATAAAACAATATATAATTTTAATAAAAAATTTTACCAAAACTTTCATTTTTATCTATATATAATATATTATTTATAATAATGTTAAAAGTGTTTAATTTTTCATTTATTCTTTTTAAAAATTATAAAATGTTATAATCAAAGAAAAATGGCACTTATTGGATGCATATATTATATTTGAGTTATAATGGTCGTATTCCACTCCTAAAATAAGATAAATTCAAGGATAATTGAAATTTTAATTCCTTATAAAAATGTTTTACCCTTCTTTTAACTATTTTAACTTCATGTTGGTAATAAATATTGTCCAATATTACTGTTAATAATGAAAAAAATAACGTGTAACTTTTTAAAAAAATTTACTTTCCATAATCTATATATGGATTCCTTCTTTTAAAAAATTTAATAAATCATATTATATGATTTATTTTGAAACTAAAGTCATGAAACACGATGAAAATAAGTTTTCCAAACATAAATTGTTAGATATTTTAAAAAATATTTTATATAATATTTTATCATAAATTTAATTTTAATATAAATAATAAAATTATATATATTATAAAACTAATAATTTAATTGTTAAAATAATTTGATACAATGTAACGTTGATAGTTTTTCAAATTAATGAATACTTTCTAATAAAAATATGTATTTTTCAGTTTTAATTTATAGTTCAATAATTTCATAGATTTCTCTAATATTTTCTTTAATATTAATTTTACATTTTCATTTAGAAAATGATTTTAAAATTTTTAAAAAAATGTAATACTATAGACAATTAATTATATTATATCTCAGAAAAAAGAAGTAAATACTATTTCTGATGAAAAATGTATTTATGAATAATATAAGAACCTTTCAGAAAATATAGAATAAAATTGTAAACATACATGATTCATCTAAAACCATTAAAAATAATTTTTTAAATATAGTTATTTATATTTACAAAATCAATATAATGGCTAGGTTTTAATGGTATTCTATATTATAGTTCATTAAGATTATAACTCGTGTGTATCACATGATAGCATATAAATTAAAATTATTTTCACAGGACACTTTTTAATTTTGTAAAACATATTGATTTTATGCTATATATAACATCAATTAAAATAATTTTCTTTTATGTCTTTATATACTAAGGATAATTAATGTAAATGAAATGTAATATTGAATACCATTATAACTAATCCACTAAAGTGACTTAGTGAAAAGGATTTACCGGATTTTTTGTATTATGATTAAAAAGATTTCATGGAAAATAATTTTTATAATGGTTTACTGTAACTAGTTTTTTCTCAATATTTTTTTCTATTATAATATTTAGGGGGTGAAAAAAGTGGTAGGATTTGATGGTTGATGCAGGGAAGAATAAATATATTTATTTCAATTTGTAGTAAAATATTCTAAGTGATCAATAAAAACCCATAGAGAAAATGTTAGCTATATCATGAGAGATATTAGATTTATAATAGTGGGGTTTTTTGATATAGACTATACGTCCAATTATTCCATATGGATATAAAGTGTGGAAGAGAATATGATGAATAAATGTATCATGTCAATTGTTTTAATATAAGACAGTGGATAATGATTTATTTATGGATGATAATTATAACGGTACATAACAATGATGCAATGGTTAGTAATATGACTCTAATAATCAATTTTATATATAAAAAATAAGGAAATATCATTACATAACCATTAATATTGTGGAAATAAAACGTTTATAGGCTATAAATGTAATAATAATGATATCTAGGGGATGTAAAATATAGATTCATATAATTGTTTTTATGGAATAAAACAAAAAAATAATTCTATTATAGATAAGCTGGACATTAAAAGTCTATGTATTTGAAATATTCCATGTCATATTTATAATAAATTATGGTTGGACAAGTGATGATTTATTTTATATATTCCAAATATATGAACAATGCTCTCACATACAAACAACTAGATTGATTTAAAATTCACAGTGACAAATGACTGAATAATAAGTTAGCGACTCAAAATCATATAAGATTTCCCCATCCAGAGGAGAAGTTAACACATCAATAGAGTCATGGGGAATACATTACTTCTAATTAGACTCCATACGAGGGTGATTTTGTTAAATGGACAAAAATTCAACATAGTTTTCTCATATGATACACAAATTTTATTTATTTATTTGTTTTCATATATTTCTTAAAATTTATTGATCTGTATATTATCGGTCGATATTCTAGGAATTCATGTCACATTGATGTCGTGTTTTTTGGGGATTTATATTTTTCAATTTGAATGAATATATAATGTTTGTAAGAGTTCATATGTATTAGTAGTGATGGGATACAATGATTTTCCTAGAATGACTAACTCCAACAATGATGTTTGATTCATTGATTATCATAGTGGATTGGGTAATTTAATTTAAATATCAAGTTTAATACTATAGTAAATATAATCACATTATAAAATTAGATAGAACAATCCACACCATTACGTAAAAATTGGATATTTAATGGATTATATAGGGAACTATAATGATCAAATATCCTTCTCTTGTTAGATTATAATATTAGTATTTGTTTACATGGAATGGAAGAATAAATCTATACTATCTAGATTGGGGAATCAATATACAAATGTTTCCAAAAAGTTATTTATCTAGATTGTCAGTATGGAGTGATATTTCATTAAAAAATGATTTAGTTTCTGGGATGAGTCTCATATCACAGCTGTCATATTATATTTCACCAATAATGATATAACCTATAAAAGAGAACAGGATATTATTGGTCTAAATGGATTAATTCTATCATGTGATTCCCATTGGGATATATTGTCTTTATATTTCATTTGATTTTATTGTCTTTGGAGTTTTTGTATTTATTATCAAATTATATACAACATGGTGGTCAAAAAAATATATTACACTGAAATGATAACCTATTTGAAAAGTATAGTTTTTAATTGTTTTTCCAAAATCCACTTATGGAATAATATTAATTAGTTAATAATGAACATGGATGATATTATTAAAATTTATTTCTAATGATTATACAAATATTATCCTTTCTTCATTGATTTTAGTTTTATGGGTGATCACATTTAGTCTTACTAATATTATTGGTAAATATATTTTATAGTTTTTTTATTCATACATAGAAGTGTTTATTGATAAAATACTTATTAACTCATGATCATATGAGGCCCAAGGGTGGAATATAGAAAATATATAACAAACATTGAGTGAAAATAGACTACATTATATATTCACTAAATAAATTTTAAGTATTTAGGAGATTATTTTTCTTGGTCATGTTTTTTGTGATGAATAGATATCATTTCATCCCATGAAATTAAATGTAGAAATGTATTATAAAATACAGATGAATAAGTAAATATTATACAATTGTTCAATTTATATAATCATTATCAAAATAATATTCATGTTTTCTTGAAATTAACTTCTATTATGAAATCAATGACATTGATAGGACATAAGTTTTAAAAGATTTTATTTTTTGGAATAATTTTTGGATTTCAATAGTACGATTAATTCATGACCAGTTTTTATTATATATAAATTTATAGTTGAGTATTTAGTACATAAAAATCATAAAGATGGTTATTGGGATTTGTCTTGATATCAAAGTGTAAATATTTTGATTATGGTTCTAGGTCTCTTAGGACTAAGAATAAATATTTCCCACACAAATATCCTTGATCTAACTATATTGTGCATTCCTTAAAGAGTTAGATACATCTCCTTTCTAATGATGAATTTATTTTATATAAATTTCTTATGTGTTTTAGAAACTTTTTATCAAAATATGATGTTAAAATTAGAATGAATATATTATTATAATATATCCAGTCCGTTGAAATTTATCATATGATTACATTAGGAAAATGATATTTTGGTGAACATGCGTTTATTCAAAAAACCATAAAAATATAGTGAAAGAAACTATGTTATATTCGTCAGATATATGTTTTTTTAATATCAAATGTTCGGTACATATATTCTATTTTTATGATAACATTAATATATATAGTGAAATATTCTATAGGGGATTATGTATGAATGTGTAGTTTTATAATATGGGAATCCAGATGATGAGAGACACTATAAATTGTCAGTAGACATCCATATTACAGTAAATATGATATATATGGTTAATTATTTCAATGAAAGGATGTTGGTTCCAGTGGATCTCAATATGGAATATTTTCAATGATTTTATCATTTATATTTATATGGTATATATTCGAGATTCCATGATGTTTGATTGAATATGGTTTCATTCCAAGTGATTATGAAGACATATCCCGTGGAAATTAACAAAAAAAAATTAATCCAAGTAGAAATGAAATACAATTGAGATATGGATTTAGGTCCATATCATGTAGTGTTATATGTATGTTTGTAGATTAATTTTAGGTTTAAATTAGAGAAAATTTAATTTTAATTAATTATTTTTTGTTTTAAATTTAATTTAAAATATTTTATTCTAACCTTGGATCAACCCCTTATCATAATGTTATCATATTTTTCAAATTTATACATAAACACTTATAATCCAATTAAGAAAAATCTCACTAGATTACCCATGTATGGAATAGATATTTTAAATAAAGGGATTAAATGATCCATAAAATCACTAATAGCACCTAAACTATCTACCTAATATCTCTAATTACCCTTAATCCAAAAATCAACTCACAGATTTTATGTACTGGAATGGACCTTTGATTCTTGTGTCTATGATCTAGTGAATAAAGCATGATAAATTAAAAATATATGAAATGACGATATATCATATTATCTACTCAATAAAAATAAATCTAGATTATAATAGAAGAGAAAAAACAATTACAATTTTGAATGAATTAATTGATAGATAGAAATACTATCCTTTTCTCAACCAGTAAGGGCCAGTGTTCCATCATTAGATTTAAAAAAAATTAAGTGATCAAAAAATATTAGTAGTGATTGGGAATTTAAGAGTACCCTCCAATATAGAGATAATGTTAGAGCCTCTTACGCATAGTGAATAATTATATACTTATTGTATAAATATTAGTGATCCATGTAAGGTATGAAAATTCACGATGTGATTAAAATGATTATCTTCAAATACATCAGTTGACTCTGGAAATGTTTCTACTTTCACTGCCAATAATTTTACCGCTAATTTATGAATGATTTATATTAACCCAATATTTATGTTCTTAATTAATAAGGTAGATAATTTTTTCATGAGTTATTATGGCTATGAAATTATTCCCCATTATTGGGAATTTAGTGGTCCATGTGTGCGTGAAAATATTATTTTCCTATACTAAAACATGGTCAAATATGTTCCCACATTTTGTCAAGCCCACATTTTCAAAAACATATTGAGTTAGAACTTGAAAATAGATATAATTGTAATTTATAGAACTCTATAATCATGTTCTTAATGGATTCATATTCTAAATTATATGGTGTGATCCTTATAATGGCGGGGAAAATGATTCCCTAGGGAGTTTCATGGTATTCTTGTAGTATTTAGAATACATAAACAAAGATAAAATCAGACATAGAAGATTAAATGTTCTTAATAGGGTATATTCAATATCATTTATTTTTATGTTTAACATATTATATTATAAGTTATCAGCTAGTAGGATTTTAGTTTTTCTATCATTTTTGTTCAAAAATGCACTCACTTCTTTTTCTTAATCATACTGTATTAATGATTAGAATAAGATTTTCATGTCTTCTTCTAATTGGATCCATAAAAAATATTCCATTAGGAACAAAAGAGAGGATTGGACTTCAATAACATGGGTAGATAGGTATATTCAATAGGTTATTGACTATTCAAGATCTAGTAGGAGGTGTTGTATTTTACTTCCTCCCATCTGATAAAAAAACCGTGTATAGTTCCAACTAGCATAGGGTTCACAGAACTAGTGTATCTTATTCATTATCGAAGAAGGTCTGGGTAAAACTATCTATCATTATCATAGGGAATCAATTGGGATTCATCAAGGGTTATGATCTTATAGTATCCCATGGATTTAACTTAGGATGTGTGTACGGATGGAGTTTGGGAAAATGGGATTACATTCTAATTATAGAAATTTCATAAGCATGGATTTTATTTACTCTATTTTTATTAGGGATGGGAAACCATATGAGTTAATAGAATAATTAAAGGGTATAGGTAGTCGATTTTATTGAATGATGGAAGAAAAAAATTTACGAGAGGAATATTTTTTTGTTGAACTGTGGATGTAATGTAGGGATGTTGTAGAAGCACAAGATACTGATGAAGGTATCTGTAGAGATCTTCTTGGGATATAAGTCGTGAATAACTTATGATGTAAAATGAATAATGATATTATTATAGTGACATTATCTCAAAAAAGCGGCACATTTCCTTAGAAAATGAGAATCACCTGAAAATTACTTCTTTTGACAGTACTATTACAAGTCCTCCACTTATATTGGTATAATTTTTTTTAGTAATGGTAATTGAGATGTATTAATCAATGTTTTCCAATATTGTTTTCTAGTTGATATAATAAACTAGATGTAGTAGAATAATGACAAAAATTTTATATGCATTCAACCAGATATCTACAATTCTATATAAAAAAATGTAAATTTTTTTGAATATAAATACTCTAGTTAAATTCAGAAATAACAGTCAATATTATAATCAAAGTATAATTACTATTACTTTATTAAAATCCTTCATTATATTTTGATATCATTATTAAATTAAAATAAGAAAATAAATTTTGATTTTACTAATCACAATAATTTAGTAATTAAAATATCAAATTTTAATCAAAATTGAAAATTCAATTTCTTATGGGATTTATAATACATTTATAAAATTCAATTAATCTATTATTATTCCTACAAGAATTAAATTTAACAATTTCAGTTCTCTAATAAATAATATTAATATATAATTTTAAAAGAGAATGAAAAAATTTGGTTAATATTATAATACCATGAATTATTAAATCCCAAAACCATGTTTTTATTAAAAATAATAATTATCTTTATCATTCAAAATGTTCTAAAAAATTACAAATATAAACTGTGTATTAATAAAATTAGGGGTAGTTTTAATTTGTATCAAGATATTGTTTTTTAAAATGTTCAACTGAAACTACTACCCCTCACATGATATATTTTATTATTGGGTGACAATGTAATATAATTTTATAATTTTTCATTATACAATCTATCATTATGTACGCATCCAAAATAATAGAATAAAATAAATTCATCCACTAAATGATAATGGCCCCTTTGTGATTTCTACACACAATGTTACTTTAATTCATGTTCGAATTACACTTCCATAGGGGAAATTAATATATTTATTTGGAATTATATTAATAACATATAAATATTATTATATAATTAAAAATATTCAAAAAATAGTGTACTATTTCAAACAACCCTCTTACATCCTAAATTATATTTTTTATTTTTGTTTCCCATTCATCTTTTGGGTTCTATAATATAATTCTCTTGAATTAATTTTATATGTGAAATGTTCAATTTATTCATATTTTTAAATTCAAATATCACCCAACATGTATAAGTGAGTCAATGTGAAAAAAAATTATTGAATACGTAAAGTAGGGATAATCACAAACACATTTTTTCATTCTCTTATTTATTGATAGTGGGATCCAAGTTTCATCTTTTAAACTAGTATCAATGGACTTTTATTAATTTATTTTTGGGATATTACCAAATTTATTTTTCAATTTCCTCTATTATGTTACTTGAGATTATGTTCGAAATTCCATTGACCAAAACATCTAATTTTAATTCAATAATGTTATTTAATGATTTTTCTTGATTTTCCGAGTCCTCAAAACAAATTTCCATAAAAAATTATGCGAGGTTCACTAAAAAATCAATAAAATTTACTAATATTATAGCAATTAAAACATTAGATCTATAATGGTACATTAATAATGTTGAATACATTCATGTTAAATTTTGTTTGTTTTGTTTTTTTAATTGATTTTATTACACTCCAAAAATATAAAAATTGACACATTATTAATCTATTTAGATATTTCTAAAAATTGAATATATTTTTTATAATGAAGTAAATTAAATTATGAAAAAATTGACTACCTAATAAACATTATCGTATCTCCCCCACACAAAGTTTAGACTCAATTTCATTAACATTATATCTCCATTATATCAATGAAAGACATGTAAAAATAAATAGACCTAAATTAAAAAAAATATATAAAATGAGTTTTATTGATTGGATAGATGTATGGAGGTGTTTTGATTATTCCACCATGTTTTTTACATGTCATTTGAAAAATTACTTGGCTTATATTCATTCATATTGATGGAGATTTGTAATTATTTTTCCATGAACTCAACTATACAAAATGGACGAATATTAATTATTATATAAGGACTATAATAGTTGAATTTTTTTATAAGGAATCATCTTAATTTTATTAAGAGTGAAAGATCACATTGATTCCAAATTAAAATTTAACTTTTCGGACATGTATGTAAGGTACACAACATGTATTTTCCTAGAATACTAGTTTACTCTTATTTACTTCTTTTACGATGTTATATATGTAAATTTTCTATAGAATAAAATTATAAAAAGTATTTTTATATTTTTTTCTTATTTAAGTGGGTAGCCCAGCATGATTTATTTTTTAGATCAATAGAAAATTATTTGTTTCATCCATTGTATACAGTTATGGTAGAGGAGTTAGTAAATAATTTTAGTTTATTATTTAAAAATTTTCACTAATCTATTTACTCTTTTTTTGTGTGAAACAACTTACATATTAAAGGAATTATATAAGTTAATATTCCTCAGTAAAATCAAGTGATTCTATTATTTTCTAGAAAATTATATCAATAAAATATAGAAATTTTATCTCGTAAATGAAATTATTATTAAATATTATTAGGAGTCAATTATGATTAATTCTAAAGATGGTTACTAAAAAATTATTTATGTATAAATGCACTATTTTTTCAACAATTCATATAGAATGAGTCACATCATTGACATTTATTATAGTTTTGGAAGGAATAAGAAATTTTCTACCTAGTATTATGTATGAAATAGCCATAACGTTTTCATCTTCCATGATTAGTCTGTATAAAATTATATTAAAAAAATTATACTAACAAATATATATATTATAAAATAACTATTCCGTCGAAAATAGCTTGTTTAGAATGTTTCTCAACAACTCGAGTTGGGCATGTTATTGGTACCTAACTACATTTCTAATGTTGGAATACACGTTTATTTCTTTATTATATATTGAATGTCTCTGTAATAGTTGTTGGTACATGGTTCAATAGTTTTCTAGAACATATGGTTAACTATCAGTGTAGTGATCATGAGAAATACAATTTTGGAAGACATGAGTGGAATAGTGGAGCAAGGACCCAGAAATTTCTAGGATAATTTTTTCATAAATAATTTGGAATTGTATGTGTCTGTGGCTTCTGACGGCGCCTGATTCCTAGTCCTGGAGTTCCCGGAATCAATTTCCAATGTTTTGTCTTGGTACGTTCCTTAGACGTACCTGCAGGTTTTTCTATCATTTGAATAGGTGCTCGCAATTGAAATCTGAGGACACCGATGGATTCGCAGTGCATAAATTCGCTTAAGGGGACCTTTACCTCAGTTTCTTTTTATGCGGAGTGAATGTTAATTTGGGGAATTTTATTAAACTAAATAAAATTTATTTCTAATGTAAATTAATTTTTGTTGGTGGTATATATATCCGAAGGGTGGTTGGTGGTAGATCCCACACCAACATAATCTCCCATGAGAGGACAACATGTGTTGGGGCCCACACGAACACCTAACCCCCATTTAACCCCTGGAACCATTGAGCTTCCATTTAATGTTCCAACTACCCAATAACTCCCCTTCATAATTAATTGACACCTCTTCTCTTTTATTTAATAAGAATCTCTTCACCTCTCACCTATTAATGTTTCCAACCCATTTAATTAATAGCCTTAATAATTATGTGGCACCACTCTTTTGAATTGTTTTTGATTTGCATGGAAATACTTTAAAGAAGAAGTTGAGGATGATATTATAATATTTGGGTTAGCAAATATTTGGTGGGATGAGCCTTTGGATATTTGGAGGGGAGTTTCATCGTTCTTCGACGAAGAACGACGCCCTCTTCGACGAAGAACGCTCTACAATCCGAAGAATGTGAAGTCGCCAACGTCGTTTCCTCCTCGGACGCACCCCGACGTCCATAGAATCGACATCTGATCATCGCGACTCCATTCTCCGTGACGTCATCTACCTCGATGCTCGTCTTCCGTGGATCGACGACGTGCGACGTCATTAATCGAGGTAGCATGGGTTGCTTCAATTTAATTTGAATAAAAATTTTCTTCAATCTTCCGGAAGCCTTTTTTAGTGTGGTCTGATTGTTACCTCATAATGCGGAAGGCGCGGGCCGAATGAACCCGGCCCAAAGACCCTTTGTTGGAACATATTTTTGTACTCAATGGAAGCGGAAACGGGAGGCATTGGTGATGAACGGGAGCGGCGGCCATGCACTGGAAGCGTGCGGAGGAACTGCAGCCCGCAACTGTGGGCCGCTCGATCGATGGAAAACCGGCCAGCTAAAGCCAGCCGTGCAGAAGGAAGGAAACGCGGTGCCCAAGGGTGCCATGCTACGGGGAACCATGGCCCGCAAAGGGAGGCCCACTTCGGCGGAAGAACCAGTCGGCGCGTCGGCCGGTCGGGCGGAGGAGAGCCGCAACGCCATGAGGGCGCCGCGCCGGACGAACCGCGGCCCGCCCATGAAGACCGCTTGTGCCAAGAAGGCCGACCGGCATCGGCCAGACAGTTAGAGAGGGCGGCATCGCGTGGCGCCACCGGTTTGGGCAGCCGGGGGGTCGCGCCCCCCGCCACGGACCGCTCGGCCCCTTCGGGCCGCGCCCTGCCGGGCCTGGCCGCGCTCAGTCAGGTCCATACGCTTAAATGTGAATATAATCACGACCATGCGTCTGATAGATGCAACATCTGTGGAAATGAGACCCTCACGATGAGGTGGTCCTTTTTCGATACCTTAAATGAGTTTCAGATGACTTTTGAAAAACGGCCGGGATGGTTTGACACCGAAACCAACCGGTCCCTCGGATCGGAAAAACTTATAACATAAGGACCAGAAGTCTGATTGACGTGCCATCGACTATGTTGGATTACTCTTGATGAGATGGTTCGTTTGGGATACTCTATTCATGATTCGGATGTCTTTGGGCATGGAACGGTTGGATTGTACTCGAAATCCAACAGGGCCCCTAGAATGGAAATGATAATAACTAACAGACCGGGTGTCTAATTTACATGCCATCTATTGTTTTGAGACCCCTATGATGAGGTGGTCCTTTGAGATACTTCCACGTAAGATTTTGTGACACTTTGAGTATCGGCTTGAGGCTCATGGATCGGACCCTTCTGGTGATGAGAGAACAGATTGGAGAGACCTAGTAGCTAGCTGAGACTTGACGAATGCTGATCGATCGACTCGTAGTGATTCAGATGGACCAGTGAGGTGTGAATGGGTGTAGCAGCAGACCCACGATGATGGAGCACATGGTTGTAGCGGCAAACCCATGGTACTCGACAGAAGAATTACCTCTGTAGGCTATGAGGGGGTGCGCTTGGTTGTAGCGGCAGACCCATAGTGGGACACACATGATTGTAGCTGCATGCCATAGTACTCGTCAGGTGTATTACATTAGCAGTCCAATTTTAGTGGGGAGCACTTGGTTGTAGCGGCAGTCCCACTGTACTCAACAGAGGAGGAGTTCTCCAGCAGCCGTGGTTTTAACATCGTGAATAAAAAATCCTGGATTGATATGAGTCAATGACCATGGTGTTTTCCTCATGATTGTGATGGGTTACATGATAACTTAGATATATGTATGGGCATATACCTAAGTAAAGTTTATCTGTTGAGATACTTCCTGTGGGTTATCCTTATTTAATTTAGTGAGACCTTGGGGGTCTCCGGGTCCCTACTGAGTATTCTTATACTCACATCTATACGGGCTATGCCCGCACCTCGTTTGTCTTGGATGCATACGACAGATAGCGCTGACCGAGGCAGAGTGTACGAGGACTAGACAGTACCCGAAGGTGGATACTTGTCATGAAAGCACACTGAGAGGACCAATAGATACAGAGTTATTAGGAGTAAATATGTACATACCCTTCAGCTAAGAACCTGGAGGATGATCTAGGAGCTGTTTTACCATTCAGTTGTTTGTCTTTTTAGTTGTAATTTCTTTCAATTGTAGCTGTATATTTTTGTTGGGCTTGTATTTTCAGCCCCATGGTACATTCATCACACTTTTTACTTCCTTACTTAGTGTTTTCTTCTATTTTTTTCTAGGTTGTCTGTGTTTACATTTTATAAAGGCAATGCCTTCCAAATTTTTATGGAGTTTGGCCTTTGGTGCTAGTTTCCAGCCCCTGGCCTATGGAAGGTGGACATGGGGTAGTCACGATACGGGCCCCATGGGACGGGTCGTGACAAATTGTTATCAAAGGGGTTGGTTCTACCACAGAACATAGGACTCCGATCTCTCTTTTCTGTGAAGCAATAGTGTTAAGGGTACTGAGGGTGGTTCTCAGTTCAGGGAGTCCAGTGTTGGTGTGCGACTGACGTATCTATACACTAGGACCCTGCCTACAGATTTCTAACTCAGTGAATGAAAACACTGATTGTGTGTGTGTTTCCAAAAGTTTTCTTTTATGTCAGCTCAAACTAGGTTAGCTCCCCAGGTATAGTCTTTTGACAGTGTCACGTCTGTTTCATTCAGGATGCCTCCCCGCAGACGACTTGCTGGAGCCCCGAGAGTTGCACGTACTGACAGGCCGCCGAGCGATGAGGCCTCAGTACAGGGCCCTCATCCAATTAAGGCACCAATGGAGGAACCAGTGACATTACAACCTGTTGGGCCACCGATTCCATCAGCCCCAGAAGTAGGCGATGCACGCTGCTTGAGCGCGCTGTATGAGTTTCAGCACCAGAGGCCACCCAGGTTCTGGGGAGAGATGGACCCACAGGCGGCTGAGGATTGGCTGGAGGTTGTGGTGAGAGTCTTCAAGCTAGTAGGGACGCCAGTAGAATTTATGGTCATCCTTGCTGCGAGCCTCCTTCAGGCAGCAGCATGCAGATGGTGGAGCTTAATGCTCTAGATGCATGACAAGCTGACACATCTATGGTCAGACTTCGAGAGCCTGTTCCGGGTGGTGTTTGTACCAGCCACCCTTCGAGCGGTGTGTATACAGGAGCTACTGCATCTTAGGTAGGGTAGAATAACGTTGGCGCCTTACTCAGCGAGGTACTTCGACCTCTCGCACTACTCCACTGATATGGTATGGGGCCCATTCATTAGGGCCTGGAACTTTGAGCAGGGACTCCGATGAGAGATTAGAGCTTCAGTTGTCTCCCACAGCATCCCGACGCAAATGGGGGTGTTTAAGAGAGCCCTTTTAGTGGATATTTTCCTTTCTGTGAAGTCTCTAGCAACCAGACCCACCACTATCCGGCATCCACTAGAGTCTTCTGCAGCTGGCAGTAGACAGATGGCATAGAGGTCCATGAATACCAGCCCTACAGGTGGTCCACTGCATGACTTGGGATCATGTGTGCGAGGCACCCGGGGTGGAGAATGACATAGCAGGAGTGGATAGTGTTACTCCTACAGCGCGTTTGGTCACATGGAATGTGACTGTACGACCCACCATACAGATGATTAGTAGATGGACGAATTACTTCCCATGTAGAGGCAGGGGTTCGATCGAGGCGGACCGCAAGGAGCAGGAGACCGAGGCAGAGGAGTTGGTCGTGCATCCGGTGGTGTACGAAGCTTCGAGGTGTTGCCACCACCACCACTAGAAGGTCCACTCTGACCGCTGAGAATGAGTGGATATGGGAGATCACAGCTTCAGGTAGCTGAAGCATATGATTATGGAGCTCTAGAAGCAGGTGGATAGGACCGGAACTAGTTCTAGACATGAAGGCCTTTGTCCTTGGTGCAAATTTTTTAAATGTTATTGTTGTTTGTGGTTTTTATGTGTCTTACTACTACGAGATGCAGAAATAAAATACACTTATCTTTGTGACGTTTACTTCCTCATCCTTTTTGTTTGGTTGATACTAAGAGGTTTTGGGTAAAACTGTTGACTTGACCCTCAATTCGAGATTCCTACTGGAGGAGACCCAGTGACCACACACTAATGCCGGAAGTGTGACTCAACCCTTAGAGGTGAGAGTGGCAGTTAGATCTCTTGGTAGTAGCATTGCGGCCTTACGACGTCACTGAAGAAATGAATTGTAGTGTTCATGTTAGGATGGACTTTATTAAGAAATGGTCGTGGTTCATCCATGGGATGAGACCGGGTTTCTCTTTTCGGCAAAGGATAAATCTTAGCAGTTCTTAGAGATCGTAAGAGAACAATGGTGATTGTCGACCGACTTACGAAGTCAGCCAACTTACTATCGACCAGAGATGATATGAGCTACGATGGAGAAGGTGTAGATCATCCAGGAGCGGATGAAGACTGCACAGAACAGGCAGAAATCCTATGTTGATGGGATAGGGAGACCACTGGTGTTCTATGATGGCGACCACGTTTTCTTACGGGTCTCACCTCGATGAGGTCTACAGAGAGGTGGCTGAGGCGACATGTTATCTTTGAGGGTCATCAAACCCTTCTAGGTCCTCAGCAGGGTAGGTGAGGTGGCTTACCTTTTGACCTTTCCACCACAGTTTCACCAGGTGCACGACGTCTTTCACATATCTCAGCTGAGGAGATACGTGCAGGACCCTTCACACACAATCGACAACTATAAGCTGGACATCAATGACAGGGGGACTTTCATGGTGGTTCTAGTATATAATGAGGATCGACAAGAGCGGGTCCTACGAGGATGGTCGATTCCTCTGGTGTGCATTCACTAGCAGCACGGAAACCCCCAGAAGAGCACATGGGAGCAGGAGGCTCAAATGCAAGCTCAGTACCCCTTTAGTTTCCCTAGTGTGTGTTGAAGCTTTATGGGCACGTAATTACCTAAGGTGCGAGTAATGTAATGAACAAGAAATTTCAAGGAAAATTTGTTCATAAATACTTTGGAATTTGACGAGTCTATGGATTCTTAATAATGCCTGATTCTGAGGCCCTGAGTGCCCGGAATCAATTTCCGCATTTTTTTCAGTTACATTCAGTAAACATACGTGAAGGTTTTTCTATCTTATGAACCAAATCTCGGAATTGAAATCTGAGTACCCCGATGGACTCACAGCACCTGTATTCACTAATGGGGACCGTTACAGCAATTTCATTTTATGTGGGATGAATGTTATATTGGGGAATTTTATTAAACAAAATAAATTTTATGTCTTATATAAATTTTATTTTGTTGGTGGTTTATATCTCCAAAGGGTGGTTGGCGGTGGATCCCACACCCACATAACCTCCCATGGTAGGATAACATGTGGTGGGGACCACATGAACACCTAACCCCCAATTTAACCTCTTTGAACCTTTGAGCATCCATTTAATGTGCCAACTCCCCAATAACTACCCTTCATAATTACTTGACACCTACTCTTATTTATTAAGGAGGAATCTCTCCACCTCCCACCTATTGAAGTTGTCAACCCATTTAATTAATAGCCTTATTAATTATGTTCCACCACTCTTTTGAATTGTTTCTGATTTTCATGGAAATACTTTAAAAAAGAAGTTGAGAATGCTATTATAATATTTGTGTTAACAAATATTTGATGGGAATATCCTTTGGAGATTTGGAAGAGAGTTTCATCATTCTTCGACGAAGAAGGATGCCCTCTTGGACGAAGAACGCTCTCCGATTTGAAGAATGTGAAGTCGTCAATGTCGTTTCCCCTCAGACGCACCCTGACGTCCATATAATCGACGTACGATCACAGCGACGTCGTTCTCTACAATGTCATCTACCACAATTCTCGTCTTTCGCGGCTCGACGCTGCGCGATGTCATTAATCGAGGTAGGGTGGGTTTCTTCAATTTAATTTGAATAAAATTGTTCTTCGATCTTCATGAAACCATGTTTAGTTTTGGCCGATTTTTACCGCCTAACATGGATGGTGCGGTCCGAATGAACATGGCCTAAAGACCCTCAGTTGGACCTTATTTTTTTATGGAATGAAAGCAGCAACAGGAGTCGGTGGTGATGAACGGGAGCAGAGGCCATGCACCGTCCGCATGCGGAGGAACCGCGGCTTGCAACCGTGGGCCGCTCGACTGACGAAGAACCGGCCAGCTAATATCGACTAACCCAAATGGTGGAACCGCAGTGCCCCACGACACCGCGCTGTGGAGAACCGCATCCCGCATAGGGCGGGCCTCTTCGGCGGATGAACCAACTGGGTGGAAGAGAGCTGCGGCGCCAGGAGGGCACCGCGCTGGACGAACCGCGACCTGCCCATGTGGGCCGCATGTGCTAAGAGGGAAGGCCGGCATCAGCCGACCAGTTAGGGAGGGCGGTATCGCATGGCGCCGTTGGTTCATGCAGATGGGGGGCTGCGCCCCCCACCACGGACCGCTCGGCCCCTTCAGACCGAGCCTCTCTGCCAGCCGGTCGTGCTATGGCCGGCCGGGACGGGCCCCTCCCTCTCGGGCCGGGCCGCACCCCATCAGGCAGGTTGTGCCACATCGAGCCGGGTCGTGCCTACATTTGGGATGGCCCACGCCTGCCATAGGGCCGGGTCCCATTTCATTAGGCTGGGCCGATACCAATACCAGGTTGGACCCACCGAACCAAGTCGGAACGACCCACTGAACTGGGTAGGAATGACCCGGTGAACTGGGTCGGACCGACCCGCCAGCCCACTGTGCCTAACGGGTCGGGCCCGGATGCTTAAATGTGAATATTTTCATGACCGTGCAACTTATCGACGCACCGTATGCGGAAATGGTACCCTCACGAAGAGTTTGTACTTTTTCGATACTCTATGTGAGTTATGGATGACTTTGTAAAAACGGCCGGGTTGGTTCGAAACCAAAACCAACTGGGCCCACAGAGCGGAAACACTTATAACCAAAGCTTCGGAAGTCTAATTAATGTGTCGTCGACTATGTTGGATTATTTATGATGAGACGGTTCTTTTGGCATACTCTACTCAGGATTCGAATGTGGTTTGAGCATAGCCAGGTTGGATTGTACCCGGAATCTTACCAGGGCCCTAGAACGGAAATGATAATAACTCACAGACCGAGCATCTGATTGATGCGCCGTCTATTTCTTTGAGACATATATGACGAGGTAGTCTATTGAGATACATCCACATGAGATTTTGTGACACTTGGAGTATCAGCTTGAGGCTCGTGTAGTGGACCCTCCCGGTGATGAGAGAGCAGATTTCAGAGACCTAATAGCTGGATGAGAGTTGACGACTGATGATCGATCGGCTCAGAGTGATTCGGATGGCCCAGGGGGGTGCGCTTGGTTGTAGCAGCAGAACCAGGAAAGAGGAGCACCTGGTTGTAGCGGTAGACCTGCGGTACTCGACAGAAGGAGTACCGCTGTAGGCTATGAGGGTGTGTATTTGATTGTAGCGGCAGACCCGTGGTGGGACGTGCTTGGATGTAGAATTAGGCCCACAGTACTCTACATGTGGAGTAATTCAGTTGTTCAAGGTTATTGGGGAGTGCTTGGTTGTAGAGACATGACCACTGTACTCGATAGAGTCGGATTTCTCTAGTAGCCATGGTTTAGACATCATGAATAAAAATCCTGGTTTGAGCTTGAGTCATTTACCTTTGTGTTTTCCTCATGATTGAGATGGGTTACATGATAAATTAGGTTTATATATGGGCATATACCTATGTAAAGTTTATCTATTGATATCATTATTGTGGTTTATCTTCGTTGGATTTAGTGAGACCTTGAGGGTCTCGGGGTCCCTACTGATTATCGTTATACTCTCCCCTGCACGAGCTATGCCCGCACCTCGTTGTGTTGGATGCAGATGACGGACATCGTAGATAGAGGAAGAGTGTTTGAGGATTGGATTTTACCTGGATGTGGACACTTGGCGTGACGACACACATAGCGGAACGATAGACACGGAGTGCTGAGTTAGACATATGTACCTACCCTTCAGGTAGGAACCCAGAGGACGATCTAGGAGCTGCTTCACCATTCAGATGATTGTCTTTTCAGTTGTACTTTCATTCAGTTGTAGCTGTATCTTTCCATTGGGGTGGTATTTTAGCCCCCTTTGTACATTCAACACACTTGTTACTGCTTTACTTAGTGTTTTCTTCCGCTTTTTCTCTGGTTGTGTGTGCTTACGTTTTATAAAGGTAATGACTTCCCAGTTTTTAGGGAGTTACGCCTTTGGTTCTAGTCGTCATCCCCTGGCCAATAGAAGTCGGGCTTGGGGTAGTCACGATACAAGCCCCAGGGGATGGGTCGTGACAAGTTGGTCGTTTAAGTCATATACACATTGTTCATATATTGGTTTTTTCACAGAATAGGGTATACTTTCCATTTTTTTATAATGATTTTTATAAACATTATTTTCATGCACTCTACTTGTGGATGTTCTCATTATAATGTTTTTATAAATACAAGTGATCATTTTATTATACAATCAGACATAATTATGTTATTTTTCTACAATTGATCAAGCCATGAAATCATCGTTAATATTCTAGTCAATTTCCATCATTCATTTGCAAATGTATAATTGGAAATCATACCATTCACAAGATTTTAGCATGTAAATGTTCGTAAGCCCCTCTAATATCTAGAAATAGACAAAAATATTATCTCCACATTAATATTTAATTCCATAAATCCCATTTATCACATATAAATCCATTTATGTAGGGAAATATTTCTCTGACTTGCCTCAACGTAGTTCAATCAATGTATTAATCACTCAAGGTATGATGTTATAAAGGCACTCTTTAGAATATCCTTTAAGAGAGAAGGTAAGTGTCTTAAAACTGATTTAAGATTTGATGGAACATATTTATTTGAATCCATAACACCCCATGCTTCCACGGTACATTTCACATTGAATAATGCAATTGCATGCGATGTACACAACTTCGAGTTCTAGAAAACCACAACCAATCAAACAAGTTGTCATGAATCTAAATACACAACTTTTGAAATTTTATATTTTTTGTTTCATAATGGACTACATTATTTAGTTAGAATATAAAAATTAACTTAGGGTGTATTTTTGGAATTTTTCCAAAAACATTCAATTTTTAATAAATAGTGAAACAATGGTGTTATTATTTAAAACCTATAGTTTATTTAAATAATTATTTAGATTATATAAATTTATATTCGGTCAAAATAGATACATAATTCCTATATATCTTCAAAGTAACTCATTGGAGTCATTCAATAATAAAATTAGAGGTATAATTTTTTAATGAACATTTTAACGACTTTTACCGACATTATAGGAACATTTGCAAATTTTCATAAAATCTAATTTTACCACTTCTGTGTATTGAAATCCAAAAATTCCAAATACACCGTTTGGTTCAATTGGATGAATATAATTTTTGGTGAATAGTAACTTTTGAATTTTGTTTACTAAAGAAAAAATTAGATATGGTAATTAAAGGTAAAATGAAATTATAATTAATGTTACACAATTCCTAATTCTATTGGATAAGTGTTTCTCAACCAAAATCAACCGTAGGAATAAAATATGATCCTTTTTGATCCACTTGGAATAGATTAGGACATTATTATTATTATATTTAAAGAATAGTTAAAATTTTTAAAGTCAAATTTTCAATACTAAAACATTTTTAATATATTGTAATAATGAAGATAAATTTGACAATAAATATTCAAAATAAATCTAAAATTATTTCTTATATATTGGTAGTTTATTTATAGTTTTTAGAAATTATATTATTAAATATAATTATGACCCAATGATGATGCAGTAATTATCATATTAATGAATGATTAAAATAATTCAGATTATAAATATCCAAATAAATTTTAATTTGTACTTTTGATGCCCTAATCTAATTTAGTAGGTTAATATGAAATGTTAGGATTGAAATAAAAAAATTTCGAAGTAATCATTTTTTTGACTTTTACAAAAACCAAATTCTAAATTGTGTCATAATTGATATAAATGATTATTTAAAACAAATAATATATTATTAATTGATATAATATTTATAAAAATATGAAGTTTTTCCAAAGGACATGAGTAAGGTTATATATATCAATAATTAACCACTTGGGGTTCTTTTGGCTTTTTATAGTATGGTTATTTACCATTTATTATAATAACACTATAATACATTGTAATATTTATACTATTTAACTAAGTGTAAAATCTAAATGATAAGATTAATATGGTTACTTAAACTGTCTAAAGTATATTGGTTAAGTTGTTTTCGACCCATCCCGAACTTACCCTATAAATAAATCCTTTTGGATCCATTATAAATAGAATATGATTGTATAATAAATTAATATTTCAAGTTTTTCATATAGTGGCCCTCACCTCTCTTATAAAAGGGTTCATCCCCTTCTCTAAAAATCACACCTCCAAAGCACTTTGGCTCATCCAACCCCTACTTTAATATTATTCCAACAATAGTCACTTCATACTAGAGGTCTTACTTTTATCATTAAGGCAACCTAATGAGCCATTTTGATAAAATCAAAATGAAGCACCCCAAGAAGAGGAAATTAATCAATCACATCTTTCAAAGTACCTTTCTTCTTCAACTTCCTCTTTCTTTATTGTTTCCGTACCAGCATAATATCTCTTGTGCCTTCTATATACTGTGATGTTTTTATAAAAATGGTGAAACCATATTCATTATCCTATCCATCCTATTAATAAAAAAGTCAACATACTTGCGGTGAGATTCATTCCCCATCATACTATAATAATATGTTATTTATTCTGTATATATTATATTTCATCCAATTACATACCATTCCACCACAAATATAATGATTTTTTTGCTAGTTCATACGTACGGATTACAATCTCCCTAAACGCGGTGTGATTCATTCCTCGTTATAACTATTCAAAATTAAGATTCATTTTATGGTAAAAATTAATTCTTATGAACTTAATATCATTCTGGATATGAATCAAATACATCCTATCAATAAGATACATGACTCATGTAAGAAAACATATAAAGTAAAATGAACTTGTTAACTGCTGGAATGATGATTCTACTGAACTATCTTTAAAAAAGAAATATTACAAGATTATATATGATATCATATTTATTTATGCAGTTTATGTATGATTTAATAACTATTAATACACAACTATACAAGAGGTTAACCTACCCTCGACTAAGGAACATTACAAGGTAAGGATTAATTCTTCAATAACTTTATTATTCGATGTTTTTTATAAGTATCAACTGGGACATTATTTTCATCCCAAAACTTGTTCCTTAAAAACATATTTCAAAACATTTTTCCTAGTTCTTAGACTATGGGATAAACTAATTTATACCCTTGTTTTACTTTTTAAAAAAATATTGAAATGAATCTTTTTTTTGGTTTACAATCAATGTACATTATGACCGTTTGACAAATTATGTAATTAATGTTTTTTAAATTATATAGAGGGTGCTGCCATTTTCTGTTGTTATACCTCTTTAGAAGTATCACATACAATATTATAATAATATTGTCAAAATGAATATTTTCTTTTATAATTAAATGATTTTTAAATGAATTCAAAATACAAAGAGATATTTCTCTTAAATAGTTTTTGATTTCATCTATGTCAACATCCTTTGTGGGATTTTATGCATGATAGATGTTGATTTATTATGATACAATCATCCATATTTTATTGATGGTTCTGTGATATTTTTTTCTGTGTATGTGCTATTTTTATTCCATTCATGGATTATGAATAGTGTATTGTCATTTCATATGTAGGTTTTAATATGAATGTTTTTTTAATATTTCATCTTTTTAATATGAGGAATGCATTGGAATTTTATAGGTGACTGGTGGATCCCAAATGGCTCCTCGATGAATCTGTACGTCTCATGATACATACTATTGTCTTGGCACATGTCCTGGAAAAAATGTTATTTGTAGTCTTGGCACAAGTTCGTGACTACGTGGTAATGATTTCCTGCATTATGCATTTCATCATTATGAAATTTGCTATTGATATTACATGTGATCATTCGATTAGTAGAATATTAATGTGAATAAGTAATTTGAATTATTTGATTAATCACTTCCATATTATGCTTGAGGTTAATTTAAAGGACTTGTGTTTTAGTATTATACATTTCCTTTAAGGATTATTGTTATTTATGAATGTTTTTTTCTATATTGTAATCCTTACTGAGCATCTAAGCTCACCCCATTCTTATTATTTATATTCCTAGGATATGTATAAGTATATTATGATTGACCTGCAGGGATAGGCTATGTGATATTATTGTGTTCAAAAGAGACACAATGATGTTTTTTAGTTAATAATGTAATGTAAAACTTATTTATGTATCTACTACTACCACATCTACTAAACTAATTGGTATTTAAAGATATGAAATCTAATGATAATGCCATTGTTATGTAGTAATGCACCGACTCTGGGTAATGAGGGTCAAGGTGTAATAGTTGGTATCAGAAAATGTTTAGTACAAACCTTGGAAAGTAGATTTATAAAAACTCTGATTAGAGAACATTACTCTATGATAGACTTTGAGGACTAGTATAGAATAACTTCTCAGATTTTAGTTAATGTAGATATTTTTTGAATGTTACAAGAAATATATCTCTGTTTGGATATGAGGAGGTAGAGGTGGATCTGGAACAGATGTACCTAAGAGTTAAATGTCTGAACAAGTGTTTCGTGCTTGACATGGGGTAACCGGGTACACGACAATGGGACTTGCTGCACTATTGGTTATAACACTCTTGGGGGATATGCGTAGGATAATTGAATTTTCTTTTAAAACCATTATGAATGATTTATGAGTAAATACCATCTCAAAGAAAACATTTTTTATGATTATAGACTAAATGCATAAACTGTTCTTTTTATGTTAGGTATTTTACAATATTAGAATTATGTAATGTGATCTTAAACTAATCTAATGTATTCCATTGTTTAGAAATATTCCCTAGTATAATGAATGGAAATTGTATCAATGCTCAAAATCTATATAGGGATTTCTGTACTACTCAAGATAATTATAGTGGAGCTAGTGATGCAACCGGTGCTGAACATCTTGTAGTCAGATAGGGAAAACTCCCTCAGGTTATGAATAATAACCTTACCCGTATAGAGAACCCTGATGCACAATGTGACAGGTCAATGTCATATCATATCATGAGGCAACAACCACCAACATTCAATGTGACTATAAATTCATTTGTATATGAGCAATGGATAAGTTCCATAGAAAAAATATTTCATGCTTTTGGGAGTAGTGAAAGGGAAATGTTGTCATGGCAGTTTATCGCCTCACATGAGATGCATATCAATTGTGTTCATTAATTCAAAACACAAAGTAGGATGAAGATTTATCAAATATGAAATGAAGTGAGTTAAAATATATTTTATTATAAAAATACTATCATCATGACCCTTGAGCAGATATGGATAAAAAATCCATATTTCTAAGAAAACTGTCCGATGCGAAAGTCGGAAAGTATGAGTCTAATAGTACAAGGATAGCAAGATGTGCAACATATTATATATGTAACCAAAAACATAAGACTTATTGATTCATTGATGGGTTAAAACTTTTTCAACAGTGAGAATTAGTCTCACAATCCTTCTCATCATATGAAAATATTGTCTCATGTGCTATCAAAATAGAAAAAGAATTATCAATGTCATCCAACATTAATGAAAAGTAACAGAATAAGAGATCTCCATAACACAATGGAAATGAATATTAGGGGAAGAATGGAAAAGTTTAATTTCCATCCTGCAGTAATTGTGGGAGGAAACACCCACATACTTACCTGATGGGAAAGGAATTATGTTACATGTGTGGTGAAAAAGGTAACAATGTTCATGATTTACAAGGAAATATAGAGGCTGTCAATGCTGAATGATTCAATTGTAGATAAATGGGGAATTATGAAAATTAATGTCCTATGCGTCTGGGAAACTTTCCTTAGAAAAGGCCAAGGGAGAATAGAAAAGCTTTTGAAATCACTACTGGTGAGGTTGATGCTCCGAATGATCTGGTGGAATTTAATTTAATGGTTTCCTCAAATTTATCCAAGACTTTATTTGATTCTGGATCACCACATTATTTCATATCATCCTAGTTTTCTAGGAAAATTAGATATTCGAATTAGATATAATAATGTATTTATCAGTCCAAAATTCTTAAGCGAACTATGATTGCAACAATGTTTTGTGATTTAGTTCCCATAAGGGAATATAAACATTCTTTATCTCTTGATAACATCATCGCACCCATGATTGAATATGATATAATCATTATTTTAGATTGGCTTCCGGACCAGGATTCTGAAATTTGTTTTAAGAAGAAGGATGATTCAATTTTAAATGATTACAACGAATACCTTATATTTAGAGTAGAAACATCACCATTTAATTCATATCTATATCCACCCCCAATAGATCTATTAAATTAAATTGTTTGATTTTAAGGTATTAAAATAACTATGGGAGAGGAAAGAATTGTAATAATAGATGATGTACCTATTATTCAAGAATATCTTGATGTGATTCTAGTGGATTTACCTAGACATCCTCCAGAATGAAAAATTGAGTTTTACATTGATTTAATTCCTAGTTCAAGGACTATATCAATGAGCCCTTATATAATGGCTAGTGTGGAATTAAAGAATATAAAGAATTAACTAGTGGAATTGAGCAATAAAAGATTTATTCTCTTTAGTTTTTCTCCATGAGGATCCCAAGTTCATTTTGTTTAGAAGAAGGATGGATATATGAGGTTGTGATTTGACTACAAGGAGATCAATTCTATAACGATAAAGAACAAGAATCTCATCCATGCATTGATGATTTATTCGATCAACATAATGGAGCTCAATTTTATTCAATGATTTTCCTTCGATATAGAAATCATTGATTATGTGTGATGAAGGAAGACATTCCAAAGAAAACGTTTCATGTAATGTTTGTGAAATATGAGTTTACATAAATTACTTTTGGACTAACTAATGCACCCTTGTCTTCATGGATATAATGAACAGTGTTTTCAAATAATATCTTGATATCATTTTTGGGTTATTTATTGAGGATATCGTCGATATACTTCCAAATCGACAAAGATCATTTCCATCACTTGCAAACTATTATAATGAATTTTAGAAGAAATGAATTCAATGATATGTTTAACAAGTGTGAATTCTAGCTTCAAGATATTTCTTTTTATGGCCATATTTTTTCAATAGATGGAATCTCTTTTGATACTTCTAAGATAATAGAAATATTAAAAATGGCCATCACTGACGAGTATAAATGATGTATGTCATTTTATTGGTTTTTCAGGTTATTATAGGCGTTTCTTCTAGTTTTTCATCCAATTGGATAACCAATTAACCAAGATCACAAGTAAAGAGGTTAAATTTGATTGGAAAAAATATTTTGAAGAACGTTTTGAAGAATTGAATAGATTATTAGTCAATTCTACAATATGGACTCTACCATCGGTGAATGATGAGATTGTTTTTATAGTGATTCATCAAAGAAAGGACATGGTTGTGTCCTTATGCAAATGAATAGAGTTATTACGTATGAATCATAACAACTAAAATTTCATGAATAAAACAATCCCCCTCATGACCTTGAGTTAGATGTTGTAATATTTTCTTCGAAGTTATTGAGACACTATCTCTATGGTGAAAAATGTGAGATATATACCGATCACAGGATTTTGATGTGTATTTTTTCACAGAAAGAACTCAACATGAGGAAACGACTATGAATTTAACAACTCAAGGATTATGATTTCACAATACACTACCTCCCAGGAGAGAAAAATAAGGTTGGATATTCTTTAGTTGAAAGGATCGTGTTGTCTTGAACCTGATGAGAGTTTAAAGGTGTAATGTGTTCATGGATCAGGTATAGAAGGATATGAGAATAATCATGTAATGATAAACTTAAATACATTTTCAAATGGTTGCCAAACCATCCTTACTAGAAATGATAAAATATTCGTATGAATAATTTCAAAAGAAAAATAAATTTTTTAATGATTAGAGATTGATTGACTTCGTATATGAAGATAGAATTTTGAAATTTGGGAAAAAAATTGTTTTTATAAAAAACATGATTTAAAAATAGAATTTTTGGATGATTCATAAAGCTCCCTTTTTTCTATACACCCTGGTATCACTAAGATGTATAGTGATTTGAAAGAACATTTTTTGTGGGACAACATGAAGAGGGAGATTGATGATTATGTGTCAGGATGTATGGTTTATCAATAGGTGAAGGCTAGAAGAAAACATCCTAGAGGATTCATTCTACCTTTTCCCAAACAATATTGCATATGGGATGATATTACAATGTAAATTTTCATATGTCTACCAATGACTTCTAGAAGGAATGATATAATATTCGTAATTTTTGATCATCTTACAAAGTCAACACATTTTCTATCTATAATATAATATTTACCACATGAACATATAACAAGAATATATATTAATGATGTTGTAAAACATAATAGAGAACCACTATCTATTTATTATGATCGTGATCCCCATTTTACATCATGATTATAGAAAAGTCTTCAGAACTCCTTGGACACTGAACCTCATTTGAGCACTGCCTACCACCCTCAAACTAATGGAAAATCAGAACGAACTAATAAAACCCTAGATGACATGTTGATATCTTGATCACTATACATTGATGGTATGGGACATAAATATTTTACTCTATTATAATTTTCATATAACAATAACTTCCATTCAAGTATTCAGATGTCACCATATGAAGAATTATTTGAAAATAGATGTCGGACACCCAATTTATATGATGATACTAGTTAAAGAAAACTCATTGGCTCAGATGTTATTGAGAAAACAATGGAAAATGAGATGATTATCAAATCCCACATCAAAGTACCTCAAAGTAGGAATAATAGCTATGATGATAACTTAAGGAATGATTTTGAATTTCAAGTATGAGATCATATTTTTCTAAAGGTATATCCATTGAAGGTTATTATAAAATTATGTAGGAAGGTCAAATTATGTCCTAGGTACAACAGGCCTTTCAAAATTCTAGAATGAATTGGAGTGGTATCATACCATTTGGAAATGCATCCAAGTCTCTCCAATGTTCATGAAGTGTTACACATATCACTATTGATAAAATACACGCCTGACCCAAAACATGAACTCACATATGATGAAATACAACTGGAACTCGATCTGTATTATTGTGATGAGCCTATCCTGATTCTTGATACTAGAGAATATGTTTGGAGAAACTGGATGACTTTTATGGTAAAATTTCAATAGAGAAACCATAAGATGGAAGTGGCAATGTGGGAACCCGAGGAACATATAATGAAGAACAACATGATTATTTTTATGTAGTAGTATTCTAGAAATTTCAACGACGAATTTATCTGAATAAGGGAATAATGTAACACCCCAAGATTCCACAATATGTTTCTCTTTGAATAATGAAATATCATGCATTGTACCCAACATCGAGTTATAACACAACATGTCTAGTCAAACAATACTTATGAATAGTAATGCATACTGATTGAAATATAAAAAAAATTATTTTTCACAATGGATTTAATTTTTGGATTTGGAATATCAAAATTATTATAGTATAAATTTCTGGTATTTTTTTGAAAACGATCAATTTTTTATGAATAGTGACAAAACATTGTGTTATTGTTTAAAACCTTATTTTTTATATAAATAATTATTTATCTTATTTAAATTTATTTCCTATCAAAATAGATACATAATACCTATATATGTTCTATGTAATTCCCTAGAGTCATTCTTTAATAAAATTTGATGTTTAAAATTGTATTGAACATTTTAACGTCTTTTATCGACCTTCTAGACCCATTTTCAATTTTGCATAAAATGTAATTTTACCACTTAGGTGAATCAAATTTAAAAAAACCAAGAGAAACATTTAAATTTTATAATATGTTTAACTTTTTTTGAAATAAAATATTATTGAATGTGATTAAAAATAATTACAACGATTATTGGAAAAAACAGGTTAATAATGTACTAATACTAAAATTTAAGACACAAAAAGACATAAATACTTTTAAAAAGACATTTTATAAAAATTTTAAAAAAATGGAAATTTTATTATGGTTTTTTTCTTGGTTTTACATCTTTTTTTAGGTTATAACATTTTTACACCTAAATTCTTTAAAAAAATTATGTGTGTCCATTACCTTCCCTATAAAAGGCTACCAACATGTCCTAGTCACCACACCTCTCAAATAACATTGGTTCAGAAATAATCTATCCAATAAACTTTCCAAAGACCCTACCTTCCTCTATGAATCCAAAATTTTGGAGGAAATTCTTACAAGGAATCTGTTTGGAGAAAATCAAATGGTATTATAAGATAAAGAGGTGACACCCTATCTAAAGCTCCTTTTTTATTTCAATTATCTAATCGCACAAATATTATTATTATATGATTGTATAAAAATGTATCCTAAATATATTAGTATTTTTATTTTATTTTTTAACATATAAATACAATGATTTCCATATAATGGTTAACCAACATATTTTATATTTATACAAAGAACTAACGCCTCACGAAAAGATAATTGTTCCTTATTTACCAACTCTCATGGTGGAAATTATGATGGTAACCCTATTTAAATATGAAATATATTATATTTATATTTTCATTCGTTTTCTTTATTTTTTAGAACATACCCATATTATTTCCATATTGAGTAAATATGATAATTTCATTTGGAAAGTGTGCACTGCCACCCCCTCCAAGTGATGTTATTCATTCAAAAACTACATAGACTATATTAATGATATATATAGTGAAACTATATGATATATATGATTTATTAACTATAATATAATGATATTATATTCATATATAAATATAATTGTATGTTATTTTATTTTTTTCCATCAGTACGATAGTAAAAACAGAAACATTGTTCAAGCGAACATACAAATTATAGTCTCTATGAATCGTGTATTATATTTCTTAATTCAATATTATATAGATTATTATAATAAAAAATAAATCATTTCAAATGTTATTTATATCATGTTGTAATTTTTTTTAAATGATATAATTATAAGGAACAAAGATATAAAAAAATATGATACTTCCGTAGAACAAAGTGAAAATCACATTGAATGAAACCATAACATATAATTGTTAACAAGGGGGTAATATATGGTAATAATAAAACCATAAATTGTATTACATATAAGAACATGATTTTTTTAAAATATTCATAATATAGTAAAATTTATTATACAAATATATTTTATGAGTATGAAGATAGTCGAGACCCATGGTATGCGAATTTTATTTTAAATACTATTTCATTAAAATACAATATTTATTCACCACCCATTGGTTTTGGTGTGGTGTGTAAAATTCACATGGAAAAATTAAATTATTATTATAATTATATTAATTTTCATTTACAAACCCATTTAATGTTTTTTATTTCATGGGGATTATGTATCAAAAGATACAAAATCTGTAAATAGTGTTGTCTCAATTTACATTATTGGTAACTCATGTTTTTTATACACCACAATTATTTTAACACGTATATAACCATCTATATTATATGTTATATAATTAATCTACTTATTTTAATTTTATTTTAATCATCATGTTATGTCTCCTTGTTACATGTATATTATTATCACATGTTACTATATATTAAGATTTTATTGAAACATTATCATCACATCCCTAGATTGTTTATGCTTATGCTTTATTTCATTAAATCTTATAATCTACATCTCAAGAATAATCATGAGATTCATTATCTTATTGGTATTCATGATATATCCATTTATTAGTAATAGTTTACAAAATTTTCTACATAATATAATTAATAAAATATTTTTATGAAAAATCATATTGTATTTCTCTCTTTGTTCAGATATCTATTTTATTTCCAAAACAATGATTTCAATAATGTTTAAAAAAATTCAAAGGATCCATGATGATAATTTTCAAGGAGATTGTATTTTAAAAAAATTATATTCTTTTAAAGATTATTTTATTTGATTTAAAATTAATTTCCAATGAAAATTTTTTTCAATAAAAATTATTATTTAAAATCATTTTTTCAAAGAGGAAACAAATTTTTCATTATGAAAATTTATTAGAAGAATCGGAAAATTTATTTACCATTTAATATAACATTAATTAGCATTACTCATTACTTTGTGGGGAAATTATTCAATGTTTCCATTCATATTATTTCTCTTAAGGGATTATGTTTTGTTGGCATGATGTTTATGAAAACTGTTTCACTTTCATTTTTTATTTTCTTTTGAATCCCTCTTATTTTCAAGGGATATTATTTTGTTGAAATGACTGTTAAACCTGTATCATTGTACATAGGATATTATATGAAGAAAATAATTACGATACCCATTTCATTTCATGGGTTAAGAGATTATTACATTTTTTTTGAACTTGTATGAATTATTTAATTATGATATATGTGAGATATATATCTCCCTTAAATGGATTGGTTAATGATTTGTATCTAATGGGACTGAAATTAATATAAAAAATGAAATTTATTCAATATTACATGACTGGAAGTAGAATGATCATAGTTTACTATTATAGGGCTGGAATGAGGTGTGAACTTGGGATAGTAATCTAGGGCTGGAACATCATGTTTTGCTTCAGTAATGGTGTTTTTCCAATAATATGGAATTGGATCTTATGTGTTAACTACTTTTGAAATCATTATATGTGATTATGTGTCTCCCACAACTCTATGTTTAATCAAATTTTATTCTTTCATGTCTTTTGATCATTATTCCCTTATGATTCATGTGTTATTAAAATAAAATTTTTAAACAATGATTCATCTTTATGTTCTTTTGATATTTAGGGTATGATCTTATAGTTTCATGATCATGTTCTCATATAATTATTCCGAGGATTATTCTTATGTATCTCCCTTGATTATCCTTATGTAGAATTTTAGATCACCAATTGTTTTGTTTCCTTCCCACATGTTATGATGATATGTATTATGTTTTTTGCGTCTGGGATGGGTACTTGTCTTAAAAAACCCATTGGGAGATTATTTAGCTCGTTGACATACCATGGATTATGTTTCCATGTTTCCAAAGGCACTACACGAGTACATTTGTTGAGCATATGTTTGTATAATATTTTAAGTATGCTAAAAATGTTATGTATTGTTTATTTATCGAAATGGATGGTCTTTATAATTAGAATAAATTCTCTATTGTATATTTATACTAAAAATTTATATTCTTATAATAATTAAATCATTGGAATGTTGTGTTCTATCGCATCAGTGGTTATAAATATAAATTATCTTTTGGATCTTACGTAAAATAAATTTGGAATTGGATCCCATATTTGGAATGGGATAATTTATAATTTTTGTTATATTCACCATAATGTTTTACCAAAATGAATAGAATAAGAGATAAAAAATTAATTATCATGGTTATGGTTAAAATAGGCTTTTCGAGTGTTAAACTAAAAAATAAGAAATAAAATAACATAAAATCATGTAAATTGTTTTATATAAATATTAATTATTTATATTTTAAAGTCTCCAAAATGGTCAATTTTGGAGCCTTGATTCATGATAATATCATGGTACATCTCTTTCCATTAAAATAATACATGTGTTCAAATCACCTAGCATATAATAGGCCTATGTCTCTCCTCTCATCCCCACACTAGAAAAATAAATTGTATCGACTATGACCAACCAATATTTTTATTTTTATATCCTTCATATCATCTTAGAGGACATAATTTGTTTATAAATACTTCAAATTAATTATATTAGTGGATACAAAATGATGTCATATAAAGAAGAGGTAACCCTCTAAACTGAGAAAATTATAACATTTATTTATCCAACATGTTAATTTATTATTAACAATTTATGATATAATTAACTAAATACAAAAAATATTATAAGTTTTTTTACCTTAATGTGGTAACCTAAATCCCTAACTAGTTTCCTCAATAGGATATTTAAATAATCTTTTGTGTGTACGACAAACTACAGCCTCACGAACTGGTGATATTCATTTTTCATAACCTCCTATCATAGATAGATATAATGATTGATTTGTTTCTATATATTATTTTTATGATATGATTATACAAATTTTATTATAACAGAAAATCTAATTTGTTACCCTAGAATAGGTTAGAAAATAATAACGTCACTCATGTGTAAAATGAACATCCTCCCTAGGAACTAATGTGATATAATTTTCATATCTAATTTACATTGATGGAAGAATGATATATTAAAATATATATACAATATTGGTAATATATTTATAATTAATTAATTATTATATCTCAAATACCTAGTTAATTTTCACTAATTGGGAAAAAAATAATGGCGTTCATTTGTACGGTGGAATGTGTCCTCATGAAGTGATGTGATTTGTTCTTGATGCTCACTTTACAATGTTAGTAAAATGGATATTATTATATTAATATATGTAATATATAAATATTACATAAAAATAAATTATTTATTTTGATATATTGTTTAACTTTAATTCATTCAATCCATCGAGAAAATGGAAACAACATTAATGTGTATATAAAATCTATTATCTCGATGTACGACATATTTTATTTTCTATATATAACATTTATGGAATATATGAAATACATATATACTAAATATATGTTATTTATATCCATTTGAACATTATGTATAATAGAATTCCAATAATAATTAAATATCAATGAAACTAGAAACTCCAAACATATATGAAAAAAAGTTGTTATTTTCTATAACCTGATATTAAAATTTATATTTTGTATAGACATGTTATATAAGATCATAAATAAATATTATAATGTATGATATATATAATTATGGTTATATAATGATTTATAATAAAATAATATTTATTATACATGAGGTCATAACATGTACAAAAGATATTGATAATAAAGGTAAATTATTTGTGTTCCACTTTTATCTTATATGAGAAACATGCCATATTCAACATCTGTTTCATTAATGTTGTGTATTTAATTCCCATGAATTTAATTTATGATGATTAAAGTGAAAATTATTTTGATATAAATTCTAATTTAAGTATATTTCATTTATGGGGATTATGAGTCAATGTTACCAATGAGATAATAGTTTTATAAAAAACCAACACAATTTGTCAGGATTGTTTACTAATATGTTTCCAATGATTAAATATTACAATAAATACCTAAAAAATGGATATTTCTCTTATGTTATTATTATATCATGAGAATAAATTCTTCCCATTAGTTTTCCACTCATTATGTAATCAAGATTTAGTACGAATGATTTTAATAAAAAAAGTATTTATTTCTATCTTCGAACGAAGGCCCCACCTTCTTCCTAAACCATGACTTTAATAAAAATTAAAATCAATTTAAAATTGATTAAATGATTTAATAATGAGATATTTACCCATTTTTTGTTATTTTAATTTTTTATGGAATCTTAATTTTCTTTTACAAACATTTCTTGGCTCGCTATTACCGAAAATGTAAATCAAATAGTTTTATTATTTTAACAACATGATCAAAATTACCCAATATAATGAAAATTGTTTTCAATGATTCATAGTTTAATGATATTATATTTTATTTAAAAATTAAATTACAAAACCCATTTTTTGTTTATTTTTCAATAAATTAGTTTCAAATAAGGGATGTTTTTTTCAACAAACATTCCATGTTATTTTTCATACAAAATCATTTTCCATATAATATGATGTTCATTAATGTTACATAAAATATACTAGTGATATAATACATGGATACCAGTCATATTTCTTTTCTAAATGGATTTAGATTATGATAAAATGAAACTAATGAATACAATTTATTTTCCAGGGGATTTTCTTTGATAAAATCATGAAATGATTATAAAACATGTCTCATTTTTTCATGTTATGTTATTAGTATATGTTTTTTAAACCCATTTATTTTAATTATTTTTTATATAAAGAATTTTTTATAATATTGTGGTACAATGATTAAGAAGATTCATAATATTATGGGTGGGAACTATATTTCACTACAATGAATTAGGTAAATATTGATAACTGATGAGATAATATTATATGAATGAACCGGATTACATGTTAAACATTTTATTCTTTATCATAATGACATGATAAAAATGTAATTAATGAACCAAAATACATGTTCATAGTGTCATTCATGTACATGGATTTTATGACTATATGGTTATGTGTGGACTATATTTCTTGTCAATAAGATCTTGTAATGGTCAGATTTAATGTCTTAAATATATTGAGTGAACATTTTTAATTTTATACATGATAACAATGTTATATGATAATTTGTATGAAAAAATGTATATATACAGACATATATATATATATATATGTTGACCCTGAAAAATGCGTCTCCAAAATTTTCCAAATGCTCCCATAAATGATCTTGGAGCATAGCTCGTTCTGCAAGCTTCGATTTGACTAGTCGTGGAGCCCAAACAAAGTTACTGATCAGATTTTATTGTCTTTCAAAGTCGGAATGCTAGAAATGGACATCCAGGACTGTTTTGAGGCAATGTATGGATTTTCATGTAAAAAAGAGTCTTGCATGGAAAACCATTTGCGTGTGTGGAATATTACATGACCATCTTTGCCCGCGCGGAATTTTATGTGCACGGCCTTCTGCGCATGTAATTTTACGCACACCACCTGGAACACAAAAAACCCTTTGCGCATGTGGAATTTTACGTGCACTGACTCTCGAGTTTCCTCCTATAAATACAAGTGTCCCCACCTTCGTTCAGGAGGACCCCGGAGGTCGGTCGTCGCTCTGATATGCGTAAGTCTGAATTTTCCACGCCCACACAGAAAACACAACCTATGGCAAGAAAAATATTATTATTTCATGGAAGAGGGCCAACCTACCCAGTTTTTCGTACAACACATATTTTTTGCACTCAATAGTGTAGTTGGGCCCAATTTTTCGTGCCCCAGTGCTGCACCTGTCCTATTGCACTCAAGCCTTCCCTATTCCGCACACCACTTCCTTTTGCGTGTAAAACATCACTGTTGTGCACAATTCCTCCTCCATTGCGTGCAAGGGGGGCTATTGTGTGCCAATCTCCCATTTTGTGCTCATGACTCCCCTATTGCGCGCCCGACACCACTATTGCATGCCCGCATCTGGTATTGCGCACACGACGCCCTAATTGCCCACGGACCAGGTGTTTTCCACGCAACAACCTCAATTACGTGCACACATGCCCTATTTGCATGCAACAATATCCAGGATGTCGGGATTTTCTATTATGCTCTTATGCACACCCACCTTCCACCTATAGAATACCATGATTTGAGATACTCCTTCACACACCATGAAACACCTTTAGTGTTTTATTACCCTTGGTTCATTTCTGATGTCGTGAGTTAAGATTCTCATCATCAATTTCCCGAGTACATTGAGTCAAACCATTTCTCAAGAAACTCTTCTAAACCCTATCACATGTCTCCAATGCCAGGTAGAACTAGAAAGGGTCTCCCTTTCATAAGTCCCAACACCATCCATTATTAGGCATCATATGCCAACAATCATATCTACATGAATTTAAATTGTAGTAATCCCTATGTTCCAAACATAGGATGCCTCTTGCTTCTAACGAGATATGCCTTATTCTCCAACCATTTGATTCCATCAGTCCTATGTACATGGATGTAAACTGTAGTACACCCTATGTTCTAAAAATAGGATGCCTCTTGCTCTATATGAGAGATTCCTTGTGCTCCAAGAATAAGATGCTAACAGTCCTCTCTACATGATGGTAAACTGATGTACACCCTATGTTCCAAAAATTAGATGCCTTTTACTTCAAATGAGAGATGCCTTATGCTCCAAGCATAATATGCCAACAGTCCTCTCTACATGAATGTAAATTGTATTACACTCTATGTTCCAAACATATGATGCCTCTTACTCCAAATGAGATATGCCTTGTTCTCCAAGCATAAAATGCTAAAAGTCCTCTCTACATGATTGTAAACTGTAGTACACCCCATGTTCCAAACATAGGATGACTATTACTTCAAATGAGAGATTCATTATTATCCAAGAATAATATGCCTACAATCCTCTCTTCATGATTGTAAGCTGTAGTACACCCTATGTTCCAAACATAGTATGCCTCTTACCCCAAATGAGAGATGCCTTATTTTCCAAGCATAAGATATGAACAGTACGATATACATGACTCTAAACTATAGTACACCCTAAGTTCCAAACATAGGATGCCCATTACCTTAAACAAGAGATGACTTAGGCTCAAAGAATAATATGCCTAATTCCATGACTACAGTGGCGTAATTTCAAGATCATTGGAATCCCCTCAAATATTCCATCACTCCACCTCGTGCTTTACGTGACCTTCATTCAGATCTTCATCCACTTCCAAGTTTAAAGGGACCCCCTAACGGCCTGCTGCCATGCTGCATCTGCTCACCTACAGTCATGGGCCAACACCCTATAAGACATTGGACTACACATCGAGTCATGTCCTGTGTTTCCAACATTGTCAGCAGTCGGCCCGCATTTTTTTGTAGCCATTTCAGGCTAATGTGATATGGTTGCTGTGTTTCGAACATGGTCAAAATTTATCCTCTACCAGCACACCCCCCTCATTGCATTTTGAATGTCGGGAATTTGATTCACACTTCTCATCTCCCTTTGTTCGGTCTGATTCCAACTCCCTTGGCATTATCCCTCTTGGGCGCTAGCGCATAGGTGAATACCACAACCCAGCAGTATGTTAGGAGTCTTTCATGGCCAGACATGAGGAATACATTACAGGCAGCTTCTTTGTGTAAGCCCCATCCACCATTTCCACTCCATAGCTGCACCCCCGGAGCTTCAAAGTGTAATCCCCATCCACCATTGCCGCTCCATAGCAGAACTTGTGCATCTCCCTTGCGTAATCCCTGGTCACCATTTAAACTCCATAGCGGAACCTGGACAGCTTCCTAGTGTAATCCCCATACTCTATTTTCATTCCATAGTGGCACCTGGGAAGATTTCTTGTGTAAGCCCCATTCACCACCATTCATGTACGCACCATTGTGTCATGATCATCAGTTCCTTATTGCCGCTAGATTGTCACACTGATCATGATTCACATTAGCTTAAAGTAAGAACCAACTCTGAGAAACACCTTGGGCTACCTCAGAGTGTAATCCCCAAACACAATCATGAACTACGATGACTTTGATCCATATTAAGGCATGGTTCATAGGAAGCCGCCACGAGTTTCAAGCCCACCACTCGGTCATCCCGACCATCCTCACATCGGTTCACCCACAACTTGGGACACCTATGATGGTAAGCCCCATTCCATCCCGAACTATAGGAACATTGATCCATGTCATGTCATGGTACGGAGGAAGCCTCCACGAAGATCAAGCCACACAACCACCTTGGGATGCCTTAGAGTGTAAGCCCCAAACCATCCTAAACTACTGGGAATTTGATCCATTTCAAGGAAGGGTACGTAGGAATCCTCCACGAGGTTCAAGACCCATAACCCACTTGGCCCGGCTCAGTGTGTAATCCCCATACCATCCAAAACTAGAGGGAATTTGATCCATGTCAATGAATGGTACATAGGACGCCTCTACAGGGTTCAAAACCCACAACCTCCTTGGTCCGCCTCAGAGTGTATGCCCAATACCATCTAGAACTATGGGGAAATTGATCCATGTCAAGGCATGGTACGTAGGAATCCTTCACAAAGTTCAATCCCCACAACCCACTTGGGCCGCCTTAGAGTGTAATCCCCATACCATCCCAAACTATGGGGACTTTGATCCATGTCAGGGCATGGGATGTAGGAAGCCTCCACGAAGATCAGTCCCCAACAACACCATGGTCGCCTCAGAGTGTAAGCCCCATACCATCCCAAACTACGGGGACTTTGATCCATTTCAAGGCATGGTACGTAGGAAGCCTCAACGAGGTTCAATCCCACCATCCATCAGGACCCCAGGTCCACCTTCACATTAGTTTACAGACCCCATGGGCTGCCTCAGAGCGCAAGCCCCAAATGCCACCTGAACTATGTAGAATATGATTCCTTGCCACGGGGATACAATGAAAACCTTTATGATGTTTGAGACCATCACTAATGTCTCATCATGATCTCTCCCTCAATCCTATGAGTCTCGAGAAGCTCATGCCCCACCCCAGAGGTTCCACTTCTTCTAGGTCGCATCCATGCATCTATTTTAATGGGTCACCTCACCAGGTGTCCCATCGTCTCACCAAACTACAAAGTCATTGATTCTCTACCACGTGGATACGTAGGAGGTCACTTCAAAGCTCATGGAAAACATCACCATCTCTCTATCGATGGTCCTATTTCTTTCCCCCTCCACTTCATTAATCCATCCATCACCCATCCTGATTCTTACCCGGGCCACCACATTATGGTGAGATCATGCCATTCAATCCAGCACCACTCCTTACGGCACCCGGGCAGCTAACCATGTGTAAGCCCTAGTCTGTCTCTGGGTATTTGTCCTTTGTGTACACCCCGAATCCTCAAGCCTTATAACTTTTTCAGTTCTGATCTTATTCCTCTACATTTGGTACGTAGGAAACCACCACGAGGCTCAATCACAGACAATGTTAAACATTTATGTCCCCTATTCTAGGGTGAACTCTCCCTGATCCACCCTCAGTGGTGTTCAGATTAGCCATTATGGTGTGACATCTCCCCTTCATGGGGTGCACCACCATGGATCCATCATCATTGGGCATTCTAATCCATTCATCTTACTGGGGTTCCCTCCTTGGGATGTACCAATTTGATCTGTTTCTATAGGACGTTTCGATCATTCCCATTCATTCTCTACAAGACGGTAAACTCACGGCCTACCTCGTGTTAAAAATGAGATGCCTGAGGAAATCCATAGAAGAAATTCCCTTGGTGTAACCATCTCTGCTGGATGTTAAAGATGCGACATACCCTGTGTTAAACATGGGAAGCTGAGGAATATATGAGATAAATTCCTATGGCATATGATACCCCACATTCGACATGGGATGCCTCGGGTTTTGCACCGTTGAGATGGTCTCTTATGAGGTAGAATACATGTTCCCCAATGTCCACACACCTAAAGATGCCCCAACATGCCTGATGTTGTCATCTACTACGACCTAAGGATGCCACCATATCAAGACCCCATGGAATGTCCTGGTAAAAAGTGTAATTAACCGACGTCCATGAACATATGGCACTGAGAACAAGATTCATGAACCATGACATAATCTATAAGGGAGACCCAGACTAGGTGACGTGTTCCGAGGAGGAGTCCATGGAAGGAAGAACAGACATCCCATCATCCTGTTTCTATCAAGGAGAAAACATCATGGAATTCATGATCATGATATGTCCAAATATCCCTCATTTTCCCAGACTAAACATATGATTCCATCATTTCCTTTGGTTCCATTCCCCAGGTTATGAAGAAATCATGTAATTTGGATATATTTATGAATTGTAACAAGTGTGATTAAATTTTTCATAAATGTTGAAAATCGATCTAGAAATAATATGACTTTGTTTATTTTTCCAATGAGAATTAACCAATATGTTCTATAAGTTTAGGTTTTTGGTATATATTGAATATTTATCTAAAAATATGTAATATATAGTTATAAAATGGTTGGGTATTTACATATACAAATAATCACTTTCAAAAAACCACCATGAAATTTTTGTACTTTTATATAAAAAAACTAAACCAGGAAATAAAAAAACTACTTTCCCTTATCACATCATTATATTTAAAAAATGACCAAAACAGAATAAAATATGATATGTCTAAATGTAATATAAAAATACATCAGATCATAAATAAACCTTAGTAGATCCACTTCATCCCAAATGAAAAATACTCCACCGAAAAAAGATAAATCAACTTAGAATAAAGAGATAAATATTTATCTATATATATTGTGGGGTGTTAAATGATCAAAATTTCATCCATAATTGATACAATTTCATATTCAGTTCAATTTGTTTCACAAGGTAATATATATATATATATCCTTCAGAATCCTACATATTCCCCCATGGAAAATGGTAAACCTATTATGCTATCTTTGTTACTTCATTATACAATATTCACATGATATTGACCCTCATGATTTACAAAATGTTAAATTTGAAATATTGTCCATGTAATGTAATTGAACAATATGAATGATATATTAATCCATAAATGATTCCCAAATACCAAGGGGCTAGTAAAAATGAAACAATATCTCTTTCAATGTGGGATGTTTTATGATAATTTTATAATCTATGAGAACACCCAAATATAAAATTAGTACCATTGACTATATAGAATTAAATATGATTATTATATAATGTATTTTGTACCCATGTATCATCTTAATCATTTATATATTTATTCTCTTCCATCACTGACCCCCATGAAAATTGGATAGTCGCACCGTGAACTTTTCAGATCCGGACGTCGGGATTTTATAATGCGCCCTTAGGTGCACCCACCTTCCTCCTATGAAATACCATGATTTGAGATACTCCTCCGCACACCATGAAACACCTTGAGTGAGGTATTCTTCTTCGTTCATTTCCTATTTCATGAGTTGAGATTCTCATCATCAATTCCCTGAGTACCTTGAGTGGAACCATTCCTCAGGCAACTCCTCCAAACCCTATCACTTGGCTCTTACACCATGTTTAACTAGAATGGGCCTCCATTGCATAAGTCCCAACTCCATCCATTGATAGCAAACATATGCTAATAGTCATATCCACATGAATTTAAACTGTAGTAATCCCTATGTTCCAAACATAGGAAGCCTCTTGCTCCAAACGAGAGATGTATCGTGATCCAAGCATAAGATGCCAATAGTCCTATCTAGATGATTCTAAACTGTAGTACACACTATGTTCCAAACATAGGAGGCATCTTACTCTATACAAGAGATGCCTTGTGCTTCACGCATAAGATACTAACAGTCCCCTCTACATGATTATAAACTGTAGTACACCCTATGTTCCAAACATATGATGCCTCTTACTCCAAATGAGAGATGCCTAATGATCCAATATAAGATTCCAACAGTCCTATCTAAATGATTGTAAACTATATTACACCCTATGTTCCAACCATAGGATTCCTCATACTCCAAATGAGATATGCCATGTGCTCCATGTATAAGATGCTGATAGTCCACTCTATATGATTGTAAACTTTAGTAAACCCTATGTTCCAATCATAGGATGCCTCTTACTACAAATGAGAGATTCCTTATGCTCCAAACATAAGATTCCAACAGTCCTCTCTACATGGCTGTAAACTATAGTACACCCTATGTTCCAAACAAAGGATGCCTCTCACTCTAAAGGATAGATGCCTTGTGCTCCAAGAATAATATGGAAACAATCCTATCTACATTACTCTAAACTTTAGTACACCCTATGCTTCAATTATACGATGCTCCTTACACCAAACAAGGTATTCCTTATTCTCTAAGCATAAGATGCCTAATGCCATGATTACAATGGCATAATTTCAAGAGCATTGGATTCCGTTCAAATATTCCATCACTCCACCTCACACTTTGAATGTCTTTCATTGGTATCTTCATTGACATCTATGTCTGAATGGACCCCCTAATGACTAGGTCCCAGGCCACATTAGCTCACCTATCGTCCATGGAAAAAGCCCTGTAAGTCTTTGGACTACACTTCGAGTTAGGTCATGTGTTTCAAACATGGTCAACAGTCGACCCTCATTAGTTTGTCCCCATTTTAGGATAATACGATGTGGATGATGTGTTTTGAACATGGTCAACATGTATCCACTATCACCATGCCACCCTCATTGCGTTCTGAATGTCGGGCATGTGATTCACACATCTCATCTCCCATTGTTATGTCCAATTCCAACGCCCATGGCACTATCCCTCTTGTGCACTAGCTTATAGGTGAATACCTCAACCTACCAATATGTTGGGATGCCATCATGGCTAGACATTAGGAAGAAATTACTGGAATCATCCATGAATAAGCTCCATCCACCATTTCCGCTCAATAGTGGCACCCAGGAATCATCAGAGTGTAAGCCCCATCAACCAGTGTCGCTCCATAGCAGCACCCGGGAAGCTTCCTTGCGTAATGCCCAGTCACCATTGCTACTCCGTAACGGTACCTAGGCAGCTTACTAGCGTAATCACCATTCACCATTGTTGTTCCATAGTGGCACCTGGGAAGATTCCTTGTGTAAGCCTCATTCACCACCCTTCATGGATGCACCTTGGTGTCGTGATCATCTGTTCCTTGCTACATATTGTTTCTCCTACCGAGCATGACTCGCGTGAGCTTAGAGAAAGCACCAACCATGAAAAACACCTTGAGCCACCTCAGAGTGTAAGCCCCAAAAACCATCCCAAACTATGAGGAAATTGTTTCATGGCATGGTATGGTACATAGGGAGACTCCACGAGGTTCAAGCCCACCACCCAGTCGTCCTGACCATCCTCACATCGGTTCACCCACAACATGGGATGCGTCAGAGTGTAAGCCTCATACCATATCGAACTATGGGGACTTTGATCCATGTCATGGAATGGAATGTATGTAGCCTCTCCAAGGTTCATGCCCCACAAACACCTTGGGACACCACAGAGTGTAAGCCCCATACCATCCAGAACTACAGGGACTTTGATCAATGTCAAGGCATGGTATGTAGGAATCCTCTACGAGGTTCAAGCCCTACAACCAACTTGGGCCACAAAATAGTGTAAGCCCCACACCATCCCGATCTATGGGGACACTGATCCATGTCAAGGCATAGTACGTAGGAAGCCTCTACGAGGTTCAAGCCCAACAACTACCTTGGGCCGCCATAGAGTTTAAGCCCCATACCATCCCAAACTACGGGGACTTTGATTGATGTTAAGGCATGGTACGAAGGAAGCCATCACAAGGTTCAATCCCTACAACCCACTTGGACCACCTCAGAGTGTAAGCCCCATACCATCCCAAACTATGGGGTCTTTGATCCATGTCAAGGCATGGTATGTAGGATGCCTCCACAAGGTTCAATTCCAAACAATACCATGGGACGCCTAAGAGTGTAATCCCCATACAATCTCGAACTACGGGGACTTTGATCTATGTCAAGGCATGGTACGTAGGAAGCCTCCACGAGGTTCAATCCCACCATCCATGCGGACCCTAGGTCCACTATCACGTCAGTTTACTGACCCCATGGGCTGCCTCAGAGCACAAGCCCCAAATGCCACCTGAACTATGTGGACTTTTATTCCTCACCATGAGGATACGTAAGAATCCTCTATGAGCTTTGAGCCCATCAATCATGTCTTATCCCGATCTCTCCCTCGAGCCTATGTGTCTCTGGAATATGATTCCCTAACTTAGAATTTACACTTCTTATGGGACCCATCCAAGCATCCAATATCACAATTCACCTCCCCAGGTGTCCCATCGTCTCTCCGATCTATGCTGACTTGGATTCCCTGCCACAGGGATACATAGGAGGTCCCTTCGAGGCTCAATCCCAACTTCATCGTCGCCCTTTTGATGGTCCCATTTCATTCCCACTTCACTTCATTCATCCATCCATCACCCATCCTGATTCTTACCCAGGAAACCACATTATACTGATATCATGTCATTCATCCCATCCCCACTCTTTATGGCACTCAGGTAGCTAACCTTGTGTATTCCCCATCATGTCTCTGGGAAGATGTCCTTTGTGTACATCCCGAATCCTCACCCCTTCAAACTACTTGGGGTTTGATCTCTTTCTTATACATAGGGTATATAGGAAACCTCCATTAGGCTCAATCCCAGCCAATGATAAACCTTGTTGTCCCCCATTCTGGGGCGCACTCTCCATGATCCACCCTCAGTGGTGTTCAGATAATTTATTACGGTGTGAAATCTCCCCTAAATGGGGCGTTAAACCTTGGATCCTTCCTCATTAAGAGTTTTGATCCATTCATCTTCCAAGTGTTCCCTTTTTGGAATGTACCAATCTGATCCGTCCATAGGGGATTTTCTATTCACTCTCATTTTGTCTCAGCATGATATTAAACTCGCGGCCTACCTCATGTTAAACATGAGGTACCTGATGAAATCCTTAGAAGACACTCCCTTGGCGTAACCGTCTACAGTGGATTTTAAACATGCGGCATACCCTGTGTAAAACATGGGAAGCTGAGGAAAACCTCAGATATATGCCTATGGCATATGATTCCCCGCATTTGATATGGGATACCTCGGGTTCTGCACCCTTGATATTCTCACTTATAAAGAATAATATAGGTTCCCCAATGTCCATGGACCCAATGATGCCCCAACATGCCTCATGTTGTCATCTACTCCAATCGAAGGTTTCCACCATGTCAAGACCCCATGGAATGTCCTAATAGAAAGAGTGTATTTAACATGTATCCTTGAATATATGGCACCAAGAATGAGACTCAAGAACCACGACATAATCTATAAGGGAGTCTCAGACAAAGTGACGAGTTCTGAGGAGGAATCCACGGAAGGAAGAACGGACATCCCATTATTCCATTTCGATCAAGGATCAAAGGTCATAGAATTCATGATCAAGATATGTTAAAATATCCCTCATTTTCTCAGACTAAACATCTGATTCCACCATTCCATTTGGTTCCATTCCGCGGGTTATGAATAATTCATGTAATTATGATATATTTAATAATTGTAACACGTGTGATGATATTTTTCATAGATGTTGACAATCGATCTAGAAATAAGATGACGTTGTTTATTGTATCGAATGTAAATTAACCAATATGGTCTATAAGTTTGTGTTTTTGAAATATATTGAATATTCATCTAAAAAGAGGTAATATATATGTATAAAATATTTGGGTATTTTCCCAAACAAAGAATCACTTTCCAAAAAACTCCAATAAATTTTTGTCCTTTTATTTAAAAAACATAACCGAGAAATAAAAAAACTACATCCCTTAATATGTAATAATATTTAAAAATTGACCAAAAAAGAAAAAAATAGGATATGTCTAAATGTAATATAAAAATACATTAGATAATAAATAAACCTTAGTAGATCTACTTCATCCCAAATGAAAAACACTCCAACCAGAAAAGATAAATCAAATTAGAATATAGAGATAAATATTTATCTATATATATTATGGTTTGTTAATTGATCAAAATTTCATCCATCTTTGATATAATTCCATACTTAGTTCAATTATTTTCACAAGGTAAAAAATTTATATATATCCTTCAGAATCCTACATGTTCCCACATGGAAAATGATAAACCTATTATGCTATCAATGTTACTTATATATCCACTATTCACATGATATTGACCCTCATGATTTACAAAATGTTAAATTTGAAATATTTTCCACGTAATATTATTGACCAATATGAATGATATAATAATACATAAATTATTCCCACATACCATGGGGCTAGTAAAAATGAAACAACATCTCCTTCAATGTGGGATGTTTTATGATAATTTTATAATCTATGAGAAAACTCCAATATAGAATTAGTACCATTGACCTTATAGAATTCCATATGATTATTAAATAATATATTTTTTACCCATGTATCATCTTAATCATTTATATATTTCTCATCTATTTTTTATGATATATCTTTGAACATCCTATTCATAATGATGAGGATACTCCAAACTCATCTGTCTATAAGTGTATATGATTTACATAATATTTTTCTTACTACACAGCCTATTATTATATCCTTTGAATGAATATCAAAATAACATAGTCGAAATCATTAATTAAAATAACATTCTAACAAAATCAACATTTTAATATTTTATAATTTCTATGATGAATCTAATTTCATTTATTTGGACATACACATATAAAATATCATCATTAGGTTTTATAAGAGTCCAAAGAGTAAACATTCCCACATTATGATGATATATCATTATAGATTTTCTATTTTGTTTTAAATCCACCGTATTTTTTAATATATTCAACATCAAATCCTCCCTATTAGTAATAACTCATTAATTCTACAAGATACTAACAATAACCCATAAAAAATCATCATAGTTATGAATCACATCCAATAAAACATGTTAATAAATATCCAATTTTCAATATGAAATCCTTATATATTATTTTGTTTCATAAATATATTAATTACAAATAAACAAGTCAATAAAATATTCTTGTCATACAAAACTATATGGAAAAGAACTTGTTAAAATTAGACACACTATTTCACTGTATCTATTGAATATTACATAAATGTAAGATTATTATATATTTTTTTTGTTTTTGGTTTGATGTTATATATATAGTAATAATCATTATATTCATTGTTGTATGGCCTAGGGAGGTATCACTTTAACAAGGCATTCCTTAGGTCATCTGTTTCTAGCTACATTTCTATTGTTTTCCTGAATGGGGTGATTATGTATTACTCATGCGAAAATGTGTTGCTTTTTTTTCAGGATTCTTTTATATTATTAAATAGTTTCTCCCCCTGTGATCGTGTGGTTTCTAAAACCAATAACACAAAGACTCATAAATTACTATAGTGAACATGCCCTTCAATATCTAACTTTTAATAAATTCAGAATATTAAAATTTTAGTTTTCTACCTATGTTCGGGTTTTTTTCATATCATTTAATCTTTGAGATTGATAGAGGAATCTTGGAGAATGGCCCTTCCACCATTTTCATTCATTATATATTGGTCTTGAAACCTTTTTTTAAGTTTTTTCATTATTTATATTTTCATTTTTCATCCTTAACTCATATATTATTACTTTTACCAATTTTTTTATTTCACACAAACACTAATAATTGTTTTTTAATATTTTAGGAATATGGATTGTTTTTAATCATTGTTATATTTGTATTTATGGATGTTTATCATCCCCTTGTGTATTTCATGAATATTTTCATAAAAAATACTCACTTTTTTATTTATTTTTCAGGATAATAGGCATGGGTTTTTATGATTTTTCATTAAATTACATGTCATTGTGGAAATTGTTAATTAAAATAAATTATTTTTTTAATAACTAATTTATGTTATACTTGAATGTAATTTCTATTTGGTTTGATTTTAAATGTCTCATTAAAAAAGGATGGTTTCAAAGGGGTTTGATAACATATGTTTTCATCGAATTAAATAGGGATTTAAAATGGTTCCGTGGGATTTTTTAATTGGAATTTCGATATTCTAATGATTTAAAACAATTTGGGACATTTTATTAATTTAAAACTGACTTTTTTAAACCATTTAATAATTTTAATTAATTTTTTTTTATTATTTTGGGTTTTGATTACAAAAAAGTGGTGATTATTTTAGTAAATGTTTTGAAATATCTATCAATGGGTAGGTTTTAAATATTCATCTAATGTACAATCTGAAAAGGCTAAAATTGAAATTAACTCCTCATTTAATTTTAGATAAGGAATATTTGAAACATTTTATTATTTTTTAAATAGTGTTGTGTGTGGGACATTATTTATTCATCTATTTATTATGATTGATATTGAATGTGAAAAATTGGTATGAAAATAATTTTTTTACTTCGCTAATATTTTAATGTGTCATTTATTATTAGGGTGTTTTTTTAGAAGATTTTTCAAATATCTATTTTTTTGATTTGTTTAGGAACTCACATATTATATATTCACATACAAGGGGATACATGGAAGAATATAGAGGTATCAACGTTGTTTATAATCAATTTGTGATTATAAGGACTATATAATCTATGATGTTCAAAGAAATAGCGGTTTTTGATAGTGGAGCCTATATAGTAGTGTCATGATGGGTACATAAGTAAACTGTATCAATTAGATTGGTTCTGCATCCTACTCAAGTACGTCAAGTACCTCTTAATGTTATATTTTTGAATTCACTATCATTTTTATTTAATATACAATATATACATTTACCAATGGTATTCTATAATTTTATTGGAATCCAAAGAATCATTCAATATTATATTTCTTAATAAAATTATTCTCTACTGTATTATTCATGTTTTTTTATTTTTCTAATTATATATAAATTTATCTTTATAGATATGTAAAATATTATTTAATTAAAGTAGTTTCAAAAATGATTGTAAATGGGGTTTTTATAATAGAATATTATTCTATTATTCACGTGTGATTTTTGAAAATATAAATAGAAATGAAAATTATGTTAATAAACCATACTAAATGTTTTGATATATTTAATGATTGTATGTTTTCTAAAAATACATTTCATATGTTAATATTAATTTAAAATAAATGATTTTTCATATGAATTTAATAAAAAAAATTATCAAATCGTACTTGTATTATTATAAGTCACTGACTTCATACATTATGGGATTTATATAGATTTATGGTTATTTTTTATCTTACATATCTTCTTTATTCCATGTGTTTTTTTCATGTTGTATAAGATGTTTTCATTAGGATTTGGAGAGTAAGAATGTGTCATATAGAGATTGATAATAGATTTTTACTCACTATTTCTTTATATTATTTTTTAGATACTAATACATACATACAGATATGCAAGTCTGGATTATTTAATTAATTCAAATAATTATTCATAGATAAATATTCTTCACATTATATCATACAAATTATTTTGTCAGTATAATTATTTAATGTGTCCTTTTTATACCTCATACCCTGATTGGATGTATTATTATTGATACATCAATTAATGTTATGGTTACATAATTCATATTGGTTATATTTTATGAACATAGAACAATATTATCGACCATGGTAATATGAAACTCACGTATAGTGTGTCACAACGTTTATTAGGTGTATAGTTTTTTGGTTGGGCTAGTTCTTTTATTAAAATTAATTTATTAGGGAATCAAATTTCTATATTGGGGTATTTATAGGTGGTATAAAGAGTAAAATTTATATCTAGAATCTAATGTTTTTTCATTGTAAGGTGATTTATTATTTCATGTAATGATGTTACAAAAAATCCATGCAAAATTATTATTATATTCATTATGTTTATATTAATATTGGATATTTTTATATATTTATTTAAATGTATTAATGATAATTTATACTAGATGAGTATGTGTAATTTTTTAGCGTTTTTTAATATTTCAATGGTGAGTGTCTAGACTAGGTCTAATTATTTATTCTTCATGGTCTAGTGAAACATGTGAATCCTGGGAAATATTTGTTTCAAATAATTACACATCCTATTTTAGGATTGGTGTATGGTTTACTAACACATATAACTTAACTATGCATGGTGTTGTTTATTGATGGGGAGTTTTTGTTTACCCACATTCATTATCTGATGATCACAGTGGCATTTACCATATGTGTTATAAAATTTAATAGCATTTCTATAGTGAAATAATGATATTTAATGTGGTTTTTATTAGGTTTGTTCCTGGATAGTAGTTATGTTTTTCTAAATTTAGTTTTTTATTTTTTAAATAGGTTTTATATTTATGTGTTGCTGAATATTTTTTGATGTGTTTTTTTAAAAGTTTGAAAAGATTAATTTTAGATGAATAAATGATTTGACTTCAAAATCATTATTTCAGAAAGATTTTATTTTCAAATTGTTAATTTATGAAAAAAATATTTAATGATATTTTAAGAGTGATATAATTTTTAATTATATTTTATTTCTATTTTTGGATGAAATGGTTCATTTTACTGAGATAATGAAATTTTTATAATTTCTATAATTTAGGTTGTATGATTTTTTTAACAAAAGGGAGGATAGTGTATAGAGAAAAAAGGATCTATAAAAATTTTTACATCGAATTATTTATGTTAATTTGTATATATAAAAGTTTGTAAAATTATGATGGAAAATTTTTCATGGAAATTTCACGTCAAATAATTTGTTTTAAGTTATGTTTTGGAATTTTTTTTATTGTAAAAACGTTATGAAAATTTTTCAAAAATGTGTTTTTTATAATAGTTTTTAATGATGTGGTGGAATTATTCTTTATTTGATTATGATTTTTTGTAAAACAATTTGGTGTTATGATGAAAATCAGTATTTTTTTATTTCCAATTGGGTTTTCTTATCAAATACCTAATTTTGTGAAACTTTTCTAAGGTTGGGATTTCATGTAATTGGTGTTTTGGAAAAAAAAAATTATGAGTTTCTTGGTTAATGGGTGAGTTAATTTTTTTATTATTGTTTTAAATAGATTCATTTGATTTGATTTATAGTGTATTTACTAATTGGCATATATGAATGGGTTTACATTATCTATGCCTCTTAAAAAAAGTAATGTTAAATGATTTTTAGTTTATACATCAAAATGGTCATTGGGCGGGGTATTTCATTCCATATAAATGGCCTTCATCAATACATGAATCAATATATACTCTATGTTGGGGTGGATTGAGGGGTACTTTTTTCTTTTATGGAATCATTGATTACATTCCTTCTTCTCTTTGTGGAGGCCTATGTTATGATGATAAAAGTGAACTTGTTAAAAATTATTTAAAATTTAAATATGTATATTCATTATTTGTAGATAACTACTAGTCTGAATTTTAGGTGTTTTCATGGTGGAGTCTGTGTTTTCTATAAGAGCATGTTTGTTTTGAGATACATTTTTTCTTCTAGATTATTGTTATATTTAGTTTTTTTATTTTTTGTTGGTGTTATATTTTGGATATTGGATATATTTATTGTTTCTCACTTATTTAAATTATTGTTTGTGGTTCACTAGTTATGCAACCATTTTGAGGATATTTTTATGATTGTTTTAATAAATGGGACTTTGATTAATTTATTCGGTAATATGGACATGATTTTACTTCAGAATACATAGAATTTTGTGGTGCAAGATTCATTCTTTTGGGTTTATCATGAAGAAATCACCCAAATTTTATGTCATGTTTATCTATTGAGTGTGGTGTGTCGAGTCCAGTACCAATGTTTTTACTTTTTAACATTCAATTTGATTATTTAAAATTATATTTTGAGTAGATTTGAATTTTTGGGCTCAGTGATGGATTTAATATTGTTAATTTTTATTCATTCATAGTTTACTTCTTCCATTAGGGTTAAGAATTTTATAACATTGATTTGATTTATTTTTGTAGGGCTGTGAATTCTTGGGTGATTGTTGTGGTAATAATTATAGATTATATATTATGATTTTTTTTGGTAACATGGTGGATTATTTTTAAAAAAAACAATTACTGAAATTATAAATAATGTGTAGACTTATTCATTTTCATAACTCCTCGAGATTGTAAAATAAGAACATTCCATTCAACATCATATACAACAAAAACCACCAAGTATAGAAGAGAATAATACACCCCCACAATTTATCGTGTATTTATTTTTAAATAATTAAGTATAATATATATTTTTCCTTAAATGATTCACTGATTATATATTCTGTTACACAAAACACTATTTTTTACTTTTGTTACATGTACCAATGAGTTTTTTCTACGTTAGACCCAACAAAATGTTTAGAAAAGAATGAACTATTTTTAAAAAATAAATATCTAATAAAATAATTACAAAAAACAATTAAAATTGGAGAATATGATTATTAATAAATATTTTAAGAAAAATATTTTTCTTTACTAATTAGTAAAAAGAAAAAACAATTGGATGAAAAAAGATTTTTTTTTCTAAATAATAGTATTTTTTCTGAAATAATGTTTTTTTATTCTTTGAATAAATAAAATAAATTAATTATTACTACTTTTAGAAACATAAAAAGTTAAAATTAAAATATATTTTCTATGTTTATGTTTTAATCATATTTTTAGTGGGATTTTTGTGATTCTTCTAAAATATTTCATTTATTGATGAATTGTAAAAAATAATGAATTTTTATTAAAAACTACATTTTCAGTAAAATAATTTAAAAGGAGAAACTATATTTTCATTTGGTTTTAATGTAAAATATCTTCAACATTAGTTCATATAATTATTTCATTGTAATTAATTAAATTTATAATTTTTACATAAAAACATTATAATCTTTTGAACATGTTTTTTTAGAAAACACCATTCTTACCACGTTTATGCGATTAATATGAAGTTAAATTTAATCAATTATATGATTTTTATAATAAAAATGTAATAAATATTTAAGAATCAACGTAATTTCTAATTAATAAAATATTAAAATTAAATTTCTTCAAAATGAATCGTTAAAATAGTTAAAATAAATTATTATCATTAAGATAAAAATGGATTTACTGAGGGTTGAACTATAAAGATAAAGATTTAAAAGGCCTTCCTAAATTACAAATACATATTTAATAGAAATATTTAGAATATAAATAATCTGGTTTCTGCAATTTCCCATTATAGAGTCTTTTAAGTGATAAAAACATGGGAATGATAGAATCATTTCAAATAATCACAAGTGTGGCACTAACCTGTCATAAAAAAGGTCATCGACTATCCTATCATATTCACACAATAATGATTATTTTATTTAGAAAATGCCTTACCAAATCTGATTCTATATTCTCTCTCATAATTAAATATTCATTATATTGGGGAAAATAAAAACTACTTTGGTTTTTTATTTCAAACCTATGGAGGATACCCAAAGAAATGATAATGTTCTTAAATGTTTATTTTTATATTATTTCATTCTACAGGTCTAAAATTTATTTTTATGCCTTGATGATATAATAACCACATTATAGCTCATTTAAAAAAATTATATTTAATTTTTTTATGGCCTCAAACCATCTGAACTTTCATCAAAAGGGTTTCAAAATCATTATTCTTCAATATGGGGGATTACCGCCTCACAATGCGATGTCATTTATTTTTACATTACAGCCTTTCATTTTTGGGTATGATGACGGATCCAAAGTATATATATGTTATTTATAACATAATTTTACCAACTATATCATTATATCTTTTATTTATTTTTTACATTCCCCTCTCTATGGTATATGATAATGTCTCTCATTCGTATAACAAACTGTCACCCTGTGAATCGATGCAATTCGTATTTCACTAAAAAAATGATTAGAAGTTTATAAGGATAAAGACACATATAATATTTAATATAAATTAAATAAGTATTACATTAAGGACATAATTATCATTATTTCATGTTTATATATCATGTTTTTATAACCATTTCACTTGCATAAATTTGATAACATCATTCATGACAATTAAAATACTACCTTAACAATGAGTTGTGACACTATAATGATCACCATAAAACATGGATGAAATATATTGGAATATAATTTGATATTTATTATATTAATAAAATTATTTAATTATTGAATATACCATAACTCAATTCTTTTATTATCATGAATAAATTGAAATTCTAGTCTTGTTTATGTATGGAATACTATCTCAATTTTCATAATGAACATCATCTCACAAAACCATCTTCTATGATTTTTTATAAAATTAAAATTTATGATAGATCTTATCATTATTGGATTTTATTACATGACTTGTTAAAAAAGGATACACTCAATATAGCCTATAATAACTATAAATGTACTTTATTTTGTAATTCGGTACATTAAAAAAAATTTAAAACAAAGGAAAAATATCATCTTTATTGAAAAAATCCTTATCATGCTCAGACATAAAATTTCATGGGATAAAATTGGGATATACATAAGAAATGGATGAGATATAAATCCCTATAAGAAAATAAACATAGTATAATATGAACATAATAGTACTTGTCAGATAATAGACATATATATGGGGTATAAGAAGACTATTAATCATACATATGAACAATGAGACATGATATATGCTGATAACAAAATGTAAACATGGGAAATGTGGAAACAACATAAAACATTTTATTATAAATGTAGGTCATGGGGAACTTCCCAGACATTATGATGGAAAATTTCCTAGAAATAAATATGGTTCACTCTCTATCCCAACATGACGTCTCATGAGACAAACCATGACCAAATACATTGAAGAGATATATTTTTTTGGACACAACCATCACCATCATTTCATTATCACCCTTAATTGTGCCACATATTTCATACAATATGGATTAATTTGCCATCATATTTTATTACATGGTCAATGAGTGTATAATAAATACATTTATATACCATGTAAAATAAGTAAAATTGTATAAAGGTTATCACCCTTGATTGGAAATGGAAATTGTGTTCATGAATCAATTGTTTTGGCCTTGAAAATTGAAGTGAAATTTCATTAGCTTAATGGAATCCCATAAAAATTCATAAAATGGGTTAATGAAATAGAAATGGGTGTCTTATAATTTTTCTATCAAAATGGAATTAATAAAAAAAATGGAAACTAATTTCCGAATTATAGTTTTTGGGGATAGAAATCATAAGATAATAAAGAAACATGAATAAAAAAGTAAAGCTGATCATACCTTACTCGAGCGTGTGACTCCAAATTCTTGGGATGATAGTCTTATATGTTTTGGGAAACCTTTGAAAGTCTCAATAGAGTGTAGTTCATAGTATATAATAGCTCTAATTATTTTTAGCGATGATAAATGTTATCTTTGGTGAGTTTATATAGGTATTGATTGTAGATTTCTTTATATTATCTCATTAATTGGTTTCGGACACTATATAACAAAATAACCAAAATAAAAAAAACAATGGTTTTCCCATGGTTTCAAAAAATTGGGTTTTTAATTATTTTACTTGTACAACACCTGAACATAAAAAAATAAAAACCATACATATGTGGAATTGTATCATACTCTTAATGAAATGATTTTAAAACCTTGAAATATATTAATAGTTTTGGAGATTTCAAAAATGGTTTATAGAATTAAAAAAACATAAAAAATTATTTCATGGGGAAGTTATATATTTGGTTTCTAACACCCTTTAAATATTTATTTTTTACTTTTTAGACATTATTATATCTTAATATACAGTATATATATACGGTATTTAATTTTTAGATGAATATTCAATTATATTTAGAAATTTTAAATAAATCAGTAATGGAATTTTTTTCATTTTGGTTCAAAAAATAATTTTCATTTTATGTATATATTTTTCAAAATGTGATTATTTTCACTTTTAAAATATGAATTTTCATTTAGAGAGAAATTCCTAATTTTTGAAAATAATGATTTTTTATCCCTGTTAAAAATTACATTTGACTTCACAAAATTTATCTGATAATTTATATTTACTAAAATCAATTTAATAATAATAACTTATTAATATATTATTTATTTCTGGAATCCATTAATTAATAATAATAAATTATTTAATCGAACTATTTTACAAATTAAAAATACAGTTCTTGTTTTATTTTATCCTGAGAAAATCATTTATAAAGTAACAATAATAGGATAAAAATACGTTAATTTTTTTATAATTTACATACACAAATTCCATTGGTCTTGATTCATGTTCCTTTAATAAAACAGATAATTCCTAAAGAGTATGGATTGTGATGGTGAGACTATCTTGGGGTTGTTAAATGTACATGGATTTGTATATGGTGTTCATGACCATGAATTTATCCCATAAAAGGATTCATACATGCTTAAGTTATTGGGACAATGTTTGTTATTGGTCAAGGGAAATTTCAAATGATTATATCTCCCTTATAAGATCTGATAAAGGGACTCTATCAGGAATGATTCTTCTTGTTAAGCCTATCACTTCTTTTGTATGTGTTATTTGGATTTTTTAAAACCCTCGTTTTATATTAATCAAGTGATCATTGTTCAATGAATATTTTTTCAACGTTAAATATTATTACTAGTAATTTTAATATAATATTATATGATAAAACTATATAAGGTCACATGTTCTATATAACCTTCTGACATAATAATAAATTTAATTAATTCACGTGATAAATTTTATTTATAAAAAATCGTTACAATCATACACACATAACAAATTTACCCCAATAAAATTTGATTTTAGACACTATAATATATGAGGGTAAATCGGTTTCACCTTTCCTTCAGTTCCCTCATCCCATCTTGATCCGTGTGATTTCTCCTCAACACTTTGACTATGATCATTGTCTTATATTATAGAACTTTTTCTCAATGATTTATGATCTTCATCGACTAATATTCAAATGATGGTAGAACCTATGGATTAAGTAAATGTGTTGGGTATGGTATGCACTTTCTCAAAATGGATACAAGGTATATACAATTAAAATTAAAATAGTTAGTTGTAGTTTTAGTTGGTAGGCTACCACTACAATATGGTTAGGGTTCTAAATGGCGCTGATGTATCCTAGACTAATATTTCACATCTTCCCAAATTTCATCCCATTTTTCCATGGATATATTTAAAGGAATACCATGTCTCCAACATAATTCTACATCTCCCATTGATGAATTTCTCCATTTATCTTCTTTCATCAATGAGGATACTTTCTATTATATTTAATTGTCTTATCCATTACCACCATTTTCCACAATTTCAGTCCCTATCAGTTTTTTTCCCAACTCCACCAATATGATGGTGTTATTCACCACTACCCATAAAGGGAATCATAGGATTTTATTTGGATTATTGTGTTGAAACTATTTTTGTAAGAGGAATATACTAGATGAATATGTTTGTCCCATCCTCCTATGATATTAATGGATCATGCTATCTACATTTCCTCAACTCAATGGATATTCTCATCATGAACCTCATTGATATTAGTGTAAATTAAGATATATTCTATGAATACTACAATATGTTCATTGACATAATTTATAAATACTACATTAATTATTTCCATGAATATTTATGTTGTATTAGTGATCCATAATGTCATCACAATTAACTCAAAATTCACACACCTCATATAAAAAGTAGTCTACAGAATATTCCCCCTATTCAATATAACTGTGTATTTTCTAGACCATATATCCTCATTGGATTCATATTTTTCACCAAATAGTTGATTGAATAAGTCATCAATATGAGGAAGTTGATAATTATTCTTTATCCTGATCATGCAGTTATAATGACAATTAATTAAAATGGGAATTGATCTAAAAATCTTCTTGACAATGTGGAAGAGTGCAACCCATAGTAAAGAAATTAATAAAATGAAAAATTTATCCAAATTCTCATTTAGAAGATTCTTCTTCTCATAAAGTAATATATCTTCAAAAATGTTTAGATTCATGGATAATTAGAGTCCCCCATTTATATGATCAATTAAAAATTCGACCTCAGGGTAAGGAGTAAGACTAAAATATTCCTTAGGAATCAATGCTGCATATTCCTTTACAATTGAGATATATTCCATGATTAATCATTCATTATAATCAATTATTTGAGCCAGAGACCTTTTTTCATTGAAAAATAACATCCATTCTTATTAATTTTTTTTCCAAATAATGTTAATCTACCTCCTTTCACTTGTACAGAATCATGGTTTAATTTGTAATATGGATATTGATTTCCCTACCATAACAATTTATGTTGGTTGTATATATGAAATTTTCTTTTCATATGATGATTTGCATCATATTCCACCAAAGGAAATGGGACAAGATTCATTGGGATGTTCGTCACTCAAATTGTGACAAGGGAGGAGTTATAAAAATGGGATGCAATATTTTTCTCTTTTTCTATTTTCACCAACATCACTACACCCTTGATTTTTTTAATGATTGAATAATTCTACTAAACATTCTTTAAATAAAGGAGTATGTAGAACTGAAATCAAAATGTGTGATCAATATTATTGAATAATTAACTAGTGTATTTTTTACCACATAATTTCCTATATCTTCTTAAATATTTTTTATGGAAAAATATCACTCTTGTTTCCTTGGATTTTGTTTGTTGCCTCTGAAACCCTTGTCTTAGAGCATTGGTTTTAAAAGGGTCATGGTTCCATGAATTTATTTATGAAAAATTCATTGAAATTTGTCCATATAATTCCATTCATCCTCTACATTATCTATTTTCTACTATGGACCATGGTTAGTTCGGTGTCCTTCCTTGACACACCTAAATAATTTCTTTACCACATTTATAAATTTATAGGGTTCTTCTTTGGTCACCTTTGATATTGGGATGTTGAAATATTTGGGACTATTAGGTTTCTCCATCAGAATACTAAAATTAATCTATTCTATCTCATTCTTATTCTCATGACACCCTTTATATGGTCGGATCTCTATTTTCTCATTGAGGTCACAATAGAAATTATCCACATACTATCCATTGTCACAGATCAATATGCATTTTTTTAAACTCTATTTTATCCCACCAAATATGTTTTAAACATTGTATTCAAGGAGAGTAAAAATTCTACTAGAAAATCATGAATGAATGTGGATTTAATCCTCATACACCTTGATGTATTCATAATCCTTTTTATCTATGAGGTAAGGGAAGTCCCTATCCAATTATTATTAAGGATTTCATGGAAAATAATTATCGAAAATCATTTTCCACAATTCCATCAACCCAATCAATTTGATCTCTTATTTAGAATTTCTATTATTTATCAATGTCCACCAATGATTAGTTTCACCCTCTATACGATAAATAGCCCTATGAAACATACCTTAATTATAACTTTGATGTACTAATAATATATTCTCAATGGGTTGATTCATTGATATGCTATTATGGGATCATATGATACAATGGAAGTCAGATTCCTTTTTTGCATAAAAGTCCCAATTTACATAGTGATATTTCATTGGTGATTTGGTTTCACATACTAAAAAGGGTTTCTATACAAGACATGATCTATCTATGATAATATAGTCCCAATTATTTTTATTTCCACACTCATCATGTTGGGAATCTCATTGGGGAAGTCTTCAAATTGCATGTCCCATTGAATTTTTATTTCATTCCTCAGATTCACAGGCAATAAATAGAATAAAGGGGATAATACCAATCAATATTTTTAAACTATTATATACAGAAAATGGAATTCAATGAAATTATAGTTATAACTTATTAATTACAATTATTTACATAATAAATGAGTTTTTAATCATCAATATATATTGTCCATGATCGATTAAATAAAAATTATGGTATGTGGTTCTTTTGTTCCCTTGAAGTGGTTCGTATTGATTTTATTAATTCAAGTAATAATAACTCTCATTAGTGTCAAACTAGGTGTGTTGAAAGGACCATTACGTGTACTCCTTCCCAGTTGAGTTGATATCAATGTGATATATTCATGTATTACCCCAATAAACATTTGTGTGATACCCACATTCACAGGTAGTATCCCAAAAAGGTTATATTTTCTTTATAAACCAATTAATATATACTTAAATAAATCAATATATTTTTTAAAATATGTGAATGCATTCATATGAATTTATCCTGTGTTTTCTAATCCTAATCCAATAAATTACAAAAAACATCCTTTGATACCAACTGTTACATAACATCCCTTTAATACACGTAATTATAATAATTAGTACCCAGGTATACACTGAATAAAACTCGCTATATAAAGAAGTATAGTGTCGTTGTGAGTTAGTTAAATTAAATAATAACTTAAAATTATTAAAATATCATTTTTATTCAAAACCTCTTTAATATTCTCGTACTCAAACTGCATTGGATAACATGGGAACATACATATGAAAGGGGTGAGCTATATATCCAATAAGGGAATACACATGGAATAAAATGAAGATAATAATAAATGATGACAATGTTTTTATAAATGATGAATATAAATATTAGGAATCATAATGATAAACAATGAGATATGATAGAACATCATAAAAACGAAGAAACATGTTAAATTTGGAAACAACATAAGACACTTCATCGTAAATAGAGGTCAAGGATAACTTCATAGACATAATGATGGAAAAATTTCCATAAAGGAATCACGTTCACTCCCTTTCCCAAAATAAAATTTCATGATACTAAACACTACCCAATGCATTAGTGTACAATAAAATTTCGAGCACATCCATGACATTCATTTCATCATCATTCATAATTGTTTCCAATATTTTATACATCATGGATTAAAGAATCATAATATTTTATTCTATTATCACGGAGTTTGGAAAACATTCTTGTATGTCCCATTTCAATGATGATGAGGTGTATAAATTTGAAAACCACTAATAGGAAATGGCTACGATATTCACTACTCAATTTTTTATTTCATGGAATATTAAAGTAAAATTTCCATAGCCTAATTGAGTCACATTAAATTAAATAATATAGATTGGTAATAGAGAAGGGGCTTTCTCATAATATGGATATCAACTGGGAAGTAAGAGGGACACAGAAATACATATCTCAATATTTAGAATTGGAACCAGAAGGAAAAATATAATAAAGATTAATAATGTATATAACATATGATATCTTACATGAGTGTGTGACTTCAAATTCATGGGAGGAGATTATGGAGAGATTGGGGAAGCATGGGAGGAACATAAAGAGGGATGTCTAGAGGAATTACATGCTCCCCCAAATTTATGGGAGGAGAAATGGGATCTTGGGTGGTTTTATACATGGAACGAGTGCATATTTTCATTATTGTTACACTAACATGGGGTTTGGACACTATATACTAATATAAAAAAATTATAGAAAGCATAAGATGGTTAATTCCCATGTTTTCTTCAAAATTTGTATGTTTTTCATTACATTAAAAGACAATGATCTCAAAATAATAAAATAATATGCTTGATTGTATTGAAGTGAGCCATAAACATGATGAATTGGTTTTGAAACCTTATATTATATTTATGGTTTTAGAGGATTCACTATGGATTTATAAAATTAAAAAAACATATAATCGCAATATTTTAAATCTAAAACATATATATTGTCATCAAAACCATTTATGATATTAAATATATCACTATTTTGGTCATTATTTATGTTATAATACATTGAGTAAATTTATACTGTAATTAATTTTTACCCAAAAATTCTATTGTCTCAAAAAATTATGAATAATTTCAATGTTCCAATGCCAAAAATTATATTTTCCTTAAAAATATACTAAATATGTGCATTTTCTATTTTAAAATAAGAATCAATATTTATTGTCAAATATTGTGTATTTTTAAAATAATAGTATTCAATCTATTATAGAAATTAAATTTGAAAACATAAATGAAACACCCCAAGCTTCTACGGTACGCTTCTCTTTGAATAATGCTATAGCGTGTGTTGTACGCAACACCGAGTTCTAACAACCAATCAAACTAGCCGTTATGAATAGTAATACCTACTTTTTAAAATTATATATATTTTATATTTCAAAATGGACTTCATTTTTGGATTCGGAATATCTAATTTAGCCTAAGGTGAAATTTTTGTACTTTTCGGATAACTTTCATATTTTGATGAATAGTGAAAATTACTAAATTTTAATTAAAAACAATTTTTTTTAATCAAAATAATTAATAGTGAAAAATTATGAATTTTATTAGTTTTAAAGTATATTTAGAATATATTTTTATCATTTAATATAATGTTGGTCATTGGACATAATTTTACAATTAAACCGAACATAATCAAGTGTCAATCTTTTGATAGTTATTATCTCTTAAAAACACACTTCTTGTTTTGACAGCGGTAATTAATTTTAAATTAATTTCTGCCACTTCTGTGTTTTGAATTTAGGAAAATGGATTCCATATTTGGAATCAGGATTTTCAAATTGTGTAAATAGGTATCTTTTATTTTTAGACATTTTGAATAATTACTGCGGTAAATATTTTATTTACCATGGTTAAGGGTAAATCTGGTAAATAAGGGTTAAAAATATAATATTATAATAATACTAAATTACCCTAAAACGTATCTTAACCCTATTGGTTGATACATGGTCGACCATGGACATCTGTGGGTCGATTTTGGGACCCCATGGATCCACTTGTAAGTGATAATGACACTTTATTTTAATTAAGTTAAAATGAATACAAAAATGACACAAGCATATATCCTTTAGAAAAACAATTGTTACATAGGGTTATATATGTTGGATTTTATATTATAAATATTCATTAGAAAGCTAAAAAGAGTTCCTACGTAATGATATTTTATTTATAATTTTTATACATTAAATAATTTATTTTATTTATGACACAAAGATGATGCAGTAATTACTATAATAGTGAAAAATTAAAATAATTGATATTATAAATACCCCAATAAATATAATATGAAACTTTTAATAAATTAGCCTAATTTTATAGGATAATATGATATATTAGGATTGATTTAATTGACTTTGTTTGATGTAATTAATCTTTTATAAGTTTCAAAAAAATCAACTATTGAATACTGTCAAAATTGACATAAAATAGTTCTTAAAACAAATATTATATTATTAATTGATATTAAATTCATAAAAATCTAAGGTTCGGCCAAGAGACTTATATCATGATAGTTTCATCATTAATGGACCACTTGGGGGTCTCTTGTATGTATGTAGTATGTTTATTAACCATATTATATAAAAATACAAAGACACATTGTAAAAGTGAAACTAATTAACTTAGAGTTAATACTTAATGATAAGGTTAATATAAGTACCCAAACCTGTCTAAATTCTATTGGTTGAGTTGTTTTAGACCCATCCCCACCTTAACCTTTGAATAGTCAACTTTGGATCCATTAGAAACCGAATATGAATTTATTGTAAATTAATATTTCTAGCTTTTCCAAAGGTGCCCCTCACCCCTCTTATAAAAGGTCACTCCTCATTCTCATTTCTTTACACCATAAAAGCCTTTTGTTCGGCCAAACTCTGCCCAAATACTCTACCATATTCCCTCACTACAACCTAGGGGCCTTAGTTTGATCAGAAAGCCAACCTATGGAGCCCTTTTGATCAAATCAAAAGGAAGAACCCGAAGAAGAGGTAATGATTTCACCACCCATTTCTAAGTTCATTTCTTCTTCCACTTCTTCTTCCTTTGTTGTTACCATTCTAAAATAATAAATCCAGTATCATATATATACTATGATGTTATTATAAATATGGTACAACCATATTCAGTACTCTATCCACCCTTTGAATAACATGTCACCATATGTGCGTACGTACGGTTTACCGTCTCCACGTCGTGGTGTAATTGTTATTCAATATAATATTATTTGGATGGTTATAATAATGATGTGAAACTCATGTAAATAATAAATATAACATGTTAAGGATTCTGTATATATGATATACCATCCATTTATATATTATTTTAATATCAAAAGAATGATATTGTCGCTCGTGCGTACGTACGGACTACCGTCTCCACGAACGCGATGAGATTCATTCTCCATCGTATCCATTCAAGTATAATTATCATTTGATGATTTAAAAAATGATGTTTAAGGACTTGATATCATTATAGATATGAATAATATAAAACCTATCCTTTACAAACATGTCTTACATAACAAAACATATAAATGAAAATGAGTAAGTTATCACCCGAAACGACGATAATTCAACGATATTATTAACAAATCAATGTTAAAAGATCATATATGATATCATATTAATATATATGATTCTTGTATAATTTAATAACAATTATTTCACCATTATACAGGAGGTTAACCTACCCCAACCAAGGAAAAGTACAAGGTAAGGGTTATTTCACAATCTCTTCATTATCCGAGGTTGTTTATATGTAATAATCTACTGGGATCTCTTTATCATCCACATCCATGTTTCTTAAAAATGTATTTCAAAATATTTTTACTATTTACTAGAATATGATTTAAAGTCATTTATACCCTTTTTTACTTTTATAAGTGGTTTATAAAGGAATCTTTCGGTCGTTTTCAAAACAATGTCCTTTTTAACCTTTTCTACAGAATTAAGGTAAGAATGTTTTTTTAACTTATACGGTGGGTGCGGCTATTTTCCGCCGTTATAAAATCTTCAAAGCTTCCCTTACAAGCTTATAAGAATATTTTCAAAGAAAATGATTTATTTTATATGGATCTTAAATTATTTCAAAATAAAAGGAGATATTTCTTTAAAAAGAATTTTGATTTCATCTATGTCAACATCATTTGATGGATTTTAAGATTATTTGAAGTTGATTTATTATGATACAAAACTTCTATATTGTATTGAAGGTTTTGTGATATGTTTTACTACGGATGTGCTATTTTTATACCATTCATATTTTATGGTGAATGTATTGACATTTCGTATGCTATTTTTAATACGAATGTTTATGTTATGTTTAAACCTTTTCATATCGGAATGCATTGGACTTAATATGTGACGGGTGGAGCCCGCTATAGCTCCTCGATGCATCGGTAGGTCTCATGAGACAAACTAGTGTTTTGGCACAAGGCCTTGACAAAATCTTATTTGTAGTCTTGGCACGAGGCCTTGACTATGTGGTTATGATAGTCTAGCATTATGCATTCCAACATTATGAAAGTGGTTATTGATTTTTGCATGTGATTATTCGATTAATAGAATATCCATGTGAATAAGTAAATGGCATTATTTCATTTTATTTATGTCGTACCATGTTGAAAGTTCATGTTTGAAAGGCTTTTGTTTTAGTTATACATTGCCTTAAATGTTTATTCTTATTTATGAAAGTTTCCGCTATATTGTTATCCTTACTGGGCATTTGAGCTCACCCCTTTTCTATGTTTTATTTTTCCCAGTAAGTGAAGAAGTAAATTATGAATGACCTGCAGGGATATTATGTGGGGATATGAGTGTGGATTATGGAGACATTATGTTGTTGTAGTAGTTTTTCATTTTATGATGTAATGTAAAACTTATGAATATATCTACTATTTCCAAAGCTACTAAACCAATCGGTCTTTCGAGATTTTATCTTTCTTGTGATCATGCCAATGTTATGTATTAATGCACCGAATCTGGGTAACTAGGGTCGGGGCGTTACAGTTGGTATCAAAGGAAGTTTAGTACAATCCTTGGAAGCTAGATTTAGATAAACTCTAATTAGAGCACGTAGACCTAAGATGAACTTTGAGGATTAGTATAGAAGAACTTCCTAGAATTTTGGTATTGTAGAGATTTTGTGAGTTTTCCGAACAATACATCCCTGTCTGGATATGAGCAGGTAGAGGCGGCTCTGGCACAGATGTACCTAGGGGTAAAACCCGAAAACACCGCTTTGAGCTAGACTCGAACGGGAACTGGTGCACGACAACGGGCCTTGCTGCACTCTTGGATACGAAACTCCCGGGGGATATGCTTAGGATAACTCTCATTTTCATTACAAATCATTATGAAGGGTTTATGAGTATATAATTCCTCAAAGAAAACATTTTTATGATTATGGATTATATACATAAATAGTTCAATTTATGTTAAGTGTTTTATAAGTATGGGATTATGTATTTTGATTCGTAAACTGATCTAGTTTATGACATTGTTTAGATATGGCGCCTAGTGGAAGAAATGGAAACCATATCAATGCACGCACTCCATGTAGGGATTGCCCTCCTGCTCAAGATAATTATAGTGGAGCTGGTGATGAAACTGGAGCCGATCAGCTAATCACCATACTAGGACAACTTACTCAGGTTATGAATAATAACCTTACCCGTATGGAGCACCCTGATCCGCAGCATGGAGGGTCAATGTTAGATCGATTCATGAGGCAACAAACACCAACGTTCAATGGGAATACAAATCCCTTAGTAGCCGAGCAGTGGATAAATTCCCTAGAGAAAATATTTCAGGCATTGGGGAGCAGTGAAAGGGAAAAAGTTATCATGGCAGTTTACCGCCTCACTGGAGATGCTGATCAATGGTGGTCATTGATTCAAAACATGAAGGAAGATGATGAAATATCAAATATGGAATGGAGGGAGTTCAAAGATCTTTTTTTAGAAAAATACTTTCCTCGCGACCATCGAGCAGATATGGAAAGGCAATTTCTGAGTCTGAGACAAAAGGAGGATGAGAATGTCACAAAGTATGAGGCTAACTTTACAAGGTTAGTGAGGTATGCTGGAGATTATATTCACAACCCAAGAAGTAAGATTGATCGTTTCTTTGATGGGTTAAAACCATTTCTCCGTCGAGCATTAGTATCACAATCCTTCTCATATTACGAAGACATTGTCTCATGTGAAATCAAGACCGAAAGGGAATTCTATAAGTCTTATGACTTTAAAGGAAAGCAAGAGAAGAAGAGACCTGCTGATCAATCTGATAATGGAAATAAGGGGAAGAAGGGAAAGGTTGAATATCCATCCTGTGGTAAATGTGGGAAGAAACACCCCGGTACTTTCATGAAGGGAATGGGAGTCTGTTACAAGTGTGGTGAAAAGGGCCACCAAGCTCGTGATTGCAAAGGGAAGAAGGAAGCAACCAACGTTCAGTGCTACAATTGCAGGGAGATGGGACATTATGCGAATGAATGTCCTAAGCATCAGGAGAACTTACCTCAGAAAAGGCCAAGGGATCAAGGCCAGGCTTATGCTATCACTACTGCAGAGGTAGAAGCTCCAAAAGACGTGGTGGCAGGTAATTTAATGGGTTCCTCAAGTTTAGAAAATGCATTATTTGACTCTGGATCGTCGCATTGTTTCATATCTTCCCAGTTTGCTATGAAAATTAGATATTTCCAATTTGATTTAATAAGGGATTTGTCAGTTAAAACTCCTAAGGGAAGTATCATTGCAACAAAGTTTTGTGAATCAGTCCCCATTAGGGCACATAAATTTTCTTTATCTGCTGATCTCATCGTCATACCTATGATTGAGTTTGATATAATCCTCGGTATGGACTGGCTTTCGGACTATGATGCAAAGATTTATTGTAAGAAGAAAGAGGTTACGATTCTTGATGATAATGATAAGGAACACCTTATCTTTAGAGCAGAATCGTCACCACCTAATTCATATTTAGATCCACCCCTAGTAGCTCATCTTAATTCAATTATTGGGGAGGAAGAGAATGAAATAACTGTCAGTGAGGAAATGAATGTTAAAATAGAGGATGTACCTATTGTGAAAGAATTTGTAGATGTATTTCGGGAAGATTTACCTGGACATCCTCCAGAACGAGAAGTTGAGTTTTCCATTGATTTGATTCCTAAATCAAGGCATATATCAAATACCCCTTATAAAATGGCCACTGTAGAGTTAGTCGAACTAAAGAAACAACTAGAGGAATTGAGTAATAAGGGATTTATTCTCCCTAGTGTTTCTCCATGGGGAGACCCTGTTCTTTTTGTTAAAAAGAAAGATGGGTCTATGAGGTTATGTATCGACTACAGGGAGATCAATGCTATAACGATAAAGAACAAGTATCCCCTACCTCGTATTGATGATTTATTTGACCAAATGCATGGAGCTCAATACTTTTCAAAGATTGACCTTCGATCTGGATACCATCAGTTGTGTGTGAACAAGGAATACATTCTGAAGACATCATTTCGAACCAGGTACGGGCATTACGAGTTTACTGTAATGTCATTTGGATTGACTAATGCACCCTCTGTATTCATGGATCTGATGAATAGAGGTTTCAAGGAGTATCTCGATGAATTTGTGGTGTTATTTATTGATGATATCTTGGTATACTCCAAAACCTACGAAGATCATGAAAATCACTTGCGCATTATCTTGAAGACTCTGAGGAGGCATGAATTATATGGGAAGTTTAGCAAGTGTGAATTCTGGCTTCATGAGATTTCTTTTCTTGGCCATATTGTCTCTAAAGATGGAATCTCTGTTGATCCTTCTAAGACCAAGGCAATCGAAGAATGGCCAGCACCTACGAGTATAACTGAGGTACGTAGTTTTATCGGTTTGGCAGGTTATTATCGACGTTTCGTCCAGAATTTTGCCCGATTGGCTAACCCGTTAACGAAGCTCACACGTAAAGGGGTTAAATTTGTTTGGACAAAAGAGTGTGAAGAATGTTTTGAAGAACTAAAGAAAAGATTAGTCAATGCTCCTATATTGACTCTACCATCGGGGAATGATGGGTTCGTTATTTATAGTGATGCATCAAAGAAAGGACTTGGCTGTGTCCTTATGCAGAATGATAGAGTTATTGCCTATGCATCACGACAGTTGAAAATTCATGAACAAAACTATCCTACTCATGATCTCGAGTTAGCAGCTGTGATCTTTGCTTTGAAGATATGGAGGCACTACCTCTATGGTAAAAAATGTGAGATTTATACTGATCACAAGAGTTTGAAGTATATTTTCTCACAAAAAGAACTCAACATGAGGCAAAGGAGATGGCTTGAATTACTCAAGGATTATGATTGTACGATACACTACCACCCGGGGAAGGAAAACAAGGTGGCAGATGCTTTGAGTAGAAAAGACCATGGAGTTTTGAACAATATGAGAATTGAAAGGGATCCAATTTTCATGGATCTAGTGAAGATGGACATGGGAATAACCAAGGAAGGTGAAACATCAATGCTTTTTCAAATGGTTGCCAAACCATCTTTACTAGAAAGGATTAAGAGTTCTCAGACTGATGATGAAGAATTACAAAAGAAGATTAAAGCTGTAAATGATGGGAGATTGAGAGACTTTGTGTATGAAGATGGAATTTTTAAATTCGGGAAGAGACTTTGTGTTCCCGATTTACCTGATCTAAAAAGGGAATTGCTGGATGATGCTCATAGTTCCAATTTCTCTATACACCCTGGGAGCACAAAAATGTATAGAGATTTGAAGGAACATTTTTGGTGGGACAACATGAAGAGGGAGATTGCTGATTTTGTGTCAAGAGTTATGGTTTATCAACAAGTGAAAGCTAGAAGGCAACAGCCTGGAGGAGTCATGCAACCTCTTCCCATACCAGAGTGTAAATGGGACACTATTACGATGGACTTTGTCATGGGGCTACCAAAGACTCCTAGAAGGAATGATGCAATATGGGTTATTGTTGATCGCCTTACCAAGTCAGCACATTTTCTTGCTATAAGAGAAGATCTACCCCTGGAACCTCTATCAAGACTATATATTAATGAAGTTGTGAGACTTCATGGAGTACCCTTATCAATTTTTTCTGATCGTGATCCCCGTTTTACTTCAAGATTTTGGAAAAGTCTTCAGAAATCCCTGGATACTGAACTTCATTTGAGCACTGCTTACCACCCTCAGACAGATGGACAATCAGAACGGACTATTCAGACCTTAGAAGACATGTTGATATCTTGCTCACTTGACTTTCAGGGTATGTGGGATCAATATTTACCACTGGTAGAATTTGCTTATAACAATAGCTTCCATTCGAGTATACAGATGGCACCATATGAAACGTTATACGGAAAGAGATGCTGTACACCAACCTGTTGGGATGACATTGGTGAAAGAAAACTTGTAGGCCCAGAACTGGTGGAGGAAACAGTGGAAAAGGTGAAAGTAATCCAAAATCACATCAAAGCAGCTCAAAGTAGGCAGAAGAGCTATGCCTATAATCGAAGGAGGGATTTGGAATTTCAAGTCGGTGATCATGTTTTCCTGAAGGTATCTCCGTGGAAGGGAGTCATAAGTTTTGGTAAGAAAGGTAAATTGAGTCCCAGGTACATCGGACCTTTCGATATTTAGAACAAATTGGGGTTGTAGCTTACCGATTGGCAATGCCGCCAAGTCTCTCCAAAGTTCACGATGTGTTCCACGTATCTCTGTTGAGGAAATACATGCCTGATCCAACGCATGTACTCACCTATGAGGAATTAGACCTGGAACCTGATTTTTCCTATTGTGAAGAGCCCGTCAGGATTCTTGATACGAGAGAACAACTACTGAGAAACCGGGCGACACGTCTGGTAAAAGTTTTGTGGAGAAACCATAAGATGGAAGAGGCAACGTGGGAACCCGAGGAACTTATGATGAAGAACCACCCTAGTCATTTCATGCGATAGTATTCTAGAAATTTCGAGGAAGAAATTATTTGAAGGAGGGGAGAATGTAACACCCCAAGATTCTACGGTACACTTCTCTTTGAATAATGCGATAGCGTGTGTTATACGCAACACCGAGTTCTAACAACCAATCAAACTAGCCGTTATGAATAGTAATAACTACTTTTTAAAATTATATATATTTTATATTTCAAAATTGACTTCATTTTTGGATTCGGAATATCTAATTTAGCCTAAGGTGAAATTTTGGTACTTTTTGGATAACTTTCATATTTTGATGAATAGTGAAAATTACTAAATTTTAATTAAAAACAATTTTTTTTAGTAAAAATAATTAATAGTGATACATTATGAATTTTAGTAGTATTAAAGTATATTTAGAATATATTTTTACCATTTAATATAATTTTGGTCATTGGACATAATTTTACAATTAAACCGAACATAAACAAGTGTTAATCTTTTGATAGTTATTATCTCTTAAAAACACGCTTCTTGTTTTGACAGCGGGAATTAATTTTAAATTAATTTCTTCCACTTCTGTGTTTTGAATTTAGGAAAATGGATTCCATATTTGGAATCAGGATGTTCAAATTGTGTAAATAGGTAACTTTTATTTTTAGACATTTTGAATGATTACTGCGGTAAATATTTTATTTACCATGGTTAAGGGTAAATCCGGTAAATAAGGGTTAAAAAAATAATATTATAATAATAATAAATTACCCTAAAACGTGTCTTAACCCTATTTTTTGATAAATGGTCGACCATGGACATCTTTGGGTCGATTTTGGGACCCCATGGATCCACTTGTAAGTGATAATGACACTTTATTTTAATTAAGTTAAAATGAATACAAAAATGACACAAGCATATATCTTTTAGAAAAACAATTGTTAAATAGAGTTATTTATGTTGGATTTCTGATTATAAATATTAATTAGAAAGATAAAAAGATTTCCTACATAATTATATTTCATTTATAATTTTTAGACATTAAATAATTTATTTTATTTATGACACAATGATGATGAAGTAATTACTATAATAGTGAAAAATTAAAATAATTGATATTATAAATACCCAAATAAATATAATATGAAACTTTTAAAAAATTAAACGAATTTTCTAGGATAATATGATATATTAGGATTTATTTAATTGACTTTTTTCTAAGTAATTAATCTGTTATGAGTTTCACAAAAATCAACTATTGAATAGTGTCAAAATTGACAAAAAAGAGTTCTTAAAACAAATATTATATTATTAATTGATATTAAATTCCTAAAAATCTAAGGTTCGGCCAAGAGACTTATATAATGATTGTTTCATCATTAATGGACCACTTTGGGGTCGCTTATATGTATGTAGTAAGTTTATTAACCATATTATATAAAAATACAAAGAGACATTGTAAAAGTGAAACTAATTAACTTAGAGTTAATACTTAAAGATAAGGTTAATATAAGTACCCAAACCTGTCTAAATTCTATTGGTTGAGTTGTTTTCGACCCATCCCCACCTTAAACTTTGAATAGTCAACTTTGGAGCCATTAGAAACCGAATATGAATTTATTGTAAATTAATATTTCTAGCTTTTCCAAAGGTGCCCCTCACCCCTCTTATAAAAGGGCACTCCTCCTTCTCATTTCTTCACACCTTCAAAGCCTTTTGGTTCGGCCAAACTCTGCCCAAATACTCTCCCAACTTCCCTCACTACATCCTAGGGGCCTTAGTTTGATCAGAAAGCCAACCTACGGATCCCTTTTGATCAAATCAAAAGGAAGAACCCGAAGAAGAGGTAATGATTTCACCACCCTTTTCTAAGTTCATTTCTTCTTCCACTTCTTCTTCCTTTGTTGTTACCATTCTAAAATAATAAATCCAGTATAATATATATACTGTGATGTTATTATATATATGGTACAACCATATTCATTATTCTATCCACCCTTTGAATAACATGTCACCATACGTGCGTACGTACGACTTACCGTCTCCACGTCGTGGTGTAATTGTTATTCAATATAATATTATTTGGATGGGTATAATAATGATGTGTAACTCATGTAAAGAATAAATATAACATGTTAAAGATTCTGTATATATGATATACCATCCATTTATATATTATTTTAATATCAAAAGAATGATATTGTCGCTCATGCGTACGTACGGACTACCGTCTCCACGAACGCGATGAGATTCATTCTCCATCGTATCCATTCAAGTATAATTATCATTTGATGATTTAAAAAATGATGTTTAAGGACTTGATATCATTCTGGATATGAATAATATAAAACATATCCTTTACAAACATGTCTTACGTAACAAAACATATAAAATAAAATGAGTAACTTAACACCCGAAACGACGATAATTCTAAGATATTATTAACAAATCAATGTTAAAAGATCATATATGATATCATATTAATATATATGATTCTTTTATAATTTAATAACAATTATTTCACCATTATACAAGAGGTTAACCTACCCCAACCAAGTAAAAGTACAAGGTAAGTGTTATTTCACAATCTCTTCATTATCCGAGGTTGTTTATATGTAATAATCTACTGGGATCTCTTTATCATCCACATCCATGTTTCTTAAAAATGTATTTCAAAACATTTTTACTATTTACTAGAATATGAGTTAAAGTCATTTATACCCTTTTTGACTTTTATAAGTGGTTTATAAAGGAATCTTTCGGTCGTTTTCGAAACAAGGTCCTTTTTAACCTTTTCGACAGAATTAAGGTAAGAATGTTTTTTTTAACTTATACGGCGGGTGCGGCTATTTTCTGCCATTATAAAATCTTCAAAGCTTCCCTTACAAGCTTATAAGAATATTTTAAAATAAAATGTTTTATTTTATATGGATCTTAAATGATTTCAAAATAAAAAGAGATATTTCTTTAAAAAGAATTTTGATTTCATCTATGTCAACATCCTTTGATGGATTTTAAGATTATTTGAAGTTGATTTATTATGATACAAAACTTCTATATTGTATTGAAGGTTTTGTGATATGTTTGACTATGGATGTGCTATTTTTATACCATTCATAGTATATGGTGAAAGTATTGACATTTCGTATGCTAGTTTTAATACGAATGTTTATGTTATGTTTAAACCTTTTCATATGGGAATGCTTTGGACTTAATATGTGACGGGTGGAGACCGCTATAGCTCCTCGATGCATCGGTAGGTCTCATGAGACAAACTAGTGTCTTGTCACAAGGCCTTGACAAAATCTTATTTGTAGTCTTGGCACGAGGCCTTGACTATGTGGTTATGATAGTCTGGCATTATGCATTCCAACATTATGAAAGTGGTTATTGATTTTTGCATGTGATTATTCGATTAGTAGAATATCCATGTGAATAAGTAAATGGTATTATTTCATTTTATTTATGCCGTACCATGTTGAAAGTTCATGTTTGAAAGGCTTTTGTTTTAGTTATACATTTCCTTAAATGTTTATTATTATTTATGAAAGTTTCCGCTATATTGTTATCTTTACTGGGCATTTGAGCTCACCCCTTTTCTATGTTTTATTTTTCCCAGGTAGTGAAGAAGTAAATTATGAATGACCTGCAGGGATATTTTGTGGGGATATGAGTGTGGATTATGGATACATTATGTTGTTGTAGTAGTTTTTCATTTTATGAGGTAATGTAAAACTTATGAATATATCTAGTGTTTCCAAGGCTAATAAACCAATCGGTCTTTCGAGATTTGATCTTTCTTGTGATCATTCCAATGTTATGTAATAATGCACCGACTCTGGGTAACTAGGGTCGGGGCGTTACAATAAAAATGATATGATGATTTATAATTAATATATATTATTGAAAAGTAGTATTTTATAAAAAATTTATGTTATTAAAAAATCTATTAATTCCTCAAAATAAGTGTCTTAATTTTCCATGAAAACAAATTACAAATACAATATGTGTTTTCCTCTATCAAAATAAAAATCATTTATAATGTAACAATAATAAGATGAAAATATATTCCCCATTATATGATACATATACTCATATTTTGTGATCATGATACATATCACATTAAAATGCCAGGAAATACCCAAAGATAAGGTGCGTGATGATGAGACTATTATTGGGTGGTTCGACATACATGGGTTGGGCCGTAATCATGATAAAATTAAATTCATCATGTATATGGTATTGATCATTCCTATATTGTTGGATCTTAGAATTTTCGTTGTAATTGGTAAAATCCCATTTTTTCCATCTCTCCCAAAATAACTGATAAATTAGCTTCATTGGGTAGAATCATCCTAGTTGAGGCCAAAATAGCCTATATATGTGTCGACTGGATTATTTCAAAACACTATATTTATACTAATAATGAATGTAGTGGTGAATGGATATTTTATCATTGATAAAGATTCATTAAAATAATATAAATCCCAAATAATATAATAAAACCAAATATGTGAATCTGTTTTCTATACCAATGTTACATAAAAATATATATATTTAAATCATAAGGGAAAGTTTATTTATAAATTTTTGGGTTGTTACATGATTGACTTAGGAATATGAATATTATCTAAATAATAATATTATAGATATGAGATAAAAATTTTATATGAATAATAACAACATCATTAATTTATAAAAATGATTTATAAAACATTGAAATTAACACCTTATATAAGGCCCCAGCCTTAAACCTTACTTAATCTTGAGTTATTACAAGATTACACATTGAGGATCTTTTCAGGTTTAGAGTTTTAGAGAATTAGATCATGAAACTTGAATTACATTCCACATTTAAACAACATGGTTACATAAAAGACAATATTCATTCTTCCCATCAACGGAAACATATTTAAAATAAAACACGGATTCTTTCATGACACATCCTTGACAATATCATCACATCATGTACCTTTCCCATGACCTGTGAAAAACATTTCAAAAACTTGGGATGAGCATAAAAAGCTCAGTAAGGGTTATAAAAATATGGAAAGGAAACATGAGTTCATATATACATAAGAATGAAATCATACTTTACCCATAAAACATAGGCACTTTAACATACCTCATCAAACCATGAATAAATCAAAGAAATCATAATAAATAAAGGTAACTTGAGGCATTCATAACATTCTTACGTAGGGAGTAACCCACTTGGTTACATTTGGAATACCCATCACAGTATATTCCCTAAATCTCTTCGGAGAAACCTTAATGTTTTACTCCTTCACGTTACCCAATGCATTGGAGATCTATATCGGGCTCACCCGCCCTTAGTTTATCACGGAACCACCCGTTTTCATAACAATGCCCAATAACCATAACATAAACGTATCACAAAAAACATGCATAAAGTAAAAATAACATTTCCACATTTCAATCACAATATAACATTTTAGTATATTGAAATAATGAATCCTTTCAAAAATAAACCATTTCCAAAACCATTTAAAACATTTAAAAAGTAGATTTTTGAATCAAAGTGTCCCATACCACCTTGAAGATTTTAACAATTTAAACCATTAATATACATATAAATATATACTTAAAACCACTTTGAAAACATGGATATTAATAAGAACAAGTAATTAAAACATTTAAAGCGATATTTTGGTTAAAGGGGTTCCACCAAAATTAGAGACACCTGAATACAGTAATTGAGGAATAACATTTAGTCAGAACTTTATAATATCATGAGAATAAATGGATTCATGATATAATATTCCCAAGTACAGTATATACACCATATAAGAGTGAATTGGTGCATAAAAACAATGAAGTCTGAGTAGAGATGTAAAATGTGATGAAATCCCTTATAAAGAAGGTATCCTTAAATTAAGGATAAATCAATCTCAAAATTATGTGTGACAAATATAAATACACCCAATATAATTGGATATTAAGTGTAAAACAATAAAAGGTCATTCAAACATATTCAAAGGATGACATATTCAAAAACTACATGTTGAACCCAAAGAAATCGAAATTGGGTTAAAAAGTTCCCTTGGTAAAATTCGACAGCCTAACGACGTCACTTAAAAAATTCAGAAATTGAGTTGATGAGAGATAAAAAGGGAATATCATCACTTGGACATAAAATTTACATCAATCAGGATATAGAAGAACATATCCCAACATAATAGTATGTGAATTAAAAGACAAAACAAACGAAGTCTTTTAAAATGAGGAGGGTGAAAGGTTCCGTTACAGACATGGGTATCTTTCGAAACATACACCTCGTGAAAGAAGGACAATACAAAATTGATGTAAATACTCATAAAAGAATGTATATTACACAATGAGTAAAATAATGGGAAGTACATACAACACTCAAAGGAAATTGTGGCAAATGTAGCATAAATCTCACGGGTATAAAAGTGAGATGAAAAATCACTTACGAAAACTTGGCAGCCTAACGGCGCCACTTAAAACATCCAAAAATAGATTGATGAGATAAAATAGGGTATCTCATCACATTAAAACAAAATTTACATAAAGATGAATATGAAAGAACATCCCACATCATAACAAATTGTAGCTTAAACTAGGTGACATAAAGGGGAGTACTTAAAGAGAAAGAGAGAGGTTAGATCTCATACGAAAATTCGGCAGCCCAACGGCGCCACTCGAAACATCCAAAATGGATTGATGAGAGAGAATAGGTTATCTCATCATATGAACATAAAAATTAGAGTATGATTAATATAAAATAACATCCCAATAATAAGAAAGATGAGCTTAGAAGGAATGACATAAAAGAGTGTACTTAAGAAGAAAGAGAGGAGTAAGATCCCTTACCTCGGGTCCGACTTGACTCAATCATTCTTTAACGTCCTGAATAATAAACATGAGTTAATTTCCACTTTATTAAGAACCTTTTTCTAGTTCATTATTCCTTTTAGATCACTTATTATCATGTTATAAACATTATGTAAACATTTAAGTTAATAATGTTTGTTTTGCCGATATTTGGTTCTTAAGTCGAAAGTGGACTTCTTACAATTACATGTTGTTCGTTTTGTCAAACGTTCTTTATATCCAGAATGAAATTCCTGATTTGTATAGCATATATATCATATATATCCAGAATATACATGTATTTATAATATTACATAATCATTTAGAGGTAAGAAATGAAATGCACCGTTCATGGAGACGGTAAGCCGTACGTACGCATGAATGCTACTTTCATTTATATCTCATACTTTAATAGAAATAAATAATAATGATATATAGGTATATTATAATTCAAGTATAACATAATATATAATAACATTAAATCCATTCTTTATACGTCCCACGTATGGCATTGACGAATCACATCACTTTGAGGGGGCGGTAGTCCGCACTTCCTAAAATGAAGATATCGTGTATACCCATAATGGAAACAATAATGGTATGACATAAATGAAAAATACAGAAGATTAAGGAAAGAATAAACATATTATATATCATATATAAAAATAGTGACATCATAATGGCCACCTTTGAATGTGTTAAATGAGTATTGAACAATCATCGTTTCGGGAGGCAGAATTTCGCCATCAACGGAAACCGTATGTTCTTTAACCATTTGATGTAGTTGTGTGAGAGTGTAGCTCGAATAAATATTATAAAAACATCCTAGTATATTGAAGATACTGGTGTTGTTACAAAAGAAGTAAATAAAAAGATTTTAGGGGGTTGGAGAAGAAAAATAAAACAAATGAACATGAGAGAATGAATTACCTTTAAAAGTGTAACTCCTTTTGATTTGAGCCTAAAGGATTCCATTGAAAGGGTTCTGCCCAAAGGGAATCCTCTAGGATTAGGAGAGGGATGTGTAGAGAGTAAATGGTCAGGGTATGGCCGATCCAAATGCTTGAGGAGTTTGTGAAATGAGGTAGAGGTGGGGGCCTTTTATAAGAGGAGAGGAGGGGCACTTTTGGAAATCATGAAACTATTATTTTATTTTCAAAAGTGTTTCGAATTTCTAAGGTCCCACATTGATATATTTCTAATATAATATGATAAGTCTTCGAAATATTCCCATCCAATAGTTTTTGGACAAGTTTAGGTCTTAGATTTTATATTATCGTTTCATTTTATTTAAACTGTTCATTAATGAGGTCATTGTTGCATCATCATGATGTCATAATTAAATTAATTTATTTAATGTCTAAAAATTATAAAAAAAATATCCTGATGTAGAAAATCTTTTTATATTTCCAAAGAGTATTTATATACAAAATATGATTAGTATAACCCCTTTTAAAAATTGTTTTAGTAAAACAATTTATAATAGTGTCATTTTCACCTTTATTTAAAAAAAAGGCATTAAAGTCATTATCTCACCCAAGAGGCTCCATAGGGTCCCCTGAATCGACTCATGGGTTGTCTTGGTCGGCCATGACTCATCCAATAGGGGTAGGACAAGTGTCCGGGTTTTTTCATATTTTTATAATATCATTTTTATCTTAAATTACACTAATTATCTCTAATCGAGATTAATGAAAAAAAATTACTATTCACCAAAAAATTATTTTCATCCCATTCAACCACATTTTACATACTAATGACAACCATGTATGTCGGATTTTCAAAATTCAATACACATTTGTTGTAAACTTTCATTTAACTGAAAAACCAGTTTTCTTGATTACCACTTAGTGGTTTCACTATTCATCAAAAATTGGAGTTTTTCAGAAAATTACCAAAACTTCACTCTAAGCTATATTCGATATTCCGAATTCAAAAATGATGTTTATATTAACTAATTCAAATAATATAATTAGAATTAATTAATTTAATAATTAACTTCCGCTGTCAAAACAAATAGCGTGTTTTTAAGAAACAATATATATCAAAAGATTCATATTTGTTTATGTCGAATTTCAAAGTGAAATTAATTCCAAAGTCCACCATTGAATAAAATGGTAAAAATATTTTAAGGGTTCACTTTAAAACCAATTCAAAAGATAATATAATCATATAAATAAGTTATATTACAATAGGTTTTGAATTAAAATACAACATTTTTCACTTATTCATAAAAAATGAACTTTATCGGAAGAATAACAAAAACATACACAAAGTAAATTTTGATGTCCCAATTATAAAGAAGGATTTTATTTGGTCCAAAAGAATGTATAAGAGTACCAAAAATATATTTAAAGAGGGTTCTCCATCAAAAGGTGATAAGTGAACCTTTAGTGAAAGCTAGGGTATATACGCCTAAAATTGAATTCTTTCCGTATTTTAAGCCTTTATCTTTTATTGGATAAATGTAAAAACATTTAAAAACATATATAATCATATTTTAGTTATTTATATCCATTCTCGCCAATACAACGGCTACATGTTAAATGCCATTTAAAATAATATTATTTTATTATTAGAGTGCAACGTAAGATTCCCAAGAAACTCGTTGTTGCGTGTTGGGTACGCCATCGAGCATAGCGTCCCCTTTAAAGTCAGATTAATATTTTATTCACAAATATGGATAAATATGAAAATGTCATATTCTTTATTTACCTGGGGTGTTACATCCTTCCCCCCTTTTGGGAATTACATCCTCGCAATTTTAAAATTGGGCTTGGAAACATCCTTGAAAGTCCCACATCGGAAGAAGAGTCGGTAAAACAATCACTTTAAAATAAATAAAGATAAGTACAAAGGTCACATGAGTTAACCCATACTAGGATTAAAAGTATGAAAACATGGACATGGAGGAGAAAACATAGGGTTATGTTCTGATGAAGAGTGATAGAAAACATGTTTAGGAGAAAGTTAACCATGAGAAAATCACAAACTTGTGATGGGTTAAACGGTATTCGATTCCCCGATAGGAAAAGTTAATAGAAAACATTTTTGTTTTAAGATACTTTTTATTGGGGAATTTATTCATAAGGAAACATAATCACTTATCATGTTGACTTTCAACTTTTATTAGATTCCTTACACAAGCTCATATTTTCTCCAAAAGGCGAGTATTTAGGAAGACTTGTTCACATTAAGAGTACTATAATAAACTTTTAGAGAATCACCTAATCCAAAAATGAGAACTATACACTTCCCATGTCATTATACTTTAACAAAAACCAAAACCAAAAATTCTAGTGCAAGACCAGATAATCTAAGAAAGGATAACCCTTTATAAAAAGAAAATCTATTCTTAACCTCCAAAATTTGTCCAAAAAAACCCAAAGTTCAACGAGGACCATTAGATAAACAATTTTTCCATAAAATTATTCAAAGTAAATCAATCTAAGATTGAAACCCAAATATTTTAAAAATTTAGTCACATAGTCTTCCAAGTTAAATCGTAACATTTATCTCCAAACAACATCAGTTGCTCCTAAAGTCTCATATTGAAAAGTAATTAACCTAATCACATATCCTCCATGATAGGTTAATCATTTTCATAAATAACCCAAAATAAACTTACTCTTAATTTATAAAATCATATAACTGGAAATAATCAGTCAAAATAACCATGGACTTCACGTAGTCCAGTGGTAGGCGATAAATACCAGCCACACTTTGGTTGTTGGTTCGATTCCCGTAGCATTGTCCGACGCGACGGGTTGTCACACAGTCTGCGTGTTGTCCTTTTTCCAAAACTATATAATTCTCAAAACATTTCCCAAAACGAGATAAAATCTTCAAAAATAAACATAACATATTTTAACCTCAAGTTTATCTCATGCCTTTCATTTTCCATCATAACATATAATAACCCATAATTACCTCAAAAGTAAGGATCTTATAAACCCTAATGGTTACCTTTTAAATTATTACCTGAACTTCCACATCGATTGGTCATCTCGTACGTGATTCATTATAGAACATACCAAGGTTCACGTGGTTGATCATGACTCCTTAATAGTTGGTTTAGAACAACCACAAGTTTCCTCATTGAATACCCCATTTCATCGAGTATCTTAATCAGAGAACCACCATAGTTTCCTTCAAACCAATTGTCACTTTGGTGCCTGCGAGATCTATCCATTCACTAAAAACAGAAATGTCAGTGTGAGTATATCAACAAAACCATCATGTACTAATGAGGAAGGTAAACACTAAGTTATACTTACTCATTCACTTTATCTAAAACTAGGACTCTTTCTGAATTCCTAACCATTATGGTAATGTCACTTATGCTTAGAGAATACCCTAACCTCTAAAGTTATCTAAACCGACCTTTGATACTATATATAAGGCCCCAGCCTTAAACCTTACTTAATCTTGAGTTATTACAAGATTTCACATTGAGGATCTTTTCAGGTTTAGAGTTTTAGAGAATTAGATCATGAAACATGCATTACATTCCACATTTAAACAAAGTGGTTACATAAAAGACAATATTCATTCTTCCCATCAATGGAAACACATTTAAAATAAAACACAGATTCTTTCTTGACACATCCTTGACACTATCATCACATCATGTACCTTTCCCTTGACCTGTGAAAAACATTTCAAAAACTTGGGATGAGCATAAAAATCTCAGTAAGGGTTATAAAAATATGGAAAGGAAACATGAGTTCATATATACATAACAATGAAATCATACTTTACCCATAAAACATAGGCACTTTAACATACCTCATCAAACCATGAATAAATCAAAGAAATCATAAGACATAAAGGTAACTTGAGGCATTCATAACATTCTTACGTAGGGAGTAACCCTCTTGGTTACGTTTGGAATACCCATCACAGTATATTCCCTAAATCTCTTCTGAGAAACCTTAATGTTTGACTCCTTCGCGTTACCCAATGCATTGGAGAGCTATATCGGGCTCACCCGCCCTTAGTTTATCACGGAACCCCCCGTTTTCATAACAATGCTCGATAACCATAACATAAACGTATCACATAAAACATGCATAAAGGAAACATAACATTTCCACATTTCAATCACAATATAACATTTTAGTATATTCAAATAATGAATCCTTTCAAAAAGAAACCACTTCCAAAACCATTTAAAACATTTAATAAGGAGATTTTTTAATCAAAGTGTCCCATACCACCATGAAGTTTTTTCCATTTTAAACCATTAATATCCATATAAATAAATCCTTAAAACCACTTTGAAAACATGGATATTAATAAGAACAAATAATTAAAACATTTAAAGCGGTATTTTGGTTAAAGGGGTTTCACCAAAATTAGAGACACTTGAATACAATAATGGAGGAATAACATTTAGTCAGAACATTATAATATCATGAGAATAAATGGATTCATGATATAATATTCCCAAGGACAGTATATACACCATATAAGAGTGAATTGGTGCATAAAAACAATGAAGTCTCTGTAGAGATGTAAAATGTGATGAAATCCCTTATAAAGAAGGTATCCTTAAATTAAGGATAAATCAATCTCAAAATTATGTGTGACAAATATAAATACACCCAATATAATTGGATATTAAGTGTAAAACAATAAAATGTCATTCACACATATTCAAAGGATGACATATTCAATAACTACATGTTGAACCCAAAGAAATCGAAATTGGGTTAAAAAGTTCCCTTGGTAAAATTCGACAGCCTAGCGGCGTCACTTCAAAAATTCAGAAAATGAGTTTTTGAGATATAAAAAGGGAATCTCATCACTTGGAAATAAAATTTACATCAATCAGGATATAGAAGAACATATCCCAACATAATTGTATGTTAATTAAAAGACATAACAAACGAAGTCTTTTAAAATGAGGAGGGTGAAAGGTTCCCTTACCGACATGGGTATCATTCGAAACATACACCTCGTGAAATAAGGACAATAAAAAATTGATGTAAATTCTCATAAAAGAAAGTATATTACACAATGAGTAAAATAATGGGAAGTACATACACCACTCAAAGGAAATTGTGGCAAATGTAGCATAAATCTCATGGGTATAAAAGTGAGATGAAAAATCACTTACGAAAACTCGACAGCCTAACGACGCCACTTAAAAATTCCAAAAATGGATTGATGAGATAAAATAGGGTATATAATCACATTACAACAAAATTTAAAGAAAGAGTAATATTAAAGAAAATCCCCCATCATAACAAATAGGAGATTAAAAGAAGTTACATAAAGGGGAGTACTTAAAGAGAAAAAGAGACGTTAGATCTCTTACGAAAATTCGGCAGCCCAAAGGCGCCACTCAAAACGTCCAAAATGGATTGATGAGAGAGAATATGGTCTCTCATCATATGAACATAAAAATTACAGTAAGAGTAATATAAAAGAAAATCCCAATAATTAGAAAGATGAGCTTATAAGGAATGACATAAAAGAGTGTACTTAAAGAGAAATAGAGGAGTAGGATCCCTTACCTCGGGTCCGTCTTGAATTGATCATTCTATAACGTCCTGAATAATAAACTTGAGCTAATTTCCACTTCATTAAGATCATTTTTCTAGTTAATTATTCCTTTTAGATCACTTATTGTCATGTTATAAACATTATGCAATCATTTAAGTTAATAATGTTTATTTTGTCAATATTTGGTTCTTAAGTCGAAAGTGGACTTCTTACAATTACATGTTGTTCATGTGGTAAAAGGTTCTTTATATCCAGAATGAAATTCCTGAATTTGATATCATATATATCATATATATCCATAATATACATGTATTTATAATATTACATAATCATTTAGAGGTAAGAAATTAAATGCACCGTTCATGAAGATGATAAGCCGTACGTACGCATGAACACTACTTTCATTTCTATCTCATACTTTAATAGAAAGAAATAATAATGATATATAGGTATATTATAATTCCAGTATAACATCATATATAATAAAATTAAATCCATCCTTTATACGTCCCACGTATGGCATTAACGAATCACATCACTTTGAGGGGGTGGTAGTCCGCACTTCCTAAAATCAAGATATCGTGTATACCCATAATGGAAAAAATAATGGTACGCCATAAATGAAAAATACAGAATCTTAAGAAAAGAATAAACATATTATATATCATATATAAAAATAGTGACATCATAATGGACACCTTTGAAGGTGTCAAATGAGTATTGAACAATCATCGTTTCGGGAGGCAGAATTTCGCCATCCACGGAAACCGTATGTTCATTAACCATTTGATGTAGTTGTGTGAGAGTTTAGCTCGAATAAATCTTATAAAAACATCCTAGTATATTGAAGATACTGGTGTGGTTACAAAAGAAGTAAATAAAAAGAGTTTAGGGGGTTGGAGAAGCAAAATAAAACAAATGAACATGAGAGAACGAATTACCTTTAAAAGTGTAACTCCTTTTGATTTGAGCCTAAAGGCTTCCTTTGAAAGGATTCTTCCAAAAGGGAATCTTCTAGGATGAGGAGAGGGATGTGGAGAGAGTAAATGGGCATGGGATGGCCGAGCCAAAGGCTTGAGTAGTGTGTGAAATGAGGTAGAGGTGGGGGCCTTTTATAAGAGGGGAGGAGGGGCACTTTTGGAAATCATGAAACTATTATTTTATTTTCAAAAGTGTTTAGAATTTCTAAGGTCCCACATTGATATATTTAACAGATAATATTATAATTCTTATAAATATTCCCATCCAATAGTTTTTGGACAAGTTTAGGTCTTATATTTTATATTATCGTTTCATTTTATTTCAACTGTTCATTAATGAGGTCATCGTTGCATCATCATGATGTCATAATTAAATTAATTTATTTAATGTATAAAAATTATAAAAAAAACTATCCTGATGTAGGAAATCATTTTATCTTTACAAATAGTATTTATAAACAAAAATATGATTATTATAACCCCTTCTAAAAATTGTTTTAGTAAAATAATTTATGTCAGTGTCATTTTCACCTTTATTTAAAAAAAGGCATTAAAGTCATTATCTCACCCAAGAGGCTCCATACGGTCCCCTAAATCGACCCATGGGTTGTCTTGGTCGGCCATGACTCATCCAATAGGGTTAGGACAAGTTTCATGGTGTTTTCATATTTTTATAATATCATTTTTACCTTAAATTACACTAATTACCTCTAATCGCGATTAATGAAAAAAATTACTATTCACCAAAAAATTATTTTCATCCCATTGAACCACATTTTACATACTAATGACAACCAGGTATGTCGGATTTTCAAAATTCAATACACATTATTGGTAAACTTTCATTTAACTGAAAAATCAGTTTGCTTGATTTCCACTTAGTGGTTTCACTATTCATCAAAAATTGGAGTTTTTCAGAAAATTACCAAAAATTCACTCTAAGATATATTCGATATTCTGAATTAAAAAATGATTTATATATTACCTAATTCAAATAATATAAGTATAATTAATTAATTTAATAATTAACTCCCACTATCAAAACAAATAGCGTGTTTTTAAGAAACAATATATATCAAAAGATTGATATTTGTTTATGTCGAATTTCAAAGTGAAATTAATTCCAAAGTCCACCATTGAATAAAATGGTAAAAATATTTTATGGTTTCACTTGAAAACCAATTCAAAAGATAATCTAATCATATAAACAAATTAAATTAAAAGTGGTTTTTAATTAAAATACAACATTTTTCACTTATTCATAAAAAATGAACTTTATCGGAAGAATAACAAAAACATACACAAAGTAAATTTTGATGTCCCAATTATGAAGAAGGATTTTATTTGGTCCAAAATAATATATAATAGTGACCAAAACTATATTTAAAGAGGGTTCGCCATCAAAAGGTGATAAGTGAACCTTTAGTGAAAACTAGGGCATATACGCCTAAAATTGAATTCTTTCTGTATTTTAAGCCTTTATCTTTTATTGGATAAATGTAAAAACATTTAAAAACATATATAATCATATTTTAGTTATTTCTATCCATTGTCACCAATACAATGACTACATGTTAACTGCCATTTAAAATAATATTATTTTATTATTAGAGTGCAACGTAAGATTCCCAAGAAACTTGTTGTTGCGTGGTGGGTACGCCATCAAGCATAGCGTCCCCTTTAAAGTCATATTATAATTTTATTCACAAATATGGATAAATATGAAAATGTCATATTCTTTATTTACCTGGGGAGTTACACCTTAAATAATGAAAATAATAATTGATTTATATTGAACATGTAATAAAAATTTATAAAAGGATCGTATCTGACAATATAAATATAAATATAGATTTTTCATAAGTTAATAAAATTTAAAAAAAAATATACATGATGTTAATGAATGGTCAACTAAAAGGAAACTTGGGGTTGTGTATTTTTTCTCAATATAATTTCATTGAAGAATATTTTAATGTTATCCACCTAATTTATTATGTATGGTATATATATTTCCCCGTTGAATTGTTATATCATTAATAATTTCTTTTTACATTTATTTATTGTTTAAATTGGAATTATTTCATCCTATAGAATTTGACATGAAAATTACCAAGTAGTAAATAATATCCTCCAAAATATATTTTCTCTAAAAAATCAATTTTGGTTTAAGTAGTATCCTAAATAAATATCCTAATTCAAACCATACAATTCGACCAAATTAAAATGATTAATTTTTTTTAAGATCCCACAAAATTAAAGTATCCCAAATTTGAAATTAAGAATAATACCACATCAATTCCATCACCTAAATGTGTGAGGTCATGAAACCATGAGTGGTATGCCGCCTCAAGCTATTTCCTGTGAAGGGTGACCATACCTTCATAATCACAAAAAACACTGAAAAACCACTCAATCCATCATCCAAACCTATCTCATCAATCAAAAATAATGATGATTTCAAATGATGACACCAACATCCAAAAGATGTAGAGACATCCTCCACTATGAGATAACCATAAGAAATCCTTACCAACATTAACTCTTCATCATCAAATACAATGTCGATGACCTCTACCTAGAATGTAAATAAATAACACACAAAACTAAACACAAAAAAAACTAGTCAATAAAAGACACAACAAGATAATACCATATATAAATGAACCCAAAAAAATCAACTGAGGAAATGTGGAGGAATGATGAAAAAAAGATGAAAATTTTAAATCTCTTCCAAGTCAATATCAATGACAAATTTGAAATTTATCATCCTTCAAGGGATCATCCCTATATCATTGTATAGTACCAAATCACACACAAAAAAGTTAAATGTAATCACTTATATATATCTCTCTTGGTGTGATGTGGTGGAACGTTAGGTTGGATGAGGGAATGAGAATCTGAATGCTCAAAACATTGAAAATATAAATCAGGCAGAAAACATGAATCCACAGAACCCAAACAACCTGACCCACAAAGCTTCTTAAAGACTTTAGACTACCAGACCACAAAAACAATACCCAATTAGTAACCACTTATTGATATATAACGTTTAATGGTGAATATAAATGATAATTAGGAGAAGGAATGTGAGAAGACATTGGATTCAACTACAAACAAAATTTATTGGGACCCAAACCTTACTGAAATAAAAGAGTTGACATCATGGCTAAAAAACTAAAGCACCATAACCCTTGTGGTCCACAACCATTACTAAACCACATTACATTACAAAAAAGTTCATATGTAACTGATATGAATACCCTAGAAATTATCACCATCAAGATGGATGAAACATCTAAACAGAGCACCGTTAATATAATCAAATTAGTGAATAAAGATTCAGAGAAAAAAGTGGGAGGGGAGATAGAGGGGGAAGGCACAAGAGAGAACACAATATCCTTACCCTTGAAAATTTTTAATGTTTAAAACACTAGTGTTTGATGTACAGGAGGAATACTCCACTCATTGGTCTCAGTTCATTTATATTTAGAAAATAATTCTATAACCCATTTTTATTCCATTTAATTATAAAAATTCATCGTTGTCATCTATATAATTTAATTACATGTTCAATGAGTCCGGATTATCTTATGTTTTGATTAAAATTTATTTATATTTAATGATAACTTATATATTAAATATTTTTATTGTATATTTATCACATGAATTTTATTATCATTGTAAGGTGTTATTTTACAATTTCCTTCCCATCGAGTTGGTATATTTCAAAATATTAGTTTTGGGATATTATTTAGAAGTTATCTAAATAAGATCATTTTCTTTTCCTCTCCAATTTATATTCCAAATATATTAATGATATTGTACCATATTTCAACTATTTGGTAAATAAAATATTTGTGAAAATGAATTTAAGAAAATATGACTTCATATCTCTCTTTAGTCGAAAATATATTTTCATCATAAATAGTTTTTTTGAAATGTTTTTTATACTTTTAAATAAGAATTATTAAATAAAATTTTACAAATTATTAATTTCAAAAAATTAGTTTAAATCCATTTAATTATCTTTTTTAGAAAAAATACACATCATATAATGAAAATTTCTATGTTTAATTCTAATTTATTTGCAAAAAATTATTTTACAAAACATTCAATGACAATAAAAGAATGTTATTTTTATCATTCATAGAAGACATAAAAAACATGCCATCATGAATTCCATTTCATTTATGATTCCATTTAAAATTAAAAGGATATTTTTAATGAATTATATTCATAATATAAAGGAAATTAATTTATTAAATGTTATTTTCAATGAAAATTATTTTCAAAATTTTTATGTTTTAATGTGATTTCCATATTGAAATCGATATTTTCCATACTCATTTATTATTATTTTTTTCTATTCATTAATTATAAAACCCCTTTATTTTACATATAATACATAGTAGATAGTTTTTATTTATAACATTATTTTTTTTCTTTTGACCGATTAATTTTAATTTTCATAATGCTTATTATTGAAATTCACTTACTTTTTTCATTTTTCATTTTTATTTAATATATATTCGAAATATTATCCATATTATCTCATATATAATGATTTCCATATCGATGTTAAATATATGATATGTTCATATCCTCTTGAGTGATCATAAAATTTCATTGATATAAGGTATAAGATACACATGATTGAATATGATTTTCTTAAGAGCATGAAAATCAATGAAATAATTCATTTATCCATATAGATTTTAAATTAAAACTTTTGAGCACCATGATAAAGAACTACATAATATGAAAACCCTGTAAATATTATTTATTAGTGTATTATTTAATGATATTAATTATATATGGAGTCGTTACTATAGGAATGGATCTAGTTAAGATTTAAAAAAAGATCCCATCCTCCCACTTTTATAGAAGACTTTATAGTTATCCTTAAAATATATAAGTATAATAATATATTATTGTATCCTTATTAGTGTTGAATTCATCCCTGATCATTTGATTATGGATTCCCTTATTATTGGATAACAATCCACTTGTTATATAATTTTGGTGAGCTAGGATATCATGAACATCTTTATATAAATATTTGACAACTATTTCATCCATGTCTCTAGAAAAATAAATTTGGTTTCTAATTAATAGATTGAATAAAAATTAAACGATTTTAATATGACCATTGAATTTTTTTAGTAGTTTGGGGACACTATATAAGTCAGTAAAATATATATTAAATATTAAAATAATTAACAATAAAAAAATTCACGAATCCTTGTAAATCACCCAATAAATAATTATTCTCATCAAATGGAATGAAATATATATTGTTTTAACTCATATACTCTGTATGTGTTACATATAATTGAATTTATCTTGATTAATTTAGGAAATATGGTTTGAAATGATAACCAATTCCAAATCCATTAAATCATCAACTATGATTAAATGAAAATAAATAGATAATATTGACATATATGTCATATGATTAATGGAATCTAAATTATCCATGAATGAAATTCATAAATACATGTAATCCTGATAATTCTATCAAGTCATCAACTATGTTAGCATGAATCGTACAATATAGGCCTCATCAAATATATCATTATTAATAATATTATTATTTCAACCAAACAGTCATCTTATATTCCATGAATACATGTTTTTTAAATGATCAAATTCAATGCATTAGTTATGTATTAAAGCATCAATTCTATTATTTTACAAAAATTATTTATCAATTAAATTTTTTCTATATTGAATGATGAATAGTGAGTATTTCCATAGCACATAAAGTAATAATTATAATAAACATACATCAAATAATACCACATATATAAATCTAAAATTATTAAGGCCACATAATAGTTTTGAAAATGATCCCATATAATTCCCTGATACATAATATGAGGACATGAAGTAGATCATATTATCCCAATAAATGTTGGAGAGTAATTGAGTATTCACTTATGAAAATGTTGATGAAAATGGCCATGAATTATTAAAGGTTGAATTATAAATATAATATTGTCAGAAAATAATGTTTTGTAGTTAAACCAATAATTTTGTAAATTTATCATTTATATTAAAAATCAACATCCTTTTATCTTGTAATAATGATTTCATAAATCAGTTTACAAATAATTTCCATTCTAACTTTGATATAATACCCTTTTCATTTAGTATAAGTTATATCTAAAAATTTATGGAATATTGATTAAAAAATATCTAAAATTATTACCACTGAAACATATAAAATAACATAAAATTAAAATAATACTATTGATTCATGGAAATATCATTCTTTATTATTATTTTAATGGGGAATATGTTTCTCACACTTATTTATATTCTAATGAATATTAATTTTTTTACAAAAAAAATAGAAAAATATTATATCAGAAAATATAATAATTTTAATATATTTATATGTCTTAAAAAATAATCAATAAACCAAAATGAACAACATTATTTGATCTTTTAAATGAACCATGACATAGAAGAAAAATATCATCATCTAATGATTTAATAAGGTCATATTTTCATAAATATTTTTATTGATCATAATTTGTATCAGAGAGGGGAAAATGAATATAAAACAATTTGAGTCCTTATATAACAAGATTAGAAGAAAATATATTTAATTTTTATGTGAAATATATTATAATTTCAATTATTGGAAATATATCCACAAATATTCCTAAATAAAAATTAAATACTAGAATAATATCTACCCTGATGAAAACATTTCCTCATATGTATTATAATCAGAGGTATAATTAAATAATATTTTTATAAAAATATTAAATAAACATATTAATAATTTTTAAACATTAAATTTTTCATTTATAACATCCCATCACTCATTAATGATCAATAATTCATTAAAAATATGTCCACGCTAAGAACTGGCATATTTCCATGCATGTTTTTGTTTTATATTTATTGGTCATAAATCATCATAATAGATCCATTATCTAGAAATTTTTTAACATTTTATCATTCTATAATTTATTAATTATATAATCATTAATAAAATTACCTATATGTTGGTGATGAGAAATTAATTACATCACATTCCGGAAATGGTAATATATATGTAGTAATGAATGACTCTTCCACTTTTTTATGGATGAATCAAAATAATCATAAATAATAATAATTCAATAACTAATAATTAATATAATATATATCATATATATTAACTAAATTCATACATTTTACCATCCATGTAATTAATAATTGGAAAATGAATTTCATTTCTTCAAGAATATGATAGTATGAAGTGACACACATGAAATGTTTTCATAATCCAAAAGATGGGAAGGTAATAATTTAAATAATATTTAATATTTAGATAAAAATAATTATTTTTTTTGTATCATATATATATATATTAAATCTATAATAATAATAAAACCTTATTTGGTAGTGATAAAAACATACCATATCACTTATTTATGGTAGTATTCTAAAAGTACATATGAACATTAATATAAATTCACATTTGTATTTTGTTGACTATAATTTATCTTACATCATTATTAAAAAATTTGTGTTCATATATAATACAATAAATATTCTATATCACCAACATTAGGAAATAAATCAAGGATGTATATGAAGAAATAAAATGAAAAAATATGTTTAAGAATTACCCCTCTTCATTGGATATCAACTTGTAGATTTCACATAAATCCATTATATGATGGTCTTTGAGGGAGAAAAAATGATATAGATATTTGAGAAGAAATAAATAAATTTTGTTTGCATATATTTCATATTGACTAAATGGAATATGATGTGTGAGGAAGAAACGATAGTTGGGTCACTTTTATTATTCATATCGGTTCTATATTTTTAAACAAATAATATTTTAAAAAAAATTGTATATAATTTAATTCTATTAAATCCATTTCTTTTATTTTTCTGATACATGAAAAAGAACAACATCATTATTATATAACCGTTCAATGTAGTTTTACTATTTCTAAAATTTTAAAAAAAATTGTTAAAAAATAGTGTAATACTTAATATTTTTATAATATATCTTCATAATTTTTTATTTTTTATGTATAACTAAATTAAGAAAGAATTATAAGTTAGATTAATAGAAATTTCTTAATTACCTTTAACATTTAATTATATAATCTTTTAATTCAATGTCATGTGGAAAAATAATGACCCATTTTATAATAAAGAAGTCGTTGGTAAAAATAATCATATATAAACAAGTAAATTCCATTATTAGATGGATTTTATGACATTAACTACTATGTTTTATCATGACTAACCCATTTTTAATTTTTACTATGTTAAAAATAATTTTCCATGGTTATAATTCATGGGACCAAAAAAATATTATCGCATTTGTAAATTTAATACTCAACAATCTAAATAATAAATACATTTCTAATTATTTATTTTATATAATGGAATGAAATTACATGTAATTAATCTTATTAAAATGTAATGAAGAATAATTATTAGAAATTTTATTTATGAATAAAAATGAACAGATGAAAAAATGAAATTAAACTTCTATTTATATGAAATTAATTATAATATTTTTTCTAAAGTGGATCATATATAATATAAACCGAAATTCAAAATAGACTTATAATCCAAAAATAATTCATATAAATAATGTAAATGAATGTTTCTAGAAAATTAGTATTTATAACTATTTATTAAAAAACAATCCATTTCAATAAAATACCAATTTTTTTATACTAATACTATTTTTGAATTATTATTGAAAAAATAATATTACTGTTTTAAAATGATATTTATAAAAATAAATCAGATGATTTATTATAACATTAGATATAATCAAACAACAATAATTTTTTGGAAAATACATTTCTGTAAAATAGAATTACATTATTCTCATAACATTCCTAATGACAATTAATAAATTAATTTTAATTAATTAAATTTTATATAATACATAATTAACCCGCTTGAGTCAATTATATATTATATTTAATTAAATTTATTATGCTCAAAATAAATTGAATAAAACGGTATTTGTTAAAAAATATTATCTTATATAAAAATAATTTTTCAACATTTCTAAAAAAATTATTATTACTATTTTATTATTATTAATTTATTATGAATAAATTAACTAGATATATTTTATGATATATTTATTCTTATTTATACCCTCTAAAAAATTTAATGATAAAATTGGCATACTTACATAATTTTATTTCCTGCATAATTAAAACATAGAGTTTCTCATGGAGTATTCTGAAACACATATTTTTTAAAATTGAAAATAAAATCAAATGTTAGTAAATTCTGTAATAAAAATTATAATTATATATTTTTATTTTTATTTCTTCTTATATAATTTTAAAATTTCATAACATATTAATAAAATAGGATATATATTTTTATTACATTTTTTTCCTCAGTAGTGACCAAGAAACATATTATTAATGAACCTCTATAAAAATAATTCTTCAAAATTATTTTCAAAAAAATTACTTTCATATATGAGTGTTATTATCATTATTGTACTCAATAGATTTCTCTTCCGTTTTCTTGAGAATGATATCATAAGTTACCATTACAATAAAAAAGTTGATAAAATTTAATTACTATATTTTCCCTAATTATATAAGCATGAATTCAACATTTTATATGAATTTTCGTAATCGTTATGAACTTTTCCTTTAGGAGTCCCTAAAATATTATTTTAGTGGAATTTTGTATCAATTAAAGGTTAAATTTATTCATTCTATGAAGAAATTACAAACATTTGATTCCTTCCATTTATTTCCATTTTATAAAATAAATTTTTTTATTGCAAATAAAAAACAATATTAATTAATGTGGAATATAAAATGATGGTGTATTATATAAAATCTCAATAATAATGTACCATGTTGATCAATAATAATTAATACTTGAAACTCGTCATATTGGCTTGAAAATATTTTAAATCATCCTAAATATATGTTGACACAAATTTACTATATCTACTAATAAATCAAAACAAATAATAATAGTAATAGGTATATGTTACTATGAGGGTCTCAATTTTCCAAATATGTCATCTATAGAGACAATATTATAGTGAAAAGAATCATTTTGATTGAAAGAATCATAGATATTAGGTTCATTAAATAACTTATTTCCAATGATATTTCTATAACTAATTCTGAATTTGGTCTCATAAACTCCATATCATCAATTCATTTCCATGTTAACATTAACACATTTCATTACTCAATTATTAACGTAATACATAAATCCTAGTACAGTAGTTAATATATATATATATATATACTTGAAACAATTAATACAAATTATATCATTATTTTTCATCAATTCATCATATATATGGTACATAACTCGACACTTAAAAGGAACTCACATTCTCTATAATCATTGATCAAGGTGTTTTATTACACAATTATCACATGTTGGATGTTTATTACATCCCTTATACACCATTTAATCCTTTATATTTATCTTTTTTCCTAGTAATTATTTTATTATAATTATTTTCTATAGATGATATATGAATTTGATAAATTTTCATTTTTCCTGATGGAACATCATAGTACATCATCCCAATTTAAAAAATATTTGGTTCAAAGTGTCCTTCGTAGAGCCATCTTTTGTCCATAAAATAAATGGTTAGTAATAATATTTTCAATTATTTATATAGTTTATATCATTCCATGAAAATCTAATATACTATTCCACAAACTCAACAAGAATTCCCTTGTTATTCTATATTAAATTTATAAATGTCATTTAATTATTGGATTTTAATTCATGACGCAAATATTTCTCAAGGAAAATCATCTTGAAAATTTTCCATTCAATTGCCTATAACAATAAAAAATCATAATTAATATACATGGACATTATATCACATTAGAGAAGTATGCATCACATTATGAAAATCAATTCATGAGGACTTTAAAAGTATAATGTATTTGAAATCATGGAAAATAGTCTTCAATCGTGGTGAAATATCCTAAATTTTTACATAAATGATATTCAAATTTAATATTATAAATAAAATCATTCTTTATTACCTAGGGAATGTAAACCTAATGATGGTTGAAATTATATGATAAGTAAAGGTAAATAATGGAGATACATATTAATAACCATAGCATAAGTGTATAAGAAAATCATATTGGAATTTAAAATGAAATGAATCATAAGGCAATAAAATAACATTATTATTGAGTTAATATAATTGGAATAATACATAGAATTTGGGAATACACATAATCATCAAATATTATTCCCTAAAATTCAATGAACATTTCCAACGATTGCCATGTGTCTTCATTGGGATGAACTTATTGGGCGGGAGAATCCTCCATCACCAGAAATATCACTTTAAATATTATGGAATTTCTTCACTATCCAATGTAAATTAGTATTCAATTTTCACTCATAGTACCATCTTAGTAGTCAATGTTAACTTCATTTACCATCATAGTTGTCAATGTACTCATCGAAGCCCATCTAAGAGAAATTGTTTTTCTAATGTACTATGTTCAGTCCCCATTTCATCCATGTATGTATAATTATATTAAAATATTTATCTATTATTTCAAATGATGATATAGGTCCCACCCATCACACAATGAAACAGTATTATCTATTCAAAAAGATAATAAATCATTCATAATATGATGAGCCCTAAAAAATATTGTTTTCATCAAAATTGTATCATATCCATCGAAATAAAATTATTATTAAAAACATGATATCCAAAAAAATATAAATGATAAATGTTTAATATTCATTTTATAATATAATTATCGATGAATGGAATTATGATTCCTGGGTGGATGGTCATGGTATACCACATTGAAGGGATACTATTTTCAAAAACAACTTTTCATCTTAAACAAAAACTATTTAATGTATGAATGATAATGGTGGCCTATGATCAAATATATAGTAACACATAATGTATATAAATTTATATTAACATAGATAGGGAAAGAATTTAAATGGTCACTTGTGAAATTTATTATATAAAATATTATTTACTTGAAAATCAAAATTTATTATGTGATAAATTTTTTTCAAAATCATTTTAAATGAAAAATTATAAACTAATACTTAAGAATTATTTTCATCATTTCATTATTAAAATACACATCCTTCATTCAAAACTCTTTTTAATTCAAAAAATATATTTAAAATCATTTTTCTAGGAAAATAACATTCAAAAAGGAATTATAAAAAGTCATTAAAACAAATTTAATACAATTTAAAATTGAACAAAAATAATATAATCTTTGAAATTTATTTGATTTCATTGTCATTAAAGATATCATTGAAGGAAATATTATTGTTTCATTGAAAATTATTTAAATAATTTTCTCTTTAAAAAATAATTTCAAGACATATAAAGGATGATTTTAAAACCCTTTCAAATACTTCTTGAAATTAATTTGTTTTTAAAAACAGTAAAACCAAATATAAAAAGACATAATTTCTATAATGTTTGTAAAAAAAGTTTCTTTAAAAATAATTCATGTTAACATAAAATGGATGTTGTAATTAAATGATTGTCATAGTAGTGGAAAAATACATATAACTTAATATTCCTTTTTGTACCACATGATGTTTAGAAATATTCCTTGATCAGAAAAAGAAATGATGATTTTTTCTAACATCATTATTTTTTAAATTTAATGATAGGTAAAATTTTAATTTAAAACATATTTTATTATAAAGGAAAAATTTTGATACAGTTCTTTAAAACATGAATTTTGTATAAAATAAATTTCTGACCAAATGGATTAATATTTTCAGATTTCTATAAAAATTTAATTATAATTATCATAAGTACCAAGGAGTGGAAAATGGTACCATTACATGGATATAGAGTGAATAATTATAGGATAATAAAGTTCATGATACCTCTTGAAAATTGAAAAATGATTGGTCATTAATTAAAGCATAATTAGAAATGATCTCGATAAATAATGAAATTGTTGCAATTAACACTTACGAGTTTAATTAATTTGAATCAAAATACGCATGAAAGGCTTACATTACATGAAATGTAAATTATAATTAAATTAAATATATTAATTATATAATATCTCAAATGGATGTACAAAGACATATTAAAAAATATATGTTCATAACATAACCTGTTCTTCAAAGAGGTAATATTAAGACCAAATTTCCATATCGATCTGGAATCTATTGAACCATAATCCCTTGGAATGTGAGATTGTAAAATTGATATTTACATACCCATATATTTCCGGATTATAATAATAAATTAAATTCGCTGGTAGTTTATAATTCCAAAAATATAAACAACTTATGATTAAGCCATAAGGCCCATAGAAGTAAATTTTAGACTAGAAATATCAATACAATAAGTCTCAATATTCATCATACACATTCAAAACTACATTATAATAGATATAATATTATTATAAATACATTAAATAATCTTATTCTAATATATCAATCAATACATTATATTTTTATTACAATATTAAAAAAATTATAATCATTTCCATGATAATATTTGTTATGGGAGACAACTTCTTTGTTTTCAATACATGTTTTGACTTATTATTCATTGTCAACATACCTAGACCATGATTTACTTATTTAATAAATTAAAATATTATATAACTATCATAAATAATATGTATATAATAATTTATAATAATCTATAAAATATAGATGCAGATAATTAAGTACATCATTGATGGTGACGGTAGTTCGTACGTACATATTAGCCTCCCTAATAAATCATTGATGGTTCAAGGCTTTAAAAATGGATTTAAAGTGAATTATGGATATTGAAGTCCAAAGTGGAAATATCATAAAGAGTGTTAGCAAGATGGTATGAGTATTGGTTATATTGTGGATATTGATGAGACTATTGGTGAAATGTGAATGTAAAGAGGTATTATGTTATTGGATAAGGTAGCGCTGTTATTATAATAAGGTAGGTCTAATCAATGATTGTAACACCACGAGATTTTATAAGATATATTATTTTTAATTTATTTCATATATTCTGTTTTACGCTACACCAATATTATCTTGCACTATACGTAACACTGTATTAGCTTGCAGTATACGCATAACTAATCTTGGATCGTGTTACACACAATTTCAAGTATCTTTGATAGTAGTTATTCTACGCAACATTGAGTGTATATATATATATATATTCAATGTATAAATAAAATATTGTTGGATTTTTTTAAACGCAACAACAAAGGAGTCTTTCACAACACGCAACCCTGACATGGCATGAATTACATGCAATCACGACTTTCCTCGATAGCGTGTGTTGTACGAAATATCAGGTTTCAGTAAACAATGATATATTGTAATAATATTATTATAAACTAGCCTTTATGAATAGTATTAACTAAATTTTTAATGTTATAACATTATTATTTCATCTTAATCATTTTCTAGAACATGGTATGTGAAAAAAATAAATTTTTCGGGTAAAATAAGTATTTTTAAAAAATGAAGTTTTGCCATCTTTTAATGGAGCACCGACATTAAATCAAGTTTTTTACATGTTTATAAGTCAATTTTAAAAAATAAACTTCTTCTTTTGAATCAGGATATAAAAATTTACATTGGATAAAGGTTTGATATTTTTTTCTCATAACATTCCTATTTTAATGAATAGTAAAAACACGCTATATTTTAATTAAAAACAACTTTTTTCATCATAATAATTTATGTAGTTAAATTATAATATTTAATGGTTTTAAAGTATAAATAGAATATATAATTACCATTTAATATAATGTATGTCATTAGAATTGATTTTACATTGAATTTGTAGGTTAAATCAATTCAATATTTTGCAATGTGTTAACCAAAAACCCGTTTTCTTTCGACAATGTGCTTAATGTTAATTTAATTTCTGCAACTTTTGTGTATTGAATTTGGAAAAATGGATTCCATATTTGGAATTAGTGGGTCCAAATTATGTTAATAAGATACTTTTTATTTTTGGGCATTATGAATAGTAACTACAGTAAGTTTTATTTACCATAGTTAAAGGTAAATCGGGTAATTAAGGGTAAATATAAGATTATAAAATTATCCTAACACCTTTCAAAATCCTATTGGATGACTAGAAGTCGGCCCATATCACCTAAGGGTCTGATTAGATTCATTTAATGGAATTTTTTCCATGAAATTAATTTAATTATTATTAAAACCAATGAAAGTTTCAACATGTCACTTTCTTAAATAATATAAGTATAAAAATTTTAATTTAGTGCTAAACTCAATGAAACTTCGATCATGAATAGTCTCCAGAAATCTAATAAAATTATCTACATCATAGGAATTTATTTAGAAATTCTAAGGATTAAATAAATATCATTAAGTATGACACAATAGTGATGTTGAAATTATTTTATTAATTAAAATATCAAATAAATGATTTTAAAAATATTAAATTAAATATTATATAAACAATTTAATGTGCTACACTAATTTTCATGATACATGTGACGTTTTATGAATCTATTAAAGAATTTATTTAGAACATATCTTCTGTATATATTTTATTTAAATTCAATTAATTGAATACTGTCAAAATTGACAGTATTGTTATTTTATAAAAATAAAATATTATAAAATTGATTAAAAATAACAAAAATAATTATAAATTACAAATTAAAATTTATATGGTCTAAAATTTTATAAATTGTCAAATTATGGAAAACTCACAACACATATGTAATTATTTAAAATAATTTAAAATTTATAATATTATTACCACAAATAAAATTAACTTGATAAATAAGGATAAATCAAGTTGATAATGTTCAAAATAAATTCCTAACATGTCTAAATTTTAATTTTTGATTATATTACAACCTTATGTCATCGAATATTAGAATATGAGTCATTTTGGAAGTTTTTAAGTGGGTATGGGATTTAATATAAACTAATATTTCTTATATTTCCAAAGGTGCCCCTCTCCTCCCTTATAAAAGGGCACCTCCTCCCTCTCTTCCTCACACCACATTGTGCATTCATGCTCAGCCAAACACTGCAAAAATCTCTTCTCCACTTCCCTAGAAACATCACAGATGTCCTGGTCTTCTTAAAATTCCAATATTAGTTCCCTAAGAGGAGGTCTCAAAGAGGCGCTTCAAAGAAGAGGTAATGTCTGTTACCGATTCTTTCCACCTTATTTCTTCTTCCACTTCTTCTTTTTTAGTTTTATCATTGTGAGGTAATAAAATTAGTATCACTAATATAATGATAAGTTATTATAATTATAAAAAAACCATATTTCACCATCTATCCATCCTACGAAAAAAGAAATCACCGCGCGTGCGTACGTACGGAATATCGTCTCCACGCCGGGCTGTAATCTATTTTCCACCACCACCTTACTTGGATGGGTATAATGGTGAAAGTAATGAATATAAATTATTATTGTAAAGTTATATTGATTATTTAATTTTATACATACACATTAATACAATTCCACTATCTTGGGAATGATATCATCGCTCGGGCGTACGTACGGACTACCGTCTCCACGACGCTATGAGATTCACTCTCCATGTTAACCATTCAAGAATGATTATAAAGTATATATAAAAACTAATCATGAAATATATGACATAATAATTCTACTGGATATATGTATATATTTTTATATATTTATGTCATCTACTTAATTCCATTCAATTCAATAAGGAAACGAAAACAATGTTCATGCGTACGTACGACATACCGTCTCAATGAACGGTGTATTTCATTCAATTTATCGATCTATTATTTATATGTATATTCTGAATATATACTATATATAAATTATTTTTTACATTCTGGATGTATGTAATCATAATCTATGTAATCATATGAATAATTACAAGTTTAAACATGAACGACAAATGAAACAATTTTACCCAAAACGCTACTTTAACATGAATTTACAAAAGAAAGGGTAATATAATGTCATAATTGAACCATATATGATATAATAACAATGAATATGATTCTATAATAAGTCAATGAAATTATTTAAATCATTATACAGGAGGTTTGGATACGTACAAAGCATATCGGACCTATGGGAAGGGATAATTTTGCAAATCTCATTTTTATCCGAGATTGCTTATTCATTAGTATTTACTGGGGTTATTTCTATCATCCATGTCCATGTTTTATAAAAGTCTTTTCATGTATGTTTAATGTCCCTTTTACCCATTTTTGAATTATACTACATGGTATGTAAGGAATCATTCTTTTGTTTACGTTACAGTGTACTTTTTTGACTTTTCGCGCAAATGTACGAGAAGAATGTTTTTTAACGTATACGGCTTGAAAGGATTTTTACAATTTTATAAAGCCTTATTTTCATGAAGCTTCCTCCAAAATATTTCATGACTATTTTAAACAAGATCCTTTTCTTTTAAAATTGCATGACATTTTGTGAAAAGAATATGATTTTGAAGAAAAAAGGATATTTTCCTCAAAAATTCATTTCAAGTGTTTTATCAAAACCATTTTTCATCTAAGATGACATTATTTCATATGTGTATGTTTCAAGTATAATTTATCTATGATTTACATGTTTTACCTTTTCTTATTATGAAATGATATCCATTTCTTTTATATGGATTATGTGATGATGGGATGATGTTTATGAAACCCAGTTTATTTATTGGGTTTTTATGAATGATGTGTGTTTATTTTGTGGAACAAGTATGAATGATTTAATTATGAGATGGGTGTGACCTATATATCCTTCTAATGCATAGGGTAAATATTTATATCTCATGATATAGACATGGCTGGAATGGTAAGTTAATCCGGTTCAGTATTACAGGACTGGAACGAGGAGTGAACTCGATTCAGAAAGGGACTTTGTCCACTAAGATGGTCTTGGAAGCAATGCCTTGGCTACTATGGAAATCATTACATGTGCTTAATGGATGCCACAATTACATTTTTATTCCCATGCTATTTTATCATGATTTACGTTCTATTATGATCTATGCCTTATGTACTTCCATGTTTTATGTCGTTGCTCAAGATTTTGATGTTTAAACATTATGTTCATGTTTTTTAAGTACAAATGTATATGGTATGTTTTATTTTATCTATGATTACCCTTACTGAGCATTTGAGCTCACCATTTTGTTGTTTTGTTTTCCCCCAGCATTAAAAGAAAGTTTTTAGGTAAGGAAACAAAAAGTGGAATATCTTTATGGGAGATGTTGAATATCTTTCACCACGATTAGAAGATTACTTTACAAGATTCCAAAGACACTAAACTATTACGGTCCTTGTGTGTCTATTTTTGTTATGTATTAAGTATTCCGCAAAAGTAATGTAATGTCCATGTACATCAGGCTTTGGGTCTCTACAGTTGGTATCAGAGGAAAGGTTTAGTCATCCTTTGGAAACTAGGATGTGAGAACTTTAGTGAGATCCCTAGAGATATTTCCAAGGTATGTCTAGGTATGTCCCTAATGTAAAGTATAATTATAGGTTATAGTCCTAGAATTATGGTAGTGATCTTAGAATTAAACCTATGATATTAGATATTGAAGGTACTCCCCCTTTATTATGTTGTTTCCCCTAGCATGATTTTTTCCTCTCACACTATTCTTTTTGGGTTTTAGACGATGGCTGGAACCCGAAGGAACCGTGTTGATCAATGAAATGGACAATGCAATGATTTTCCTCCTGAGAAAAGAAATGTTATGGGAGATAGAGTGAAAAATCTTATTTTTATACTTACACAAGCTATTAATCATTCTAGACTTCCAAATGAGCAGAGAGGGGAACAATATTCTATTGAGTCCTTCATGAGGCAACGTCCACCTTCTTTCAGTGGGTCTTCTAATCCAATTGTTGCTGAACAATGGATCAGTAACACTAAAAATATATTTTCAGTTCTTCAATGTTCTGAACATGATAAATCCATCTTAGCAGTATATTGTTTGGAAGGTGAAGCTGATCAATGGTGGAATCTTATCAAGGATACGAGGCCAAGAGATGAAGTTGAGTCCATGGAATGGGATGAGTTCAAGAACTTGTTTTTCAGTAAGTACTTCCATCGTATTCTTTGAAAAAAGATGTAAAATGAGTTTCTTGAGCTTAAGCAGAAGGATGATGAATCTGTTGGTATATACGAAGCTAATTTTACAAGACTTGCAATGTATGAATCTGGCTTTATCATCCAACCTGAAAGTAAAGTTGATCGATTTTTCAGTGGCTTAAAACCAAGTATTCGAAGGGAATTATCTATAAGAGACTTCAGTAGCTATGAAGAAATTGTGTGTTGTGCTATCATGGTAGAAATTGATTTCGGTGTTACATATCCATATCATGGTTTTGAAAAAAAAACGAATGATGGAGTTCAAGGAGAAATATCATAATAATGGTGAAATGAAGATAAATTTTTCCTTATTCTCAAAGTGTGTAAAGAAGCATGGTGGAGATTGTCTTAAAGGGACTAGAAAATGTTTTAAGTGTGGAAAAGAAGGTCATCGAGCTGCTGAGTGTCGAAATAATGGAAAAAGGGTTGCTAATGATGTGAATAAAGAAAATACTGCAGAGAACACACCACCAACACTTCAATGCTTCATGTGCAAGGAAATGGGGCATTATGCTAATAAATTCCCTAATCCAATGGTTAGTGATGATCGACATGAGCAACCACTTAAGGCAAAGGACAAAGGGATGTCACATGCGATCACTATTGGCAATGTTGAATATGAAAATAATGTGGTGGAATGATTAAGTGTTTATGTAATGGGATTCCAAAATAATGTTGTATATAGTATCGTGGAATAATAGAATATTTATGTATTGGTCTATTATGGTTTTCAATAAATTTATGGTACCGGTAACCATGGAAAGTGATTGATATGTTTTTGGAAAAAAATATAATATGCGCATAATGAAGGGATAAGGAGAAAATGAAATGTTTGACCGTATTCATGAGCTCATGACTGATATAAGGAAATAGTTATATCATGGTTTGAGTATATAGAATTTTAGGGTTTTGGTTTGTGGAAAGAGTTAACTTTTGACAGCACTCATGTTTTCACTAAGATTCAATGGGTATTCATTTTTTCAAGATAATAGATGATTAAGGCCTTCGAATGTTTGTAATGTGACCAAAAAGATATATCTTATGATATATGGGGATCAACGATGGTATTAACATGCCTATTATATGAAATCTCTGGTAATTATTTTCACTATAATATGAGAGTGGACTGCAGTATTATGGATAAGCCTAAAGATTGGAATGGATTATGTTAGACATAAGTTATTATTGTTTAAGGATAGAAGTTTTGTCGATAGTATTGATGGTATGTTATAGTAATGTAGTTTTAGGAAAAGGACAACCTGCAGGATGGGTGATAGACCATCGCATCGGAAAAGGCTGTGGGAATCGAACCCACAACCGAAGTGCAACGGGCCTTTATCACATACCACTGGCCTACAGGAATCCCCTGTTTAGTAGAAACTAGTTTTATTATATTAAGAAGTATGATATATGAAGTATAAGTGAATTTTAGGAACCATATATGATTAATCTCGCTATATATGGACTTATTTATTTTTGATAACTTTTATAACCTTTTTTTTGAGATTGATGGAATGACCCATCATTCTATCACATGATCTGCTAACACTTCATGATTGAAAAATTCTACTTCATTTATTTAAGAGATGAAGTTGAAACTGTCTAAAGAACGACCAACGGTGAGACTATACCAAAATCACGAAAGTATTTCTTATAATTCCAATTTCATGAACTTTAGGGAAATGATCTTGAAAACAAAAAATGTTTTCATGGTGTCCTTATATCCGATGAATCAGATGGTACCTTAGATCATCACAAATATATGGCTTTGTGATTGATGGCTTTTTCATAGCCATGTTCTCTACCACTCTCCATCAGAACTTGATGGTTAGATTTTTCTTCCATATCCATATTTTCACCTATGTTTTCCGATATGGAAACTTAGTGATTAGTTTCTTTGGGTAATCATTACATTTCATACTTTAGTTTTAAAAATTTTGTTTGTGGTATTCCCTTTTTACGATGTGGGTTTCTACTAAAGAAACTTTCAAGTATTAAACCATTTATAACCCCGACGAATTTTGAGGGTGATATACATTTTAAGGGGGGTAGAATATAACACCCCAAGATTTTATAAGATATATTATTTTTAATTTATTTCATATCTTCTGTTTTACGCTACACTAAGATTATCTTGCACTATACGCAACACTGTATTAGCTTGCAGTATACACAAAACAAATCTTGAATTTGTTAAACGCAACAACAAAGGAGTCTTGCACAACACGTAACCCTGACTTGGCTTGAATTACACACAATCACGACTTTCCTCGATAGCGTGTGTTGTACGCAATATCAGGTTTCACTAAACAATGATATGTGGTTATAATATTATTATGAACTAGCCATTATGAATAGTATTAACTAAATGTTGAATTTTATAACATTATTATTTAATCTTACTCATTTTCTAGAACATGGTATGTGAACAAAATAAATTTTTCAGGTAAAATAAATATTTTTAAAAAAATGCAGTTTTGCCGCCTTTTAATGGTGCACCCAAATTAAATCTATTTTTTGACACGATTATAACGTCAATTTTACAAAATAAAAATCTAATTTTGAATCAGGTTATAAAAATTTACATTGGATAATGTTCTGATATTTTTTCTCATAACTTTCAGATTTTAATGAATAGTAAAAGCACGCTATATTTTAAATAAATAAAAAATTTCATCATAATAATTTATATAGTTAAATTATAAAATTTAATGGTTTTAAAGTATAAATAGAATATATTTTTATCATTTAATATAATTTTTGTCATTAGAATTGATTTTACCTTGAATTTTTATGTTAAATCAATTCAATCTTTTGCAATGATTTAACCAAAAACCCATTTTCTTTCGACAACGGGCTTAATTTTAATTTAATTTCTGCAACTTTTCTGTATTGAATTTGGAAAAATGGATTCAATATTTAGAATTAGTGGGTTCAAATTATGTTAATAAGCTACTTTTTATTTTTGGGCATTATGAATAGTAACTATGGTACATTTTAGTTACCATAGTTAAAGGTAAATCGGGAATTAAGGGTAAATATAAGATTATAAAATAATCCTAAAACCTTCCAAAATCCTACTGGATGACTAAAAGTAGACCCATATCACCTAAGGGTCGGATTATATTCATTTAATGGACTTTTCTATGAAAATAATTTAATTAATATTAAATCCAAAGAAAGTGACAACATGTCACTTTCTTAAATCGTATAAGAATAATAATTTTAATTTAGTGATAAACTTAATGGAACTTAGAAAATTAATAGTATCCAGAAATCTAATACAATTATCTACATCATACAAATTTATTTAGATATTTTAGGGATTAAATAATTATCATTATGTATGACACAATAGTGATGTTGAAATTATTTTATTAATTAAAATATCAAATAAATGATTTTAAAAATATGAAAATAAATATTATATGAACTATTTAATGTGATCCACTACTTTTCTAGATACATATAACATTTGATTAATCTATTAGAGCTTTTATTTCGAACATATCTTCTGTATATTTTTTATTTAAATTAAAATTAATGAACAGTGTCAAAATTGACACTATTGTTATTTTATAAAAATAACATATTATAAAATTGTTTACAAATAACAAAAATATTTAAAAATTATAAATTAAAATTTATATGGTACAATATTTCATTAAGTGTCAAATTATGGAAAATTAACAACACATATATAATTATTTATAATAATTTAAAATTTAGAATATTAATACCACAAATAAAATTAAATTGATAAATAAGGATAAATCAAGTTGATAATGTTTAATATAAATTCCTAACATTTACAAATTTTATTTTCTGATGATATTACAACCATATTTCATATAATATTCTGATATGAGTCACTTTGGGAGTTTTTATGTGGGGTTGGGAATTAATATAAACTAATATTTCTTATATTTCCAAATGTGCCCCTCTCCTCCCTTATAAAAGGGCACCTCCTCCCTCATTTCATCACACCACTTTGAGCCTTAAATCTCAGCCAACCGCTGACAAATTATTTTCTCCACTTCCCTAGAAACATCCTAGAGGTCCTGGTCTTCTTCAAAGACCAATTTTAGTGCCCTAAGAGGAGGTCTCAAAGAGGCGCTTCAAAGAAGAGGTAATGTCCATTACCGATTCTTTCACCCTTATTTCTTTTTCCACTTCTTCTTTTTTAGTTGTTTAATTATGAGGTAATAACATCAGTATCACTCATATACTGATATCTTATTATATGTATGAAACAATCATATTTCACCATCTATCCATCCTATGGAAAATGAAATCACCGTGCGTGCGTACGTATGGAATACCGTCTCCACGCCGTGGTGTAATCTATTTTCCACCACCACCTTACATGGAGGGGTATAATGGTGAAAGTAATGAATATAATTAATTATTTTAAAGTGATATTTATTCTGTAATATTATACATACACTTTAATACAATTCCACAATCTTGGGAATGATATCATCGCTCGTGCGTACGTACGGACTACTGTCTCCACGACGCGATGATATTAACTCTCTATGTTAACCATTCAATAATGATTATAAAGTATATGTAATATGTGATCATGAAATATATGACATAATAATGCTATTTTATTTATGTATATATATATTTATGTCATCTACTTAATTCCATTCAATTAAATAAGGAAACGAAAATAGCGTTCATGCGTACGTACGGCCTACCGTCTCCAAGAACGGTGTATTTCGTTCCATTTATCGATATAGTATATATATGCATATTCTAAATATATACTATATATAAATCATGTTTTACATTCTGTATGTAAGTAATCATGATCTATGATATCATATGAATAATTACAAGTTAAAAGACGAACGACAAATGAAACGATTTTACCCAAAATGCTAATTTAACATTAATTTACAAAAGAACGGGTAATATAATGTCATAAGTGAACCATATATGATATAATAACAATGCATATGATTCTGTAATAAGTCAATGAAATTATTTAAATCATTATATTATGGGTTTGGATACGTACGAAGCATATCGGACCTAAGGTAAGGTATAATTTTGCAAATCTCATTTTTATCCGAGATTGCTTATTCATAAATATTTACTGGGGTAATTTATATCATCCATGTCCATGTTTTATAAATGTGTTTTCATGTATTTTTTAAGTCCCTTTTACCCATTTTTTACTTTTATTACATGGTATGTAAGGAATCATTCTTTTTTTTACGTTACGATGTACTTTTTTTGACTTTTCCGGAAAAAGTACGAGAATAATGTTTTTTTAACGTATACAACATGAACGAATTTTTAAGGTTTTATAAAGCCTTATTTTCATGAAGATTCCTCCAAAATATTTCATGAATATTTTCAACAAAGTCCTTTTCTTTTAAAATTTCACGACATTTTGAGAAAAGAAAATGATTTTGAAGAAAAAAGGATATTTTCCTCAAGAATTCATTTCAAGTGTTTTATCAAAACCATTTTTCATCTAAGATGACATTATTTCATATGTGTATGTTTCAAGTATAATGTCTCTAAGATTTACATGGATTCCATTTTCTTATTATGAAATGATATCTATTTCTTTTATATGGATTATGTGATGATGGGATGATGTTTATGAAACCCATTTTATTTATTCGATTTTTATGAATGATGTATGTTTATTTTGTGGCACAAGTAAGAATGATTTAATTATGAGATGGGTGGGACCTATATCTCATTCCATTGAATTGGATAAAGATTTATATCTCATGAGATAGGCATGGATGGAACGGTAAGTTAATCCAGTTCAGTATTATAGGACTAGAACAAGGAGTGAACTCGATTCAGAAAGGGAATTTGTCCACTAAGATGGTCTTGGCAGCAATGCCTTGGCTACTATGAAAATCATTACATGTGCTTAATAGATTCCACAATTACATGTTTTATTTCCATACTATTTTATCAAGATTTATGTTCCATTATGTTCTATGCCTTATTTACATCCATGTTTTATGTCGTTGCTCAAGATTTTTATGTTTAAACATTATGTTCGTCGTTTTTAAGTTCAAATGTATATGGTATGTTTTATTTTATCCATGCTTACCCTTACTGAGCATTTGAGCTCACCCTTTTTATGTTTTATTTTCCCCCAGGATTAAAAGAAAGGTTTTAGGTAAGGAAACAAAAAGTTGAAGATCTTTATGGGAGATGTTGAAGATCTTTCACCACGATTAGAATATTACGTTCCATGTTTCCAAAGACACTAAACTATTACGTTCATTGTGTGTCTGTTTTTGTTATGTATTATGTATTCCAAAAAATTAATGTAATGTCCATGTACATCAGGCTTTGGGTCTCTACAATGATGTTATGTATTTGGATTCAGGAATTATGAAATATGTAATATATAAGGATTTATCAATATATTTTTCCCCTAAAGATTTACAAGAATACGTTAAATGGTTACGATGGATTAAAAAAGTGATTCAACAACACTGTGAGATTAATTTAATAAAAAACATTATGTTAGAGATATCTCATAATATGTTTCAGGATGTTGAGGTAATGGTTTTTGGATAAAGATGTCTTTTTTATGAATTATTAAAGTAGGTGATACTGATTATAATGGATATGATTTCAGATTTGTTGAGAATGTTTTCTATGTTATCAAGGATAAAGTACACTAAATTTAGTATTAATGGAATATATCCAATAATATTTGGAATACACAATAATGAATTTCTTCAATAAGGTTTTATGTTAATTCTAGGTATTACCATGATTCAAGATAATACAGGATTGTGGTAATCCCATGTTCGAATGTGAAAACTAAGGAATAATTACGATATATGGTGGATTATTGTTATGATTATTTATTTACATTTTCTAAACATTAGATTTTCATCTTTCATAAGGGTTATTCAGATTACCATTTATATAATGGTTTTAGATAATCTTCAAATGATGTTTTATAGATTTACATATTATGTCTTCAAATGTGTATTTATTCATATTGGATAACTTGTGAAAACAATTATGCTATGATTCTAAATAATGATATATTGAATGACTTATCATTCTACCTCAAGATCAATAAGAACTTTAGTAATGAAAAACTCACCTTCTGTTCTTGAAGTAAGATACGACATAAAAATTTATCAAGGAATCAGATAGGGTGATCATCTCCTGAAATCATATTGGTATATATTTTTATGATAATTCCTCAAAATTTAGAGAAATATACATTAAATAAATTTTTTCTCTATTATAATCATTATTGGTGATATCATTGACCTTTGAAAATCCAATTTGGGATATGTATTTTTAGTCATCGACATTATATTAACTATGTTCTAGGTTACACTCCATCCAAAAATGACAGTTATATATCTATTTGATTCCCATATTTTCACATTCCACCTATATTCTCATTTGTGGGAGGTAAATTTTATGTTAATAACATTCCTTTTTAATTAATTTTTCAATAATCATTTTAATATTGCAGGTATCTATGAAATGAACATAAATGTATTAAACCATTTATAAAATATATTTATTTTGAGGGATAAGATCATTATAAGGGTGGAATAATGCTATAAATTCATATTTTGTGATTTTTTTTCAAATTAATTTAATCACTTTTACATTTTTCATTTTAGACAACACTGAATATATCATTGGTTATATGATATTTTTTATATCATTATACTATTTTTTTATCCCAACCACATATTATAATAATTAATTTTCTCAGATTCATTTAAGTTTTCTTTGGTTAATATTTTAGAAATTTAATGTTATTTTGTTCCGAACGGATGGTGCACATTTTTCACAAAAATTGTTCCCTGAATGTGAAAACGATGAAAAACCAGATTTTTAGGGTTTTCATAACTAGTTAATTGTTTGAAAAATCATTCTCCATAATAATAGAAACTGTGAAACCCAATTATCATGGGTGAATAGTTATTTCTCATGGTTTTCTTACCATATAGCCCTTCCCAACTAATTGTGCATATGAGATTTAATTAATCATGAAAATAATTTTAAAACCATAAAAACCATGTTCTTATTTACTTATGGGATAAATAAAACTAATTAAAACTTTCCTTCTTTACAGGCTCCAAATACATTATTTCAGACACACTTAACCGCTCCAAAAGGTGATCGATGATTGGAAAACATTGTATGATGTCTTCCTTGTGAGAATCATCTTTTCATTATCTTTCTCCTTTTCCCCTTTTTTTCTCACTAGGGTTATACAGATATTCAAGTCATTGGAGATTTATATATCAAATATTTTATATCATGGATTAGGAATTTATTTTCATATCATAATTTTTGATGTCCTTCATTAGAGTTTATGAACTAGGGATTTATGATTCGAGATCCCATGATCTTGATGTAGCAAGATCCATTATGTTGACCCATTTTGATTAATATTTTTTTAAAATAAATTAATTTTTTTTGAATAAATTAAATATCATTACTTCCATTAAATTGTTTTAATTTATTGAATAAACTAATTATAGTGAATTAGGGATTTATGCTCTATTTGGAATGAAATTGGAAACAATGTACAATTCCATTGAATAGTGGTGTGTTTGTGGAATTTATTGAAAAATATGATGATCAAATTGTTTAATTTTAATTATTAAACTAATCATATGTCAGTGATAAATTATTGGTATTTTATAAAAATTTCTTAATGTGGTTTTGGTAGAAACCCAACGGTTTTATCATAAAAAAGGAATTACATGATTAAGAACCCATGTGCTTGTTTCTAAAATGAAATTGGTGAATTTGAATAGAGATAATGTGATGGTTATCATTTTATATAGTTTCCAAATAAATTTCCAAATATAAATTCCACCTCAACTAATGACAATGGGGAGTGCAGTTATGTTACAAAATATCGATTTAGTCTTAAAATATGACAATAAAATTGATGTTGTAATTTAATTTTCAGTTTTATTGTGTTATATTGAATATCGTTTCATGATTGAGTGTGTCACCTTGGTTAGAGTCGGTTCTCTGTGTTATGAATGATGATGGTTCACTTCTCCTTTGTTTTGATTACCAAAGACAAAACAGAGTTTGTGTAATGAAAAATTATATGTTCTCATAGATTTATGACATGTCTAAATAGTGGAAAGGTTAATGAAGTTATCTAATATTGATCTTACATTTGGATACCATCATTTGAAGATAAAAGAATCATGCATTCAGAAATAGGAATTTGGTGTAGGTATGTCCATTATGAGTACCTTTTAATTCCATTGGGTCAAACAAATGATCAAGAAATATATATGGATTTAATGAAATTACAATAACTGATTACCTTGATACCTTTATGCTTCAGTTTTTTGCATCACATCCTTGAATAATCTATGTCTAGGGAGGATCATCTTCATCATTTGAGATCATTTCAAGATTCTATGGGGAAAAAATAACATTAATCTATTATTTCAAAATGTCATTTCTCTATTTAAGAAAATTAAGTTCATGGGAAACGTGGTGTTAGAACATGGTATTTTAGTAGATCATAAAATTAATAAGGATGTTATGATATGGGTATAACCGTGAAATGTTTTCATGATTTTGAGAATTTTGTTTCTAACTAGGTATTATCACTGGTTCATTATAAGCTACTAAGAGTTGTCTTCTTCGATGAGTACTCTAACTTGTAAGGGAGTAAACCATTCTTTTGGTGAAAAATTTCATAATGCATTTGTTGAGATAAAATGAATTTTTATTTCAATAAATTTGTTGACTATCCCATAGATTGGGAATGGCTATGTCCTCTTCATGAATGCATTGTGTTTGGGATTGGGATGATTTATTATTAATGGTGATCATTTGATTCCAAATTTATCTCATCCTCTTAGTCCACATGAAAATAATCATCCAACCAGTGAACATGAACATATATCTATGATTCACAATCTTAATATTTTGTGTCACTACCATTTCATATAACGGTTTACAATGTTTTACCCCACAAAATACTGAGTAATATCTTCCCTAAAACATTTTTTAGTCTCTGTTAGAGGTGTTGGGGTGAATTATAATAATATTTTTAGGTGAAAATATCCGACAAAATGAGGAAATGGGATATATTTGTTGATAATTAGAGCAAGAATATTCTGACATATGATGTGAAAGAGTCATAGGAAGAGTGGATGTTGATTTCTCTCTCTGAATAGTTTCATATTGTAGTTTTGGTAATATTTGGTCGGGGATTATTTTAACATTATTGTGTATACATACAATCATATCGTGACAATTCTTTAGGAATGGTATCTTTTTGGTTATATCACTGAATAATATACTCATTTTATAGTTGGGAGAGAGCTGTTAATTAGTCATTCTCCTTGGAGGGAATATTATGCTATCTGAATTATTTTAAAGTAGTATCATATGTTAAAAAAGATTTTATGGGGGATTTACATCATTACCAATGGAAAGTTTACCCAAGAAGAATGGATATGTTCTATAAAATTGCTAATATGTTATGGTATCTAGGTTAGAGACATGGATTTTATGAATATATCCATCACTACTATACATTCCAATCAGACAAGTCTGATCACTAAAGTATTTTGCATTGCTTCTGCCACTTCTGGTACCAACATGGATATAGAATGTAATCTCTAGGGATATTTTATGTCAATTTTCATAAAACTAGAGACAAAATAATTTGATATGCTTTTTAATTGATGGAATGAGATTATCTTATCTCTGTATACCCATTCATGATAAATCCATGGCTTATGAGTTTGGAAATATCTATGTTAAGGATAATTTTTATTTTCAAAGTTCTCCAAAAACAATATTCTAAGATATGGATCCTCAGTTTACTTATCATAAATGGAGAAGCCTTTATGAGCCTCTAGGATATCAGGTTCTTCTTAGTATGACATACCATCCACAGTCAGTCATCCATACCGAAAAAGCTATACATATTTTTGAGGTGATTCTCTATTCCTAAGTTCTTTACTTATTTAGAGCTTGAGAAGGCCATCTGGGGCTCATTGTGATCGATTATAAAAACCTATAATATTATGTGGTCAGAATGTGTCTTTTTTAAGACTTGTTCGGTTGTCCTTTTAAGTAAGAGTTATGTAGGTCGGAGTGGGGTCAATGTTCCTTGGTCGGAATGAGCATGGTTCAAAAGTGGAAAAAAATGATTCATTTGATTCGTTTGGGTATATTTCAGGAACATTGTCAGTATGAGTCCTATGAAGATCTTATTCGCATATTGTTGGAGTTTTTAGATTAAAATTATGTGTTGTTGAATTTTTCAAATAGATTGGAACATCAATGGATTGGGAGGCAAGGTAAAATTGCTCCATATTTTGGGGTACCTCTTGAGGATGCTAATCAGGTGGCAATGTGGGGTACCATTTATCAAATTCACTAATACTAATGTAGATATATGATAGGTTTCATCTATCTGAGATATTAAAGAATATCAATTTTTATAAGGACCCATCCTTAAACATTACATAATCGTGAATTATTTCAAGAAGTCATGTTGATGATCTTTTGAGGTTTATAGTTTTAAAGTATTTGGAAATAAATAATACATAAAAAATGATTATTACATGTAAACACTACTACTTAGTATTCAATTTTTTCATAAAAAAACTCTTAAAACCAAACATTTATAGTTCCATGTATTAGACAACATGCATTTTCCTTGATCCTATCCTTGACCGTAGTCATATTTAATTCAGGTGGAAAACATTTCCAAAACATGGGATGAGAATAAAATGCTCAGTAATAGTTATAAATGAAGGAAGGAAAATATTATTCCATTAATAAAAAAAATAAATGAAACCATACTTTTCAATCATAACATATCCTACGAAATCAAATGATTTATGAATGACACACACAAATCATAAATCATAAATGTAAATTGTGGAATTTAAAAAAATACTTACATTGTAGCTATCACAACTATATAGGGAGTCACATTTGGAATACCCATCGCAATATATTCCCTAAATCTCTTAGGGGAAACATTAATGTTTACCTCTATCATGTTACCCAATGCATTGGAGAGCTATCTCAGGCTCACCCACCCTAGGTTTATCATGAAACAACCCTTATACGAAAATAATACAAAATAACCAAAACATATTCATATCAAATAACACATGCATTAAGGAAAGAAAACATTTCCACATTCCAATCATAATATATGATGTCATGATATTGAATTAAACAATGTTTTATTAATTCATTTTCAAACCTATTTAAAACATTTAATAGATATATTTTTCATTCAATGAGTCACATACCACTTCGAAGATTTTAAATGAATAGTCATTTGAAAACATTAATGACTATATAAATACATCAAAAAAACCGATTTTGAAATCACGGACATTAATTAGAAATATTTAGAAGAATAAATTTTTTAAACATTTAAAACGATATTTTAGTTAAAGAGTGTTTATCAAAAAGAGAGATACATGAATAAAAATAATTGAGGAATAACGCTTAATCAAAACATTATAATATCATTAGAATAAAGGGATTCATGATATAATATTCCAAAGGACTGTATATAAACCTTATAAAAGTTAATTGGTGCATAATGAAAATGATGTCTCAATGAAATGTAAATTGAGACGGTATCCCTTTAAAAAACATGATCCTTAGATTAAGGATTAATCAATTACATAATAATGTTTGAAAACATTAAATACACTAAATATTATTGGATATTCAGTGTAAATAAATCATAGGAAATTCACACATGTTCTTTTTAAGAAAAAAATAGTAACATGGATGTTTATCTCAATGAATGGAAATTGAGTTAAATTTACACCAATCACGTTTATATCGATGACTTGAGAATTTAGCAGTGGAGTGATTATGTGTATCAAAGGAATATCAAAACAAAGGGGAGTGAAAATTACAACATAAATAAATAAATAGTGATTCCACGCATAATCATAGCATGACATAATTATGAATTAGAAGATTAACCCACACAATGAAGATTGGGTTAAAAGGTTCTCTTTCCGATTTTGTAACATACGAAATATACAACCCATGAAAGAAGGTTCATAAAAATAATATTTAAATACCCTTAAATTTAGGTATATTACATAATTAATACACTCATGGTCAGTAAATACACATCATAAAATGAAATATTTGAAAATATAGCACAAATCTCACAGGAATAAAAAGTGAGATGAAAATCCCTTATCACGTTGTAATCAATCAAGTATTGTGACCAAAAGTTAATAACCACCAAATTATTCAAAGAATAACAAGAATATAAATATTAGCATTATATTATAAGTCAAATTTCATTACACAATACACCACATGCAATAAATTAGTGGGGAGCAATGGAAATCTGACGGAATTGAAAGTGAGATAAGAAACCCCTTACCTTGTGTCCGACTTGACTAGTATGTTCCTTATTCATCCTAAATAATAAACATAAGTTAATTTATAAATGATTAAAAACTCCTTTTCATGTTTATTATTCCTTTTATATCACTTATTATCATGTTGTAACATCATGTAATCATTTCAGTTAATAAGGGTTGTTTTGTCGATATTTGGTACTTGAGTCAAAAATGCATAACTTATAATTACAGGTTCTCCAGGTGGTCAAGAGTCCATTAAAGACATAATGATATTCATGATTTAGATATCATATATATCATATATATATAGTATTTATATGTATTTATAACAGTACATAAAATTTGGAGATAAGAAATGAAATGCACCGTTCATGGAGACGGTAAGCCATACGTACGCATGAACACTACTTCCATTTCTATTTTGTATTTTCATCGAATGAAAACATAATGATACATAGTTATATTATAATTCCAGTATCATATAATATATAATTTCAATAAATATGATTTTATATGTCCCACAAATGGTTTGAATGAGTCATATAACATTGGGAGGGTGGTAGTCCACACTTCCTCATATGAAATTATCACGTTTAATTACAATGGAAACCATAAAAGGAATGCTATAAATTCAAAATTAATAAGAATAATGAAATCATAAAAATAATATATATCATATATAAATACAGTTTCATCATAATTTCTACCATAAGAGGCAGTAGGGGATAATTGAACAATCATAGTTTCGTGAGGTTTTAGTTTTCCACCCACAGAAACAGTATGTTCATTAACCATTAGATAGAGGTGTGAGTAAGTGTAGTTAGAATAATTATCACAAAATCATCCTAGTATATTTTGGATACTTTTTTGTTATAAAATTAAATAATGAAAATATTTAAGGATTTTGAGAAGTAAAATAAAAGAAAAGAATTTAAGAAAAATCGTTACCTTTTATTCGGGTAACTCCCTTTGGTTTGAACCAAAATGACATCTTGAAGGGTCTTCTGCCAAAGTTAAGCCTACTAAACGGAAGATATTGATCCTCAGAGCTTATTTGGGAAGGGGTTGGACAGGCCAAAGGGATTTACATGTGTGCGGAATAGGTCATATGTGAGGTCTTTTTATAAGGCGGGGGGGAGGGGTTCTTTAAGAAAGTGTGAAAATATTTTTTTATTATATAATGCTTTTCGGTTTCTAAAGGCCCAAAACTCATTATGGTCTAATATAATATGACTCATGGTCTAAATAAATTCATCCAACAAGAATTGGACATGTTTTGGATGTTATTTTAACATTCATAATCATATTTATTAAAATCATTTGTTAGTGAGGTAAATACTACATCATTTGTGTGTAATAATCAATATTCTTTCTTTGATATATAAAAATTTAAAATAACCATGATGTTGGAAATAGTTTTAGAATTCCAATTAATATTTATAGTCAAAAAGATAAATTTAATAACTCCATGTAAAAAATTATTTTCTAAAACATATTTGTTTGTGTCATTTTGGTAATTATATTAAATTAATTAATCTAATGTGTTATTATCACTCCCAATTGGCTCCATGGGGTCCTAAAATCGACCCAAGGATTCTCATGGTCGGTCATGACTCATCCAATAAGCTTAGGATAAGTTTTAAGGTAACTTTTTACTATTATAATATTATTTTTTTACCTTGAATTACCTTATTTACCTTCAACCGTGGTAAAAAAGTCAAAAGTTACTCTCCCCCAAAAAATAATTTTCATTTTATTGAACCACATTTTACTTACTAATATAAACCATGTATGTTTTATTTTAAAAATTAAATTCACAGAAGTGGTAGATTTTCATTTATATGAAAATGTCAGTTTTTTAACTACTACTTAGTTGTTTCACTATTCCTAAAAAATTGAGGTTTTTCATAAAAATACCAAAAATTAATCCTAAGATATATTTGATATTCCAAATTCAAAAATAATTTCTATAATACAAAATTCAAAACTAAGAAGTGAAATTAATTAATTTAAAATTATTTTCAGAATAAATATCGTGTTTCTAAGAAACAATATCTATAAAAATATTGACACTTGTTTAAGTCCAATATAAAAGTGAAATTTCTTCTACTGACCAGAATTAGATTAAGTGGTAAAAAATATCTAATTACACTTTAAAACTATTTAAAAAGATAATTTAATTGTATAAATAAGTTAAATTATAAGATATATTGGAGTTAAAATATATCATTTTTCCATATTCATTAAAAGATGAATTTTATCTAAAAAATAACAAAAAATTACCCAAAGTAAATTATGGCGTCCCAATTATAAAAAAGAATCTAATTTGGTCAAATAGAACATATCAAAGTGACCAAAACAATATTTAAATAGGGTTCTTCATTAAAAGGTGGTAAATCAGCCATTTAGTGAATATTATAGTATTTATGCTTAATGTTAAATTCTTTTTTTATTTTAAGCCTCTAACATTAATTAGAAAAATGTAAAAACATTTAAAAACAATGTATAATATTATTGTAGTTAGTTATATTCATTTTCTTCAATACAATTACTAGGTGTTAACATCTATTTAAAATAAAATTATATTATTATTTTTCAGTATGACTCAACGTTTGGTGCAACGTAAGATTTCAATGAAACCCATTTTTGCGTATCAAGTACGCTATAGAACATAACATCCCTTTTAAATTAAAATTAATAATTAATTTAAAAATATTAATAAATATGAAAATTTAATATTCTTTATATTTCTAGGATGTTACATCCTTCCCACCTTTTGGGAGTGTCTACTCGCAATTTTAAAATTGGACTTGGAAACTTCCACTACCGGAAACAATACACTATACCAACGGTTTGGAACTGTTGGTATTGGCCTCCAAACCGTTGGTATAGCCTATACCAATGGTTGGAGGACCAAGACCAAGTAATCCGTGAGGATAGGTCTGTACCAACAGTTTTGGGGAAACCGTTAGTATAGACCTATACCAACGGTTTTGAAAACCATTTGTATAAGTAATATGAAAATCTATACGAATGGTTCCATAAAAATGTTGGTATATGTTTTTTTTAAAAAAAATTGTGGGATTTGATCGCAAGACCTATAGTTTATGATTGAACGACCTAACCAATAACCTAACATGACTTTTTTGAACATAATTTCATAAATATATATATTTATTATCATACTTATTTTAAATTTTGATTTATATAATGTCCTCAGTATGAAGATTTTAAAAAAAATCAAAGAACCTATACCAACGGTTTTGAGAACTGTTGGTATATGTCCTTTGATTTTGGGCCCTATACCAATGGTTTTGGATAAACCATTGGTATAGGGGGACCTATACCAACTTTTTTGCCAAAACCCTTGGTTTAGGTCCTTCATAATGGACCTATGTCAACGGTTTGGCCAAACTGTTTTCATAGTTCCATATAAGTGACCTATACGAACGGTTTTGGACAAACTGTTGGTATATGTCCAAATTAATGGATTATACCAATGGTTTGGCCAAAAATTTTGGTATAATTCATATTTTCAGTAGTGTTCATTGAAAGTCCCACATCAAAAAAAGAGTCAATAAATCTATCAATTAAAAATAAAGGAACATAAGTACAAAGGTCACCCAAGACATCAGATACTAGGATTCCATGAAAACATGGATATGGAGGATAAAAAAACTGTCATGTTTTGATAGAGAGTGATGGAAAAAATGATTAGTATACAGTTAACGACCAGAAAAGCACAACCTTGTAATGGGTTAAATGGTCATTGATTCCCTAGTATGAAAAGTTAACTGACAACATTTTTTTATTTAATTTACTTTTCATAATGTTGAGGAATTTATATATAAGATAAACTAGAAACATAAGGAAACATAATTACTAGTTATATAGACTTTCATAATCTACTAAATTTCTACCACAAATGTATCTTTTCTCTAAAAGATTAGTATTCAAACTGACTGGGTCACATTAAATGTGCAAGAATCAACTTCTAGAGTATAACATAATCCACAAAATATGAACTATATATTTCCCCTATCTTTGGTCATCATCTAAAACCAAAACGTTTAGTACAAGATCAGATAATCCCCAAAAAGTATAAAATTTTAAAAAAATAAAAACTACTCTTAATCTCCAAATTTTTTCTAACATTACCCAATGTTCCACAAATTCCATTGAATAAACAACTATCCATAAATTCTTCAATGTAATCCAATCTATGATTGAAATTCAAATATCATAAGGAATTCATCACATAGTCTTCCAAGATAAATCTTAGCATTTATCTCCAAATAACATCACTTACTCATAAAGTCTCATATTGAAAAGTTATTAATCTAATCACATATTTTCCATGATTGGTTAATCATTTCCTAATATAACCCTAAATAAACTTGTTATTAATTCATAATATCATCTAACAAAAAAGATTGTCATACAAACCAAGGACTTCTTGTATTCCAGTGGTAGGCGATAAATCCCAGTCACACATTGGTTGTGGATTTGATTCCCACAGTATTGTCCGATGCGACAAGTTGTCACACGGTTTGCGTGCGGCCCTTTTTCAAAAATTATATAATTCTATAGAATTCCCAAGAAGAGATAAATTCATCAAAATAACCATAACATATTTTAACCACAATGGTTATATAATCACATTCATTTTTCATCCCAAAATGTATTAACCTGTAATTGACTCAAATACAAGGATCCTATAAAACCAAATGGTTCTATCTAACTATATCTGAAAAAGAGAAGATAATTATACCTTCAATTAAATTTTTATATTTCAAACATCTGATATATACATACTATAAAAATTATTCTATTGCAATCCCATCATCAAAGTAACCTTAATAATTTTAAGCATTTGACAATCCTAAAATCTATTATAAATTTTGAATCCATTATATGTTGAGTTCTTACTCATTAAATGTTATTCATGATCAATTTACCATTCCTTTACAACTTATTCTAAAACACTTCTTTCCTACAAACAAAATCTGGATTCATATCCTAATGCTCAATAATATAAAAATATATGTTAAGAAAAAATGAATACCTTTAATTGGTCATTGTTAGTTACTTCATCCTCAATCAGAATGGAATTAGGTATTGATAAACAAAAATTTGTACGATCCAATTGATCACATTCCAGAATCCTTTTCGTAGGACATGTGTTTGTAAAATGACCATGCACACCACTTTGAAAACATTCAATTGATCCCTTAGAAATAACTTCTTTCCTATTCCTAGAGTCAACAGAATGATTCCTTTTTACATTATAGGTTCTAGCTTTATGACCTTCATTCCAACATCTATAGCATATTCCCGTCCCATTGAATCATTTTCCAAGGTGTTTCTTTCCATATCCTGTACACATAGGTTTTTGAACATACAAAACTTGATGATTATTTATTGAACATCCATAGGGATTTGTTTATCGTATATTGGATTCCTTATAAAAATAACCATGGTTCAGGTGGTCCATCATTACTCCAAATAGTTGGTTGAGAATAAACACAAGAGTTATCATCACATATCCTATCTCATTCAGTTTCTCATTAAAAAATCTTCACAGTTTTCTTCACATCCACTGTTACTTTGGTGCCTACTAGATCCATCCATTTATTAAAACCAAAAATATCAGTGTGATTATATCCATAAAATCTTCATATAATATTTTATTAGGGGGTATATACTAAGAAAGAATTATTCATGTTATCTTAAACCCATTTACTTTAGCTAAAAGACTATGAATCATTCCCATATGAAAACCATTATTGTTATTTTACTTATTATTAAATAACATCCAAACCTCTAAAGTTATCTAAACCGACCTCTGATAAATCTATAAGGGCCCAACCTTAAACATTACATAATACTGAATTACGTCAAGAATTCACATTGAGGATCTTTTCAGGTTTAGAGTTCTAGGGAATTAAGCCATAACTATTACATAACAACTTTAATATTACTTGTAGAAACTATTACTCTATAAACATTTTTACAAATGAATGGAGCCTCACTCGCCTGGCCACTCTGAGCTCTCTTTCTCCTAGGGTTTCAGCTTTCCCAAGCAGCAACTCCTATATGCTGTTCCTATCCAGTTTTATCTTCTCTCTCGCTCACTCTGGGCTACGCTCTTTCTCAGTTTCTCACTCCCTTTCGCTCGGCTCCTGGATGGTGCGCTCTCTCTCTCTATAGGTTTCTCTTTCCCTTCCGCTCGACTCCCAAATGACGCTATGGTTTTCTCTTTGACTGCTTCTTTGTACTATGACATTGCGTTCCTTAGCTCCTCTCCAGATCGGATTTGGAGCATGGGAGACACCAAGGTTTTGGGCTAACATTTTGGTGGACATCATGTCTCCAAGAGTTACCAGAGTTTTCCTTTCTTCCTAGGGTTTCAGTCCCATACTCCAGTTCGGGTTTCATCCCGGTTTACTTTTTCCCGTTCTAGTTTTTTATGGTTACGATTCTTTGTATGATTTCCTTTTTTCGAGTTTATCCCTATGGTTTCATTCCCCAATCCGCTTTTGGAGTTTCATCACGTTTATTCCCTATAATCCCCTTTTCTGGTTCCGGTTTTAGTTTTCGAATGTTGGCTATAGATTTTGTTTGTCTTTGTGTTCTTTGTTGGCGTAGATGACTTTGACGGTGATGTTCTTCTGCTGCACGACGGTGATGAGGTTTCATCCCCAGTGTGTCAATGGTTTGGCTTTATGGTGGGCTTCAGTGCTATTTGACTATGGTGTTGTTATGGTGACTATCCATTGTGGCTGACGATGATAACCTAATGACAGTGAAAATGGCGTGTTTCGGCGCCGAAGGTGTTTGGTTCAGGTGATGTCGGTTTCTGGTGTAGGCGGTGGACGTCGGAGATCAGGTCGGAGATGACGAGGTGTGGAGGTTGATGTATGTGGTGAGGTCAGGCCGGCGGGGACGAGCCGTGTTGACGTGGAGACAGTGATCGTGAATGGCAGGTGACGTTGATGGTGTGTCTCGGGACGGAATAGGTGATTGGTGATTGGTCGACCATCGTGATGGGTGTGTGACTAGAGACAGATGCAAATCATTTTCTGAGATTGGTGACGATTAATTTTAATTTGAAATTTGAATTTTGTGGATTCTTTTTGGAAGGCATTGTGGCGGGTCTCGGTTCAGGTTTTTCTGAGTTTTGAATTTTGTATGCTGCAAGTGGGGTTTGTGCGGGTGGTTTGTAGAGGTTTTGTATGGTTACCACTCACCCAAAAGTGGATCTTTAAAAAATAAAATATTGGAGTTGTATCCATTTTTTCATAAAATAACAACTAATAAAACAGAACATGTCTAGTTCCATGTTTTAGACATAATGTCTTTTCCTTGATCGCATTCTTGACCATATTCATCTTTAAGTCATGTGGAAAAAATTTCAAAAACACGGGATGAGCATAAAAATATTAGAAAGGGTTATAAAAAGGGATATAAACACTAACCCATCGATAATTAAAAATCCATGAAACCATACTTTTAAATCATAACATACATTATGAAATCATAAGAATTATGAATGACACACACAAATCATAAATCATAAAGATAACATAGGGAATTCATAAAATACATACATTGTAGATATCAAAACTACATAGGGTGTAACATTTTGAATTCCCATCACAGTATATTATTTAAATCTCTTAGGAGAAACATTAACTTTTACCTCCATGACATTACCCAATGCGATGGAGAGCTATCTCGGGCTCACCCACTCTAGGTTTATCACTGAACCACCCATATAGGTAAACAATGCCCAATAAAAATAACATATTCATATATCATGACACATGATTAAAGGAAAGATAACATTTCCACATTTTAATAAAATATATCAAATCATGTTATTGAAATAAACAATTCCTTATCAAATCATTTTCGAAACCATTTAAAAAAATTAATAAAAAGATTTTTAAATCAAAGTGTCACATACCATTTTGAAGCTTTTAAATGAATTATCATTTGGAAATATTAATGTCTATATAAATAAATCCAAAAAAACCATTTTAAAAACATTTCCATTAATGATAAATATATTGGAGAATAATCTTTTTAAACATTTAAACATTATATTTTAGTTAAAGAGTTTTTAACAAAAAGAGAGACACTTGATTTCAAATAATTGAGTAATAACATATAATAAGAACATTATAATATCATGAAAATAAATTGATTCATAATATAATATTCCAAAGAATTATATATACACCGTATAAAAGTGAATTGGTGCATAACGACAATGATGTCTCAATGAAATGTAAATTGAGACGAAATCCCTTATAAATAGTATCCTTAGATTAAGGATAAATCCATTACATAATAATGTTTGAAAAATATAGATACATTAAATATGGTTCGAAATCCAGTTTAAATCAGAAATAATAAATTCACAAATGTTTTTTTGACCAAACCAATGACTTGGATGTTTAACTCTATGAATGGAAATTGAGTTAAAATTACTCTAATTAAGCTCAAATCGATGACTTAAGAATTTATCAATGGAGTGATTATGTTCATAAAAAATATATCCATCCAAAGGGGAGTGGAAATTACATCATAAATAAATAAATAGTGATTCCACACATAATCATATCTTGACATAATTAAGAATTAGATGATTAACCTAAGGAATGGAAATTGGGTTAAAAAGTTTCCTTACCGATTTGGTAACTTACAAAACATACAACCCATGAAAAAAGGATCCTAAAATGAAGATGTAAATACCCATAAATTTAAATATATTACAAAATTAATACACCAATGGGTCGGGCATACAATACATAAATGTAAATAGTGGCGAATATATCATGAATCTCAAGGTAATAAAAAGTGAGATTGAAATCACTTACTACGTTGTAATCAATTGAGTCGTATTCCCAAAAGTTAACAACCACCAAATAATTCACAGAATAACATGAATATAAATATGATATTGATAATATATATCAAATGGTAGTACAAAATACACCACATGTAATAAATTAGTGGTGATCAATGGAAATCTCACGGAATTGAATGTGAGATAAGAAACCCCTTACCTCCCGTCTGACTTGACTTGTTTGTTCCTAGTTATTCCTAAAAAATAAACATAAGTTAAATTATACTTTATTAAGACCTTTTTTTCAAGTTTATCATTCCTTTTATATCACTTATTACCATGTTATAAACATTATTTAATCATTTACTTTAATAATGGTCATTTTGTCGATTTTTTGTAGTTGAGACAAAAATGAAGACCTTATAATTGCATGTTTTCCATGTTGTCAAGAGTCCATTTCCACCAGAATGATATTCATGATTTAGATACCATATATATAATATATATCTAGTATTTATATATATTTATAATAGTACAAAACATTTGTAGATAAGAAATGAAATGCACCGTTCATGGAGACAGTAAGCCATACGTACGCGTGAACGCTAATTTCATTTCTATTTCATAATTTAATTTATTTAAAACATAATGATACATAATTATATTATAATTCCAGTATAATATCATATAACATTTCATTAACTCCATATTTTATATGTCCCTCGTATGGTATGAACATGTCATATCACTTTGAGGGGGTGGAAGTCCGCAATTCCTCAACTGAAGTTATTGGATTTACTCATAATGGAAACCATAAGGAATGCTATAAATTAAAAATACATAAGAATAAAAAAAATATAAACTTAATATATATCATATATAAATATAGTTTCATCATAATAGCCACCATAATAGGTGGTAGGGGATAATTGAACAATCATCGTTTCGTGAGGTGTTAGTTTTCAACCAACAAAAATAGTATGTTATTTACCCATGATATGGAGGTGTGTGTAAGTGTAGATAGAATCCTTATAATAAAAAATTGACAGTATATTTATTATACTTGTTTTATTATAATAGAAATAAATGAAAAGAATTTATATGTAGGAGAAGTAAAATAAATGAAAATAATTTAAGAGAAACAGTTACCTTAATTCGGGTAACTCCCTTTTGTTTGAACCAAAAGGACTTCTTGAAGTGACTTATGCCTATGGTAAGGATTCTATGTGGAAAAGAGGTATTTTGAGAGCTTATTTGGGCAGGGGTTGGATGAAACAGGTGGCTTGAGAGGTGTGAGGAATAATCTAGAATTGAGGGATTTTTATAACGGAGAGGAGGTGTTTTTTTGGATAGTATGAAAATATTATTTTATTATATAATGATTTTAGGTTTCTAAAGGTAAAAAACACATTATTCTCAAATATATGAGAACCTATGGTAGAAAGAAATTAATCCATTAAGAATTGGGCTGGTTTTTTATGTTGTTTTAGTATTCATAATCCTATTTATTTATATCATTTATTAATGAGGTAAATACTGAATCATTGATTGTCATAAATAATTATATACATATATATGATTTATAAAAATTATTAAAAAATACCATGATTTAGTAAATAATTTTATCTTTCAAATTAATATTTATAGTCAAAAATATAACGTATATATCCCCATATAAAAATTAATTTACTAAAACATAATTATTTGTGTCATTTTTGTCTTTACATTAAATTAATTAATCTAAACTGTCATTATCACTCCCAAGTGGCTTAATGGGGTCCCAAAATCAACCCAAGGAAGGCCATGATAGATCATGACTCATCCAATAAATTTAGGACATGTGTTAAAGTAATTTTTTATTATTATAATATTCTTTTTTACCTTGAATTACCCTATTTACCTTTAACCATGGTAATTAAAAGTCAAAATTTAATATTCACCAAAAAAGTATTTTCATCTTATTGAACCACATTTTACATACTAATAACAACCATGTATTTTATATCTTCAAAATTAAATTCATATAAGCAATAAAATTTCATTTAAATGAAATATTCAGTTTTTTTAACAAATACTTTGTGGTTTCACTATTTATCAAAAATTGATGTTTTTCAGAAAAATATTAAAAATTAATCACAAACTATATTTGGTATTCAAAATTAAAGAATGATATATATTTTACAAAAATCAAAATATTGATGTGGAATTAATTAATTTAAAATAATTTCCTGTTGTCAAAACAAATTGCATGTTTTTAAGAAACAATATCTATCAAAAAAATTGACACGTGTTTATGTCCAATTTCAAAATGTATTTTCATCAAATGTCCTGAATTGGATAAAATTGTTAAAAAATAATATTATTACACTTTATAACTATTTTAACAGATAATTTAAACATTTAAATAAGTTAGATTAAAAGATAGTTTGGAATTAAAATACAGTATTTCTCACTATTCATTTAAACTGAATTTTATCAGAAAAATACCACAAAATTACCCAAAGAAAATTATGGTGTCCTGATTATAGAGAATAAATTTATTTGGTCAAATAGAACGTATAAAAGTGGCCAAAACTATATTTAATGTGGGATCTCCATCAAAAGGCAGTAAATCGTCCTTTTAGTGAATATTATAGTATTTTTTCTTAAATTCGGATTTTTTTCTTATTTTAAACCTCTAACTTTAATTGGATAAATGTAAAAACATTTAAAAAACATATATAATCATATTTTAGTTAGATATATTAATTTTATCTAATACAACGTCTCGACATTAACTTCCATTTTAATTAATATTTGTTTTTTTCACTATGACCCAACGTTGTGTACAATGTAAGATTAAAAAAAAACCCATTCTTGTATATTGGGTATTCTATCGAACATAACAACTACTCTAAGGTAAAAATGGTAATAAATTTAAAAATATTCATCAATGTAAAAATATCATATTCTTTATTTACCAGGGATGTTACAATTTTATTTATCTCAACTTATGAGATGGAGTGATCCAGTGGTTGAACCTAATTTATCTGTGACAGAACATATAGTCAGGATACTTTAATATCAATCCATGTTACATCATGGGAGGATGATATATTGGTTCAAGCACTATAGAGTCAAGGTTCTAATTTCTAGGATACAAGGGATGTTGATGCAATGATGAGAGAATAGTTCCCTCACCTTTTTAACATTGAATCGTCTTAGTAGTATTTCTAAGTAATAATGGATTATCTGGTTAGGAGGTTGTTACATAATATTACTTTTTCTAGGTATTCCTAAACTAATATTTTTATCATTAATATTTTTTGTTTTATTTACGGGTGCTTCTGGTAAAATTTTGACTATTTGGAATCATTCTGGGTTGTGAAGGGTTTGAACATAGTGCTCCCAAGCCATATCCCTTACGAGTCCATACTGTAAAATGCCATATTGTAAGGGTATTCATGGTTGGTGAATAGTTTGAAAATAATTTTTCCCAGCTATTAGATATTGTAAAATCCCATTATCATTGATGCTAGGTTATGTTTCACACTTTATCTAAGCACGCTCACATATGTACTTAACCATATATAAATGATTGAATTAATTAAAAAAATAACTTTTAAACACTGAATCCCATTTTTTATGTTCCCAATGGATATTTATGAACCTAGAATTATTTCTTCTTCCTTGGAGTCTATAAATATTTTATTTGTCCTTTCTACACCCTTCTATTAGTGGATCAAATCTAGGGTAATGAATTTTAAAATCATCCTGTTAAGATTCTTATTTCGATTCTCTTTCTCGAATTATCCACTCATTCCACTATTGAGTTATATAGATCATTGTTCTATTAGAGAATATAATATCTAAATTTTTAGATCATGTATCTATTATTTAATCTTGTAAAATACATTTTTACATTCTTCATTAGAGATTATCGTTTTTGGATTTGTGTTTCAATATCCAATCTTCATATGTTTCAATATTCATTTATGATTTCATGTTCTTAAGAACCATAAATTACATGATTTAAATTAAATTAATAATTTAAATTAAATTTCAACATTTAATGTATATTTTATTCAATTTTTAACTAAAAATATAATTCTTTTCAATTGTTTATTTTCGTTCAGTTCTGTACAAAATTGGGAAAATGCTAAATTGTGTTGAATTGGGGTTTGTTTTTGAAATTGATGGGAAACTTTAACATTTAAATTGTTGTGATTTAATTAAGAAATTTATTTTGAGGAAATTTATTTCAAATATATATTTTTGATAATTGAATTAAGGTGTTTTTGTTATAAATCAATTGGATTCATATTGGAATAGGCATTACATGATTGAAAACCAATATATGCGGTTTTTTAAAAAAATTTATCATATTTCAAATAACATAATAAGATGAATTGAATTATAAATATTTTTGAAATAAATTTCACATCACATATTATTATTGGTAAAAATTTAATCTCATTAAGTTATTGAGTTTTTGAGATATAACTATTTTTCTACTTTACAACTAAAAACAAATATAAAATGTCATATCCTCGATAAGATGATGATGAGTCCTCTTTAACTACTATCTCAGGGACATGTTTATATAAATATTTCATTGACTCACCTTTAATAATGTGGGTATCCCATACCATGAAACAATCATACCTTTTAGATGATTACCATGTGTCTTGTTGTTTGTATTAAAAAAATTTCCAAAGTTTATTATAATATTTTTTACAGATTATATTAAAAATTATATTAATTGTTAGATATAATTTTTTTTTTATTCCATTGGATTAAATAATATTAAATCATTTGAAATGTAATTCATGATTTTTTTAAAATATTCATTTGAATATTCACACAAATTTAATTAAAATATATATATTTGTTTTTATTAATTAAATGTGGAATCTTATTATTGAATCCTTGGTGAGACCCTTCTAGGATATTAACTCACACCATACCTATGTCTTCAGGTGTTTATAGATTATCAACTTCCATGTTCAAATAATTGTAAAGCACCACTTAGTGGTGGTCCAAGCTGTTTTTTGTTGGACTTGGAGAGTTTTTCCCATTTGTACATGTGTTTTTATCTTGTTCTTAGTACTCATGGTTTTATATTGGACTATTTATGCCTTTTTTACTTCTATAAAAATTCGACATATGGATTTTTTTACGGTATTCATTATGTAATGGTTATATTTCTTCCACGTGTTTCTGGAAAATTCATTCCCATATTCATATTTTTTTATTCCATGTTCTTGTATCAAACCCATAGGAATATTTAACTCCCCTTAGGTTACGTCTTGATTTCCCTTGTTATAAGATGAACAAGTCCCCATGTTGGTTTGTTACCAAAGTTGTATATTTTTATTTCATTATAAAAAATGACAATATAATATTTCTCTACATGAAATAGTTAAATTAGGTTTTGGTACACTCAAATCATTGTTTGGATTGTGTTGTATACAATATCATGTTTCATTGATATCATGAGTGACACCCATGACATATTTGTACCAAACAACAATGTATTATTAATAAAATTATTAAAATATTTTTATTCTCCCCACAAATATACTAGAATTGTATTTATTAATAATATTTATAAACAAATTTAAAATTATTATTAACACATGTATATCAAATTAGTCCATTGGTCATCAAATACTATGAAATTAAAATAAATAATATATAATAATAAACAAATTCTTGTTCTAATAAAATTATTTCTCTATGAATGGACACCATTTAATCTCAATAAATTAAAAAACCCACCTTCAATGAATTTTTATATAAAATTAATATGTTTAAGATTAGTTTAATCTTTTTTGACAGTCATAGAGTAGATTTTATAGGTAGAATATTTCAATACATTAAATTAAATGAATAAAATATGTATTATTCTAAAATATTATTTTACTATTTTTTAATAGAGAAGAAATTATAAGTCAAATTTTTTAGAAATATATTTTTATTTAAAAATACATAATTTTTTTAAATAGGATTATATAAATTAACATTCAGTGATTTTTTGGTATTTTTTGGAGATGTTTACTTTTTTGGATGAACATTAGAAGATTCTAAATTTTAATGTAATATAAATTTTCATCTAATTTAATTATATAGATAAATTATATTTATAATTTTTCAATGTTAATTTATATCTATTTTTCATAAATTATTCAAATGTAGATCACTGTTATAAATCTCATATCAAAATTGGATATAAAAAATTCAAAATATTTATGATTTATACTTAAAAAGCATGCTGGTTTTTCCCATATATGCAATTAATAATAAATTAATTTGGGAAACTTATATGATTAGAATGTGGAGAAATTAATTTATTATTTTGAATGAAATTAATATATAATGTATAATAATAATATCATATATTTTTTTATAAAATGATTATTAACAGTAAATTAAAATAATTACAATGAATAAGGTGAAGTATGGATTACTTTGTAGTCAAAATTCAATTTAGAGGTCCAAATATAGATTAAAAATTTAAAAAAACTGTTTTCTATATGTATTTGGTCTAATTAGCCTATTCTTTTTAACATGAAAATTTTTTGGTTGATTTTTTTCTAATGGATAACTCTTTTTGGTGATTACATTTTTATACTTACACGATTGAAACTCCTCCACCATAAAATTTAAAATCACCCCGTCTCTTATTCAGAAAATTACAACCTTACTGATCATCCCAGATCTATCAAAATCTCCTCCAATGTTCTTGGAATTAATATTTGACTAATCCCTTTTGGATAAAATCCAACCTTCGATGCCAATTGGTGAAAATCAAAACAAGTTACAAAAATAAGTGGAAACATCCTTCCATAAGATATTTTTTCATTGTTCTCCACATGAATTATTATTATAAAATCAATATATAATAACATTATTATTCTCAATATATGAATACATTGATATTACAGGGGATTTATATAATCATCATGCTCTCTATTACACATCAATAGTTCATTTATTTCAATAATGTACACTTAATACATCCCAAAAAGATCAAGAAGTCTAGTGTCCTTGGGAAGAAGGTAAATTGTACAAAAACATATAACTTTGGATAGAAAATATTACATAGATTTTCTTTGACATTATCCAAATATTTCAACGAACATAATACTGCATGGGATAACCTAGGGAAAAACATAAGAATCGGGTGTGCTATAAATCCTAATAAGGGAATAGACAAGGAATAACATGAAGAATATAGTACATGTTGTAAAATCAGCTTATAAATGTGTCATAAAAAGTGTAGAATTAATATACATGAAAAGTGATACTTGAGAACACATAATATTCATAACATGAGAAATATGGAAACAACATTCATGATTGCATCATAAACACAAGTCAAAGATGAACCCTCCAATACATCAGGGTAGACAAAGTCCAATAATGGAATTTTTTACACCCCTATCCCAAAATGATATATCATGATACAAAACATTATCCCATGAAATGGATCATTACCCTAGATCACCCATCATATTCATTTCATTCAAATGATTAAGTGTGCCATACCGATCATACGACACAGATTCATTAATAAAAATAATTTATTTCATGATTTTGGAGTTTCCAATACATATATGTATATTCCAAATCAATATGTATATGTTCATATATGTAAATACATTTTCCTGAAAATTGTATATGGTATTCAATACCTAATTATTTTCGCATCGAAAACTATAGCGATATTTCTACAACATAAGGATATTAAATTAAAATTCATTAAAAAGATAGATATAGGTAAAGGGGTATGTAATAAATTAAAAAATATATCAGAAATAGGGGAATTAAATTACATATTCCAAAATTATGTAATAGAAATAGAATACATAAATTTACAAGGAAACTCAAACAAATAAGAGAAGGTGAGGAACACTCATGGAATTGTGACATTGTAACAACTTGTGTATGTGTCAAAATGGAGGAGGATAAATGGTACCTCCTTAAAATAACATCCAATGGGTAGTAATGAAATTAATATAAATGAATAAAATTATATCCATTTAACATTAAAATAAATTTGTTCAAATAAGATTCTTAAATTTTAAGGGAGGAGAGGAAAGTTCCTTAAATGATTGTATGACTCTGAAGGCTTGGGCAGAACATCATGAGTGTTTGGGCGTACATTTAGAGGACTATATGGAGAAGAGGGTGGAGTATGGGCTTGCTGTATGTACTTTTAGTGAAGTGAAAATGGAGTGTGGATGGTTTTATATGGATAAATATGGGGATTTATTTATTATTATTGTTTTGGACTCTACAAAATAATATATTCCTAAACAAAAACAATAAAATGGTTTATTCCCGTGATTTATGCTAAAATGAATCAGTATACATTATTTAATGAGGGAAATATCTGAACATAATAAATTATTTCCCTTGAATATGTGGAGGTGATTCACACTCTTAGATAAACCATTTTAAAACCATTAAATATAGTAAAATTTTTGGAGGATTCTTAACTACTTCCAAAAAAATTACAGGTTAACACAAAATGACAATAAATTTAAGAGAAACATATATTTTTTCGTGTGTCACACAAATAAATTATCATTGTGTCATTATTTGATCATAATATACAATGTATATTTTTATGGTATTTAATTTTTACCTGTTAATTCGATTGTGTTGGAAAAATATAAAAATTTAATCGGTGGATAATTTTGACATAATCAATGGAAAAATTATATTTTTTATATAAATAATTTTCTAAATTTTAAAATTTATTTGTTTGAATGAATAACTATTTTTTTTTAAAATATGGGTTTCTGTAAATAATAGTTTCGTTCGTTAATAAAACGTTATATTTGGATTCAAAAAAATTATATGATCAGTTATATATAAAAAAATAATTAAATTAATATATATTATTTAAATGAAAATATTATTCAAAATTAGATTAAATAAAAAATACATTATTTTAATTTTAATAGTATCGAAAAATAAAATTTTTCCATATTATGTCAAACTTGAAATTATTTAAAAAGTAATAACAATTTGATGATGATATATTCATTCTTCTATAATAAAACAATGTACATATTCATATTTGTAGTATCATGATATATATCAATTTATTACACCTATATATTCCTTAAGACTTATGTGTGCGATGGTGGGGATTTGATAGGGTTTTTCAATGATCATGGTTTGGATTATGATCCTGATGAACTTTAACATATCCTATAAATGGTTTCCTTTATGGTTATTTTGTTTAATCGTAGTCTATTATTTATCTAGGGAAATTTAAAAATATCTTATCTCCCTCAGATCCTCAACTAAATAGGCTACATAGGGCATGATCCTTCTGGTTAAGGTCATCACTTTTTCTGTAATAATTTTTATTTTAAAACCATATATTTATAATAATCCAATGATCATTGTTCAATGTATATATTATTAATGTTAATGATACATAAGATTAATTTAAAACCAATTAGATAAAATAAAACCAAAAACAACATCTATTTTCTATAACCATGTTATATAATAATACTTATAATAAAATAAAAATGGGAATTTTTTTTCTAATATTTCCGGTTTTAAAATTCGATCATCACCTAAACACACATAAATGAAATGAGTAAATAACTTTTTGTCCATGTGTAGGGTGGTCTACTTCCCAACTAAATGATATCATCCAATTTTAATTTATAAACTCTCACGATTTGGAATTATGATAGTTAAAGGATTTTTATCCAATATACGATATTTATTATATCATTATTAAGTTTTAATTATTATATTAATCATAAATTCATGCTTTCTTTATTTTGGGAATACAACAACTTTATTTTGGAACTTGTGTTATACATCCTCCTAATATTGATATTATTCATTTAAAGTTTAATTATAATGTGTTATAGATGGTTTGGGTAAAAATATATGATATATATTACATAATAATTATACATGAATTATTATATATATATATATCATCTTCTTTATTTCTTTCAATAAGGTAAGAAAATTTAATTTTCGTTCATTGGTTTGTACAACCTACAGTCTCCAAGAACGATGTATTCAATTTCGTATTTCTATATTATATAGATTATTATAAATATTAATATAATGAGTATGTATTATATTTATATCATGTTTTAAATTAAGAAAATATGTATGTAATGATCTATCTTAGAGGATCATGAATTAGAAGTAAAAATATATACGAAAAACAAAGTAGATATTACCCAAAGCATATCATGAACATGGAATTGATAATAAATGTGTAATATAATGTGATCATAAAATCATATATGGTATTATATATATGAATATGTAAATATGGTATATTTATAATAATATTAAATTTATTATATGGGAGTTTTTAAATTTTACAATGAAAGTCAAGACATAAGGCAAGGGTTTCATTCTCTCACTTTTATTTCTGTGGGACTTATGCCATATTTGGCACTCATTACATTTCTATTTTTTAAATATATAAAATTAATTTATTAAATGATAATTAATTATATATATTTTTTAATTTATATATATTGTATAATATTTCTTTAATGATGTTTATGGTTTTAATGTCAACAAATTGATAAAGTAATTTGGACACATTTTTTCTTCTCTGAGATAAACTCCATTTTATGAAGATATATATTACATAGATGTGTATATAATTTCCATTGTAATTATATACCATGAATCTAATTAATTTAAAAATATTATAATCCTCATGTAATTTAGTTAGTTCATTGTAATTAGTAGTTAATATTACCATTGTAACAACTATTTATAACTAAAATTTAATTATTTATCTGGATTGTTTTATAATATTTTTTATTGATGAAATAATATGATCCATATATCAAGAAATATCATTAATATTATTGTCCTATGGTTATTCATGATATCATTAAGAAACAACCCCATTTATCCACCCCTTCGTACATAATATAACAAATAAAACGTTTTTTTCTGAAAATATTACTTTATTTCTCTTTTGAGTTAGAAATATGCATTCTTCAATAACCAATTATTAAAAGAAAATGGATTAAATAAATTATGTTAAGGAATTTTTATAAATTATTTTATATTATTATATTATATTTTTTCAAAGATATTTTCAATTAAATTAATTTCTAAACAATTTTAAGCATACATTAAAATATTTTAAATATATTTCTAATGAAAAAAAGTCTAAAACGTTTTCAATCCCTCCTTTTTAAGTTCTAAAAAAATTTCAATTAAATTGTCTTTAAAAAAATTATAATCTTAATTTATAAGATATTTGTTTTATTTTAAAGCAATTGTTTACAAAAATGATGATTTCTTTTTATTTTTTTCATGGTTATTTTAAAATACATTAGTTATCAATAGGCATTATGATTTAAAAATTATTCAAATAAGAAACAATACATTAATAATTAATTGTTTTGTAGGAATTTATCATATTTAATTTTAATTTACAAAACTTTTTAATTTATAAAATGTATTTTGAAATTTTTTTTTGTTTTAAAAGGTGATTTTAAATGAAAAATTATTTTCTTATAGAAATATTATTTGGGGTCATTAAAAATATTTATGCATATAAGGTATCATTATTTGATATAGTTTATTACATTCTTCGGATATGATCCAAGGGTACTATTCATTTTTTTTTTGGGGAATTGTTTATGTTTTGAGGACAGGATGTATGTGACACATGTGTTTCTTCCAATGGTTACGTGGTTATGAATCCCAGATCCATTATCGCGTTTTTATTTCATATGATGTTTGTGAAACCTGTATATTTTTCACAAGTTATAATTTGATAAAAATTATGTGACACCCATTTTATTTAATGGGTTATTTAAGGATATTTTTTAATCCCTTGTAGTTTTATTGGTCATGATATGTGGAATGTTTTATTATGTTGTGGCACATGTATGAGTGATTTTATTAGGTCACTGGTAAGTCCTATATATCCGTATAATAAATATGGTAAATATTAATATCTTAGGATATATACATGTCTATAATGAAGATTAAACATGATTCAGTAAAGGAATATTCCCACAAATATAGTCATGGGAGTGAAACATGACTACAAACACTAGTAGAATAAAGACATTTATTGACCTTCCAAAGCCATTTCTAAAGGGTAGTATCGGCCACCTAGTGTCTGGAAAACCATGGAAGATTTAGTCCCTTCGGAGTTTCTTAATGTGACTGATAAATGGAGGACGATGTAGATGAGATGAACATGGTCTATAGCAACCGCCAAACGGCAGTCGCTATAGGTCATTAGAAGTTTGTCTCTAATGACTGTCATTTAACGGTCGCTATATGGGCTATCCAATTTATCTATAGTGACCACACATTAATGATCATTATATCTCTTCCCCACATAACATATAGCCACTACAAAATAGAGTTTTCTATAATTTATTTTCACTTTTAAAAAAATCAAAACAATACAAAAAAAACCAATATATTTTTTAATAAAAAAATAATTCCAAAATATCAAAACTCATACACTCGTATATATTTTCATCTCGTCAACTTCTAAGCTCCACATCCATCATCCATTATAAATACATGAAAAAATTTAATAAAATAAATTATTGTCGAATATAACATGTAAACAAATTATTGAAATTTAATAACATATTTCAATTAAATCTTAGAATAATATATTAAAAGAATTTGATTTTGAAAATTTATTAAATGTCTGAATACCTTTTAAAAAATTTAAAATGGAGAATTCTATAGTATTGATTAGAACACATGTCTTATTGATGTTTCCTCTTCTCTCACACCTCACCTATAAAAATAATTTTGTATTTCAATGAATTAATTTCACTCTGAACACGTTTGGCTGGTTTTTACCTCCCAACGCACCTTTTTGAATTGCATAAAACACATAAAAACAATATATTCAGTCATATCATGAAATACGCACATCCTGTTGATGTTTCATCTCCTCATACATTTCACGAATAATAATTAGATTGTTTTTATGTGATTTCATGTAATTCCAACAATGTATTCTTTGCATCTAACCAGTAAATGTTTGTTTTGGTGTTTTCTGGCACTAGATTGGTGTTTTCTATCACTAGAGTCACATGACTCCTTTGATTGACGTACTGTTTTCCCAATAATTTCATTGTTCATTAACTGATTGTTATTGTCTTATTTCATGGCATTTTGATGTCTTTCGACAAGTTCTAATCACCCAACACACCGTTATGAAGGGCACCAATCACGTAAACACCACATATTTTTTCACACGGCGCAAAATGAAAGTCTGAGTTACATGCCGTCTCATTATACATGTCACAAATAATAATTAGATTGTAGGAATATGAGATCAAGTCTTTTCAAGCAATTTTGATTTGCATCTAACCTTTAAACGCTCATTTTGGTTTTTTATAGCACAGGATTATCATTTTCTATCACCGCGGTCACACAAAACCATCAATTGACGTAATTTCATCCCAACCATTTCAATATTTGTTGACCAATTGTTTTTGTCTAATTTCATCACATTTTGAGGTTGTTTGGATTGTTTTGAACACATGGCCCACCTTTTTGAAGTGCACCAAGCACTTAAAAACCACATATTCAGTTGTACCACGGAAATCACATGTACGATGGACGTGTTGTATCCTCTTACATGTGAAGAATAATAATTATATTGTTGTCTTGTGATATCATGTCATTCTAAGTATGTTTTCTATGAATATGACTGATAATTTTTTGTTTTGGTGTTTTATGGCACCCGATTGGAGTTTTTTTGTCACCAAGGTGACGTGACAACTAGGATTGACATGTTGTCTACCAAAAAAATTCAGAATACAATATCCGGTCGTTTCCATCGGATTTCATGGCCTTGAGAGGTTGTTTGGCCAGTTTTGACCAATCCACGGACCACTTTGAATCACTTAAAACAATTAAAAAACACATATGCATCTGTACCATTCACACGACATGTATGGTTGATTTCAATTCGCCTCGTACACATCAATAATTATAATTAAAATATATTATGATGATATCGAGTAATTCCAATCACGTTCTCTATTCATCTGACTATTAAACATTCATTTTGGTGTTTTATGGTAGCTGATTGTTGTTTTATATCACTGTGGTCACATGAAACCTCTGATTGACATACCTTCTTCCCGACCATTTCACAATTCACTCACCGATAGTTTTTGTCTGATTTCATTGCATTGTGAGGACTTTTTGCTAGTTTTGACTACCCCAAGTGCCTTTTTGAAGTAAAAAATATTTAAGACAACATATTTAGTCATACCACGCACACCAAACCTTTGATTGAGGCGTCTTCTCCCCATACATGACATGAATAATAATTAAATTGTTTCCATATGATTTCATGCCATTCCAAACACATTTTGAGCCAAATTTATATGTTTTCCATGTTGATAGTGACCTAATAGAGGATAAACATTCTAAAAATCCCAGTCACCAATAGAATACTCAAAAGGATGATGTCAATGATATACATACAATCTACATTGAATTTGTGCCATAACCATACATATTCACACATTCTGAACCTTTTCTACTGTCTCCTGAACAACACATTGTTAAACCAAGGATAAATTTCCTACCTCTTCCCAATAGAGAGTTGATCTGTATGGGTGATCATACAATGCTTCGAAAGAGTATATTATAATCGAAGTGTGAAAACTATTATTATATTCATACTCAGGATGTCCTAGATGGATATCACACAATACATTGAAATATAAGATGTAGGAACGAAGCATATCCTCTATTATTTTAATTACATGCTCTATATAGACATCTATCATTGGATTGAAATATCTTCCAAACATGACCTGAGTTACTCTTGCCTCTTGAAGACTCCTCCAAAACCATGAAGAAATCATAGGAACATTATCTAAAACAACATCAGAAGGAATCCCTTGTAACATGATGATCTCATACACATACATCATACCTAGATATTCATTATTATTGGTTTATTTAATCATAATGAAATGCGAATACTACCTCAACCGATCAACAACCACCCAGATATCATTTTTCTCTCACCATGTAAGAGGTAACCCAATAACAATATCCATGAAAAAATATTCACACATCCAAACCTGTAATGATAAGGGATGAAACAATCTAGAAGGATTCATGTGAACTTAGTTTTTCTATTGGTAGGTTTAACAATATGACACATAATCATCAATTTCATTATTCATACCCAGCCACAAGAATCATCTCCTCGTGTCATTGCACATCTTTTTAGAGCCTAGATTAATGACCCATGATGAGCTATAATAATAAAACAAGACTAAATATATCGAATATTCTAGAATGACAAATATCTTTCTGAAGTGAAGTGTGGAATTTTAAGAGAGAGACCATGTAAGAAATATCTACCCTCTATTAAGATTTTGCCGATTCATTTGAAAATTAGCATCCATCTATTGGCATTAAAAGATAGAATCTAGGAGAAATGATGATGAATGAAATTTTGTCAATTTTTTTTGAAACATCCTCCTGATCATTCAAAAAAAAATTGAGTGAAAATCCCTATATTATTCCACTCATCCTTCAATTCTAGAACAACCTATGATGGTACATTCCTGCTTAATGCATCTGCAACAATATTCATTTTACTCGGAATGTATTTTATGTCAAAGTCAAATTTCTTAAGGTATTCTACCAATCATCTCTAAGTGATATTAATTTCATTATTGTAAATGTTATAGCTCATAATCTTATGATAAGGTAAAACTATGAACTTCTCCCCAAATATATTGTTCCGCTATCATTTATCTACATGCATCACCACAACAAGTTCTAAATCATGAGTGGGATAGTACATCTTATGTGGTCAGATCTATATAGATCCATAAGCTAGCACATTATCATCCAAAATTAGCATGAATCCCAAACCCACATTTGATGTATCATAGAACACGACATACCCCTTAATGGGATTAGGTATGTTCATAACTAGTGTAGATGTCAGAAGTCATTTCTATTCATCGAAAGAGGACATCTACTTCTCATCCCATGATAATTTCACTACCTTTTGGGTATGACTATTCAAAGGTGACCCCATATTGTAGAAATACATGACGAACCATCAATAGTATCTAGAATCACTAGGTATGATTCAAATATATATGAAATTATTTGGATAATTCTACGATAAAACAGCTATCACATTCTCTATCTCAACTGAAAAGCCATGGTCAAATATTATGTACACCAATAACGTCACCTCATGAATCCAAATAATGCATTTTGAAAGCATTCTATACTGATGCTGATTTCTTAGAATCTCATGAACAAAACCCAGTTGGTGCTCATGCTCACGAAATGAAATTGAATAAATAGGAATATCAACAATGAATATTTATATAAAATTTGGAAGATATTGGGGTAATATCTGATTCCTCAAGACAATGAAAACTACAACAGTGCATGTTAGTCCGAAAGGAATGGCATGATATTCATAATGTCCATACCTGCTCTTATTGACTATCTTTTGTATTACATAATCCCATTATCTAAGATGATAATAACCTTATGGGAGATCGATCATTGCAAACCAATTATCTTCCCTTAAATGATCATACAAATCATCCACATGAGTAAAATGATATTTTTTCATAATCGTTACCCATATTGACTTCTGATATTCAATACATAATCAAAGTGAACTATAAACATTCATGGAAAAGAGAATAGGGGTTTCCCAAGGCAAAACACTAGGGTGAACAAAACCCTCCACAAACAGGTTGTCCAACTGAATATTAAGTTATTTATACTCCATTGGTTCCATACAGTAAGAATGCATCGATATTGGATGTGTACATGCCACCATGTCAATTGTGAACTCTACGATATTATGTGGAGGAATACCAAATTTGTTTTATAGTAAAATGTTATGGAAATATTGGACAACCATTGGAAGATCCCCAATAGATGAAACATCAGTGGGATCAAACAAAATAACAATAAAAAAACTCATGATATTAGGGAAGGATAGTTTTGCACAAACGGAGCTTGTGTTCGACTCTTCCTGAAACACATGACACATACCATTTGAAGTAATAAACAAAACATGAATATGATAACAACAATTCTTTTATTTATGTGGAACATTAAAATCCATATAGATGAAGACATCAAATAGATCCAGATTAAGAATGAGAAAATTCAAGACCAAATCTATGTCAGTTATTTTGAATAAAAAAGGACACAAGAACACATGATATTTCCTCTTACTAAGAGGTGACTCTATCTCTTTTGTGAAGGTAATTAATTCTCTTGGAAGATTAAGAATATCAAAAAAACAAGCATTTAAAAATGAGTTGGAGGCGCCAATATCGAAAAAAGAAATAGCTACTAAAGATGCAATAAATATCACAACTCCAACTATTCTCAGACCTGCATAAACTTCCATTAGACACTCATCTACTACATATAAATGCATAACTCACGAGGCATGTAGTATGATCCTATAGCATTTGATGTTTTAGAATTCAACACAGTAGCCTTTGTAACTGACAAACCCTTACTATAATGAGGGGCATCCATAGAATAATTGAAAATTTCTATATAACCAACACATCCACAGCTAATTCACATCTTCATGGGCATTGGAAAATAATGTCTTGGGTGAACACAAATTATTCATTGGTATCAAGTTAGGGGAACACTTCTAGAGGAAATAGATGGTGTGGAGATATCTGGATGCTGATATACACCTCCACCACTCCTATGATGATCCTCCCACATCCTCTTCTTCTAATGTGTACCACTAAAGCTATCACTAATTGTAAGAGATGAGGTGGTAAATCCAACCATTCATGCCATGTCCGTATCTACCATCATTTCTTTTCTAACAGTCTCTACCTAGGTAGAATGAATCAAAAAAGACACTTGTGATCTAATATCTATTCGCAAACCATGTATGTACTTCATTTTATTTTATCTGGTCATTCATCACCACATCTGGAGTAAAAATGTCGAGCTCCTCAAACATGATTATATAGGGTGAATTATAATGATCTCCCTATAATAATTATAAGAAATCTTATTTTTTTCCAACATTATAGAAACTTTATGAAACTGCTTAAAGAATGAGGTTTTAAATCCCTTTTTATCCAAGACCATTTGTCTATTTTCTATACCATAGAGTCCCACAGGACATGATGGAACCTTAAAGTTTAAATTTGTACTCTTCACCCCGATATTCTCAATGGTATAAAGGATTTAGATGAAATGATCAATATTGTCTAGCCAGTACTCCTCCCCCTAAGGATCTGTCATCCCATTAATGGATTGTTTCTTCTTGTGAATGAACTCTCGTGATTGATCTCTTTCTCCTCCAGCTCCTAGTTGTACCTAAACCACTGTGATTTTAACTCATGGAACATCTTCAACAACAAAATTAATTTCTCGTTCTATAGTTAAATGATATTCTAATAAATAGGTGGATTTCCATGAGCACCATATGTTGAATCTTAAAGGGGATCCTGTAGAAGACGTCTCAGATGCATACTCCTGCACACTAAAACATAAAAAAGATTAGACATAAAAAATATATATATTTAAACTAGAAAACCCTTAATAAAAAACTAATATATTAAAATAAAATCTAACAGTAGAGACACATATCCCGACATACCATGGTAACTTGAGTCCTGTTACAATAAGTGTTGGGTGAGAACTTATCACAACATACCTCCCATGTCATGATAGTCCCATCCCTATTCTAACTGATGTCCGAGAAAAATATTCTTGACGAAAAACCTATCGTTAATACCAAACTAAAACGAACCGACCCGAGTTTCCTTGAATCTCGCCACCCAACCTGATTCGCCACATACCCAAAGGGAATTCTTGATTACCATGGGATGGAGACATCCACCTAGGTATCAAACGAATAAAATGAGGGAACAATTTCTCCCAACCTGAATGTAACATCCCAAGTAATTAATGAATAATAGATATTTTCATCTATGTCTATTAATGAATTAGATAGTGTTTTAGAGGCTTAAAATGAAAATAAATCCAATCTTAATCATGGAATACACTAATATTTTTTAAAGGATTGTTTTACTGCCTTTTGATGACAAACCATTTTTAAATCTATATTTTGACAATTTTATAAGCTATTTTTGTCAAAATAAACATATTCTTTATGATTGGGACATCAAAATTTACTTTGTGTGAATTTTTGGTATTTTTCTGACAATGTTCATTTTTTAATGAATAGTGAAAAATACTGTATTTTACATCAAAACTGCTTTTTAATCTAATTTATTTATATGATTAGATTATCTTTTGAATTGGTTCTAAATTTAAATTAGAATATATTTTTACCATTTAATCCAATGGCGGTCATTAGGATTAATTTCTCTTTGGAATTGGGAATAAACTAATGCCAAACTTTTCATAGATATTGTTTCAAAAAAACACGCTATTTATTTTGACAACGGGAAGTATTTTTAAATAAATTATTGCTATTTGTGTGTTTGGAATTTGGTAAAATGGATTAAATATTTGTAATCAGAAGTTCCAAATTTAGTAATTAATACCCTTTTATTTTTGGACATTATTAATAATAACGATGGTAATTATCTTTAATTATCTTGATTAATGAGTAATCAGGTAGTTAAAGATAATAAAATGATATCATAATAATACAAAAAGTCCACAACATATGTCTCAAGGCTACTTTTTGTCTCATGGCCGACCATGGGATGCCTTGTTCCAAACTTGGGGGCCCCATGGAATCACTTTTGTGAGAAAGTGACTTTTTATCATTTTATTTTTAAATAATGTTAAATGTGACAAAGAATGTATCACCTAAGTAAAATATTTTTAATTTTGTCTACATAAATGATCATTTGGAATATAAATATAAATTATAAATCCAAAAGTATTTCCTACATCATAGTATTTTTTCATAATTTTAAACTTTAAATAAATTAAATTATTTATGACATCAAGATGATGCATCGATTACCCCATTAATAAAGGATTTAAATAAAATGAAATGATAATGTAAAATCAATGACCTAAACATGTCCAAAACCTATTGTATGCATGGATTTCGAACCCTTATCACCTTACCCTCGAATTATATCAACGTGGGACCTTTTGAATATGAAAATCATTTTCAAACAAAGTGACATTTCTTTACTTTCCAATAGTGCCCCTCCTCTCCTCATATAAAAGGCCCCAAACTCTACCTCCTTACCCACACTCCCAAAGCCTTTGGCTCGGCCAACCCCTGCCCATTTTGGCTCTCCCCATCCCTCTCTTATAGGTTGAAGCCTCACTTTGGGCAGAATTCTTCCCAAGGAATCCTTTGAGCTCAAATCTAGGAGAGTTACCCAATTTTAAGGTAATTTCTTCTTTGGAGTCCTTTTGTTTGATTTTGCTTCTCCAACCCCCTAAACTCTTTTTATTATTTTCTTTTGTAACAACTCCAGTATCCTCAATATACTAGGATGTTGTTATAATAAGTATTTGAGCTACACTTACACACACCTACATCTAATGGTTGAAGGACATACTGTTTCCGTGGATGGAGAATTTATGCCTCCCGAAATGATGATTGTTCAACATTCTTTTAACACCTTCAAAGGTGGACATTAAGATGTCACTATATTTATATATGATATATAATATGTCTATGTTTTCCTTAAGCTTCTGTTTTTTTTATTTTATGCAAAACATAATGGTTTCCATTATGGGTAAACGCGATATCTTTATTTAAGGAATTCTGGATTACGCCCCCTCAAAGTGATTTGATTCGTTAAACACCATATGTTGGATGTATAAAGGATGGAACTATGATATTATATATGATATTATACTGGAATTATAATATACCTTTATATCATTGTTATTCCATTCTATAAAATACGAAATAGAAATGAAAGTAGCGTTCATGCGTACGTACGGCTTACCGTCTCCATGAACGGTACATTTCATTTATTACCTCTAAATGATTATGTAATATTATAAATGCATGTATATACTAGATATATAGGATATATACATAACGATTATAATTCTGGATATAATGGATACATGAATAACATGTAATTATAAAGGGTTTATTTTTGACCCAAGTACCAATGATCATTGAAACGACCGTTATTAACTTAAATAATTACATAGTGTTCATGACATGGAAATAAGTGATATAAAAGGAATAATGAACTTGAAAAAGGTTCTTAAACAAATATAAATTATCTCAAGTTTATTATTTAGGAGATTAAAGAACGACCGAGTCAAGTCGGACCTGAGGTGTGGGAATTCGTCTCAATCTCCTTTCATTGAGGCATATTTTGTTTTATACAGAACCTTCTTTTATACGGTGTAGAAACCCATTTGAATTTTAATTTTATCAAAAAGGAATCTTTTTTATATGAAGCGTTTTACTAAATGAAAAAAGGGAATGTTTTTGTCGTACGTATGCGGCGACAACGACTTCTCCGCCGCCATGACTGTTATTTGAGTTTTGACTTCCTATATAAGACATACCTTCTTTTTAAAAGAAAAATAAATACCATGTTTTAATTTTCTTTTATTTTGGTATTGAAAATTGTTTTAATAATGTTTTTATATCAATGTGTTGTATTGATATCTTGCGATTGAAATGTGTAAATGTTATGTTTCCTTTATGCATGTTTTATGTCATACGATTATGTTGAGGTTCTTGGGAATTATTATGAATACGGGTGGTTCTGTGATAAACTAAGGGCGGGTGAGCCCGATATCGCTCTCCAATGCATTGGGTAACGCGAAGGAGTGAAACGTTACGGTTTCTTCGAAGATATTTGGGGAATATACTGTGATGGGTATTCCAAACGTAACCAAGAGGGTTACTCCCTACGTTAGAATGTTATGAATGCCTCAAGTTACCTTTATGTCTCATGATTTATATGATTTATTCATGATTTGATGATGTATGTTAAAGTGCTTATGTTTTATGGGTAATGTATGATTTCATTCTTATGTATATATTTACCCATGTTTACTTTCCATTTTTTTATATCCCTTACTGAGGTTTTTATGCTCATCCCATGTTTTTTGGAAATGTTTTTCACAGGTCAAGGGAAAGGTACATGATATGATGATAGTGTCTAGGAAGTGTCGAGAAATATTCCATGTTTTATTTTAAATATGTTTCCATTTATGGGAAAGAAGAATACTATCTTTATGTAACCACTTTGTTTTTATGTGGAATGTAATGAAAGTTTTATGATCTAATTATGTAAAAATCTAAACCCGAAAAGATCCTCAATGTGTAATCTTGTAATAACTCAAGAATAAGTAAGGTTTAAGGCTGGGGCCTTATAGTTGGTATCAGAGGTCAGTTTAGATAACTTTTGGAGTTAGAATTCTATTAAATGATTATCCGAAAAAAAAAATTTGAAATGATATAGCATTTGAAGATTACCATGTTGCTTCATCTAAGACATGTTTTTTCAGAATGGTTTTCCATAGAGGAAACATGGAAGCAATGCTAGGAAGGCATACAGAAGGAAATAACCTTCCGAATCAGCATCCTGAGATGGTCGGAATTGGAACTGAACAGTTTGTTGTAGTAATGGCATAGTTGACTCAAGCGATAAATGGTAGTGGTATCCATGCACGAGATCAGCCAGATCAACTGCAGAGGAACATGTCAGTGGTGGAACATTTCATGAGGCAACGTCTCGCATCATTCAGAGGATTATCTGACCTTGTGTTAGCTGAAGGGTGGATTAAAGCACTGGAGAAGATTTTCGATGTCATGGGGTGTTCATAAAATCAAAAGGTTAGTCTTTCTATTTACCGTTTGGCGGGTGAAGCAGATCAGTGGTGGTCGATGGTTAAAAATATCAGGGATGCTGATGAGATTGATTCTCTCAAAAAGGATGAATTCAAAGGTATGTTTCGTGAGAAGTATTTTCCAAAGGCTGTTCGACTTAGGATGGAAAAGCAATTCTTGGAATTGAGGCAAGAGGAAGACTCAATGGATACCTATGAAGAAAGGTTCACTCAATTGGCAAGGTATGCTACAAATTTTATCTGAGACCTTGATAGTAAAATCAATCGTTTTTACTCAGAAATAAAGCCAAAATATCGAAGGGCATTAGCTTGTTGTGAGTTTAAAAGTTATGAAAAGCTTGATCGATGTGCTGAGAAGGTGGAAATGGAGTTTTCCGATGATCAAGTGTTCTATAACAACCAATAGAAAAATAGACCGAGGTGGCAGGAGAAAGGTAAGAATTATTCAAAAAAGTCTGATGGTAAGAAAATTAAGTTTCCAGTTTGTGATAAATGTGGAAAAAGGCATGCTGGGGAATGTCTTCTGAATTCTGGAAAGTTCTACCGATGTATTGAGACGGGACATAAGGCTCGTGATTGCACTGAAAAGGATCAAGGTGAAGGTAATACCAAATTTGATTTACAGTTAGTGAAATGTTATAAGTGCAATGAGATGGGTCACTATGCAAACGAGTGTCCGACAAAATGCTTGGGTGATGGGAAGCAGTTAGAATACAAGCAGAAAGGGGTGGTGAAATCCTTTGCAACTACTTCAGCAGATGTCGGGCCGTCAAATGAAGTTGTATCAGGTATTTTGTTTGTTTTTTCAGATTATTCCAGTGCGTTGTTTGATTCGGGTTCTACACATTCTTTCATATCTGAAAACTTTTCTAGTAAAATGGGAATACCATATCAAGAAATGACTCCTGAACTTGTGGTAAAGACACCTGGGGGAAATGATGAGGCAAAAATAATTTATAAGAATCTTCCTACCCTTATCTGTGGAAAGAACCTACTTTCAAACCTTATTGTTCTACCTCTAGTAGAGTTTGATGTTATCCTAGGTATGGATTGGCTCTCTATTTACCATGCTAAGATTGACTGTAGAGCTAAAGAAGTTTTTTTCCAAAAAGGCATTCAGTTTGTGTACAAGAATGAACCCTTACTGTTTATAACTTATCAAGAGGCCACGAAACTTGAAAAAGATGGAAATGAATGTTACCTTGCACACATCGTTGAAAATAAAGGAACTGTTCAGTTTAATGATGTGCTAGCGGTAAATGAGTACCCTGATGTTTTTCCTGATTAGCTGCCTGGAATAATACTAGATCGGGAAGTTGAGTTTACTGTTGACTTAGTTCCTGATGCTAAGCCAATTTCAAAACCCCCTTATCGAATGGCTCAAATTGAACTTTTAGAGTTGAAGGAGCAATTGCAAGATTTATTAGAGAAAGGTTTCATTCGACCTAGCACATCACCATGGGGTGATCCTATTTTATTTGTCAAAAATAAAGATGGTTCAATGAGACTTTGCATTGATTATAGAGCCTTGAATAAAATCACTGTTAAGAAAAAATAACCTTTGCCTCATATCGATTATTTTTTTGATCAGCTCCAGGGAGCTCAGTATTTTTCAAAGATTGACTTGAGATCGGGGTACCATCAGCTGAAGGTAAAGGAAGCAGATGTTCCGAGGACTGCATTTCGTACAAGATATTTCCATTATGAATTTGTAGTAATGCCTTTTTGGGCTAACCAATGCACCTGCTTTATTCATGGACTTAATGAATAGAATTTTCCATGAGATCGGGGATAAGTTTGTGGTGGTTTTCATTGATGATATTTTGGTGTTTTCTAAAAGTAAAGAAGAACATGAAAGACATTTAAGGGTCATTTTGAAAACCTTGAATGAAAAGAAATTGTATGGGAAATTCAGAAAGTGTGAGTTTTGGTTGCAAAAAATTTCTTTCCTTGGTCATATTGTTTCTAAAGATGGGATAACTGTTGATCCTTTAAAAACAAAGGTTGTTGAAGAATGTCCAAGACCCACAAATGTAACAGAGATTCGTAGTTTCCTTAGTTTGGCAGGCTATTACCGAAGGTTTGTTAGAAATTTTTCACGGTTATCTAGTCCAATGACTAAGCTAACTCGAAATGGTGTTAAGTTTATCTGGACAAAAGAATGTGATGATTATTTTCAGGAAATGAAAAGAAGATTGGTGAATGCATCAGTTTTGGCACTACCTTCCAGGAATGGTGAGTTTGTTATATACAGTGATGCTTCATTGAAAGGACTTGGTTGCGTCCTATTGCAGAATGATTAGGTAAATTCTTATGCTTCACGACAGTTGAAAACTCATGAGGTAAATTACCCTACACATGATTTGGAATTAGCTGCTGTTGTTTTTGCTTTAAAAATTTGGAGGAATCATTTGTATGGAGTAAACTGTGAAATATATATCGATCACAAAAGTTTAAAGTATATATTCACTCAGAAAGATTTGAACATGAGACAAAGGAGATGGCTACAATTAATCAAGGATTATGATTTTACAATTCATTACCATCTGGGAAAAGCAAATAAAGTGGATGATGCATTGAGTTGAAAAAGTAATGCTTCATTAGCAATGTTGTGTTTGGAACGTGATCCTTTGGTTAAGGATTTGATGAACATTGGCATAGAAGTTGTTGGTGCAGAATGTTCTTCTGTTATGTTTCAGGTATCAGTGAGATCATCTCTATCAGATAGAATCAAGCAAGCATAGAAGCAAGATAGTGAGTTGCAGAAAAAGGTAGAGCTGGTTCAGAAAGGTATGTTGCATGAATTCAACATTGATAATGATTGCCTTTTGAGATTTGGGAAGAGATTGTGTGTGCCTTGTGATTCATAGTTGAAGATAGAGTTGTTATGTGAAGCACATAGTTCTCTGTTTTCAGTTCATCCTCGCAGTACTAAGACGTACAGAGATCTGCGGGAGTATTACAGGTGGGATGGAATGAAAAGAGATATTGATGATTTTACTGTGAAGTGTTTGACATGTCAACAGGTTAAACCATAGCGGAAGTTACCGAAAGGGATGCTTCAGCATTTACCGGTTCCAGAGTGGAAATAAGAGAATATATCCATGGACTTTTTTGTTGGATTACCGAAGACATCTCGAGGTAATAATTCAATCTGGGTTATTGTTGATCGCTTGACCAAATTTGCTCATTTCCTTGATATATGAGATACTTTTTCCCCACATCAACTTTCCCATTTGTATCTTAAAGAGATAGTCAGGTTACATGGAGTTCCACTCTCCATTGTATCTGATCATGATCCCAGGTTCACTTCTAACTTTTGGAAAGGCCTTCAGAAGTCGTTGGGTACTAAACTAAATTTTATTACAACATTTCTTCCTCAATCAGATGGGCAGTCGGAACAAACAATTCAGACCTTGGAGGATATTCTACGAGCTTGTTCGATGTATTATCAGGGAAGATGGGACCAAAATCTTTCTTTGGTTGAATTTTCATATAATAACAGTTTTCATTCTAGTATACAGATGGAACCATTTCAGGAATTATATGGGAAGCGGTGTCGAACTCCAGCTTTCTGGGATGAAGTGGGTGAAAGGAAGCTGATGGGACCAGAATTGGTAGAAGAGATGGCAGAAAAAGTTCAGTTGATTCAGAAGCACAAGAGAACAGCTCAGAGCTGGCAGAAGAGTTATGTGGATAACCGGTGGAAGGATCTATCTTTCGAGGTAGTTGATCATGTTTTTCTCAAGGTTTCTCCTTGGAAAACTGTGATGAGATTTGGTAAGAAAGGAAAGCTGAGTCCATGGTTTATTGGACCATATGAAATTCTAGAGAGAGTTGGATCATTTGCATACCAGGTGGCTTTACCTCCGAGTTTATCTCAGGTACGCAATGTTTTTCACGTTTCGATGTTGAGAAAGTATATTCCAGATCCATCTCATGTTTTGAGTGCAGAGGTAGTTCAGCTGGAAGAGAACCTATCTTATGAGGACAAACGGGTCCAGTTTCTTGACCACAGGGAGAAAGTGTTACGAAATAAGGTGATTAATTAGGTAAAGGTTTTGTGGAAAAACCACATGATGGAAGAGGCAACATGGGAATCTGAAAATTCAATGAAGGATAAGTACCCCCATTTATTCGATAAGTAAATAAATTGCGGGGACATAATTTTCTAAAGGGGGGAAGGATGTGACATCCCATTTAAGTAATGAATAATAAATATTTTTATCTATGTCTATTAATGAATTAGATAGTGTTTTAGAGGCTTAAAAAGAAAATAAATCCAATCTTAAGCATGGAATACACTAATAATTTTTAAAGGATTGATTTACTGCCTTTTGATGGAAAACCATTTTTAAATCTATCTTTTGAAAATTTTATAAGCTGTGTTTGTCAAATGAAACTTAATATTTATGATTGGGACATCAAAATTTACTTTGTGTGAATTTTTGGTATTTTTCTTACAATGTTCATTTTTTAATGAATAGTGAAAAATACTGCATTTTACATCAAAACTGCTTTTTAATCTACTTTATTTATATGATTAGATTATCTTTTGAATTTTTTTTAATGTTAAATTATAATATATTTTTAACATTTAATCCAATGGTGGTCATTAGGATTAGTTTCACTTTGGAATTGGGCTTAAACTAATGCCAATCTTTTCATATATATTGTTTCAAAAAAAACCCGTTATTTGTTTTGACAACGGGAATTATTTTTAAATCAATTATTGAAATTTATGTGTTTGGAATTTGGTAAAATTGATTACATATTTTGAATCATAAGGTCCAAATTATGTAATTAAGACTCTGTTATTTTTGGACATTATGAATAGTAATGATGGTAATTATCTTTAATTATCTTGATTAATGAGTAATCGGGTAGTTAAAGATAATAAAATGATGTAATAATAATACAAAAAGACCACAGAATATTTTCTAAGGCTACTGGTTGTCTCATGGCCGACCATGGGATTCCTTGTGCCACACTTGGGGGCCCCATGGAATCACTTTTGTGAGAAAGTGACTTTTTATCTTTTTATTTTTAAAGAATGTTAAATGTGACAAAGAATGTATCACCTAAGTAAAATATTTTTAATTTTTTCTAAATAAATGATCTTTTGGACTATAAATATTCATTATAAATCCAAATCTATTTCCTACGTCATAGTATTTTTTTCATAATTTTTAGACTTTAAATAAATTAAATTATTTATGACATCATGATGATTCAGCGATTACCTCATTAATAAAGGATTTAAATAAAATGAAATGATAATGTAAAATATATGACCTACACATGTACAAAACCTATTGTATGGGTGTATTTAGAACCCTTATCACCATACCCTCGAATTATATCAATGTGAGACCTTTGGAATCTGAAAATCATTTTCAAATAAAGTAACATTTCTTTACATTCCAAGAGTGCCCCTCCTCTCCTCTTATAAAAGGCCACCACATCTACCTCCTTACACACACTCCCAAAGCCTTTGGCTCGGCCAACCCCTGCCCATTTTGGCTCTCCACATACCTCTCTTACTCCTTGAAGCCTCACGTTGGGCAGAAGTCTTCCCAAGGAATCCTTTGAGCTCAAATCTAAGAGAGTTACCTGATTTTAAGGTAATGTTTTCTTTTTAGTCCTTTTGTTTGATTTTGCTTCTCCAACTCCCTAAACTCTTTTTATTCTTTTCTTTTGTACCAACTATAGTATCCTCAATATACTAGGATTTTGTTATAAGAAGTATTAGAGCTACACTTACACACACCTACATCTAATGGTTAAAGGACATACTGTTTCTGTGGATGGTGAATTTATGCCTCCCGAAACGATGATTGTTCAACATTCTTTTAACACCATCAAAGGTTCCCATTAAGATATCACTATATTTATATATGATATATAATATGTTTATGTTTTACTTAATTTTCTGTATTTTTCATGTTGGGCATAACTTTATGGATTCCATTATGGGTAAACGCGATATCTTCATTTAAGGAAGTGCGGACTACCGCCCCCTCAAGGTGATTTGATTCGTTAAATACCATATGTGGGACGTATAAAAGATAAAACTATGATATTATATATGATATTATACTAGGATTATAATATACCTTTATATCATTATGATTCCATTCTATAAAATATGAAATAGAAATTAAAGTAGCGTTCATGCGTACGTACGGCTTACCGTCTCCATGAACGGTGCATTTCATTTCTTACCTCTAAATGATTATGTAATATTATAAATGCATGTATATACTGGATATATATGATATATATATATAATGATTATAATTCTGGATATAATGGATACATGAAAAACATGTAATTATAAAGGGTTTATTTTCGACTCAAGTACCAATGATCATTAATACGACCGTTATTAACTTAAATAATTACATAATGTTAATGACATGGCAATAAGTGATATAAAAGGAATAATGAACTTGAAAAAGGTTCTTAAACAAGTAGAAATTAACTCAAGTTTATTATTCAGGAGATTAAAGAACGACCGAGTCAAGTTGGACCCGAGGTATGGGACTTCATCTCAATCTCCTTTCATTGAGGCATATTTTGTTTTATACACAATCTTCTTTTATACGGTGTATAATCCACTTTTACTTTTAATTTTATCCAAAATAAATCTTATTTATATGAATCGTTTTACTAAACGACAAAAGGGAATGTTTTTGTCGTACGTATGCGGCAACAACGACTTCTCCGCCGCCGTGACCGTTATGTGAGTTTCGGCTTCCTCTACAAGTCGTACCTTATTTTTAAAAGAAAAATAAATACCATGTTTTAATTTTCTTTTATTTTTCTATTGAAAATGGTTTTTATAATGTTTTTATATCAATGTGTTGTATTGATATCTTTCGGTTGAAAGGTGGAAATGTTATGTTTCCTTTATGCATGTTTTATGTCATTTGATTATGTTGAGGTTCTTGGGAATTATTATGAATACGGGTGGTTCCGTGATAAACTAGGGGCGGGTGAGCCCGATATATCTCTCCAATGCATTGGGTAATGCGAAGGAGTGAAACATTAAGGTTTCTCCAAAGAGATTTAGGGAATATACTATGATGGGTATTCCAAACGTAACCAAGAGGGTTACTCCCTACGTAAAAATGTTATGAATGCCTCAAGTTACCTTTATGTCTTATGATTTCTATGATTTATTCATGATTTGATGAGGTATGTTAAAGTTATTATGTTTTATGGGTAAAGTATGATTTCATTCTTATGTATATATTTACCCATGTTTCCTTTCCATATTTGTATATCCCTTACTGAGCTTTTTATGCTCATCCCAAGTTTTTTTGAAATGTTTTTCACAGGTCACGGGAAAGGTACATGATATGATGATAGTGTCAAGGAAGTTTCAAGAAATAATCCATGTTTTATTTTAAATATGTTTCCATTGATGGGAAAAAAGAATACTATCCTTATGTAACCACTTTGTTTTTACGTGGAATGTAATGTAAGTTTTATGATCTAATTCTCTAAAACTCTAAAACCGAAAAGATCCTCAATGTGTAATCTTGTAATAACTCATGATTAAGTAAGGTTTAAGGCTGGGGCCTTATACTGAATGACCAAATAATTTATATATTGTGAAAGGAAGAAAAAGTGTAAGGCAAAAAAAAATATTCCATAATTGTAAGGAAACCAGTTGAAACAGGGCAGCACTAACAGTTGCTTAAAATAACAAAAGGCAAGTCACACTGCAAGGGACTCAAAATAAGATAGCTACTCCAATGATAGCATTGACGAACTTCATCTATCTCACCACCAACTACCCTTCCCAGCTGACATGAACCTTGCTACCACACTGTGGTGCCTTGTCTTTCTATAAACTAGAAGACAAACAATGGTTTGCGCATCACTAAAGCGACCTCCAGGTTTCGAGGTAATAGGCTCTCTAGGATCCCACCATGATGATCCATGAAAAATCTATGTATAATAAATTTTGTTTTATTATTTAAAAATTGAATCATGGCATGAATATAAGTAAATAAGTTTTCTGAAAAACATTGTAAACATTCCCTTTTTCAACAATTCTAAATAGAACTACGTAAATAATTTTCAATTCCCATTTTACATAGCATTTTACACATGCATAATCAAGCATATCTTGGATAACATATAAAGTCAAACAATAAAAAATATAATCACACGTATCGTAATACCATGAAATACTACATTTATAGATATTAGACTACTCGAATCATAATAATAATGTTCACAAAATTGATCCTAGAACAACATGACTAGGAAGCAGTAGAAACCCCTAAGTGTAATCCCCGAAAATTTTCAATATCGGATTCATAGAAAAACAAGCCTATAAAATAAATGAAATCCCCCAGACGACCCTTCTTGTTTATAACCACAATGGATGATGGCCTCAAGATAATCCTTCCACAAAAGTACCCAAGGTATCCCTTGTGTTCAATTTCACATTTCAATTTCAATGCATGAAAATAGTATAAAACAATATCACAATCCATTATTCAAATTCCAGGGAAAAACATTTTTCTTTTGAAACCCTTTTTTAACACACACTAAAAATCATGCTAATTTCATAAATCTATTTTATAACGAAATAAAAATCAGGCTCCTTATCTTTGGAAAGAGATAGAAACACATATCTTAATGATTGGGCCGCACACACCCACAATGGAATCCAAAAGCTATGAAACACAAAAACACCATCAACGAAGGCCCTAGAATCAAACATGGACATTAAAGGATTGATTAAAACCCTAGAACAAGGGATTGGTGGGTATAAAATATCCCACATACATTAAAAATGAAGTTCCACTACACCACTACTAGCCATGAAATTATCTTTGAGACAAATCTCATAGTGGATCTAGATGAGGACAACAAGAAACCACAATATTGGATCTGTGGATCTGATAACACATGTCATGGGTGCTATCATGATCAATATCAAGGAAGAATCGGAGATATCCCTTACCTAAAGAGACGCACCATAGAGGAAATGATGAAGCATATTTGATCATATAGATCCATAAGATTTTGATCCTCTCAAAAATATACAATAACTATTGTAGGTCGAGATCCATGATGTTTGGAGAGAAATAGACAAAGAAAAACCCCCAAACATGTGTATTTATCAAAGGCACATGCTGAGTCACGACGTGTACCCCTTGGTCAGGACGTGTAGTCCATTATGGATAAGTAGGCAGAAAAACCCATCACATCGAGTTAAATAAATTATATTTAACCACTAAAAAATGTGTACCTCGGGAACACGGCATGTAACATCTCATGCCATGATCTCCCCATTCATGGAGTGATATCTGAAACCAAAACATTCAACTAGCACCATGTACATTAAATTTATTTCATATAAAGGGCATGTATTTATTCATCAGTATGCAGTAAACCTCGAAAAATCGTGTAAATGGATTTAAAAACCAAAAAGCAACATAAAAAAATTAAATAGAATCCTGATCAATGTAAAATGATGTTACAGATGTGTTATTATTATTTTTATTCCTATAAATTAATTATTATTATATACATGATGAAAAATTAATGTTTTTTTAATTATTCATTATGTATCTTTTCATTTTGTAGAATACATGTATATGATTCATGAAAAATTAATGAATAATGAATTACATCCAAAATATTTAATAATCTAATGGAAACATATTAATCATTAAATTTTTAATAAAAATTTTCTAAAATAATTTAATTATCATAATTTTTTTAAAAAATAATAATAATAATTAAATTACAAATTCAATAATTATTCACTATTTAAACATTATAAAATTCTTCAAATATGTGGTAAAGTACATCCCAATAATACTCTCTTGTAATGAGGTTATGAGAAATGAAATGTGGGTTTGAAAAAAACCACAATATTTCATGGTGGTTATACGCAACGTACACAGATGATAAAATATTCTTTTTTTTTCATAGAGTAAGAAATGAATTGAATAAAGGTTGATCCATTAATATTATATTAGTCCAATATAATATTAATAATATTTATATTATAATAGGTGGATTAACCATTTTTTGTAAGAGGTTGATTAAGAAGTAATGAATAATATGTATGAAATACATACATTGATAAAATAATATATATCAAGGAAATATACATTGAAATATAGAAATTAATAAAAACAATTTAGACCTGTGATGTCACTAACCATACCGGGTCAACCCTGAACTGGTCACCTGAGGCAACTCACAACATAGCCTAAAAGGAATTCCTGATTCCAATGGGATGGAAACTACTGTCTGACACCAAAATTATATAGCTTGGATTGATTTGACCCATAAAAAAGACAAATAAATAAATAAATTTAATCTATAAAAAATAGTTTAATACTGGATGAGGAAAATAAAACAAGGATGTATATCTAAACAAACCCCCAAGTTACCCAATGGGTCACCCCCAAATATGGAAACATTATCACTACATGAGTGATCTCCAAATATGGACCTGAGAAAAAAATCATAAAGTAGGAATGAGCACCGAGATGCTAAGTTATAATTCCAAAATACAAACACTCTCTAGGACCTTTAATTTTAATATGAATTCCAAAACATGCATGTTTGAAAATATGACATAATAAAATAATTTTCTTTCATTCATTTCAAATTAATTTAATAATATTTCATTTTCATGTAAAGAATTTATCTCTCAATAAGTTTTCAAAATAGGTTCCAAGAATGCATTAACATTTCAAAATGGATGGAAACCGATTTAGATTAAAATATTGTTTCCAAAAATAATGAATCAAGTATGAAATTAATGAAATGGAAATAAAAACACAATAAATATGGTAATACCGAAAGAATATAGTGTTTTTTGGGAACCTAGGAACCTTCTACCTGAGTGAAATGTGGCATAGGACCCACAACGATATACGTTATTTAAAATAAGACACTAGTACTGAACCCACCCATAATATAGTCCTCTCCAATAATCACAAATGTTTAGTTGTTGTTTTAGCCTCAATACTACAAAAAAACCTATATGAACAAATTTTTTATCATCTAGAGTAATAGTAATAGTCTGACCACCTCGATACTTAGGTTTCCTATTGTGCTATATTTCACCTTTTTGTGAGTTTTCATCAAGAAAACATATATGTACTTATCATTTTCCTTACATAAATACACATAAAATAACTCACCACTGATCTTCCTCCTTACTCACATCCACCCCTTATCATTAATTTACTGGCCCCATTACTAGGCACACATCACAAATCACACATTCAATATACACATCATTTTCTAAAGCAATAGGTAATGCCCCAAAAGATGTTATTCTATTTCCTAAACCATATATAAAGTACAGAAATATCTTAATTACATAGAGGGAACACTTTTCATAACTAAACATCCAAAAGGACAAAGGAATTTGGTAATATTCATTACCAATTGAAAATCACATAGGATATAACATTCCAAAAAAAAAATCACTTAAGACCAATGGGTGTTTGAAATATATTCCAGTTTCCAAAACAAAGGCATAATCATTTCTATAGACCAAAACCAGATTTCATCACATTAAAATATAGAATAAATATAAAATACATTATAAAACAAGTAATTATGGAATTAATATTAAAGGCATAGGCATAGGGGACCTACATCATGGTGAAACCAAACCGAACATTCATCTCGTGTCCCTTTATATCTAAAAGCTACTAATCCCCCACTAAGTATATGCACCATCACATTAATGTAAAGAAACCTAGTCCCAATGAACACATTCTCATATCCCTGATCTTGTCAAAGGGTATTCTTACATATAAGTTAATATGCATATACTAGTCACCACTCACTGGGTATGCATTTTCATAAATATACATGGTAACACGAAGCCCCATTCACGTACATTCACTTCCAAGGGTAACTAAACCTGTTACGAGGAACCAAATATACATATATACTTACCTATGCACATGAAAGAATTTCCCCATAGACCCTGTGACTTGGAACTGAAATGTAGAGTTAAGCACACTACTATAAAAATACTACAAACTGTAAAACAAATAACGACCCAAATTTAGATGTTTTGAAACGAAAAAATGGTATAAAAACCATTCCATTAATGGTGGCGGCAAACTAGAACATCTCGAACCACCTCTCCATCGATGGTGGTTGAAAAAATCCTCAAGAATACATATTGGAGAACCATTCGCACAATCCTAACCCACATGAAATCAGCAAACCTGAATGAAAACCAAATCTTGGATTTCAATTTATTAATTAATAATAATTCTATCATTTAATAAATTAAAGGAACCCAAAAGAAACATTGGAATATACCAATTACACAATCATCTATCACATGAACAAAATCCACATATACAATAAGAGTGTTGAATAAGGGAAAAATGAAAATCACATCACATATTCAAATAGGGCCTTCACCCATTCCATAAAAATTTGAAAAAAATTCCTAACAGTATATAATTTCTGACACATTACAAAAGGAAGCAATAAAGATTTCATAGAATGACTACATAAATCAAAGGAAACCCCATTTACACATTATAAAACTAAGACAACCCTTTTTGACAAGGAAACCCTCTTTAAAAAAAATGAAGTCCACTCTTAACCAATATGTCCTAAAGCCCAATGATCATGTCTATTTCACTAATGGAAACATACATTGGATTATTTTTCAAAAATCATTCATAAATCATGTCCCATTTCTAACAAAACACATTCAATGAGGCCATCCATGAATTTCCACAAGAGATAAACCAGTCACACATTTCAACTCGCCATTTGGATGAAATGTGAAACCCCTGTTTTGAAAACATTTGAGGTCACACCTCAATTTAAACCCAAATTAACATTAAAAAAATCATTTTCACCCACATGTAACTTAGCTGGGACAAGACCCATTTCCTCAACATTAAATCATTAAAATTATTTAGATACATTCCATTAAAAGCATAACAGAATAATGTAACCTAATTTAAATCATAAAATAAGGTTTCACAACCCAACCGTTTTTCCATGGCCAAGGAATTCTCAAATCGGTTCGAATCAACACATGCCTATAAAATATATTTATAAATTCATGAAATAGATGATTAAAACGTTTAAAAATATTAGTACTTTAAATGAAAAAAATTTCATAGTGACTCCTACCTCAAATAGGACATGATCTAGCCAGAATACTTCAGCACTTGAAACCCTTTGAGATGACAACTCTGCACATGCACAAAAATGTAATATTATATATTTACCCTTAATCCATTATTCATTTTTCTCATGAAATGATGGAAAATGTTCAAGGAAGTTATATATATACACACACAAACATACCTATACATGTGAGCATAAAACCTCAGGAATCCATCAGCATTCTACAAAAATTCTAGGAACACTAAATCACTAAGGAAGCCCAATAGAAGTTGTGAAACATAAAATCTGAATAAAAAAAGTTCCTTGGTAGGTGGTTCCATGCCGAGATGTTCTATTATTCTTCTCCATCAGTGTTGGATTCTATAACACACACTAAGGGATCCCGAGACACCTTCTATATAAACTGCTAAAGGAAGAAACCATAAAAAATCATATTAACTTGAGACCTATGGTTTGTACGAATGGAATAGAGAAATGAATAGGTGAAAAACAGACAAATAAAAGAAGGGGATAAGGGAAAATAAACTTCCATCGAAGATTTTAGCAGGATTTGTGAAGTAAATAGGAGGGGCGTTGAATGAAGGGGGCATGAGGGAGGGGGCCCGCGACTGAGTAGGGACGGTGAGGAGTTGTGTGCGATAAATAGGTAGGAAGAAAAAATGTTGTGAAGGAAATATGAAAAAGGAATAAAATTAAATTTAAAAGCTAAAAAATAAATAAAATAAAAGCAAAAAAACGTAAATATATAACATGAAATAAGATAAACTCCAACAGTAATAATAATTTCCATAATAAAATAATAGTAGTAATAAAAAACTAAATAATATTATTATTATTAACCATAATAATAATAATACTACTACTATTATTAAATTGTTTTAAATGTATTTAATATTATTTGATTTTGATTTTTGATTAATAAATCTATAAAAATTAAGTTGCCAAAATACTAAAATATAAATATCTGCAACCACGAACGGATGATGCCGGGTCGGGGTGTGACAATTCTCCCCACCACAAAAACATTCAACCCCTGAATGTCACCCAACCAATAAAAGAATCAAACTCGATTTAGAATCTAAACCAGCCCAACAAAATCATGAACTCAATGTGAATTTTTAATTCACCAGCCACACCTTAAATGCTCTATGGGATACTACAATGAGAAGAAACCTCATGAAATGTGTGGGTTTCTCCCCACCATAAGAACTCAACTAGCCCAACCAACCTGGAGACTCCAATTACGGGATAACCATAGAATTTGTAACATGATCTATTGTGGAAACCACCATAATAGACCTGAAATCACACACAAACCTAATCTTGAATAAAACACAATAAGATCCATGGTGGGTCTCCCCACCATTTAAGAATCGGACATCATAAGCCAACCAGCCCATACCATCACAGGAGCGTCCACCCCGCTCAAAAACCACCGATACATGGGAATGCCCACAGAAAGGTCTCAAAACTAAAAAGTGAACTAAACCATGATTTGTCATTTATGAATGATGAACGAATATCTAGAATGATCACATCCTAATAAATGAGTCATACAAAGAGCTAAACATATAAGAGAGGAAAAAATCTTGAGACTCACAACAATAATGATACAAAATTATAAGGGTTCACTTCCATAAGGAACCACTACTATAATTACAAGAAATGGAGACCACAGCTAATTCTTGTTACCAATATGGGGTATTTAAAGAGAAAATACCACAATGATAAAATGTGACATATAATCCTTTTACAAAAGAACAGAACCTTCAATGAAGAGGGAGATAAAATAGGGAAATTTATACAATCCCAATTTAAGCACTGGTGAAAACTATTATAACATTGTTCCCCACACCCAAAGATTCCTATCTATATTAAAATATTATCTCTAAGACTTATGGATCGAGATGTATTGTCATAAAAAATCCACTTCCCCATATTATGGATCTGATATCCTCTGGTCAGGACTCCTTCTGATGATGTTCTATATGGAACCTCTACAAGTGTCCCAAACTGCCAGACCAACGGCATGCCTTCGTAGGATGATGTAAAGGTTACTTGATGTACCAAAACCAGAATCACTAAAATAAAACTAGAGAGTGACCCCACTAATAAAAGGTGGAATTGACAAAATAATTTTCTAATTCAAATTCTTCGGGTTCTATATCCTCATCAGATGAGGATCCTTCCAAAAAACTAAAAAAAATCTGTCCCTAAACCTTGGATGATGACCCCACATAAGATATAATTTATCCGATTCTAAGATGATACCTTTAATGAAAAGGTTCCAAACACGTTGAAATGTCATATATAAGACATTATTGTTCATTGGCATTGTTAGAAACTTGTGTGATCTGAAACTTTCCTCACCATCACTTCCACAGGTAAAGATCATCAGACCATAGATTTCATAAACACCATCCACGACATCCCATAATGCAATAAAGCTGAGATTATATCTTCCAACAATCCATTTTTGAACCCTAAAATTAACTCTTAAAAGCCCGAGATCTCACATATTTTGGAGTTTCCAATAACCTAAAAACACCAACGACACCAACATGCCAGCCCACTACCTACAATAGATCATGATCACCATTAAAGACAGACAATAACTGAAAATAATTATTTTCTCCCACTCCTCTATGTGTCTGGGGAGAACCAACACCAATAAGAGACAAAGTAGAACCCTCTAGGACTTTTCTGGGAGGCAAACTAAAAATAAATATATAAAAATCCCAAACAAAACTCTTCATAAATCAAAATTCCACACATAAATAGAAAACTCAAACTCATACTCAAAACACCATTATGACCACAATTCAGAATGTCAAAACCATGAGCCCACGAAAAAGGATACCAATCATGAAAATAGAACACTTAAAAATTTCTCACTATATTTTCAAAACATTTAAATTTTCTATTGGAAATCCATTTTCTGGAAAACAAGACAACATAAATATCCTCAATTGGTACACCATGAATTATCACATATACTTATTCCATTGGGCTAGCTCTTGCCTCCATCCACACATACCACCAATTATCCACATTTGAAATGCGTACCTCCATATATGTGACCTTTAATAGGAATACCCATGGTTAATTCAAAACACTTCCAATTTTAAAAATGGATCACTAAATGTAGAGCACATATTCTAAACCAATTTGAAAATGTTTCTTATCATTAATGAAAGAAATTCCATAATTTGAAAACATTTTTTCCATTTAAATTCCAAAATTTGTCACCATGATCCCAAAAAAACATCCAAAACACCTCCCTTTTAATACCCTTCGAAACCACAACTTCAATTAAATGAAAAAATTCCCATTTCAAAACCACTTTTTTACTCCAAAACCGCATTACCAATTGAATACCCCTCTTAATAAAAACAACATTCATTTATGATATCCACTCACACCATCTAAAATGATGGTGAAGCATAACTCACACCAAAACTCTAAAAATAATGAACTACTGGTAATGGAAACCAAGAATCATGGTTTAGTAGACCATGCTCCGAGCAAGAATCAACCTCAATATATACCTTGAACCTTGAATTCAGTTTTTTTCATGTGTCTCTACTCTATATAAGCTTATCACATTACACATGATCACTTATTTTGTCATCCATTATCCACACACACCATGAAATAAAAAAATTAAAATCCTAGACTACTCTAAGAAGCATGAGGCTCAGGACAGGAAGGGTTCATGACATCCTTCCCACACCTACCTCCAGAGACAGAACACACCTAATACCCAAGCTAACCAACACCCCAAATAGTGAGGGCCTCCTTTGATACAATTTTTTCATTAACCAACTTGGGTGAACCCCAAACCGGTCACCCTATCTGGTCCACAACATTTTCTTAAGGGTGTTCATGATCACCATAGGCTAGAAACAAGTGTTGGGAATCATAATGAGATAGTTGGAAACAGTTTGAACATTAAATTAATTAAATAAAAATTAATTAAAAAATTTAAATAGATAAAAATTGTAAAATAGTGGATGTGGAAAATAAAACAAGGATGTCTATCTAAACATACCTCAAAGTGACCCAATGGGTCACTACAAAACACAGAAACACGGTCGAAGAAAGATAAAACTCAAAATAGAACATGAATCCAATAAGATAATGTAGGATTTAGCATTGAGATGCTCAATATGAATGAAAAAAAGACCTATTACCATGAAATTTAAAAAATCCAAAAAAATCTATTATGAAAATAATACATAATAAAATATATTTTTTTCTTTCTTTTCAAATTCAAGTAATATGATTTCATTTTCATGTAAAACATTTCTCCCCCCTTACATTTTAAAAATAGCTTATAAGAATGAATTAAAATTTCAAAATAAATGGAAGACAATGATATTAAAATATGATTTTCCAAAATATGACATCATGTATGAAACATATGAAATGGGAATCACATCAAAAGAACTATGAGAAATACCTATCAAAATAGTGTAAGATGTTGACCAAGGATCCTCGTACATCAGTGAAATGGGGAATATGAACTACAACAATCTAAGTTCTCCTGCATGAGCTAGAATTTGGGAACACATCCAAAATCTAGTTGTCTCCAATCATCACAAATGATTAGTTAGTGTTGTAGAAATATTCATGATACATTAAACTGAGACAAATCAGTTCCATATCATCTATCTTACTAGTCTTAGTCCACCCACCTAGATTCTCAAGTTTCTCATTATTCTGCATTTCATGTGGTGGTGAGTCTTTATAAAGAAAATATATATGTACATACCACATTATATACATAGAAAAACGTCTAGCCCCTCACAACCAATCAAAATCCTTGAGTGAATCCTCCATTTTTCCATCACATAATAATTCATATGCCTCTTTGCTAAGAAAATATCACATATCACACAATCAACACAAATATAATTTTCTAAAATAAGGGGGAATGCTTCATGAGAGGTTTTTATTTTTCATAAACCATTCATAATTTTCCAAAAAGGATTAATTAAATTCAAATAACACTTTTTATAACTTACTTTCCAAAAAGAAAAACTCTTTGGGAAATATTAAATAAAATTCAATATAACTTAGTAAATCACTACCCAAAAAAAGTCACTTACGACCAATGGGAAATAGAAATACATTTCAATTTAGAATACAATGTCACTATAATTTCATTCAACGAAAACCATATTTCATATCATGCGTATATAGCATAAATATAAACATATATTTAAAACAAGAATGCAATTATCGTATTCAAATTAAAGGCCTAGGCATTGGTGACCTACCGCAGGGTTGAACTAAACCAAACTTTCAACCCTTGTAACATTCTATCTAAAAGCTGATGCTTCCCCATTAAGAATATTCATCTTCACATATATGTAAGGACACCAAATCCCTATTCACATAGCTGCATGGCCATTAACAGGTGCAAGGGGATCCTTATAGATATGCTTATATTCATATACTAGTTTCCACTCACCTCCATATGAATTGTCATATATATACATGGGAAAATATTTCCCCATAATAGTACATTATCTATCATGGATGGTTATACATGTTCTGATTGAAAACACATATCCCTTTATAATTACCTATGCACATGCAGGTGAGTCACCTTGGTGCTCTTCCTTTACCTGCTAGAAAACCATGCTTTTCTCCACAAACAACACTACTGCTCATTTCATCTATGGCCAACAAAAATGAATCATCAGGCCACATGTTATCTTAGAAACTCCCCGATATATGGCCAAGGGTGATCTATAGTACTCAAAAAGGACTCCATGTCACATCTACACCAAAACTATCATATTCAAATAGAATTGTATCCTTTTTTGACCATCCCTTTTGAGAATCACTAGGGAACACATGATCGTGAAACAACTCAACCTATGAGTGTCCCCACTAAGAATCTTCCACCCAATACATAAGATAAGGTTGAACTGTCATCCAAAACAGAAAACCATTACCACCATCCACTCTTGAATCTATGTGAATGTCTTCCAACTACAGCATCACCCTCCAACCATCAACATATATATGATCAACCCCCCTTCCATGAATTTCATTTCAACAAATCATCCACATCATTTCTCTTTCTAGGGTTTTCAGAGATTTTAAAGTCACATTCAAGAAGAAACTCTATCCACCTCTACTATCACCAATTCATATCATTTAGCAAGAAGATATAACTGAAATATTTTTGATTTTTAAAGTCTTCAAATCACTCCCAAATGAGGTAATGATGCCACAAATTTATTGAAAAACCACTGATACCAAGTGTATGTCATGGGTGGCATAGTTACACATGTTAGGATGTAACATCCAAGAACAAAACAATATCACTTCACACAACTACAATAGAAAACATCCTAATGGTATACATGAAGATTCCAAAAACACCTCAACCAATAAACATTACATAGATATGAACGATGACACTGGAGACATTACCAAATTCCCCTTTAGTTAACTTAATTCTACCCGACACTAACTGCTCCACATGAAAGCCTGGTATTTAATAGTTAAATAATTCAATGAAGATACAACTCAAGATAAATTGGGTAAAAAAATCCAATAATAGCCTATGGGTACAAGGAAACTATGATCCTCTACCACATTATTTTTTACATAAAACGAAATAGCTACTAAAACCTTTGACGGGTCTACTAATATACATTGTTGAGACAACACATGCCAATGGAAATGTAAATATTGTGTTTAGAACATATAGATAGACAACATTACATAAATCTATTGGTGTCGAAGAAGTTGCCTAATAGTTTTGAGATGCTCGATATACTCCTCCTCTAAATTTGAGTAGATCCATATATCATTGAAAAATATGTTGAGGAACATATCCAATAACTCATGAAAGAAGAGGTCCATAAGCCCCACAAACACGGCTAGTGTGTTTGAAACAAAAAATGGCTTGACCTAAAACTCAATGTTCTCATTCATACATCTGGATGTTGTCTTCATGATATCACCCTCTTCCACTAACAACATGTGATACCCGAACAACAATTTGATCTTATAAGACCAACTCACCCCTCTCATCTAGCCGAAAAGATGGTATATACTTTTAAGGGTGTAATATTTATTGATCATCACATTATTAAACATTCAATAGTCTATAAAAACAATCATACTACCATCATCCATCTTTGAAAACAACAATAAAGTAGCACTAAATGACACACTGCACATGATAAAACCCCTAATAATCAAATCATCTATTTGAATCTTTATCTACCACGGATCCAGAGGTACCATCTAATATGGATAAATTAATATCAATGAAGCATTGGGCTTCAATTCTATCCCTAAATCAACATTACAGCGATATGGTATCATCACAAAAACCTCTAGGATAATGTATAATAACTCCCTGATAACCTAGTGAACTTCCATAATATCAAGTTCTATATATTCAAATAACCACTTCGCTAATAAGGACTGATGAAAATATACATTCCGACTAACCATATGAAACCCCACTCTCTAATGAAAGATTCATGTTTCCGTACACATATGAAAACAGGACAATCCACCAGAAGAACTTGATAACAATACACATGGAATTAAAATAGTCCATCCTAATGAAGAAATCACGTGGTTTCATCCTTGGAATGTAATGATGTACATGGGACTGATGCTTTCCTATCAACAATATACATCACCGACACACATCAAACAAGCCATTCTGGCCTCTAAAAACCATACAAAAAATAGGGTCATGGTAATCCTCTCTATGTCTAGTTTTAGATCATGGACATAAGAGGAACCATTAAAAGAGTTTGAAGCTCCTGAATCAAACAAAAAAAACCATGGGTACTAAATAAGAGGATCATACCATTGGTGATATTAAACACTGTTAAAACTGATACCCCTAAAACATGCAATTTACCTTGCCCTTCTCCTCTACCGCTCTGATGATGACCACCTCCATAGCCATGCTCGGTTCGCTACCCATGATAATGTGGATCATCCTTAGGTAGGCCTATATCCAGTACATCCTCCCAAGACAGAGTTAAATCCTATTTCTCATACTATTGAAATAGTCATATACAAAATATTGTTGGGGATAGAGTTGAGCATGTCCACCCCCCCCCCCCCAAAAACAATGTTCTAGGAACCACTAGGAATTGTCTCTTGAGATGAACACAAACCCCTAAACTAAAAAAAACATTCATGATGCACCCTAGAAATGAGTGAAAAACAATAACACCAAATGGCCGAGATAGAAACTACAGAGGTTTACTCTATACTGGTCAAAACTACAATGGTCCTAGAGCCTGTGACATACCACTCAAAACACTTCCTCGCAATGATATTTTTCGGCTCCCCTATCATGGTAGGACTCCACAAGATTTCACCCACTATATTACCTCTTCATTATTCTATACATCCATATATGCTAGAAATGTAAGAGGAAAAACCACCTACTAGGAAGAAGGAATGAGTGAATCCTTAATACTTCTCATACAAGCCTCAGCATGTAAAAAGAGATCAGAAAAAAAAGCTCCATGAATGTGATCCCATGATTCCGCACTAACTTACACCCCTAATTAAGAGAGATTAGTTCCTAAATCTTCGCATCCTACATTTTGTAACAAATAGAGTTACACCTAGAACTCATTATTGACGTCTAAATATAATACAAAAACCTACATATGCTACCATAGATACAACGTCCCCCACTTTCACGTAGCTTCCAACATATGTCCGACCAAAAAGGGAATAGGTACTCAGTCGAGACCTAGAAAAGACCAAATGAAATATCTATTTCCTTTACACAAAATGACATCTCTCTATCAAAAACACCATCCCGGTACTTTCTGAAATCCTGTTGCTAGATGGAAACAACATCAACTCTTGTTAGTCATACTCCTCAACTTTATCAACCCTCTATCGATCAACCAGATCATCTTGGTGAACCTCTACAACATTATCCACATGTGGATGATGACCAATACTCATATCTGAAAAGGATAAAAAGTCATTCCTATAAAAAAAGTACTATATTATATGTATTAAGATTTATTTTAACCCAATTCAAACAGATTTAGTTATTCATTCCAACTCCTTCAAAATAAACCAATTTAAATAAGAACAGAAGTCATTATGATGCATGTATAATTACTTGGGTCTCTACCCAAGAAATTTTGAATCACCACATGGATATTTGGTAGGATCCATGACATTATTTAGAATAAGGGTTCCCAAAAATCCCATTTCCAGGACAATCTTATTTGGCATATGCTATAAAAAATGATCAGCTGATACTGTTTCAATAGTAACCTAAGAAATCCTCATTTTTCATAACCCCAAACTCTATCATAAATATCATCCATCATCTCTGATAGCACTCTATCATATCCCCTTCCTCTTATTGAACCCCTTTTATGCTATCAATTGAGAACGTTATATAATGTCCCACGATTATTACCTATTGTTGGCCCCAGGTTGGTGACCAGAACCAATGATGTAAACTATAAAAATATGGGAGGCATTTCACTTTTTATGGAAATAGTATTGGGGGATATGATGGATAATATATAAAGAAACCCCATGAAATATATAAAATAAATCAAAAAACCATCCCAGATACATGTGTAAGAAAGTATAAATGAAAAAAATAAAACAATATCCAATTAAAATACCAAATGTAATTCTATTAAATGACACAAAAACTATCATAAATTATGATATTATGGTCCATATTGATCTTTAAAATCCTCCTAGAAACCTAAAAATAGTTTTATATACGTAGGGTGAGATTACATGTATACTAATTTTGAAAAAAAGTCTCTCATGCACATGTAAAAGAGGCATACTAATGCACCAATGAGAAAACAACAGAACCAAACAATACCAAAACATGCAAACTAATCACCCAACCACACCAAGTCACACTCACTAGGAATTGTAATTCCTGTAATAAAATGTAACGTACATCAATGATAGGGTACCCCACACCACTTTATTCCTGGTTATGCCTCTCTGTCCCAATTTTGTATGGCATGGTGCTCCAATCACTTACACATAACACAACATATCCCTCCCACACACACTTGGGCCACCGACAATGTACCAACCTACTCGTACAAACTTGGGACCAAAAAAATTACTTCAAATCACATCACATCACATCCTAAAGACACATGGGAAAAACAACGGATCTCATCCCAATGACACCTAGGATACGTATTTCATGACATCTTGATGACATATGGGATAAAACACGCATCCTCACCCATAAACTCCTCGGATATCACATCTCACCGGAAGACACCCGGGCCATCACAAAAACCATAAATAGAAACTAATAGACCTCCCACCATCACAACATGTGATATATCTACCTCACCTAAAATAGAGAGAGAAGAAAATATTTGGTACCCAGCCATCCTTACTCCCCCCAGAAGTTGGTAAATAAACCCTCCCCCATTACTATGGGGGTGTTTGTGGCATAGTGGAAAACTAGGGTGGGATGAATATATAAATCAGATGAAAATTAAAAAATTTAAAAAAATATATGGTTAAAATCACTAATGAAAAACATATGGGTTCCCCAAATGAAAACAACTCCCAAAAATACCCTTCTTGGTGCTACCTCTCAATGAACAACACTAAACCTCGTACCACAAAACTAGTCCATATTCCCTACAATTTTTATTAATCCATTCCCCTTATATTAATCATACCAACATAATACATTAAAATATTTATTAATAATATATTTATTCATTCCATTACTATATGGGAAAACAGTAAGAATGATGCAAAATAGACAACACAGAACACATTCACTCTCAGGAAAAGTGGAGAAACCTGGATACCAAGAGAACGTCACTATGAGGACAACACTGTGACCCATAGAGCACAAGAGAAGTATTATTCATGTTTTCAATGATGAATCGTTGATACAAACCACTAACATCATTCTTCAATTCCATACCCTCTAATACATCATCTCAACCACAAAAACCCCCCACTCATTAAAACAACATGGGAAAAACCAAGCCACAACCAGATCTGCAGGCCTCCAACACGTGTATAGTACTCCTAGACTACCATATCAACAGAACCAACAACATATTTACAATTTTACCCTTAACCATACTAACCATGGAAAATCATATCCTAGTTTGAAAATGTATTCCTTCTTTAATTTCATTGGTTTATTCAGGGGTTTCACTGAAATATTATGATACTAGTAATCCATAAATTTGCTGAGTGTACATTGTTATCAATTTTCATAACATCATTTTCAGTATGAATCAACATAATGCATTACACAAACCAGCCTATATACAAACAAGGTCCCCCAACTACCATAATTGTTAGTTGGTATTCTTCCCATTAAAACACCATATCGATAACATCTAATAACAAGGCTATATCATTTGTTATATTCAACAACCCCCATATATTAGTCTAAAAAATCAACAATAATTATTTTTTATTTGAATAAAAATATTCCATAGAGGAATTTTTTTTACCAACCTCGCAAGATACATAGTCGTCAAAGAATAAGGGAAAACTACATGGAATAAATGTGATCGAAACATCTGGATTGAACCAATACCGGGGTGTACATGCCGTAGGAAATAAACTAAATGATAAATGGTCAAATATCCATACCATAATCGCATGACTCTTAAAATAGGAAGGGATCTGGGTGTCTGACACCTTTGGAAAGAAAGATGGAAGAGTAACAGAAAATGTTTCTCAGCCTTCAAAACATCTAAATAGAGAAATATTTTAGATATTTTTTTTATTTTCTATTAAAAGATGGTCTAGTCGAGAAAACTCATTTTGATCATGTAAATCCCCATAGGCCCGTATGGATATAATTATTGGAATTATAGGATTTTAAATGACCTCAAAATGATCTATTTCAGGATTAGAAACTATTTTACATTAGAGAAGAAATAAAAAAGAAAGAAACTAGTTGAATATGATAATATTGTAGATGATACATTGTAGGATGACTCACCACTCGATGATAGCCCAATAACAAGTAATCATTCGGTGATTCACAGCATTGTGAGACACCGTAAACTGAGGCACCACTTCTGACACACCATTCTATGAGTCACCATTCCATAAGTCACCATTTGGTGAGTAATCATATGTTCGAGCGACCACTATATGAAATGCATAAAATTTCTAATGAGTTGTTATGAGGTGAGAAACCACTGTATTCAGAACCACTGGTTGATAGAGCACCATCGATCCACTACCAGCAACAAGCTACCAGCAATCGACCACCAATGAGTTAGTATTGTTGATCCACTACAAGCGAGTGACCATCGGTGTGTCACCTCCAGTGTGAGACACCATCGAAAAACATGGAATAATTTGAAAATTTTTAAATTGATGAAATTAGTCACATTGATTACATAAACAACATAAAAATACATATTCTCAAAATGTAATTGACCTAAGGGGTTCGGGGAATTACAATTTACCCTTTCTTTACTGTTATTCTTTGGATGGATATTATAAATCAAATCATATAATTTATTACATGCTTCATTTTAATATTCTAATTTTTTTATCTATATCAATCTCAATGTTAGGAAACATATTTTATTTGTGTGTTTTCAATGTTTTTATGTACCATTATTTTAGAAAAAAATAACTGAAAGTCCATATGTTTTATTCGTAGAAATATCCCATATAGAAATTAATTTTTATCATCATATATCATACCCTTATATTCTATTTAATGTTGATATTAATAATATATTAATTACTAATATTACTTTTGAAATAGTTTTAGTAGATCATCATAGGAATTTATATCAAAATCTATTTCCATCAACACCTTCTTTTAATATATAGAAATTTTTTTAATTGTACTAAATTTACCATTCCAACATACATTATGCTTTGTTGAAAATTAAACCTTCACCATTATTTAAAAAAACAACCTAAAAATTTCACTTTCAAATATCTACTACTATGTGATACATAATGTTGTTATGAAATTGAAATAGGAATATCATATTTTGGTTTTCATTGAATTATACATGTTTCAACTCTAAATTAACATTATCAAAAAACATATTACATTAACAAAAAATTTAATAAGATTAAAAACCCAACATTATTATGAAATATTATAGTCAGGTAATTCTATATATCCATAAATGGAATATTATCATGATCTTTTTTGACTCTAAAACATAATATATGGTAGTGGTATATTAAAATTTATCATATTCCATATATATAAGATTTAACATTCCCTTGAAATTCCCCTTCTTCTATTTAGACTAAATTATTTAAATGTAATTATCATATAGTTTTTTTACTTTACATCATCATGCACAAATATTTCCTCTATAGTTTTAGATGACATTTCACTAGGATATTTCTAATTATTTGAAACACCTTCATGAATTCTTATTTCATTATAAAATGGTATTTATTTAATTGATCGATAGATAATATATATTAATCCTTTTATTTTATTAATGAGACCATTGGATTATAATTTGGTTATAATCTCATTATGAATAATTTGAGAATATAGATATAAATGATTTAATTATCAATATAATAATATAATAGTGTTTTCCATTTTATAAAAAATTCTTTCATATACTTTCATACCAATACTATAGGACCCAAAATACTATTTATCAATATATTTGTTTTATCCCCATTAATAGTAGTGTCAAATTTATATAGATATATTGATCAAATTTTCCCACAAAGACTTATAAAATTTATAATCCATCCATTTAGTATAAATGGTGTATAATAGTTCTCCTCTCAATGTGTAATACTCGAATATTTTAGTATATATTTTCCATAAAAATAAAAAAATATTAAATAAATATAATCACATGACAAACTGAACTAAAACTAACCAAATATATATTTTATTTCAATTCATGGTAAAAATCAGTAAATTATGCATGTAAATTGTCAATAATAATTAAAAATTATATGAAGTTTAAAACCATATGTAAAGAATAGGATAATGATTAAATAATATTTCCTCATAAAAATATCTATTATAATTAATTATATATCATAATTTTGTATTTACTAATTTTATTTTTTATAATACCAATTAATATATGACTATGTAATGATTCGATTTTAGTAATTTAATTTAATATAAGAAATTCATATCATTAAATGAAATTTTCTTAATAAGTTGAGTATTTTATGTTAAAAAATATTGATAAATTCTTATTTACTATTCAATTTAAATTAATAATTTAAAAATAAAATGTTTAATTATAATTTATTTATAAAATTCATATGAAGTATGATTAAGAACTCATATTGATTAGAATGTAATTTTCAACAATAAAAAGTTGCATTACATTTTATATTATCTATTAAATGTTGAATTTTATAAAATTATATTTGGAATTTAATATAATTGACTTGATTTTTTTTAATATCAATAAAATAATGAAATAAATTTTTTTATTTTAATATTATTTTTATTTTTTATGTTATAACTATAAAATATAATTATTACAAATATTGTAAATTTTTATACATCATCATGATATTAATATTAATTAAAATTTAAAAATTTATTTTTATAACAAAATAACTCTTTACAAAATAAATTAATGTATTCAAACATAATAATTTGAATTTAAAAACATGTTTTATTTATTATTGAAGCAAAGTTACATTTACTATATCACAAAAATTACTCTTTACAATTTCATTCAATTCTTCATTTAAAATATTCTTTACTATTTTGTAATCGATTGAAAAAAAATATGGTACATGTTTTTACCCATTATGAAAAAATAAATAATATTTATAATAATAAAATTATATTAAATTTTTTCATTTTATTTAAAAAACATTTCAAACATAATATTTTTGGCACTTTGTACTTTTTGAGTTAAAAATATTTTTTCCCATTTTTTATAAAAGTTAACAATTAAAATGGGTATAATATTTTGAATATTCGATTATTTATTAGTTAATATGGTTATCCTAACATTTAAAAATATAAATAACTAACCGAGGTTAAAAATGGGCACTATGATAATGAATAAAATGTAAAGAAATTGTTAAATCAATGGTTGAAAACCAAAAATGAAACAATAAAATATAATTGAATATATGAGTGATGGATTTATAAACCTCATGAAATCTTATATAATTTATTTTTTAAAAATATATCCTCCTTCCCTGAAAATTTTATTTCCATTTATATTAGTATAAAGTACTTACAAAAATTCCACTCTTCTAAATTATAAAAAGTCCCCACTAGCACCTCTATAATGATAAAAAAGATCAACCATCCATACAATAATATAATTAAATATATTTTATGTCTATATCATTTTTTTAAGATTCTATTCTATAGTTATTACTAAAATTCATTCAAAACCTAGAGGGTTTTCAAGAAGCGATACAATTGATTCATTGTAAGTAAAAACATCATATCATTCATATTCATTTATACTCATCAAAATATGCATATAAATTTTAATTTCTCTCTTTTAAATTTTTTAAATAATATCATTTGGATCATTTAACATTTATATTGAAATAAATTCTTTTCACAATCATACTAATCCATTGACAATAATATGTTCTTGTTCAGATTGGTTAGGCCACCGAAATGAACAATATTTTAAATTTTTATATGGGGTGTTTATAGAAAAATAATTTTAGGTATGATATAAAGTTAACATGTAATTAGTTTTTTATTATTATAGAATAGTAATAATATTATTTAACTCATTATTAATATGCATCTATTTAAATAGTAAAAAAATGTAAAACATGTGAGTAAGTAATTTCGTCTTGGAGAACCATTCTTGAAAATCCAATAAAATACACAACGATCATCATAACCCATTATAAAACATGTATTCAAATAAATTTAATATTATAATGATGATTAACCCATGAAAATTTAATGATATTATATAACGTTATACTGAATCATACTTCGAACCATAAAAACTAACTACATTGATTATCTATAGTAAAAAATAAACAATTCAACAATAATAAATAATAAAATACTTTTTTACAATTTTATAGAAAATAGTATAGTTTTGGAAAAAAAATTCTTATAACTTAATAGTTTTGGTTTTTATAGAGTGTTTTACTCTACATGAATTCATGATATAGGTATTGGATAACTTTTTCTTATTTGTAAAATGTTTCATATTACTAGACTATTTAATTTTATAATATATATAAACCATATCAATAAAATATTATAACATGATTAGAAATAATTTTAATTGAAAATTTTGTTCCATGTCATTTACTACCATTCATGGTGTTTCAACCCAAATGATATGAATGTATTAAAAGTTTATTTTCCTATCTCACAATGAAATAATATTTATTATATATATATCTATACGAAAAAATTTATTTTCATTTATCTATAAAAACCCAATCTTTCTTATATAATTTCTTTATTTACATTCTTTACAAGTCTTCATATAATTTAACATTACTTTTATTTATAATTAAACCAAAATACACATAAATATGGAACTAACCATGTGTTTTATATTCAATTAAGAATAACAATCCTCAATTTCCATATTCATTATATATTCTTATGAATGTTCATAAAACGATATAAATTATTGGATAATTCATTTTCAATTGTCATTGATTTTCAATAAATAATATTTAATAGAATATTGAAGATTTTTTTATCCTCTTGTAATTTTGACATTGTTTATAAGTGTGTGAAAAAATATATTTTTCATTAACATTATTCGAGTGAATATATTTTAAATCCATAATAACTTTTATTCTCATGGATTTATATTTTCTAGGATTCCATTGTTATTCATATTATATTTAATTATGTTTTTTTTGATTTGTTGATTTTTTTATAATATTAATTATTTTTAATTTTATACTGATAATATAATTCTATTATAATTGTTTTTAAATATATGTCAAAATAAGTTATTTTTTCTTATGACTCATTGTAGTAATATGCTACTCATATAGACAAAAATATTTCACATGAAGACTTATGATATTGTAATAATGATGTACTCATGAAACCAATTTCATCATATATGTTTGTTAAGTTGTGATGGTATTCAAAATAAAATTAATTTTATAGAAGGTTACCATACAATACTTCATTAATTTATAATTAATTGATTAATAGGGTTATTTCCCATTCATTGTATTTCTTATAACTACGTTATCTATCCATTGTCATCTCCCTCAATGATTTATTTTCCTCCTTCATTTCATGGTTTACTAACCACATAAGTCATATTTGACACCATTTATAATATTTTGATATTTCATTTTACAATAATAATAAAATTATAAAGAAATACATATATATTGTGTCTATTTTAATGGTATGTAGCATGAAATTTATTCCATTTATTAACTTGGGGAAAATTTAAATTCTATGTAATTATTAAATATATAAAAATATTTTAAATTTGTATTGAATGATGAATCTATATTTATTTTTTTATTTATGTATTTTTATAATAAATTAATTATAAATATTTATATATGTGTGAGACCTAGGATTATATAAAAATCATGACTACTAATTTATTATTTCATTTCATGAGGCCTCGAATGATTTAATTAGATATCTATAATTATATTTTTTGTCACAGTCAAATAATTTATTATTACATATATATTTTTCTAAATTCATAATTTTTCAATTGATATATTTCATTCTCAAGTAATTATTTATATAAAAAGACTTTATTATTGTTTATGTTCAAAATATTTTTCTTTATTAATTTATTTGAGGAATGATTCAGTTTTATTGTTCCCCTAACTAGGAATTTTTTCTCACCCCTATTACATTTCTATATTCCTTATGTTTTGATGTTCAATATTGAGTATGAGTTGTCTCAAATTTTATCTTTTTTTAGAATCTTTCTGGAAATGTTTATGAATTATTTTAATTTAGGTAATTTTTATTTTATTGAAAAAATGTCCATTGGGATTAATCATTTATGTGATTTATTATGTAATAGTTTTTCTTATTTTTATAAAATTCCAATCCAAAAAGGTCATGGGGTTTTCAGTGAGTCACTAATTTCTTTTGAAATTTTAATTATCGATGTTTGTGTTTCAGTGAAAATAATTATTATCAAATGTAGTGTTTAAATACTATATTTTTTACACTAGATTAGAGATTGTGGGTTTAGGGGATCTGTTATTGTCTAGAAAATATCATTAACACATAATAGATCTTGATTATACTTTTTTTGTTTGGGTAGAAGTTCTTTTAGAATCATATTATATATATATATATATTTACACCACCTATATTCAAATTGAACAAACTAATTCCCAAAATATAATATTATAAAACAATATAGTGATACAACAAAATAATTGTATCTTATTATAAATAAATGATATGTCCATAGTCATCATAAAAATAATCAACAGATATATGATAAGGAAGGATCTTAAACTGGACTCTCATACTGTATTTATTCATAAAATAGAAATTATAATAATAATAATTGATGACATTGAAAGGTGAATATGTATTTATATTTTTACAAACTACTTTAAATTCACATCCAATTCATTATATAATATTTAATATTTTGTTATAATAAGATTATATTTCAAACACAATGGATATTATAAAGATAAAAAGATACAGAAATTTCACTACATGGTTTACTTGGATCACTGATGTGAGACCAAGATTTAAAATTATTATATCTATTTTATTGTTTATTCATTGATAAATTAAACAAATACAAAATAAGTTAGTTGTTTTTTTAATTTATTGAATTTTGAATACAAATAATAAATGGAATAAATAATTTTTGTCTAGGTTTAATAAAATTTTTTATTTAATTTTGAATCCATTAATTGGGATTGTATTCAGATTTCCATTTTATTTTTTATAATAAATTTCTCAATTATATTATTAAATCAATATTAAAAATAAATTTCATATAATATCACATTTAAAAATTGTTTCAAAATATTTTTTCCAAATTGAATAATTTTTTTGACTATGATTCAAAAAAATGAAAATTTAATCTAGAAAAACAATGTTATTTTAAATTCTGAAATTAAATTTATTGTAATTTTAAAAATATGAATTCAAAATATATTTAATTATTCAATATATATTTCAATGTATTGAATATTTATTTTTAAACATTTCTATAGTTTTTCAAAAATATAAAATTTAATAAGGAGAATTTATTCATCATGATGATTTGAAAAACTATGGATGTAAATAACATGAAAGACCAATTTAACAATACCTTAAGAATGGAAAAGAAATATATCTAACACATTATAACCTAATACCACGATACCACATGAAAAAATATTATTGACCCTTCTATCCACATTCTTTTATCAATTCCACCACTACCCCTCTCAACATACCGTTATTAAGATAGATCATACAAATATTAACTCAACAGATTGGATGCCTTCAATTTGTTTTTCACTAGTGATTAAATATGAAACCTTATTTAAAAACCAATCATCAACAACCTAACTCAAAACATCCGGCTTTAATATTATTGGAATCAGCAACATATTTCAAAAAATAATACTATATGTGAAAAAAAAATATTTTTAGATTTATTGAATGTAGAAATAATCATTGTTGAGTTAATTTTTAGCCAATTTATGTTGGTTTAAGTTACATTGATTGGGAATTATCAAAATCATTCAACATTAGATGTGGAATTGAGCCGGATTTTTTAAGAAGGTATGGATGAGAATGGTTGATAATAATCATAATTTATGTTATAAAGATATCATAATCTATAATATATATTTTTTGGTTTTTTTTATTTCTACTAATATAATTGATCAAGTTTATATTTATAGTATTAAATTTTATAAGATGATGGTGTCCTATAATGATCACAAAAAAAATTTCTAAAATTCCAATTGATATGAAGATAACTTATTTTAATAATTTATCTATATGATTCAGAGTGAGGTACAAATACATGGAACCCATAAAAAACTATAGAATAACAAGTAGTTATATTGATTGATATCTAGTATTGAGATAGATTTTGAGGGACACGGGTGTGCAATGATAGAGTTAAATATTTATGTTCGATTATGATCTCTCACCACTCAATGTTGGAGCTCATAATTGATTATTCAATGAATGGAAACAATAGTAAGATAAATGAAAAATTCAGTAATAAATACTCATGATCTCTAAGGGATGATCATGATTCATTGGTTCTTATATTTATCTTAATTAATAAAGAAATATACATAAATAAAAGGACTATCAATGTATTCATTATAACTATAGTGGAAGAAATGAATATCTAATATTTAATCAAAAAATGAAGATTGTGATCTTACTATTTGAAGATGAAAATATTGGCCCAACTAAAAACTAATTACATTCATACTTCATGTCTATGTGAAATTGAATAGTATTTGAGATTTGTTCAATTGATATGGGAAATAGTAATGTGATTGTTGTTTGAGAATCATATGAGCTCTGAGAAATTCATGATATTATATAAATGTTGCAAATCATGAAAAATTTGACTACCATAGCTTATATATAATAATATTAAATAACTAGTGATAAGAATTCAAACATATGGATGACTAATGAATATAGAATGTATTTGGGTCATGTTTCTTTGTTATCACTCATTAAAATTTTGAAATCTACATTGAGGATGATTTGATCCTATCATGTGAGATATTGAGATTATGGAATGGAGCATTCCCTAGATCGAATGAAGAATACATGGTCTGATAACTGAATTCCAAATCCTTGGAAAAGTAGAATAATTTTTTCTTAAACTAATCATACCATGTAGACTCCAATAAAATTCTTTTCCCTACAAAACCCAATATTATATGCCACGGTATTAAATTCCATAACTAAATATCAATTTATGCCTTCCATTATAGTTCTTATAAAGAGATCGACTAATATAATAATTTAACCCTATAATGATCAGAGATTAAGGGACGAACTAGTGAATAATGAAGATTGAAAAACATTATCTCAAAGTGAATGCATCTATAACCACTATATTAGATAGAATAAATATTTTAAACTAATAATATTATAAACAATATTACAATACATAATAAAAGGGAAACGAATGAATAATATATTCTAATGGCTCGAAATATTTTTTTGTTATCATAGTTGAATGTATTGTACTCATTCCAGTTATAGAAAGGAATTTATAACTCTTACATTCATCTTTTCAAATTGAATTTCATTCAATTTTATTTGACTTTATTTTTTCTATTTTCCCATTTTTATGTTGAAATATGTGTTATCTTATTTTCTCCTTGTTGTGATCTCCTCAAATCCAGGGTGAATGAGACTTGACTCAATGGTTTGGTCTAGAAGAGATCCCCCTAGAATTCCAAATCATTTTCGTTTAATTCATTAATTGGGTACATACATCATTGATTAAAAAATGAGTTGGAGGAAGGTTGAATGAAATTTTCCTAATACTCCTATCCAAATTTCTAATGAGTTCGCTGATTGATCATATCGTCTCTTATAATCTTCTCTTGTCCTACACATCATACTGTTAGAGATTTCCCATTTAGGGGAGTACATCCAATGATCAGTTCTAGAGCAGTGAAAACTATATTTTATTATTGATTATTTGAATCATCTTTAACTTATATAGGATGCGTGGATAAATATAATAATATATTTTTCTCCAATATGTTCATAGAAAATAATTTTTTAGAGTGGGTAAATCAATGTTTAGTACACAATTTTTTATAGAGAGATATTTTTTCAAAAATTAAAAACTATATAATCAAACCGATATCCATTTCCTTTCATCTTTGACATTTTATATTCAATTTTTTAATTCAATTATTTTAATTTATTTTCAAAACCAAACCACTAACATAAATTCAATTTTTTTCTAAAATATATATAAATATAAAAATATAAACATGTGATTGAGATTAGTGAATAATGTCTCTATAAATCCATGAGAAAATCCCAAGTCAGTCCCACTATACAATAATATTTGTTTTAAAACAATTATATGATTCCTAGAATATATTATCTACATAAATGGTGAAGAATCTAGGGAAATACTCAGAAAATTAACATTTCCACATTCAATATTTATTAAATTATATATATTCAAACTAAATTTTAAATTTATAAATGGAGGTGTAGTCAGAGATGTTGAATAAAATTACTATTATATAAAATGAAATGATGGATAACAAAGATTCTACTTATTTTATCAACCATCATGATTCTGAATATTATATTATAAATTAAATCACTCTATGTGAAGTGATTTGGAATTATAATCAAATAAAAGAAGAGTGTTAAATATTTAAAACTACCGATCATGATCTAATAAAATAAGATAAACTAGAACTGACGTTCTTAATTATCATGACAGCCCTGATAGATGGAAATAAATGAGAAAATTGAATAGTATAAGAAAATTACATATCATTTAATATTTTTCCCTGTTTTTTGAGTTGAGAATCAACACCAATAATTTACTCCATTTATAGTGAAGGTTAAGAAATTAATTTTCCCTACAATAATGCAATTATAATATTACCACTCATACATATATATAACATAAATAATTTGTAAGATGAATTTCACATGGAAGATGAACAAAATTATGTGATAAAAGTGGGAGATACCTGTAAACTAAACCTGTAAGATCACATCATTTTCAAGGCACCTTCCTCTTTGAGATTTTTTGTTGTCCTTAGTGTTCATGTCTTTTTTTGGTATTGAGAACATTTGTTGTCAAAAATGATCTAAGGCTCATGAATAATATTTTTAATTACTGGGATCTAGGTATAAACATGTAAATTGATATTAATATGGTTTCCCATGATTTTGGAAGGAATTAAATATGGATCTGTAATATTCATTGAAGTTGGAAAGAAAAATATCCACTATAATATTATATGGTATATACATGATATATGACATGTATCTATCACTGAACACATTACCAAAAAAATTATTCATATTGTAAACTTGTTTAATTTCATATGTATAATTCAAATCATGTAATATTCTATCATGATTACTATTAACATGAGGCAATGTGGTTTTTTACTATAACTAAAAAATGGTAAAATACATGACCTAAAAGGATAAATTCCATGTATTACTTTAACATATTTTTTAAGAATGAAACATGTATAATTATTTTATTCATTCATATCATCCATATCCACTCTGAAATATTTTAAAACTCCATGTAATTTTTGGACCCTTCCATCCATTTCTAACATTCCAACATCCCATAAAATTTCTGGTGAGTTTTTTTATATTTTTCTTATCTATAGTCATTATATTTCATAACTGTGTAAATTAAATTACTTTGGTACTATTTTGGGTCTTCATCATGATCTCATTTTATCATGGTTCATCCATGTTATCATACATATGTATAATATTATTGGATACATAGTTGGAAGTATTGGATAAACTTCGGGTAATGGTTGGGGATAAACCTAACACTACTGTCATCATAATTTTATAGTATATGTAATATTTTGTTTCAGAATAATAAACAAGAACACTAATTAATTAGTTGATTAATTGTAAATTAGGAAATTGAATATTTTTTGAATACCTCTAGATTCAATATTGGTTCGGTCAATCATATTGCTACATATTGGGTTAGAAAAACATTGTATATTAAGAATATGCCAAATGGTTTACTGCATGTTTAGAATGAAATAAAAATCAAGATATTTCATGATATATAATCACATTGGTAGTATATTATGGGATTTGTATATGACTATTGATAAATTTATATATAAATAAAATATAATTGAATGACAACTCTTAATTTTTTTATATAACTATAAATTCATATGATGTGAAATTTTGATATCCTTGTTATGGAATGTTGAGTTGGGGTTGAAATTAATATATAGCAGGATATGTCTAATGATTCACGGTAAAGTTATTATATATAGGGATTTTTTCAGTGGAAGAAATTCATATACAGTGGGCTTGGCCTAGTGATACATGATGAGATCATTATATAGAGATTTTTCCCATGTCATACATGTTGAAATCCATATATAGAAGGCTATGAAAAGTTTTAAATGATGAAATACATATATAAGAGGGAATGAATTGTGTTACAAGTTTAAATGCTTATATATAGGTCCATGCTCATAGGTTGAAATTAATATATATTGTTATCATCATAGTATCATTATTATGACATGGTATATAGTTATGGTTGGAATAGTTATACTTTGTATTCAATGGCATTATAATAGGCTTACTATGTAAGTTGATTTATTTATTCTATTAATTAATTAATTAATTAACATGTTTATAATATATTTTTTATAATTATTATGAGGCTGGTTTTTTAGCCGTGGTGTTGTAGATAATATGAGTTTTACTCATACCATATTCAGGGCATCATTTGGTACTCGATAAGAATATATGGATGTAATCATGGAAAATGTAATGAGAACATTTTTATAAATTTCATTCATTCTATATGTAGTGGATGATTATATATGGTTTCAACATGGTCTATATAACATGGATCTTTTTAGTTTATATTATTTCATGGGATTAATTTATTTTTAATATTTTTAGTTTTATTTTTAGATATATCATACATTTTTATTACATGATTTATCAATTTTGGTTGGTCGGTTCATCCTTTTATATTACAGTTGTATGATATTCTTTTTTTCCTTGTTTTATAATTTATATATTATTTATTATTAGGGATTATTTCACTTGGTTTTCTTCTACACTCTGTGTATATTATCTTCATTACACTATTCAAACCAATGATTCTTACTAGTTACAATTTTCATATGAGGATGCATTCTTGAGGTCTTGAATCTTACTCGCTTTGTAAACATGATTGAATTCTAGGTATGTTATTAAATAAATATTTATCATAGGGGGAGTTTTTTCTTTTTTATTCATTACTAATTTGGAATTGTAAAAGGGGGAATAAGATATGTTGATATATTGTTATGAGAGTGTTCATGGGATTATATAACCCATTAATGGTGGAAAATAAAATATTCATGGGATGTGATTGTTGTTTATGATTTTTTTCGTATTATAACTCATGTTATATTCCCATGGTTGATACACATGTTTTATATTTTATTTTATCATAAAAATATTTACACTAAAATTTCTACTCATGGAATGGTATGGCTTGAGGTTAGTAAACATTGATCAAGATTGGAACATGGGGATATAAATTCTCATGTATTATTCATGATAGGTACATATTTATTTTATGTGTTATATAATTTCATACATGAAATATGTCATTATATATTTTTCATATCCTGTAAATGAAATTAAATTAACTATATGTTGATAAAAATGATTTTATGAAATATTTTGGGAGACCATGAGTTGTGGTTCTTTATATCTTCACATGTTGAGGTTGAGCATGTTATTATATATCGAGTTATATGGAGTGTGATTTTCTTGTAGTGAAAATTCATCATCATATTAATTGAGTTGAGTTGAAGGATAATGGAAACAAACAATCTTCTAACCCATAAAAGTATGATATTCATATTGTTATTTAATGTAAGAGGGATGATTTGATTCATGAAAGAATTTTTACTATTATACAATCTATAGAAAAATTGGATTATCAAACCATAACTTCAAATAATCCAGCCCGACTCCCCTTTGTTATTCCCTCATCTCTAATTATCATGTATTTAGGACATTCATGGGTCACATATATCTTACATGTATTAACTACCCATTTTCTCATTATAATTATTAACATATAATTTAATTATTTTTTATTTTATCTTAATTCAAAAGTTTTGGGAATGTGTTCTGAAAGCATGGATGGTTCTTTGAACATATACACACTATTGAGATAGTTTTCATAGAATATCAAATGTTTCATGGAGTTATCTCTTGATACTACTGGTCAGTACTTCATATGGGAACTATTTGAGATGGAAATTTATGTTTCGATTTGATTCTTAGTATGGATTGCTTAGTCCTATACCAGGATCATATTTACTATTACTGAATGAGAGTTTAATTTCAATATATGTAAGGATGAAACTATTGTCACTATGGTTTTTAACATCTCCGGGATTTTTGTGTAAGACCAATTCATGATATATTGGATTGAACCAGGTCATAGATAATATTATTTGATTTTGATGATTGATATCATGTAGTAGGATATTTTTTCCATAGATGGTATAACATTTTCAATATTTATTCTCTTATGATTTGTATGGATTATAGCCTATTTGGGGGAACTATTTTATGACTGGTTATATATAAAGAGAAGATCCAATTTTTAACCCATTATATAAGATGTTACCAATACAGATTTAGTAAATGAACGTTCAGTTGAATGATCAAGATGAAAAAGGTTTCATACTTCCTATTACATTCCCATGTGTTTCCCAAATTCTATTTTCCAAAAAGGATAATGGTACTTCTAATTATGTTTGGATTTATAGAGACTAGACCTAAGGATATCTAAAACTCATATCCCCATCCATTTATGGATGATCTATTCAAATTAGAAGAGAGGTGATTATATCTTCTATCAGATTTATTTCAATAAGGATATGAATGGTTTATGGTGATACCATTGAACATGAATCATATTGATTTGAGGAGAAAAATTTGTATGTATGAAATTATAGACATGTTGTATTGGTTGAAAAATCCCCTGATAATATTTGGTGAAGTAATGAATTTTATAATTCCTCATTTATCAATTAGGTTTTTGTGGTTTTTTACTAAATAATAGTTTACTCCAAGACTACTGATGAAAATTCTCAAAATGAACACATCGTATTGAGTATAATGAGATATCACCATCATAACACAAATTTAACCAAATATATTCTCTAGATTTTGAAAGTTAACATCCTAGTCCTCGTCGTCTCGTAAAAAGTAGTGTAATTAGTCCTAGAGAAGTTATCAACAATGGTATCTTGGGAACATCCCATGACTGATATTGAAATTCATAATTTTTGGGATGACCATGATATTATAAGTGTTTTATCTAAGACTTTTCCCATATAGAGGAACATATGTTCTATCAGACCAAAAAATTGTGGTGATTATTTTTCAACTTATTCTTCCGTGGGAGATTTTCAAGAGACAAAAAGAAGACAAAAATCAACACCAATTCCTAAATACTTATTCCAGGTAATGCACATATTATTCACTATGAAACTTTATGTGATATAATCTAATATGTTTTGATATTGGTGAATTGAGTAGTAACATGTGGCACCAAACAGTGGGGAACAATGAGATGAAATACCCTACACATGATCTTGAGATAACTATAGTGGTTCAATACCTATGATTTTGGAGACACTATCATTTGGGAGATAGATTAGTGGTGTAAATAGATCAAATCTTCCATATATATATATATATATTCGTGGTGCGACCTGATCCTTCAACATAGTTCATGGGCCGAGTGACTGAATTTTTAAGACTTCTAGAAGGATTATACACTAGGAATGTGAAATTCCATTGTTGATTCATTTTGATAGATGACGCATTAAGAGGATGCGTGGTGGACTTGTGATTAATGTTTGATGATGGAAATATTTTCAGTCATGCATTGAGAAGTAGATTACTTCCAAGGAAGAGTATCTCTAACATCATCATCTATTATACACAGGATTTGGGGATATATTATGAAATATCAATTTTCAAATTTTGAGGGAATAGTTTTAATAGATAGATAATATTCTGAGTAGAAACCATCTAGTTGGTCTCTTAGATGAGGAAATTATCTTAATTATTGTGCCCAAATATGGATTTCAATAGGATATCACTGATAACTGTTGAAATAATTTCATCATTTGAGATGGGAGGTACATCCAAAATTGATAAAGATGTGGTGTAATATTCAAAGACAGTAATGATTTCTACAAATGATGAAATATGTTGTAGTTCTTGTGGTGATATGTTTCACTATTCAGTTGGTGAATGCTTCGAATTAAGGGCCAATAGGGCAGCCACCTTATTTTCACATTCATGAGTTGAAATCGGATGATGTCACTACTAATTTTTTGATAGGATTACCCAAGACAAATCATAATAATTATGTTTTATGGGTGATTATTGATTGACTAATGAAGGTATCCCAATTCATACATATTATGGATTTCATCACCATTTATAAAATGGATAGTCTTTATTTGGGTGATATATTTTATTTTCACTATGGTCCAAGTATTATAATTTTAAAAATAGATCGTTATTTCACATCATGTTTATAGAGGGGTCTTCTAAATACTTGGGGTTCACAGGATCATTTTAGAATGTTATATCATCCTATGACTAGAAAAAAATATTATATTAATATTATATTTCATATGGATATTTTTCAAGATTAGGTCTTGGATATTATTGGGAAATGGATGAAGCATCTGTAAATCGTGGTGTTTTTATATTATAATAGATTCCATGCATATATTTAGATGGACCATTATAAGGTTTTTTATGAAAATCCATGTCATTCACCTATTAGTTGGTTAGAGTTAAGAAATTTTTTTCTTGTGTGGTATAATATTGTGCATGAGGCATTTGAGAATGTTTAGCTGATTGGTAGGTGGTTAGTAACCACACAGAGTACGCATAAATCATATGCTCACCATCACAAATTACCACTGGATTTCATCGTTGGTCATCATTTTTTCTTATATGTAAATCCTAAAATAGGGAACATTGTATTTACATACTATTTATTCTAGGATCAGGTATTTTGTCCCATTTTATATAGTGGATAAGTACATCTTGGTGGCATAATAATTAACCATACCATAGTTCTATCATTCCATTAATGACATGATTCATGTGTCACCTCTTCAGAAATATTTTGCTGGATCTTATCTTCTAGTATATTTCAATTATATTCAGATTTGTAATGATTCATTCATTGAGGATCATCCAAAAAAACTATAAACTATAATGAAATGTATCTTTTGTATAAGATTATATTTCTTGTTTTAGTGTAGTTGCAGCATGGGAATGTTCATTACGAACCCATGTAGAGTGAGCCTGATATGTGAGAATAGTTCGAATATGTGTTTGTTGAAAACCCACAATGATTATTGGAGATTATCGAGGATTATATATTATAATGTAGATAGGTATTATGATTCTATATTTTCCAAGTACATTATACTTTAATTTTATTAATTTGAATATAGTGGATGTGTCTTGTTAGAAGATGACAATCCTTTGATAGGTAAAATGACCTAATGCACATCTATTTATGTATTTTCTAATTAATGTAGTCAATTTATAATCATGTTAAATGGAATTTTGATGTTTTCTACTAAGCTTTAAATGCCTCATATGTGGTTATGCACATTCAATGGTGCTAGTATGAAATATGTCCACATCAAATTTAGATGTCGAATACTTTTAAAACAATGTGTAAATGTTTATACACACATGTTGTGAACTAGTTTTTTATGAGAAGTGGTTAGAAATCATATGCATAATTAAAATCAAGTAAATTAGAATAAAGAAAACTAATAATATGAGGTAAATCGTTATACAAAATAACTAAAAAAGATTAAATTCATGGCCTGAAAGGATTACACATCATGTAGTCCATGGAACCATCAGTTTTATGTGGGAAGTGCATATGATTTTTAATTCATTCAATTCAGTCACATCCTCTATCAATACTAGGTGAACTATAAGAAATTTTATGACCCTTCTATAACATATATATATATATTGACTTCACATCCAATACCTAGTGAGTTTTTTGTTTAAGATTCCCTTCTCCCATATTGTTTTTGGTCGATAGGGTTTCAATTTATTGATCATTGTTTTCATAGTATTTTTATATTTATTTGGTGTGATCTAGGATACTTATTTTGATCTTCATCTACTTTTTTTTTAAAAGTGATTATTTTCGATGCATTTTTTTATAAGAATATAACTGTAGGGGTTCTAAACCAAACAATATGTTCTACTTAATTATAATGTATATTAATATCTCAATTACATATACATGTCACAAACACTAACTAATAAGTTAGTTTTTTTAAAAATAATGTATTTGAATTTTTGTATGATATATTTCGATTCAAATTTTGATTAAACCATTCTTACGAATACCTATTGTTTGGGTAATCTGTAGAATAAAATGAACATGGATAATATTGTAATGTGTGGTTTGCATGACTTGAGTAGTAGTATATTTCCTGATATAAAATATCTTTTGTAATTGATTATGAACTAGTTATATGGATGTTTATATATTAATATAAAAATGAAAGTGTTATTGAATGGATAATGGACATTTTCATAATTAACTATTGAGTCTTATGATGTGATGTTGTGATAGCCATAATTTTATTACATGTTGAGTTAAGTTTGAAATGATTATGTAGTGTGATATGATGAGTGATTCAGGATAAAATGAGTATATATAGTACTTTTCCTCATGGATTAAATTCTTATGTAGTTTGATTTTGCAATATATTATCGATAAAATGCTTATATAGAGGGTTTGGAATAATGATATCAACTGAAATTCTTTTGTAGTGAGCTATTCCCAATTTTACATGCACAAATATTAATATAGCAATTTATTACTATTGTTACATGTAAATATTAATATATATAAATCCTTTCTTGGAGGCTAAAATTAATACACAAAGGGTTTTTCATTGTAAAATTATTTTACCATGGTATATGGTTTTGGTTGAAATGGTTGTACTATGTTCTCAGAGACATTTCATTAATGTGCCAAAGTTGTTTTACTATTTTATTACTTTAATTTATTAATTAATACACATGTTTAACTATTTATTTCATAAAATAATTATCAGACAGTTTTTATATACAAAATGTTATAAACCTATTGAGTATTATAGAAAATGTGACGCCCCGACCCTAGAAGACCAGAGTCAGTGCATTATTTCATATCATTGGAATGTTCACAAAAGATCATGTCTCGAAGGGATGATTAGTTTAGTAGCATTGGAATTACTAGATACATTCATAAGGTTTATATTATATCATAAAATGGAAAACTACAACAACATTGTTTCCATAGACAACACCGAATTCCAATAGACTATCTCTATAGGCCAGTAATAATATAGTTTTTCACATCCTGAGAAAAATAAAACATAGAAAGGGTTGATCTGTGATACTTAGTAAAGAAAACAATATAGCAGAAACTTTCATAAATAAAAATATACATTTAACGCAATGTATAAAACTAAAAAAAATCCTTTTTAAAATAAACATTGTCATAATATGGAAAATATAAGTCAAAATAATTCTATTTACTTACTCACATGGATATTCTACTAGTCAAATAATAACATGAAATTTCAATATCCACTTTCATAATGATGGAATTCATAATTCCGAACTTCATAACCACATTGTCAAGGCCTTGTGCCAAGACTACAATAAGATTTTTCCAAGGCATGGTTCCAAGACGCAAGTTTGTTTCATGATACCTACGGATGATTGGAGGAGCTATAGTGGGCTCCCCCCATCACTTAATAAGTTCAATTCATTCTCATATAAAAAAGTTTTAAACATAAACTGAAAATTCGTATTGAAACTCGCATAAAAAATGTCAATACATTATCCATATCCCATTAATGGTATATAAATAACACATCTACAGTCAAACATATCCCAAAACCTTCAATAGAATATGAAACATTTGTATCATAATAAATCAACTTCAAAAAAGATTAAAATCCATAAAAGGATGTTAATATAGATGAAAATGATTTGTAAAACTCTTTGTGAGAAATATCAATTTTTTCATAAAAACATTTAAAAGTCACACAATTTAGAAAATAAGACATTTAAAGTTATTTTGGAATCAAAGTGGCCCATACCACATTGAAACTTTTGAATGGAATTAACATTTTAAAAACATTCATGTCTATATGAATAAATCCTTAAAAACCATTTTGAAAACATAGACATTAATGATAATGATTTAGAAGAATAAATATATAAACTATTTAAAAAGATTTTTTAGTAAAAATGTACCTTAAAAATAATCCCTTTGGAACCGCTTTTATGAAACATGTACATGGATAATAAATATTTGCTCATAGATACTTACGTAAAAAAACTTCAGATAATAAAGAGATTGTGAAATTAACTATTACCTTATACTTTTCCTTGGTCAATTGTAGTTTAACCTCATTTATAATGGTGAAATAATTGTTATTAAATTTTAAAAGAACCATATACATTAATATGATATCATATATGATCTTACAATATTGATATGTTAATGATATTTACTAGTATCATTGTTTCGGTGGTGAGCTGTTTTTTTTTCTTTTATATGATTAGTTACGTAAGCCATGATTGATATGGATAGAGTGTATTTGATTCATATCAAGAATTATATTATGTTATTTACGTATTATTTTTAATTATCACATGAAAATTATTCTTGAGTGATTACGATGTGGAATGAATCTCATCGCGTTATTGGAGATGGTAATCCGTACGTACGCACGAGTGACAATACAATTATTTTATAATTAAAATCACAAGTAAATGGATGGTGTATCATATATAAAAAATCATTAACATTTTATTTTTATTATTTACATCAATTATACATCATTATTATACCCATCGAAATAATAATGTATTGAATAACAACTACACCACGACGTGGAGACGGTAAGCCGTACGTACACATGTATGGTGACATTTTATTCATAAGATGGAAAACATAATTAATAGGGTTGTACCATTTTAATAAAAAATTCATAGTATATAGAAGATACTTTAGTTATTATTTTATAATGGTAATAACAAAGAAAGAGGAAGTGGAAGAAGAAAAATACTTGAAAGAGGTGGTGAGATATTATCTCTTCTTAGAGTTCTTCCATTTGATTTGATAAAAATGGATCCTTAGACTGGATTCCTGGTCAATCTAAGGAATATAGGTTAAAAAGAGGATTGTTGGGAGGTTATTTGGTCTGGGTTTGGCCGGGCCAAATGGCTTTTAAGGTGTGAAATTTAGAGAAGGGGAAGTGCCCTTTTATATGAGGGGTGAGGGGAACCTATGGAAATGATTGAAATATTATTTTATAATAAAACAATGCTCGATTTATTATGGCTCCAGAATGAATTATTTAAAGTTTAATTTGGGTGTGGGTCAAAAACCACTCAACCAATAGGTTTTAGACAGATTTGGGTCAATATATTAACCTTATCACTTAGATTTAATTCTTAGTAAAATAGTTTAAAATTTACCATGTCTCTTTGTATTTTTATGTTATATGGTTATAAAACATACTATAAACTTCCAAGAGAACCCCAAGTGGTTCATTAATGACATATATCATAGTATTTAATCCACTTGGCCGAATATTAGTATTTTATGAATAAAATACCAATTAATAATATAATACTTTAAAAAAGTTTTTAATGTCAACCATGACACTATTAGATATTTTTTTACTAAATTCATAACAGCATTATTACTTCGAAAAAAATTCAGTTAATCAACACTAACATTTCATATTAACCTATAAAATTAGTTTAATTCATAAAAAGTCTTAAATTGCATTTATTTGGGTATTTATAATATCAATTATTTTAAAATTTCATTAATAAGGTAATTACTGCATCATTATTGAGTCATAAATAAAATAAATTATTTAATGTCTAAAAATAATAAATAAAATATCATTATGTAGGATATCTTTTTATCTTTGTAATGAAAATTTATAGTCGAATTTATCTTATGTATAACCCTATATTTGAAATGGTTATGTAATTAAACTTTGATTTTAACACTTTTAACTCTTCTTTGAGTTAAATAATAATCAAGGTCCTAATCTAATCCATGTGAACCTAAAGGATCATATTTTTTCCTAAGGTTTTTTTTGGTCGAATACCACTTATCCAATAGAATTAGGACATTTTTATGGTGTCATGACCCCCTCCCCACAAAGTGTACCCCTCCTGGGTTGGCAATGTGAGAAGGGAGATAATGACCCCCGAGTCCCGCCTCCAGTAGGCCCCGGGTTGGCGACTAGCACCGAGGGTATAATAAACATACAAATGGGAGGCATTACCCTCTAAGAGAACACATGCAGAAAAGAGAGATAGAATAGATTCCAACCAACTCCAACTCAGAACTGAAATATAAAAAAAACCCAAGTACATATATGAAATTTCATGCAAAAGTACTACAACTGGAAGGGGAAACTAAAAGTACCCAAAAGAAAGTAAAAAGGCAGCGACCACAAGCCCGAATAGCTCCTCCTCCAACTGTAAGCTATTAGTAACCAGCTTGATCTCCAACCTGCTCCAAGTGACCTGAAAAACTGTTTATATATACATAGTGTGAGTATAACAGTATACTCAGTAGGATCCTCTCCAAGCCTCTCGTGCAAAAGTAAAGAAAGCATGCTGAAGCCTAGTGAACAACAAGTGAAACAAACTCGTAACCTAAACAGGTATACTATGTTTCCAACCTCACCATGGCTACTCTCACAAAGTAATTAATACAAGAATATAGTATATAGTAAAGAATATCAAGGGTACCTCGCTAGTACTTCCCCACTGGTTTGCCGCTTTGCCCCAACGACATACATGTAGTGCATCTCTCTTAAAAGGCTTGCCCGCAGACACCTGGGAAAAGCACCACACCATTACCCACAACCAAAAGTAACCAGGTAAGTTCCGGAAGCCACCACAGCCCGCATAACGTGTATCATATATCAGGTATTATACCTTAAGCCTTTATAGCCCATACACTGAGTGGGATCCTCAAGCCATCACAGCCTATACACGTTACACATATAGTAGTCCATATGATACTAAATCCAGAATATATGTTTGTGAAATAACCACGAGCCATTACAGCCCTCTACACACATATATGGGTAAAACTAACCAATGTGCCTAACAGCACCAAGATCTACCAAGAGAAGAGAGCGGGGTCAAAGGGGGTAGTCAGCCATACAACCTCCCATCAGAATGTTGGGGAAAACACCCCCCAGGGCTCAGAATCCCTGGAGTGTCAGTTTCCCTTACCGACAGGGTGGAGTAGAGTATAGAAACACAAAAAAGTATAGAATATATATATATAACTCACATCCACACTATGGGAATTACCTAGTCTTATAGATACAACTGCATCTAACGAATCTCAGACTCCAGGCTGCTACTTCTAAGACTAGGTATCCTATAAGCACACAAACATTTGAAGAGCTTTATTAGATTACTCCATTCTCATTTTATCAATTCCACTGTACGTTAATTAATTCATTAAACATTAATTAACCATGAAGAATTCCACATTAAACTGAATTAGCATCACATTCAAAACAACTGCTCCTTTTAAGATTCCCATCACCTTTAAATTCCATTATCTCCATCCCCGTGGGTTTTCACCATTTAATCAAACATTCATTACAGAATTACATTTCCATATTCTCAGGCATTATAGGAAATCATCCTAAGCTTCTAAACACAAAGGAGGATCAACACGGTGAGTAGATATACTACCCGTCGAGTCTCTGCCGCCTCTCGAAAGAACATAGACCCATTCTCCCTTGAGAGGATAAACACGGAAAGCACGTGGCATACCCCGCACGTCTTCGCCTCCTTTAGAAGAAGGGTAGCAAGACCATCTGCCTTGAGTAGTGGGGAAAAACAAAGAAGATTAACATTCATTGAATCCACAAGCATCCAGAAACCACATCCATCCCATTCCATCATCCCTGGTGTCCTCTCTGACACCCACATGTATAAAACGATGCATCTCGCCACTCTAGGCGTCATCTGCTGCCACAACCACAGGCCTCCCTGCCTCAACATATCACAAAACCCCTCCAGGGTCACATCGCAACACAAGAAACAGAAAAACAAAAATTACAACAATGGGCTCTTGGCCCTTTAACAAACAAGAGGGTAACTCAGAACCCTTTTAGAAATTCCCACATAATATGTTCTTTAATCCATATTGAATTGGCAGATTTGTTATTCGTAGGTTCCAATCACGGATACCTAATCAGTAAGTTATCAAAATTAAATAACCATGCTTACTTCCCTAATTTGATCATCCTAAAATTAGAACAACTACAACAACTGCAATAACCAGATTAATTTACATGCCTCTTTATCTTTAGCCAATTAATTAACAATTAATTCCGGCTTTATGTTCATTATGAATTTCTATCATGAACGAACAACAAATCAAATAAAATCATAGATATCACTCTATCTAAAAAACATGAGGCAAACCGTTGTCACGGTATAAAGCAACAACATGCGATCAACCAATTCTTTTAATCCGGTTCAAGTATTTAATTAGGTCAATTTCATTGTGATCCAAAGGACTAAATCATGCTAATTCTACAATTTCACATATACAATTAGAGAAGCCATGAATCCGCTACTTCAAAGAGTTCTTGACGTCCTTTATCCGGGCCACAATCTTTCTCTCGCATCAACTTATATGGAAGAATGATCGACACGGCTTGGTTGCATCAAACAGAGCAGAACTGATCCGAGTAACGTTTGATTGTGAAACTCCTACGGGAATGATTTCAAGGTTCTAGAGTCTCGTAGATTAGAACAAAGAGGAAGAACTAGAGTCTCGTAGATGATAAAAAAGAGGAAGAACAACAAAGAATGATATCTCTTCCCTTTTTGAAGATTTAAAGAGGCGACGGTTTAAGATTCGATTTATTCTCCATTAAAAACGTATCGCATTAACCCATGTGGTTTGACCAAGTAAAAACATCCCGGCCTTAGGAATAATTAATATAGGATTTATATCCTTTGAATCGGCCTTAATGTCCTTAAAATAAGGTTTTAAAAAGTATTTTACGTAAAAAAAACGTCAAAGGGGCGAAACTGTTGGAAGCTGGAAACACTATTCACATACTCAAAATTTGGCAAAGGAAAGAATCGGTAGCTCTTAGAATTCTAGAAACACTGTTCAAACATGATATTTGGCAAAGGAAGGAATCGGTAGTTCTTAGGATTCTGGAAACACTATTCAAACGTGAAATTTGGAAAAGTGTTAGCCGAGCTACTGCTAGACTGCGGCTACTGGTAGACCGAGGTACCGGTAGGCGGCGGCTACCGGTAGACCGAGCTACCTGTAGGTTGCGGCTACTGGTAGACCCAGCTACCGGTAGGCTGCGGCTACCCGTAGACCGAGCTACCGGTAGGCCGCGGCTACCGGTAGACCGAGCTCCCGGTAGGCTACGGCTACGGGTAGACCGAGCTACCGGTAGGCTGCAGCTACCGGTAGACCGAGCTACCGGTAGGGTGCAGCTGGGGGATAAGTCACCTTGACCTCCCGGAACACCTCCAACACCACATTTTCACAAAGTAGTGGACCATAGAGGTCCGAGCCATTACATTAGATACCTCTCAAAACATTCTCGTCCTCAAGAATTAAAAACCAACTTAGAAGAAAAGAGGGGTCCGAACAACCACCCCATAAGATACCTTTCAGGGGAAGACCACCATGAGTTGTTCGAAAGCTGGAACAAAAGTACGACATCCGAGAATATGGAAACAAAAAATCCATATCCAAACAATTCAATCATAACATCACACAAAAGTTACATAAATAAAAGATGAAAGGTCTTACCAACAAGGAAACATCATTACATGAAAAGAGTTAAACATTAGACAACTCTGGGTACTGAGCACGTATCTGTGACTCACGCTCCCATGTACTCTCCTCCATGCCACCGTTTCGCCACAAGACACGAACTAATGGGATAGAACGCCCACATAACACCTTCTCTTTGCGGTCCTGGATCTCCATAGGTCGCTCCTCGAAGGTTGCATCGTAATCAATATCGATCTATCCCCAATCGATAACATGAGATTCCTTATGAAGGTAACGATAGAGCTGTGATACATGGAAACATCATGTATCCGACTCATCTGAGGGGGAAGTGCTACTCGATATGCCATAGCTCCAACATGAGACAACACCTCAAAGGGCCCAACAAACCAGGGAGAAAGCTTACTTCCACGACCAAATCTTCGCTGCCCACGGCAGGGAGTCACCTTAAAAAACACATGATCCCCAACATTAAACTCTAACGGTCTCCTTCGTTGATCAACATATGATTTATGACGATCTTGTGCTGTCTTTATCCTCTCACGAATCACCTGAACCATCTCTGTTGTATTCTGCACTAGTTCTTGTCTAGGAATTGCTGACTATCCGACCCCAGTCCATCACAACGGAGAATGGCATGGCCTACCATACAAGGCTTCAAACGGCGCCATACTGATGGTAGAGTGAAAAATATTATTGTAAGAGAACTCTACCAAGGGTAAGTGCTTCATCCATGAACCTCCAAAATCAAGAACACAAGAGCGCAACATGTCTTCAAGAGTCTGGATGGTTCGCTCTGTCTGACCATCCGTTTGAGGATGAAAAGTAGTGATAAGGCACAGTTGAGAGCCAAAGGCATGCTGGAGACCTCCCCACACTCTGGAGGTAAAACGAGGATCACGATCAGAAATTATCATCCTAGGTACTCCATGGAGTCTCACCACCTCCTCTAGATATTGCCTCGACAAAACCTCCACTGAGCTCGACTCCTTGATCGCTATGAAGTGGGCCGAATTTGTTAAACGATCCACTACCACCCATATAGCATCAAGTCCTCCAGGAACTCGAGGTAAACCTCTAACAAAGTCCATCGAGATCCCCCCCCCACTTCCACTGAGGAATCTCTAAGTGCTGGAGAAGACCACCAGGAACAGAGTGTTTGGCCTTCACCTTCTGGCAGACTAAACATCGAGACACACACTCTGCAACCGTACGTTTTAGCCCAGGCCACCAAAACTGACTCCTCAAGTATCGGTACATATTTGTCACACCAGGATGTACTGCCAACGGTGAACTATGGAACTCTCGGAGAACCATCTCGCGCATCGCCAAGGGGACAAAAAGCCTGCCATGATACAACACTTAGTGTTGTTCATCCTCCGACCAACCATCAGGGGCCTCACCACAAACAACTCTGTCTCTCCAGACTTCCACATCTAGATCACCCAACTGAGACTCTTCCATCTTCTGCATCAGGGATGACTGCACCATCATCTGGAAAATACAACCTCTACCCCAACTTCTCCCATATCAAGATGAAAAGCTGATAGCTCTTCCATCACTCTCCAGGAATCACCCGATTCACACACAACATCATTACGTGCCTTTTGGCTTAGTGCATCAGCTACAACATTCCCTTTTCCAGGTGTATATGATATTTCAAAGTTCTATTCCTGCAAGAAATCCATCCACCGACGCTGCCTCAAGTTCAAGACACGTTGGGAGAAAACATACCTCAAACTCTTATGATCGGTGAAAACCACAAAGCGCTCACCAATGAGGTAATGTCTCCACAACTTTAGAGCAAACACCACGGCTGCCATCTCAATATCATGGGTGGCATAGTTCCATTCATGGGGACTCAACTGACGAGACCCATAAGAAACAATTGTCCTCTGCTGCATGAGAACACAACCTAGCCCCAGAAGTGAAGCATCACAGAAAACATCAAACTGGACTCCCTCCGCTGGAAGAGAAAGGACTGGGGCACTTACCAACTTCTCTTTTAGATACTCAAAAGCTGCCTGACACTGATCAGTCCATATGAACGATTGATCCTTCTTGGTCAAAGCTGTTACAGGGGTCACAACTCGGGAGAAATTGGCTACAAACCTCCTATAATAGCCTATGAGACCAAGGAAACTTCGCACCTCTGACACGGTCTTGGGGGCTTCCCATGACACTACTGCTTCTATCTTCAATGGATCCATAGCTACTCCCTGTTGGGACACAACATGCCCTAAGAACCGAACTTCTCGAGCCCAGAACTCACACATGGACAACTTCCCAAACAACTGATGTTGGCGAAGAACTCTCAAAACGGCTCGTAGATGCTCTGCATGCTCTTCTTCAGATGTACAGTACACATGGATGTCATCGATGAAAACCACAAAAAAGTTGTCCTAGAATTCACGGAACACAGCATTCATCAACCCCATGAAAACAACTGGAGCATTCGTCACGCCGAATGGCATTACAACAAACTCATAATGCCCATGACGGCAACAGAAACTAGTCTTTGGGATATCCTCATCCTTTACACGCATTTGGTGATATCCTGACCGCAAGTCGATCTTTGCGAACCAACTTTCACCCTTCAGTTGATCAAATAATTCATCAATCCGCGGGAGAGGATAGCGGTTCTTTATTGTCACTTTGTTTAATCGACGATAATCGATGCACAACCGCAAACTGCCATCATCCTTTTTCACAAACAAAACTGGTGCACCCCAAGGTGACACACATGACCGAACAAAACCACACTGCAACAGACCATCAAGCTGAATACGTAGCTCTCGTAACACAGAAGGGGCCATCCTATATGGAGACATAGAGATAGGAGACCCTCCTGGCTGTAACTCGATCCCAAACTCGATCTCTCGTCGAGGGGGTAAGGATACAACCTCTTCTGGAAAGACGCCAGGGTACTCCTCTACGATCCTAGGGAACGCCATCTGTTGAACCTCTGAAGAACTCAACATCATCCCAGGCATCATGGATGACAAGGATGGAACTCGTCCATGACTCATCCGAGGATCTCTCTCACCAACAAACACCACTTTCTCTCCATCTGCATAAAAAACGACCATCTTCTTGTAGCAATCCACAATATCCTTCATCGAATACAACCAATCCATGCCGAGTATGACATCATATGGTTGTATTCGTAAACATAGGAAATCTTCCCAAGAGCGGTGTTTCCCCAACACTAGCTCACAGTCTCTACATACTTCAAACAAGTCGGCTCAACCTCCAACTGGCATAGTCAACACCAAGGGAACTAGAAGCCTCTCTACCTCAAGTCCCAAAGCATGGACAAGGGTAGGTGATATGAAGGAGTGTGTTGCTCCTGAATCAAACAAGGCATACACTACGGTAGAAAACAAGCAAAGGGTACCTAAAACGACATCTGGATCGCCTGGGGCTGGCAACGCTAGAGCATGGAGCTGACCACGACCTCTTCCATGGCCTCTATGACCCTGATGATGGCCACCACCATGGCCGCGCTCTGCTCTCTGAGTACGGGGAGCGTCATGGGGCTGTCCTATGCCTGCTCCATCTACCCTCTGGTGATCCAAAGCTGGTGCAACCTACTGCTGCTGCCTCGGCTGGAACTGCCTCAATGGAGGAACCGGGAGTGGAGCGCCCGGTGCACGATGACTGCTCTGAAAAGTCGGGCACTCCCGCTGCTGATGACCACGACCACCAAAAGAAAAACAAGCGTTTGATCCCTTGGCATAGGCCTGAGAGTTGCTGCCTTCGGAGAAACGAGATGGGAAGGGCTGGGACCTACCCCCAGGTGAACGTAAACTCTTCTCTCCTGAAAACCGGGAACCCCGGACCACAGATCTGCTTCGTGAGGAATCATGACGATTCCGCTCTCGTGACAATCCAGTTCTGGCCAAAGTCCTCTCAACAACCTCTGCCCTCGCCATCACCTCAAGATATGTCTTCAGCATAAATGGGGTGACCTGGCGCTGGATCTCTGGACGCAAAGCCTCCTCGAAATGCCTCGCCATGGCCTCTTCATCTGGTAACAGGTCTGAAGCATATCTTAGAAGGTTCCTGAAACGGATTAAAAACTCTCGAACACTGGAGCTCCCCTGTTGAAGGGTGAGAAGCTCCTGGCGACTGGACACCTTCGCAGTCGACGAAAGAAACTCGACTCTAAACCTATCTCGAAACTCCTCCCATGAGATTGACGACTCTTCATGATCAACGAGGAACAAGAACCACCACTGCCTCGCTGCTCCACGCAGCATTGTCATAGCCATGGACTCCCAGTCTTCCTTCCGAAAATGAATCAAACTGAAGCCTATCTCGATCTCCCCCAACCAGTCTTCTGTGACTGCATCTGAAACGGAGCCCTCGTACTTCTGTAGACTCTGGCGCTGAAACTCTCGAAGTGTCTTCCTCCAAGTGTCATCGTTGTCAACCTCTACTCGGCGGTGATCTGCTGGAACATCCTACTGGGCATCTTCTGCGCAAACCTGACGAGGACGTCGACCTGGAGCCATATCTATAAAATAAAAACTGTTAGAACTCCTAAGCCTGGAATATGGATGACTCAAAATTAATTAATTAATTGTTTTGTTTTGTTAATTTCAGGTTACCTATCCCAAGATCTACCCATTCAAACACAGGTGAAAAGAATAATGATGCGTGATCCTTTCCTAGGTCTCTACCCTGCAACCAGTATCACTTTGTTTAGTAGCCATCGTAAACTTAAAGGCTCGTGCAACAGATCATAGGGGGCCCTGAACGCCTATGTCTCTGCGCGTCTCCAGTTTTAACCCCACTTGCTAAACACGAATGACACCGTTTCCCTACCACCCCATGCATCCTCACATGTGCCTAACTCCAAACTCCATCATATCCCTCAACCAGACCTCTGATACCACTCTGTCACGACCCCCTCCCCACAAAGTGTACCCCTCCTGGGATAGCAATGTGAGAAGGGAGATAATGACCCTTGAGTCCCGCCTCCAGTAGGGCCCGGGTGGCGACTAGCACCGAGGGTATAATAAACATACAAATGGGTGGCATTACCCTCTAAGAGAACACATGAAAAAAAGAGAGATAGAATATACTCCAACCAACTCCAACTCAGAACTGAAATATAAAAAAACCGCAAGTACATATATGAACTGTCATGCAAAAGTACTACAGCTGGAAGGCGAAACTAAAAGTACCCAAAAGAAAGTAAAAAGGCAGCGACCACAAGCCCGAACAGCTCCTCCTCCAACTGTAAGCTAGTAGTAACCAGCTTGATCTCCAACCTGCTCCAAGTGACCTGAAAAACAGTTTATATATACATAGGGTGAGTATAATAGTATACTCAGTAGGATCCTCCCCAAGCCTCTCGTGCAAAAGTAAAGAAAGAATGCTAAAGCCCACTGAACAACAAGTGAAACTAACTTGAAACCAAAACAGGTATACTATGTTCCCAACCTCACCATGGCTACTCTCACCAAGTAACGCATACAAGAATATAGCATATAGTAAAGAATATCAAGGGTACCCCGCTACTACTTCCCCACTGGTTTTCCGCTTTTCCCCAACGACATACGTCCCGTGCATCTCTCTCCAAAGGCTTTCCCGCAGACACCTGGGCGAAGCACCACACCATCCCCACAACCAAAAGTAACCAGGTAAGTTCTGAAAGCCACCACAGCCCGCATAACTTGTATCATACATCGGGTATTATACCTTAAGCCTTTATAGCCCATACACCGAGTAGGGATCTTCAAGCCATCACATCCTATACACGTTACATCTATAGAAGTCCATAGGATACTATATCCAGAATATATGTGTGTGAAATAACCACGAGCCATTACAGCCCTCTACACACATATATGGGTAAAACTAACCACTGTGCCTAACAGCACCACGATCTACCAAGAGAAGAGAGTGGGGTCAAAGGGGGTAGTCATCCATTCAATCTCCCATCAGAATGTTGGGGAAAACACCCCCCCAGGGCTCAGAATCCCTGGAGTGTCAGTTGCCCTTACCGACAGGGTAGAGTAGCGTATAGAAAAACAAAAAAAGTACAGAATATATATATATAACTCACATCCACACTATGGGCATTACCTAGTCTTATAGATACAACTGCAGCTAATGACTCTCAGACTCCAGGATGCTACTTCTAAGACTAGGTATCCTATAAGCACAAAAACATTTGAAGACCTTTATTAGATTAATCGATTCTCATTTTATCAATTCCATTATATGTTAATTATTTCATTAAAAATTAATTAACCATGAACAATTCCACATTAAACTGAATTAGCATCACATTCAAAACAACTGCTCCTTTTAAGATTCCCATCACCTTTAAATTCCAGTATCTCCATCCCCATGGGTTTTCACCATTTAATCAAACATTCATTACAGAATTACTTTTCCATATTCCCATGCATTATAGGAAAGAATATTAAGCATCTAAACACAAAAGAGGCTCAACACGGTGAGTAGATATACTACCCGTCGAGTCTTTGCTGCCAATAGAAAGAGCATAAACCCATTCTCCCTCCAGAGGCTAAACACGGAAAGCACGTGGCATACCCCGCGCGTCTTCGTCTCCTTTGGAAGAAGGGTAGCAAGACCAGCTGCCTTGAGCAGTGGGGAAAAACAAAGAATATTAACATTCAATGAAACAACAAGCATCCAGCAAACACATCCATCCCATTCCATCATCCTCGGTGTCCTCCCTGACAGCCACATGCATAAAACGATGCATCTCGCCACTCTAGGCGTCATCCGCTGCCACAACCACAAGACCTCCCTGCCTCCACATATCACAAGACCCCTCCAGGGTCACATCACAGCACAAGAAGCAGAAAAAAAACAATCACAAGCATGGGCTCTTGACCCTTTAACAAACAAGAGGGTAACTCAGAACCCTTTTAGAAATTCCCACATAATATGTTCCTTAATCCATATTGAATTGGCTGATTTGTTATTCGTAGGTTTCAATCACGGATACCTAATCAGTAAGATATCACAATTAAATAACCATGCTTACTTCCCTAATTTGATCATACTCAAATTAGAACAACTACAACAACTGCAATAACCAGATTAATTTACATGCCTCTTTAACTTAGCCAATTAATTAACAATTAATTCCGGCTTTACGTTCATTATCAATTTCTATCATGAACGAACAACAAATCAAAGAAAATCATAGATATCACTCTATCTAAAAAAACATGTGGCAAACCGTTATCACTGTATAAAGAAACAACATGCGATCAACCAATTCATTTAATCCAGTTCATGTTTTTAATTAGGTCAATTTCATTGTGATCCAAAAGACTAAATCATGCTAATTCTACAATTGCACATATACAATTACAGAAGCCATGAATCCCCTACTTCAAAGAGTTCTTGACGTCCTTTATCCAGGCGACAATCCTTCTCTCACGTCAACTTATATGAAAGAATGGTCGACACAGCTTGGTTGCATCAAACAGAGTGGAACTGATCCGAGTAACGTTTGATTGTGAAACTCATACAGGAATGATTGCAAGGTTCTAGAGTCTCGTAGATGAGAACAAAGAGGAAGAACTAGCGTCTCATAGACGAGAACAAAGAGGAAGAACAACGAAGAATGATATCTCGTCCCTTTTTGAAGATTTAAAGAGGCGACGGTTTAAGATCCGATTTATTCTCCATTAAAAACAGATCGCATTAACCCACGTGGTTTGACAAAGTAAAAACATCCTGGCCTTAGGAATAATTAATATAGGATTTATGGCCTTTGAATCGGCCTTAAAGCCCTTAAAATAAGATTTTAAAAAGTATTTTACATCAAAGAAAACTTCAAAGGGGCAAAACTGTTGGAAGCTGGAAACACTATTCACATACTCAAAATTTGGCAAAGGAAAGAATCGGTAGCTCTTAGAATTCTGGAAACACTGTTCAAACGTGATATTTGGCAATGGAAGGAATCGGTAGGTCTTAGGATTCGAGAAACACTGTTCAAACTTGAAATTTGGCAATGTGTTAGCCGAGATACTGCTAGACTGCGACTACTGGTAGACCGAGGTACCGGTAGGCGGCGGCTACCGGTAGACCGAGCTACCGGTAGGGTGCGGCTGGGGAATAAGTCACCTTGACCTCCCGAAACACCTCCAACACCACATTTTCCCACAGTAGTGTACCGGAGAGGTCTGGGCCATTACATATGGTAATTATACTATCATTTTGAACTTTGATTACTCTATTTACTTTTAACCGTGGTAAAAAAATGTCAAAAGTTATTATTCACAAAAATTTATTTTCTTCTCATTGGACCACATATTACTTACTGATATCAACTGTTTCTCTTATAATTTTTGAAATTCAACTCATAGAAGTGGTAAAATTATGTTTTCTGAAAATTTTCAAATGCTCCGACGAGGTGGGTAAAAGACGGTAAAAAGTTCAATAAAATTTTTATATATCTAAATTTATTATAAACAGACTCCAATGACTTCTATTGAACTTATATAATTATAATGTATCTATTTGTACATAAAATAAATTAAAATAAAATTTATAATTATTTAAATAAAAATTCGATTTTAAACTATAACTCAGTGTTTTTCACTATTCATAAAAAATTGAAAGTTTTTAGAAAAATACCGGAAATTCACTCTAAGTAAATTTTTATATTATGAATCCAAAAATGATGTCCATTTTGAATGATAAAATTTATAAAATTTAAAAAAGTGGGTATTACTATTCATAACAGCTTGTTTGATTGGTTGTGGTGTGTTAGAACTTGAAGTTACGTACAACACACGCTATTGGTTTATTCAAAGAGAAGCTTACCATGGATGCATAGGGTGTCAAATTCTCTCATCCGTCAAATAATTGCGTCCTCAAAATTTCTAGAATATTACTGCATAAAAAGACTCAGGTGTTTCTTCATCATAAGTTTCTCAGGTTCCCACATTTCCTCTTCCATCTTATGGTTTCTCGATAGACCATTTACCAGATGATTCATCTGGTTTCTCAGCACTTGTTCCCTTATATCATGAACCATGACAGGTGCTTCGCAATAAGATAGATCGAGTTCCAGTTCTAATTCCTCATAGGTGAGTACACGCTTTGGGTCAGACATGAATTTTCTCAACAGTGATATGTGGAACACATTGTGTACTTCGGGGAGTCTTGGTAGTATTTCCAAACAGTAAGTTACAACACCAATTCATTATAGAATTTCGAAAGGTCTGATGTATATGGTTTATAATTTTCCATTCTTACCGAAATTTATAACAAACATCCATGGTGTTAACATTAATAAAACATGATCTCCTACCGAAAATTCCAAATCCTTCCTTCTGTTATCAGTATAGCTCTTCTGCTTACTTGGAGCTGATATGATGTGGATTTGGATTACCTTCACATTTTCCATCGTTTCTTCCACATGTTCTGGACCTACATGTTTTCTTACAGCAACATCATCCCAATAGGTTGATGTGTGACTTCTCTTTCTATATAACACATCATATGGTGCCATCTAAATAATTGAATGGTAGCCATTCTTATCAAAAAATTATACCAGAGGTAAATATTCATCCCACATATCTTTAAATTCATGTGATCATGATCCAAACATGTAGTCAAAGGTTTTAATAGTCTGTTCTAATTGTCCATCATTTTGGGCGTGGTAGGCTGTGCTCAAATGATGTTCAGTATCCAGGGATTTCTTATGACTTTTCCAGAATCTTGATTTAAAACATAGATCACGATCAGAAACAATAAATAGGGGTACTCCATGAAGTCTCACAACTTCATTAATATATAGTATTTCTAGACGATCAAGTGTAAATCTTCTCTTATAGCAATAAAATGTGCTTAATTGGTAAAACGATCAACAATCACCCATATTGCATTGTTCAATCAAGGAGTATTTTGTACTCCCATGACAAAGTCCATAATAATATTATTCCATTTACAATTAGGTATGGGAAGAGGTTTCATGACTACTCCAGACTGTTGCCATCCAACTTTCACTTGTTGACAAACCATATATCTTTACACAAATTCAGCAATCTCCTGCTTAATGTTGTCCCACCAAAAAATGTTCCTTCAAATCTCTATACATCTTAGTGCTACCACGGTGTATAGAGTAATTTTAACTATGGGAATCATCCAACAATTCCATTTTTAGATCAGGAATATCCGGAACACAATGCCTCTTCCCAAATTTCAAAATTCCATCTTCATACACAAATTCACTCAATCTCCCATCATTCGTTGCTTTTATCTTCTTTTGAAACTTTTCATCATCGGTATGAGAACTCTTTATCCTTTCTAGTAAAGATAGTTTGTCAACCATTTGAAAAAGCTTTGATGTTTCACCTTCCATGGTTATCCCCATTTCCAACATTACTAGATCCTTGTATATAAGATCCTTTCCAACTCTAATACTATTCAAAACTCCTTGATCATTTCTACTCAAAGCATCTTCCACCTTATTTTCCTTCCCCGGTTGGTAGTGTACGGTGCAATCATAATCCTTGAGTTTTTCATGTCATCTTCTTTTTCTCAGGTTGAGTTCTTTCTTTGAGAAAATATACTTCAAACTCTTGTGATTGGTATATACCTAACAATTTTCACCATACAGATAATGACTTAAATATCATCAAAGAAAAGATTATAGCTGCTAACTCAAAATCATGAGTAGGATAGTTTTTCTCATGAATTTTTAGTCATCGTGATGCATAGGAAATAAACCTATCATTCTGTATCAGGATACAACCTAGTCCTTTCTTTGATACATCACTATAAATAACGAACCCATCATTCCCTGATGGTAGATTCAAGATATGATTATTGACTAATCTTCTATTAAATTCTTCAAAACATTATTCACACTTTTTTTTGCAAAAAAAATTAACCCCTTTTTGTGTGGGCTTCATTAATGGGTTTTCCAATCAAGAAACATTTTGGACGAACTGCCGATAATAGCCTGCTAAACTAATAAAACTGCGTACCTCGGTTATACTCTTTGGTTTTGGATGGTCATGGATTTCTGTCCTCATAGAAGGATCAACAGAGATTCCATCCATAGAGACAATATTTCCTTGAAAATAAATCTCATGAGTCCAGAATTCAGACTTTCTAAACATCCCATATAATTCATGTCTTCTAAGAGTCTTTAGAATAATGCACAAGTGATTTTCAAGATCATCGTAGATTTTAAAGTATACCAAAATATCATCAATAAATACAACTAAAAATTCATAAATATATTACTTGAAAACTTTATTCATTAGATCCAGGAAGACAGAGGGTGCATTAGTCAATCCAAAAGGCATTACATTAAACTTTTAATGCTCGTACCTAGTTCGAAATGTTGTTTTTAGATTGTTTTCCTTCTTCACACAAAAATTTTGATATCCATATCGAAGGTCAGTCATTCAAAATTATTGAGCTCCCTATATTTGGTCACATAAGTCATCAATGCGAGGTTGGGGATACTAGTTCTTTATTGTTATAGCATTCATCTCCCTATAGTCAATGCACAACCACATAGATCGATCTTTTTTCATAACAAAAATAACATGGGATCCACATGGGGAAACACTAGGGTGATTAAATCCCTTATTACTCAATTCCTCTAGTTGTTTATTTATTTCCATTAATTCCACAATGGCCATTTTATAAAGGATCTTCAATATGGGCCTTGAACCAGGAACTAAGTCAAATAAAAACTAAATTTGTCGTTCTAGAGGATGTCCAGGTAAATATTCTTGAAACACATCAACATATTATTTCCCAATAGGTAAATCCTATATTTTAAAAAAAAAATTCTCACCCACTGTTATTTCATTATCTTCCTCCCAAATAATTGAATGTAGTTGAGATACAGGGGTGGATCTTGATAAGAATTAGTTTGTGACGTTTCTACTCAAAAGATAATGTACTCTTTATCATCATCAAGAATTGTAACCTCCTTCTTCTTATAATAAAGTTTAATATCATGGTCCGAAATCCTATCCCTACCAAGTATTATATCTAATTTAATCATGGCTATGCTGATGAGATCGGTAGATAAAGAACATTTATATGCCCTAATGTGGAATGATTCACAAAACATTGTTGTAATGATACTTCCCTTAAGAGTTTTTACTAACAACTCCCTTGTTAAATAACATTTCAAATATCTAATTTTCATAGAAAACATGCAAGATATAAAACATTGTGATGATCATGAATCAAATAAAGCACTGGAAAAACTTGAATAAACCATTAGATTACCTTCCACTACGTCTTTCGTAGAATCAACCTCAGAAATAGTGATAGCATAAGCTTGGCCTTGATCCCTTGTCCTTTTCTGAGGTAAGTTCCTCTAAAGCTTAGGACATTCATTTACATAATTCCCCATTTCTCTAAAATTTTAGCATTAAATACTAACAGCTTCTTTCTTCCCATTGCAATCACGAGCATGGTGGACATTTTCACCACACTTGTAACAGACTCCCATTCCCTTCAGACAAGTACCATGGTGTTTCTTCCCACATTTTCTGTAGGATGGATATTCAACTTTTCCCTTCTTCACCTTATTTCCATTTCCATGGTGTTAAACAGATCTCTTCTTCTCATTCTTTTCATTAATGTCAAAATACATAGAGATTTATTTTTCTATCTTGATAGCACATGAGACAATATCTTCATACGACGAGATGGATTGTGGGACAAATGCACGACAGAGAAATGGTTTTAACCCATAAAAGAGACTACCAATGTTACTTCTTGGGTTACATATAGAATATGTATCATGCCTCGCTAACCTTGTAGAGTTTGCTTTATACTTTGTGACATTCTCATCCTCCTTCTGCCTCAGACTCAAGAATTTTCTTTCCATATCTGCTCGATGGTAATTAGGAATGAATGTTTCTAAAATATTTCTTTAAACTACCTCCATTCCATATTTTATACTTTATCATCATCCTTTGTGTTTTGAAACTATTACCACAATTCAATAGCATCTCTAGTGTGACGGTAAACTACATGGAAATTTTTTTTCCCTTTCGCTACTCCCCATAGAATGAAAAAATTTCTCCAAAGATATTATCCATTAATCAGCTATTAATGGATTTTTACCCCCATTGAATGTTTTCGGTTGTTGACTCAGGAAGTGATCTAGCATTAATCATTCATGCTACAGATCAGGGTTCTCCATACGGGTATGTTTATTATTCATAACATGAGTGATTTTTCCTAGTATAGTGATAAGCTGATCAGCACCAGTTGTATCACCAGCTCCACTATAATTATCTTGACCAAGAGATAATCCCTACATAGAATGAATGCATTGATATAGTTTCAATTACATCCACTACACACCATTTCTATAAAATAGCATACACTTGATTAGTTTATGAATGACAATACATAATTCCAATCTTATAACATTCTTAACATAAATTGAACATTTTTGGGATATAATCCATAATCCTTAAAAAAGTTTTCATTGAGGTGGTATATACACATAAATCCTTCATAATGTTTTTCAAGAAAATGGGGATTATCCTAAGCATATCCTCCAGGAGTTTCATTACCAAGAGTGAATCAAGGATGGTTGTCGTGCAACAGTTCCCGTTCAAGTCTAGATCAAAGTGGTGTATTAAGGTTTTACCCTTAAGTACATCTGTTCCAGAGCCACCTCTACCTGCTCATATCCAGATAGGGATATATTTTATGGAAATCTCTAAAAATATCTACAGTACCAAAATTCTAGGATGTTTTTCTATACTAATCTTCAATGTCAATCTTAGGATAGTGTGCTCTAATAAGAGTTTTTCTATATCTAGCTTCCATGGTTTGTACTAAAATACATCTGATACCAACTATAATGCCCCAACCCCAGAATCCCAGAGTCGGTGCATTATTTTATATCATTGGGGTGATCACAAATGATCATGTCTCTAAGGACCGATTAGTTTTTTAGCCTTGTAAGTACTATATACATTCATAAGGTTTACATTACACCATAAAATGGAAAACTACAACAACATTTTTTCCATAGACAAAAGTGAGATCACATAGAGTATCCCCACTGGTCAGTCATAATATACTTCTTCACATCCTATGAAAAATAATAAATAGAAATGGTTGAGCTCAGATGCTCAGTAAGGATAATAATACAGAAGAAACTTTCATAAATAAGCATAAACATTTAAGTAAATGTATAAAACTAAAACAAAAGCATTTTCAACATAAACATCATCATAATATCAAAAATATAAATAAAAATAATTCCATTTACTTACATGAATATTCTACTAATTTAATAATCACATGAAATATCAATAGCCACTTTCATAATGATGGACTACATAATGCCAGACTACATAACCCCATAGTCAAGGCCTTGTGCCAAGACAAAAAATTTGACTTTTTCAAGGCCTTGTGCAAAGACTCCAGTTTGTCTCATGAGACCTACCGAAGCATGGAGGAGCTATAGTGGGATCCACAAATCACTTAATAAGTCCAATTCAATCCTCATATGAAATGGTTTAGACATAAGATAATCATTTGTATTCAAATTAGTATACGAAATGTCAATACATTATCCATAAACCATGAATGGTAGAATAATAACACATTCAAAGTCATACATATCACAAAACCTTAAATACAATATTTAAGATTTGTATCATAATAAATTAACTTCAAACAAGTTTAAAATCTAGCAAAGGATAATGATATAGATGAAAATGATTTGTAAAACTATTTGTGATAAATATAAATTTTTTATAAAAACATTTATAAGTCACACAATTTAGAAAGAAAGACATTTAAATTCATTTTTCAATCAATGTTTCCCATTCCACATTGAATCTTTTGAAAGGAATTAACATTTTAAAAACATTCATATCTATATGAATAAATCCTTAAATCGCATTTGGAAAACATTTACATTAATGAGAATGATTTATAAGAATAAATATTTATAATATTTAAATTGATGTTTTAGTAAAAAAATTCTCTTCAAAATAATCCATGTGAAATCTATATTATGAATCATCTACCTGGATAATAAATATTTCCAAGTAGATACCTACATTAAAACAACCATGGATAATAAAGTGATTTTGAAATTAACCATTAAATTTTAATTTTCCTTGGTCGAGGGTAGGTTAACCTTTTAGATAATGGTAAAATAATTATTATTATACTATACAAGAACCATATAAATTAATATTATATCATATATGATCTTCCAATATTTAATTGTTAATGATATTTTAGTAGTATCATCATTTCTGTGGTGAACTAATTCGTTTTCATTATATGCTTAGGTAGGTAAAACATGATTGTTATAGATAGAGTGTATTTGATTCATATCCAGAATGATATTAGGTTATTTAAATATTATTTTTAATCACCACATTATATTTATTCATGAGTTATTATGATGGGTAATGAATCTCATCCCATTCGGGGAGACAATAATCTGTACGTACGCACGAGCGACAATATCATTCTTTTGTAATTAAATTCACAAGTAAATGGATCGAATATCATATATACAGAATAACATACATGTTATATATATTATTTACATCACTTATACATCATTATTACACCGATCCAAATAATAATGTATTGAATAACAACTACACGATGACGTTGAAATGGTGATCTGTATGTATGCACATATGGTGACATGTTATTCAAAGGATGGATAACATAATGAATATGGATGTACCATTTTTATAATAACTTCACTGTATATAGAATATACTAGATTTACTACTTTATAATGGAAACCACAATGAAAGAGTAAGTGGAAGAAGAAAATAACCTAAAAGAGGTGGTGTGATATTTATCTTTTCTTTGGGTTCTTCCTTTTAATTTTATAAAAAAGAATCCTTCGGATGGATTTCTAATCAATATAAGGACTCTATGATTAAAATAGGATAGTTTAGAAGATATTTGTGTAGGTTTTGGCCTATCCAAATTGCATTGAAGGTGTGAATTTGAGAGATGGGGAAGTGCGCTTTTATAAGAGGGGTGAGGGGAACCTTTGGAAGAGATTGGAATATTATTTTATAATAAAATAATTTCGATTTTTTATGGCTTGAAAATATATTATTTAAAGGATAAGGTGGTTATGGCTTTAAAAACAGTCATCACATAGGTTTTAGACAGGTTTGGGTCACAATATTAACCTTATCTTTTAGGTTTAACTCTTTTTTAAATAGTTTGACATTTACCATGTCTCTTTGTGTTTTTATATTATATGGTTAATAAACTTACTATAAACGTCCAAGAGAACCAAAATTGGTTCATTAATGACATAATTAATAGTATTTAATACCTTTGGCTGATCCATTGATATTTTGAATAAAATACCAATTAATAATGTAATATTTGTTTTTAAAAATATTTTATGTCAAAATTTTCACTATTTGGTATTATGTTTTTTGAAAATTCATAACAGCATTATTACTTCGAAATAAATTCAATTAATCAACTATAACATGTAATATTAACCTAGAAAATTAGGTTAATTCATTAAAAGTCTCAAATTACATATATTTATGTATTTATAATATCAATTAATTTAATAATTCATTAATAAGGTAATTATTGCATCATCATTGTGTCATAAATAATTTATATTATTTAATGTCTAAAAATTATAAATAAAATACCATTATGCAGGAAATAATTTTTTCTTTCTAATGAATATTTATAATCGAATTTAATTTCTGAAAACACTATATTAATAATGGTTTAGTTATTAATATTTGATTTTAACACTTTTAACTCTTCTTTGAATTAAATAATAATATATGTCCTTATCTAATCCTGGTAGACCTAAGTGATCATATCTTATTAATATGGTTTTCTTTGGGCGAATAACAATAATCCAATAGAATTAGAACATGTGATAGGGTAATTATAATATCATTTTTAACTTTGATTACCCTATTTACTTTTAACCGCAACAAATAAAAGTCAGAAGTTACTATTCACCAAAAATTATTTTCATCTCATTAAACCACATTTTACATACTGATATCAACCATGTCTCTCGAATATTCTAAATTCAACTCACATAAGCAGCTAAATTAATTTTCAGTTAAATTTGTAAATTCTCCTATGTGGTGGGTAAGAGACGGTGAAAAGTTCAATAAAATTTATATATATATAAATTTATTATAAATGGACTCCAATGAATTACATTGAACATATATAAGAATTATGGATATATTTTGACCTAAAATAAATTTAAATAAAATAAATAATTATTTAAAAAACAACCAGGTTTAAACTAAAACTCAGTGTTTTTTATAAATAATCAAAAATTGAATGTTTTCAGAAAAATACCAAATTTACACTCAAAGAAAATTTTTATATTCCGAATCAAAAAATGAAGTCCATTTTGAAAGATAAAATTTATAAAATTTCAAAATTTGGGTATTATTTTTCATAATGACTACTTTGATTGGTTTTGGTGTGTTATAACTTGAAGTTGCGTACAACACACGCTATTGTTTTATTCAAAGAGAAGCGTACCATGGAATCTTGCGGTGTAACAGAAAAAATAATTTTGGGACACTATTTGTTACTTGATAAGATTACATAGGAGAAGGTTTTGTAAAAGGAATGGGATCTTATTAAAAATTTGTTTCAATACTAATGGTATGGGGTTTAGAGATGGGTCCAAACTGTTTTCATAAAATGAGACATTTGAATTAATATTTCATCATATAATTTGGTTAATTTTATTATTATCATTTTGGTTTTTAGATGCATCTGATCACTCCATTACATGGGTCATCATTATTGGGTTTTTTGGTTCCATATTTTATTTCCCAGTTGTATGATATATCATTTTTCCTTTTTTCATTTACATTGAAAATTATTATTATGTATTATTCAGTTTGTTGTACCCTATAATAGGGTTTATAGTCTACCATTATAAATATCGTACCCCACTATTATTCTAAAACCACTTGTATTTGGGGAGTTGATACGACGGTCTGGTAGATAACATGATTTGGCTAATTCTGGGATTTCAAGATTGAGAGATTCTATATAAATCATTATATAAATAATTTTTTATACTTATATATCGTTTACCATAAATTTTTCTTTGATAAAATATTCATCTATTTTCATTTTGAATTTTATAATGTAATGATGTATGATAATATAGACAATATATTAACGAGGGAAAGGAGGAATAACTATATCTACACAATCATATTGAACAGGTAGCTTTGGTTGAAGTTCACCATTACGTAAAGAAAAAAAATCAGCATTAACATGAATCCAATAAACACAATGGATATTTTTTCAAACACACTATGGATGACCCAATTACATTTATTGAGGATGAATATTTAGAAGACTGGAATTTTGATGACTTGGTGAGTGAATGTGAAAATGATTTACAAAAAACTAATGGAAATACTGTGAAATGAATATATGGATATTCTAGATGAAGAAAACCCCCATGGATACAAACAAATTAGATATAATAGGTAGAATATAATAAGAATATATAATTGATGATTATATGGATAAAAATTTTAGAACTTCTGCGGAGGAATTCTCAATGGATCATCATGAGGAACCAAATGAAAAATATGATATATATAAGAGAATAGTCACAATTAATACTCAAATTTTTTATTATATTAAATATTTTTTTTATTTATAAACTCATATATGATAGTATTTTCGTATGTAATTTTATTGGAGAACACATTGGAGAAAAAACGCCGAAGAGTTTCATCCCAGCATGACCCATACATTATCCCCTCCAAAAAGTCACCAATTACACCATGACACTATTGGGGTAGAAATTATTTAATCGATAAATTTTCATATCCAAGTGGAAGATAAAATAATGAAGATGGTTTATTGGTTTTACTAATATAAACCAATACTCATAATGGATTCTATGGCTCTCTCTAACTTTGGACTGTCAAAAAAACAACCACTCAGGAGATATATGACCGGCGATTTTTTTTATCTCGCATTATTTTATCATTTTCATTTTTTTAAAATTCATTTATTTTTAATTCTGTTTTTAAATAAGTTTACCCATTCTTAGAAAAAATTAATGAGATTATATCATGATAAATTCGAGTAATAAATAGTTGTTTTTACGTCAAGACATCATGATAAATAGAAACAACATTGTTTCAATACTTTTTTATATTTGTAGTTACTAAATTTTTTTTTTGGGGAACATATATTTGTTTTCTTGAAGATTCACATGGAAAGATATTCATATTATTAATATTATTAATAATTTTTTGTAGTTTGTAATTAAAAAAATATTATTAATTTTTTTATTTATTTGTTATTGATTTTTTGACTCTTTTATCACATTAAACATGGTATCTAATGATATCATTCCGTGGAAAATTTTGAATTCATGTTATGTTAGAAAAATGGATTTTAAATTAATGAAAATATATGACAGTTGAGTGAACATGTCCACTATTTTATTAAGATTATTTTTGGGAACATTGAATAAGAATGTGACTGAAAAGAACAATTTGGGATGTAAATTATAATTTTAGGGAACATAAAGTTTCATCCTAAACCACATAAAAATATTTTGGTATAAATAGGACATTAGGGATCAAGACTAAAAAAATTATAATATTTCATTCAATGTTTAGTTAAAAGGTATATTTGGATCATATAAGGAATTAACATGACTATAAGATCTTTTTGTGTGATATATTCCATCAATTAATTTGTAATAATTCAAAATGAATTTAATAATATTGGGTATGAAAAAATTCATCAATGTTCATAATTAAAAAAACATATATGTGATAATAATATTGAACCAAGGTGATAATAGTGTGAAACTAAATAATAAAAAAATAATTTGACTTGTTTCATGGATGTGGAAATTCAAACATGGTTATATAGATCTAATGGGTAATTGATAAGAGTAAATAAATATAATTAAATATTAAATTACACATTATTTATGATTATTGTACATATATTTATTACTGTACCAACAATAGAAGTAATAATTTGAGTCAAAATCCCTGAGGAAGGATTCATTTTTTAAATAACAAATAAATTTTCTCTGTGCTTCAATATAGCTATGACTAATTGAAATTAGGTAGGATGGATAATTTTTTTATTTTCTTTTATAATTTCATTTAATTTATTTTCCTAGAGTGCAGTGGTTGTATTCTGGGGAAGTGAATCAAGGTCATAAATTCAAAACAAATATTATGGATTTCAATGAAAAATTAGCTAATATATTTATAAAATAATGTGTAAGTCAGTGGTATTTTATTTATATAATATCATTATTAAAATATAAAAAGTATTAAAACAATTTTCACTACATTTTACTAGTTTTTGAATTTAGTTTTTAATATGTAATATTAATTTATAAATATTATTTTAATTTTTAAAGAATTTAATTTTGAATTTATATTATATATTCAATCCGGAATTTAATATGAAATTATATAACATATAAACAATGTTTCCAATGTAATTTATCATGTAAATTAAATTTATTATTAAAATTGTATTCTTACATGTTGAAAATAAATTTAGAATATATAATATTCTTTTCAATTATAAACCTAAAATTATTAGGTTTTTCCAAAATCTAATTTTTAATAGTAATTATGAAATAATGATTATGTAGAAATTAATGAAATTAAAATTTCATCCTATCAATGATATTTCAATTAATGTCAATTGGAGTAAGGGGAAATAGAAATTTGATAATGTTAACACCCTTGGATCTAAAATACCACAATACTTTTTTAAACATGACATGACATGAACCAAGATAACATTCCAAAATAGTGAAACATAAATTAAGTGGGAAATAAAAAACAACCATTTGAATACATTATATTCACCGTATTCTCTATATTAAATAATATATTGCACAATATAAACTATCAAAATACAAAATGGTGGTCAACCAAGAACATAATCATTCACCCCACCTCAAACCCTTAATTTTTCATTCCCTCGTGGTCAACTACGCCACATACTTAAAAAACAATAATCTGCATCTTCATATTTGTCCAACCACATAAATATCATTAAATTAAACCAAACAAATTGAACCAGAATTCTATCTGTAAACTAATGAATTATTTCTATGATTGAAAAAATACAAAATACACTTCCATTTTAACTGACGATGATTCTACTTATGTTGGATGACATGACATAAATCAACAATCTTATTATGAATCCAACATCAGATAATTAAATTATAATAATGGAATTTCTTTCCTAGGAATAATTTTCTATTTTTAGATGAAGAATTATTTTATTTAATATGATGATTATTTTCATTGAATCCTTCATTTTTATCATTAAATTATTCACATATTGATATTTATATAGATTTCTATTTGTATGGTTGTATTTTTAATGTTAATTTTGAAACAGAAACAATCCAAAAAAAACCAATCACAATAATCAGTTCAAATCCAGAAAAGTTAAAAATTAGTTTCCTTATATGGTTTTATGTCTGGTAGTCATAAATATGATCCCATAACAGATCCATTGAATATAAAGTATCAAGTGATCCATGTTATTAAAAATAATTCATATTGAGAATGACATGGGTGTTCCCACTTTGAGTTCAACCATCAAGTTATATATCAATTTTTCAACATATAAATAATGGGATAATTAAATATGATTGATTGAAAGGAAGGTGTAATGGATGATTGAAATTCTGTATGATCATCTTCTCAAGCTCACATAGGGTTTATAATGTTTCATTTGTCCGATTTTTTATGATCGATTGAAGGACAATGATTGTTGATGAAAAATGTTGATGTTGTTTCTATTTTAACTGTAATTAATCAAATTATATATATTGTTGAATATAATAATAAACAACATGATTTCAATAATCCATGATAATAATCAATGCTAAAAGAAAACCTATGGAGAATCTTATTCCTTGATTAAGTGATAAATATTTATTTGTTATTGAAATTGTTTCTAACAATATGTGATCGAGCCTAGTGAATCATGTTGGATGATCATGGGAGCTCGATGTAGATACTGATTTCAAATGAATAATAAGTAATAGAGGTGAAGATAATTGTTCTTATGTAATTCTACATTTGTATTGATGAAAATTTTTCATGTAACAATATTTTAGATTCTAGAAAAAGGGATATTGTAGAATATATAGTTTCGTTTATTATAGCTTCCATAATAAATATTGTTGACAATTGTGAGCATGATATTGAGGACAAGTTGATAAAAATGAATGATATATAGATCTAATGAAACCAATATTATCATAGACTGATTGATTAATAATGAGATCATGCACTGAATTCTACAACCAATGAACAATATAAAAATTTCTCATGGATGGAATCAAACTAATCTACTCCAATCCAATCATTTTTTCCTTCATGAAGAGATTTCAATGCCCAATAATGGCCAATAAACACTATAGCTCAATTGATAACTTACAAAATATTTGTATCATACATGAAAAATCCATCATGTATTCTTCTACAAGATAATAAAATCAACCCATAGAAGTATTTATAATCATTAATTATTCATGGAAATTTTGTACATGTGATTCAAATTGGACCTTATATGATGGAGATGTTCAATATAATCAATGATTTTGAGTATACTAAAGATTTATATTTTTAATCTAAGGTGACTAAAAGAGGAATATGATGTGATATATATTAATATTAATTATTCTTCTAGTGTATATTATTCAACTATTGCTGATAGTAGCAATTGATTTACTTCTCTTCCCTCATATTTAATAATTTTTATTTTGTAATATATTTGGAGATATTAAATGTGTTCCCACTATCTCATTTGTAGATTTTATTTTTTTTCTTCTTTCTATGTTTTTGTGATATCTTAATAAACATTTCATTGTAGAACTAATGTGATGGATTGATCCCCATGAGATATAGCGTTGGTTTCAGAATGTCAATTTTTTCAATATTAATCCAAGATTTATAATCCATGATGTGTAAATGAGTGGGAGAAAAATGTATTTATTATCTTCATATACTACAACCTTTAAAAATAATATATTTTCAAAATTATCAGATCATATCTTCAGCAATTATATTTTCCAAAAAAAATACTAGTTCTGTTTTATAAATAGGTGATAAAAAAATGGTTGGAGTTGCGTGTGGGAATAGTGGATTCCTAGATCGAGTGTCTCCATTTTACATACACCAAGGAGGAAATGAATATTGATATAAGAAGATAATAATGTTATTATGTGCAATACAATAAATTTTATTGTGAGGATAGCTATATAATAAATTTTTTATGATTATTGTTAAGGAATAATTTTTTATATTAATAAAAATTATGATCCAACTTGAGGACATTCCAACACACCCTAAATAATTTATTCTTGAATATTTCCCATTTTTAGTATACTTTAAATCAAAAAAATAAATCACCAACCATAATTTATTCATATTAGAAAAATACAATATATATATTTATATATGTGTGATTGAGAAAGGTGATTAACAAACCCACTAGTCCTTGATAATGACATGGGTCTATCCCACTTGATCATGTAAGAGGATTTAAAAATTATAATATGTGAGGCCAGCAATAGTATCCTCACATCATTCAAAAAATGTGGGAAACATAATCAGTTTGAGGTAGATCACTACACATAAAATTCCACAAAAATTTCAGTGATTACAAATGTGGGAGAAAACACTATTGAAATCAAATAAATTTATTTTATCTCTATATATTACCTTAAAAAAATATAAAAATGATGTAAGATAAATGATTAAAATCTACATCCAAAACATTTTTTATTTAATTATTTTATCATCACCTCCATTACTCTTCATATTCTTAATCATCAAAATATGAATATTTTTTCATGTACTCCCTTCATCTCTTTATACCTGAATCATCACTTTATTTTTTTTGACATTATCTCTCTATATTATATACTATTTCATTTTCATTATTATTCTTATCCTGAATACGAATGATTCCATCCCTTTAATCACTCTATGTATCCTCATGGATTGTGTTTTTACATTGTAAATACATGATAGATTTTTCATGCACTATGGTGAACATTATATTAATCGCATAATTTTTTCATTGTTATCTATACATTAAATATCCAAATTAAAAAAACAAATAACATGATCTTCATAATTATAATTAATGTATTTATGTAAAATCACCACTCCATTATATATACATTTTTATAGAAAACATTTCATTATATTAAAAAAATTCACTAATATCCATATTTTTAAATTTAAAAAAATATACATAATGAAGATAAAAAACTAGGGTAAAAAATAATAATTAACAACATATAATTCGATGAGAATAGAAATAATCAATGTATCATATTTGACACATTCATAGTAAAATTGACCTAATAATATATGTTTTATCAGAATTTCCATACATGTATTTATCACAATCAAATATATCATATTAACCCCTTCCGTGATGCACACACATAATATTGTAATCCTTTTTCTCTATTTATATTATGCCTTGTTATACTGGCATTTGAATATACTGCAATTTAATTTGTTATATATTATATCCAAATAACTAAAAATTAAATTATATAAATAAATATGAAAAATATTTTTAGAATTAAATTATATTCATGAAGAAAAATGATTATAATACACCTGATGTCACTGTTTATTTATTTTGAATTAATTAATCTTCTTACTGAGTGGGTAGGATAATCCATTATTGGTGGGCCAAAAATTTATGTATTTGGAGAGTTTTCTTCAGTTGCATGGATATCCTGCATGGGTAGTAGTAACTGTGTGGTGCCTATGTGGGTTCCCAGGTGAGTCAGTGGTGTGGCACATGGCTTACACATGGTATATTAAACTGTGCAGCAAGTGTTTGGTTGTGCCATGAAAGTGTATAGTGAAAAATGAAATATTTTGAACCTAGATGCATAAATTGATATTTTACATGCTTCTAACCATGGGAGGGGTTCCTGGTATAGGTAGTGTCCAAAGTATGGTTATTACATGGTTCATAATGCCATGGAAAACCCATTCACGATACCTAGATTATTACAAATTGTGATTTTATTTTTTTCATTTCTTTTAATTTGTATAGTCTTTCTTCCCCACTAATATCCTCCCTATGTGTCATGTGAGGCACCCTACCCTTCTTCAATGTCTATGCACAACCCTCCCCTCGTCCATCTATTCGATGAAAATTGTCACCAAATCTCTTTTGGTATCAAGATTGATACATTAATAGAACCTCATATCTCCATCATCTCCCTAGATTATGTTGATTGTTCTCTCACTATATAATCCTGTTTGGAGTGGACAAACACTAAGGTTAGTTTTAATTTGACATTCAATGTTATCTTCAGATTTAGGTCAGGTAAATTATCTCTCGGGTCAACCTATTTAATGTTCTGACATCAACCGCTGAAGGTACAACATATTGGGTCATTTTGGCTTTCCATTAGCAGCCGAGGTAAGAATTTTCTTATTCTATTTTATATTGCACAACTTATATTTTGGTATCTTTTTGTGATTATTGGTCACTCTTTGTTAATTAGAGAAATTGGTGGATCCATGAATGGTTGTACACACTTATATAGTTTTGTGTGTGTGTTAGTGTTTATATGTATATATATTTATATATCTACCTTCTGCATATCCCCTCATGGCCAGGGAATAGTTAAAATTGATGAAAGGGTATATATATAGAAATTTAAGTGATTAAATGTGTGGGTAGTCTTTTTCAAAATATTCATGTTCCAAATTGTTTCGGCTTGATTCTATTACCATTGAGGAATGTATCATATGGAATTTATTTCTTCCAGAAATCTTATATGATTGTGACGTTTTAATTTCCTTTTGATGTTGGTATAAATATAATTGGATGCCTTTTGTTGATATGAAACCATTTTATAGTCCCCAATACTTTATATAAATGTTTTGTTTCGATAAATCTATATGTTATGGTTTAAAATTGATTAATTAACATTGATAATATCATTATAATAAATTTGGGATTTTGAATGGTTTTTATGTTTATAAATGGGTTTTGAACTAGTTTGGTCTTTATTGTATGAAAAATATATTTTAAAAGGGGAATATGGTTTTAAATAGATTATTTGAAATAAAATAAATTAAAAAATGGGTTTTGACAATTATATCGAATTTTAAATTGAAATGGGAGTGTGGATTTTCCCTTGTGAAAATTCCATGGTGGTTTCATTAAATGTCGTTTGATGAAAATGGATAGCCTTGGGACCTTTAGTGATTTTCAAGAATGAAACCACTATGTTAATGTTGGTTTTTTTATGTTCGTAAATATTGGGTGGTGTTTTACAAGGGATGAGTGGGTTAATTTCATTATTTAGTGGAACTTGGTTTTTAAATTGGATTTTACACATACTTCATATTTGACAAAAACTGCATCAAAGTTTTTCATTGTGAAATGATCATGTTCTATGGAATTTTGGTGAAATTGGTATGTAAAAGGGAAATAATTTTGTTTTAAATGGGTTTCCTTGTTTTAAAAAATGGTTTTTTTGTTTTAGAAAGTGGATGTGTATTTTCTATTAACTTATGTGGTTATGGTTGAAACTGTTTATTCTCCCCAGTAGAATTGTGTTAGAAATATCAATTTATTTAGAAAGTAATTTCTAAATGTATCTGATACGATGGAAGGATTGGTAGTCACTTGTGATGTGGTCATAACATCCCCTTGTTGAACACTCTTGTTTTTAGATGATGTTTTTTATAATTAATTGAATGATAATTCTGATGTGACAAGGGGTTATGATTTTGGACTCTTCATGTTGTTCTTATGGAAGCCCATTATGAGGAGGTAGAAATTTAATACCAAATTTAGTAATTTAATTATCCATGATCCTTATGGGGTGAATTAATGGTGTTGGGGTTGGGATTGGTGCTAACCATGGGGTGTATTGTGTTCATGAAAATGGTTTTGAGTTGTTAAATATAAAAATGTTTGCACTTAAGGGGTTTATCATAGTATTGTTATATTTATGATTCTAACATGAGTTTATGAAAATAAATTTTCATACGTGGGATTAGAAGGTTAATAAGTTCTATAAAAGAAATTAATGTTAATTATGAAACATTGATAGCATGGAATGATGGAGTGTTAGGTTTAATGTTAATGAGATAATGAGAAATTATTTGAAAATTGTAATGTTATCATGGATTATGGAATGGGAATGATTTATGTTTAATAATTTATGAATTTTATATATTATGTTATTAAATTAAAATGTATTGTTAATTTATCAATCATTGAGGATTGGAAAACATTTTTTATGAGTCCTTGTTGGATTCATCGACTTCTGCTCCACGTTTCCAACATGTGATTAATGGTTTTGGGAGGATGGACTAGTGCCTCACTCCTCAACGCACCATGATTTTTAATGGATGTACTGATTCTTATAATCCCATGGGTATGGACATTATGTTCTATATCAAGGTTGGTATGGTCAAGCATGGCGTTCTGAGTATTATTTGGAATCGTGGACTAATGCTCTGTCTTTGACTACTTATGACCTAGTGGTTGGGATGAATATACATGTATTTCTAGTTCCCTTTAAATGCTAAATTCTTGGATGGGAATGTTTTTTATTGATGTTATTTTAGTTAAATTATTGATATGATGTTTTGAGATATGTTAAACCCGGTTTTTTTATTTAGTATATATTGATGATAATGTCGATTCACTTGTCTTGTTGGATATCTGAGCATGTTATGCCAATGTAGCATATTGTATTTTCTTGATCCTTGTTGGAAAATTTATTTAATTGATTGTTTTCATTTAAATAAATCATGCTGGTAATTATTTTTGATTTCAAAGGTATTCTATTGAATGAATTACAAACTTATCACATTGAATTTTCATGAAAATTAATTTTTTCTAATATGGAATTATTTTAGTGCTTATATTTTTGGTTATTTTTGGGTTCCTGGTCAATGTCAATCCATTAAATATATTTCTCATTGTTTTTGAATGTCTAACCTTATTTCACTTTTTCCCCTGATATGGGTGTGTGTGTTAGAATTAATGGAAATAATTGAATATTTATTTCAAATTCCATTCCATTTTTTCAAACATTTGTAATTTTTCAAAGCAAATATGGGACTAATTATCAAAACAATGGTTTCTAAATAATTTTTTTAGTTTTCCTTGGAAGCGGTCTATGTATTTTATTTGTCTTTACCTTAGATAATTATATATGTAAATCCTTCATTCATGTTTTATTTTTAAATAATCATTGAATATTGAAAATAGGGACCTTATATCATCGATTCAGTGAGTAGCAGTTACATAATTTAACATTGGATCACAAATGTATCATTCAGGTCTTTCAGTTGGATTCCATTTTGTTCCTTTAGATTGATTTATCGGAGAGTGGTGTGGAAATAATTTGGGTATTGGAATCTGTGTGTTGGTGTTTCTTTTTTTTCATCAGGTGGCTGTATATTTTAATAACTTGTTCAGTTAATTCATTTTATATAATTATTTATTTATTTCTGTTATTAAATTTATATCATTTCCAACCATTTACATTTTTTCGGAGAAATCATTCCAAAACTATTTCTAATGATTCCTAGGATCTAATAATTAATGCATGGGGATTGGAAACCCATGTCGAGCCTTATAGAATATTCTGTCACGTGTCGGGTAGGGTGATGTCCTAGGGTAGTTCATTACAAAGTGGTAATAAATCTTATGTCCCTAGTTGGACCTAGAATTGATATATCCCATGTTATTTGTGTATGTTCAGGTAGACGGGAGACTATAGTTATCAGAGCTTCAGAGGTAAGGGCATAAAGAGTCTAGATTTGTATTTTTTTATCCCAATCCTAATGTTTTTAGGAGATGATGGGTATCGATTCTTTGATTCATGTTAGATTTTTTGTGTTTTTACAATTTTTTATTGATTTTTTATTCCACATTGAGACTATGTGTGATAATGTGGGTTGATATTTGTCTTATTATAGAAAATATGGATAACATGATATATGTTCTTTCCATGCATAGACTTGGTAACTATGTTTTTCCCATGTTGTTAAATTTTTCTTTTATAAGGAGTGTGTTGTAGGTTTGGCTAGCGGTGCCCCAGCCATAAGGGAAACTATTGCATAACGGAATTCCTCTAATGGTTACCTTGTTTTGGACTCCATGTGATCCTCTATTTCTCAAAAGGTTTTTAATGGACAGTGGAGGTGGATTGAAAAGTGTTCTGGGATTTGGTTCTTGTGATTTTTGTGTGGGTTCATGATTATTTCTTTGTGTATGGTTTTTATCACCTTGATTGAGAAATAAAGTAGGGTTTAGAGGAAAAAATTTATTTTTACGTTTGGTTTTGTGTAAAATAGGGAAGGGTTAATTTTATTGGTTTTATTAAATGGCTAATAAAAATGTTTTCCTTCGTTTAATTTTATTTCCATATGGAATGAGAGTTATGAAAGGATATCCGATGGTGCATGGATTTCAAAATAAAATGGAATTTTGATCATGTTTTTGCGTGGTTTTTCATTTATGGAAAATGTGTAGGTATCAGAAGTGTAGTTCAATATCAATGTTTAATGGATTGGTTTCTGGAAAATACATTGTTGAAGGATTATTTTTAATTATTTTTAATGAAAACAATGTTTTTGGAGGAATATTCATTTTTTTAGATTTTTTTGCCTCTTCAGAGTGTTTTATTGAATTTTTTATGGATTTAGTTTTTATTTTGATTAATTGATTTAGATGTAATATTTTTCTTATTATAATAGAAAATTATTGTTATGTTCCAATTCTAGTGACCTCGCTTTTGTCCACCATAATGTCTAAATGAGTTTATTCAGACTCAGTGCATACCAAAAATCTATGTGGATTAGTGGACTCAAAATTGTATTTGTGTGAGAGTTAGAGCTCTAGAATGTTTGTTCATGGTGAGTATGATGAGTTGGATTTTTTATTGAAGACATTATTTTGGGGGATTTGATTAAAATTTTGGAACATGGGTTGTGGTTTTCTAAATTTTTTAGATGTTAATCCAATTTTTTTATTAACCATTGTGGTGGCCATTATTTTCAAAAGAGAGAGAAATTTTTTCACAATCAGGTTACGAGGGTGTTTGACTTGCAATCGAAGCTAAATATACATGTTTGTACATAACAATGGCTATTTTGGATGCATCATGTGGGGGTGATATGTGCTTTGAATCCTAGGTTATCCATGCATGTTGAGACCTTATGTGATATCTTTTTTTTGTCTTTCAAGAGAACTTGTGATGGTACTTTATTCGTTATGTATAGAATTGATTTTCCAAAGAAGGAGTATCACATGGATGTTCATTTGTCTTGATTCTACCTCTTCTACTAGTTTAACTTATTTATACCATTTTATAGGAAATTATAATGGTGATGATACCATGTTAGAGGTTCCCATGCTAAATATTTTTTCTTGCATGAGGTTCTAATTCTACTGTTACTTAGACATGTGTATTCATATTAGCTATATAGATCTATCATTTTTTAGTATTTCAGTTTTCCTTTTGAAGATAAGTTGTGTTGATTGTTTCATTGGGTTAGGTACTCATCGAAACTATTTGTTTCATTTAATATTTTTTATGAGCATCACTTTATGGGGATATAATTTGTCATGGTAGGGATATTTTAATACCTCAGGTGACACTATCTTTTAGTATCAGATTATTTTATCTAGTTATGGAGTGGTTTTTATATCTAGTATTTTTAAGGATGAAAATTTATGTTCTTGGGTGATTTTTATCTGTTGCAAGGTTAGATCAGATGGTTAGTAGTAATAGTGTGGTTCCCATTGAGGTGACAAGGAGATCATATTGAATGGAACATTACAAGAGTAAATATTACTAAACATTCTTAAAAGGGTGATATTGGTTTATGTATGTTAAAATAATCGAGTGGAATAGTTTGATCATAGATTTCTCAACTCTATACCTCCATGTAGCTAACAAGGGGAGGGTTTCCTTACATTTGAAGTGGCCATCAAACCGTTAGTGCATGACTTTAAAAACCATGAACATACTAAGCAAGATTCCAAGATTTTTTTAAAAAAAATTATTTTATTTTTATTTTATTTTTCCTCATTTTATATTACCCACCCCCAATCCTCTATATGCATCTCATGAATATCCCACCACATCCGCTACAGTCAGACTCAAACATCCCGCTCAACCCTCACTTTATTTGTTTATTTCCACTGAATCTTCTCGAATTTCTTAGTTTAATCCTTAAGGTCACCCCTTACGTATGTCCCCAACCATACACATAACATAATAATGAATTATGTCAAGAATTCACATTGAGGAACTTGTGAAGTTTATATTTTTAGAGAATTAGGCCATAACTATTACAACAAATCTCAGCTATTACAAAGTAGACACTTCTAATCATTATCAATTTTCATCATATAATTAAAACTCATAAATTAAAACAAGAATTATTTTAATCATATAAATATTCTTGAATTATTCCTTTCTCTTACCCTTCCCTATATCCAGTGAAATTTTTTTCAAAAAATTTGATAGAGCATAAAAAGAATTATAAGGTTTATTTAATAAATAACATAAAATATTATTTTATCAATACATACAACTCCTATGCTCCTCAACATACCTCATGAAATCATAAGATTAATGAGTAACACATAGAATTCACAAATCATAAATGTATCATTTGGCATCCATTACATACTTACATTTTTTCTATCACAGATATGTAAGGATTTACTTTTGGTTTACCAATCATTATATATTCCTTAAATATGATAGGATAAACATTAATATTTAGCTCTATCACATTACCAAATGTATTACATATCTATCTTGGGCTCACCCGCTCTCGGTTTATCAGGGAATCACTAGTATAAGTAAACAATGCTCATGATCCATAACATAATCATAACACATAAAATGCACATAAAGGAAAGATATAATTTCTACATTATAATAAAAAAATATAATTTTAATATTTAAAAATAATTAATCCATTAACAAAACCATTTTAAATACTAATATATGTAAAAATGATATATGGTATTCATTTTCCTCTTAAAAACATTACAGCTTGTTAATGAATCCAAATATAAAATTATAATCACAACATATAAATGTCATTGTCCCCATGTAAATTAAAAAGAAATTTTTTTTTAGAATATAGAAACTCTAAGTAAAAAAAGGATTTATTTTGAAAAAAATTAAAATTCAAAGGGTTTTATGCACCATATAAAATAAAGTCGTGTATAAATTGAAATATGCTTTAATGAAAGGAGATTGAGATGAAGTCCCTTACAAAGATCATTTTGTAGATAATGTAGATTTATTATGTGTATTCATAATAATTATACATATGTGTAAATACAATATAAGACATAAAAAGTTATTTCTCACATAATTATAGCACGACATAATCATGAAGTAGAAGATCAACTCCAAGAATGGAAAATTGGTTTGGATGTTTCCTTAAGAATATTTGGCAACCTAATGATATCACCTAAGAAATCATACAATGAGTTGATGGGTGAAAATAGGGTCCCTCATAACATGAACATATATTGTACAGAAATAAGGATATATAAGAACATATCCTATCATAATAAAATTTAAATTAAAATACATGACATAAAGGATGTGTATTACTAAAAGAAGATGGTGAAATGATACCATACCTCGAGTTTGACTTGTTTTGTATATTACAAGTTCTTTTTGAATAATAAAAAAATAATTTTATAAATAAATTAGAACCTTTTTAATTTCTATCATTCCTTTTATATCACTTATTACTTTTCTACAACAATGAGTTCATATCGAACATTTCATCGATGTTCGGAACATGAGTCAATAATGAACTTGTCAAAATTAAAAATTATCCACATGGTCAAATGTCCATTATCTACAGAATGATATTCATTTTTAGATATACTATATATCATATATATCTTTTATATTTTTATTTATAACAGTCCATATCATTTTGATATATGATAAGGAAATTCACCCTTCATGGATAGGATAAGCCGTATGTATGGATGAACACTACTTTCATTTATTTTTTTTATTTTTAAAGGAAGGAAAAACAAATGATAAATATGTATATAATGAAACTTTTATAATATCTATCTTATATATGTTACATTATTTCATTAATTCCATCCTTTATACGTTCCATGTATAGAATGAATGAGTCATATCACATTGAGGGGGTAGTGGTCCACAATATTGCAAATGAAATTATCATATTTATAAAACCTGGAAATCATAATAGTATGTTCTAAATAATTATTAAAAATTCATATAGATAAAATAAATATCATATATAATTATATTTCTACCATAACTCACACCATTAGGGGAGGTAGGACAATATTGAACTATCATCATTTCGTGAGGCAGTATGTTCTATACCCATTAGACAGAGGTGTGTGTATATGTAGTTCAAGTCCTTCTCATAACAATAACCTAGTATATTTAGGATACTGGTGTTGTTATGTAATTAAAGAATAATAATATAATTGGGCTGGATAATTAGAAAATGGATGTTAATTTTGGAGAAGATGATACCACTTAAAATGTGTAAATCTCTTTGATTTTAAACAAAAGGCTTTCTTGAATTTTTTCACTCATAGGGGAAATATTATAGGATGAATAGGGGGATGCTGGTAACATATTTAGTTATATTTTGGATAAGTCAAGGGGCTTGAGATGTGTGTGTGATGTGTTATAGGTGGTTTCCTTTTGTATGATGGGGGATGGTCACTTTATGACAGTTTGAATGTTTTATTTTATTATAAAATTATTTTATGTTTAAAAAGGACTAGAACTCATTAAATTAAAATTAAAGATTAATATATGTGGAAATAAAATTATCTTATATGAATTGGACTGGTTTTGGATATTTTTTAATCCTTATCTTTTTTTATTTAACCCTTTTTTACTCTTACAATGTTATCAGGTATTTAACACTCTAAGAGTCAAAATATTTACAAAAACATATAAAATATACTATTAAAGAGTCAATAATAAAATCTATACTTATTATAAAAATTTTTATGAATCATATATTTTTTTAATTTTATAATATTTAAAAAATATTTTATATTCTAAAAATAAGAATTCCGTCTATTTTGATACTATTCATATCATGCCTTTTTTAAAACCCCAAAAAAACTATATTGACTCGAATGAACTTAATTAATACTAATATAACATGTATATTTCATCTGTTAAATTCTTGGATGATATAAATATAACCAAATTAAATTTATTTTGACAATTATAAAAGCAGTTATTTGAATCCTTTATTAATGAAGCAATCATTGCATCACCATTGTGTCATTATTTAATTTATTTAAATAACGTCTAAAAAATATAAATAAATTATCATCATGTAGGAAATATTTTTTATCAATCCAATAAATATTTATAGTCAGAATGATCACTTATATAACTCCATATTAAATTGTTTTACTAAAATATATAGGTTTATGTTATATTTTCTTTAACATTAAATTAATTTTTATAAATTGTCACGTTCACTTACAAGTGGCTCTATGGGGTCCCAAAATCTACCCAAGGATTCCCATAGTCGAAGATATGTCATCCAATATGGGTAGAACACGTGTTATGGTAATTTGATATTGTTATAATACTATTTTCTACCCTTAGTTTTCATATTTACCCTTTAACCATGGTAAAAAATATATTTACTTAGGTCAATATTAATAATTCTAAAAATAAAGGATAACTATTTACACAATTTATACCTCCTAATTCCAATTATGGAATCCAATTTTACACATTCAAAACATAGATGTTTTAGAAATTAAATTAAAATTAATTCCTTTTTTCAAAACCAAAAAGCTTGTTTTTATGAAAGAAAAACTACTAAATGATTAGCATGTATTTATGTCCAATTTCAATGTAAAATTACTGTAAATGACTCACATTGGATTAAATGATAAATATATAATCTATTTATTTTTTAAAATCAATTATAAGAAAATTTTAATAATATAGAAAATTTAGATTAAAAGGAATATTTGAATTAAAATACAGTATTATTCACTATTCATAAATCTGATCTTTATTAGAAATATAATAAAATTTCATCCAAAGTAAATTTTTATGTCCTAATTCTAGAAATGCATTTTATTTTCTAAAATATGACATATAAAATTGACATATCTATTTTTTTTAATGGTTCCCCATCAAATGGTTTTAGAACGATCTTTTAGAGAATACTAGAGTTTTCATGCACAAATCAGATTCATTTTTATTTTAAGCCCCTAAAAGTTATTAAATAATCGTAATGACAACAAATAATAATATAGTAGTTAGATCAATTACATCCATCCAATACAACATCTAAACACAAACTACCATTTAAAATAATTATAATATTAAATAATTATTTTGTATAACTAAATGTTATTGAAAATGTAAGATTTCAACGAAAATTTTTGTAGCGTGTTGATTATTCTATTGGAAAAAATGTACCCTTTAACCTAAAATTAAGATAATATTCATAAATATTAATAGATATGAAAATGTATTATACTATAAATACATTTTTTATTACATCCTTCCCCCTTTTGGATATTATGTCCTTTTAATTTTAAAATGAAGATCATAAACTTCATAGAATGTTTCTCATCCAAAAAAAATCCAATAAAACTATAACTTTAAAAGAAATTAAAAAACTGTAAAGTTCATGCATGATAACACATAATAAAATTCCATGAAAACATGAATATGTAAGAGAAAACTAACCATCACATTCTGATGGGGAGTAATTAATAAAATGATCATGATAAAGTAGACCACTAGAAAACCACAAACTTGTGATAAGTTAAACGATCTTTGATTACCTATTAGGAAGATTAATCTTACAATGTTTTTTGTTTTTTGTTCCCCTTAAAAAACGTGGATAATTTTTTTAATTTTTACTAAGAAAATAATAAAATATAGTTAAATTTTAAGTAGAGTTTCATCATTAAATATGATTCTAACAAAAATTCATCTTTTCGTTAAACAATGAGTATTCAAGATGTCTTGGTCACACCTAAAGAACAAGAATGAACTTTTTAAAGAATAAAATAATCCATAGAATATGAACTATATATTTCCCCTTTCGTTAAACATTAACCAAAACCAAAATGATTATTACAAGATTAGATAATTAAAAAAATGAGTAATCATTTATAGAAATAAATAATACTCTTAATTTTTAAATGTAATAAACAATATCCAATGTTCAATAAATGCAATTCAATAACAAATTTCCTTTAAAATTAATCAATATAATCCAAAATAATATTGAATCCCAAAACACATAAGAATTTAACCACATATTCTTCTATAGTAAACCCTTAAATTTATATCCAAATAACATCAACTTCTCTTAAAGCCTTATAGTTAATTTTAACTAACGTAATCACATATTCTCTATGATAGGTTAATCACTTCCATAAATAACCCAAATCAACATATATCCACTATGTAATCATAGATTCATCCAAAATAAAAATTTTACCATTAATCCAAAAATTAAATCCCATAGTATTGTATTATCCTTAACTATATAGTGTTCCTAAAAGAGAAAATGTCTTCCAAAATAACTATTATCACTTAATCACCAAATAATTTTCCTATAATAAGGACATCCTATTGATAAAAAATATGTTCCCAAATCAATATAATCTTGATCAATAACAACATTTAACAAAAAAGAATAATTCATACTAACTAGGGCCATTACGTAGGTGGTGGAAGGTGATAAATCCCAATCGCACATTGGTTGTGGGTACAATTCCAATGGCCTTTCCAAAAGTGATAGGATTCCACCCATATTACGGGTTATCCTTTTTATAAATATCAAAAATATCTGAATAATGTTTTTACAAAAAAATTTGTATTATACCTATCATTTTCATCCCAACTCATTAAGACCTAAACAACTCAATTCATGATGTCTCAAATATATTGAAATATTTTGACATCCATAAAATTACTCTATTACATAAGAAAGAACATAGTACCTTTATAATGGTGTCCACCTTGTTTAAAATTCATCATGATCATGTTGATATAAGGTCCAAGCATTGTAACAATTATGTAGAGATCCTTCAAAATATTTTACATCCATCATACAAATACACCTTTTAAAACACGGGTCATATAGGTGTTCACAAAAAAAATAGTTTCAGAAAATAATCATGTATGACATAAAATTTCCATACATATGATAAACCTATTTATGTATGGAACAGTCAGACCATGTTTTAGTTGAAACATTCAGTCAATGGTCCTTTTAAAATATCATAACTATGTTCTGAATGACAATAATTTAAAATCAATCATAAATAGGTTATGCTACTATCTCTTTCTTATTAACCTTTTCTAGAATCATAATATGATTCAAAATTTCGTGATAAGGTAATATATTTTAAAATGCCTTGATAATATTTACCTTTCTTGAAAATAAGAGAATATTGAAAAAATAGGATTTTTTAAAACAAAACCCATGATCCACGATGATATCGAGTTATAATTGAGGTGTTTGATATCTAAAACAATTCATTGAAAGTGATTTCTATGTTAAAAAATGTCTCATAGTCTTCTAGACATGAATTTTTACTAATTATTGCAATCAAGTCATCAAGAAGTGAGAGGATTATCATTTGAGATCCTCCTCCATCCTTCAGTAACAAACATCCCTTGATATGAAAATGTTACAAAACAAAGATTTAACTATAAGAGTAGACATATATACTAACCATGTGTCTAAAAAACTCTTAATCCATAATATTTTCTAATCCGACCTTTGATAACTACTGTAAGGCCCCAACCTCAAACATTACATAATCTTGAGTTATGTCAAAATTTTACATTGAGGATTTTCTTAGATTTAGAGTTTTAGAGAATTAGGCTATAACTATTACGTTGCATCTCACATATTACAAAGTAGACACTTATAGTTAGTATCCTTTTTTTCATAAAATATTAACTCTTAAATGAAAAATAGAATTACATACTTGATATAAAACCAATTTAATTCTTCCATTCTCTAACCCTTCATTATACCTTGTGAAAAAAATTTGATAACTTTGGATGAGCATATAAATCATAGTAAGGAATATAAAATAAAAAATCTATACATTAGTCTATCAACACATAAAAAACATGTGTTCTTCTAAATACCTTAGGAAATCATAATATTTATCAATAATGCATAGAAATCATAAATCATAATGGTATCTTGTGGCATCTGTAACATACTTAAATTGTAACCTTCACAGCTACGTAGGGAGTTATTTATTAAATAACTATCACGATACACTATATAAATATATTATAAAAAACATTAATTTTTACCTCTGTTACGTTACCCAATGCATTGGAGAGATATCTCGGGCTCACCCACCCTTGGTTTATCACAGAACCACCTGTATATGTAAACAATACAAAAGAACAATAACATAATCATAACACATAAAACAATCATAAAAGAAATGATTACATTTTCATATTCAAATAAAAATATATCATTTCAATATATTGACATAATAAATCAATTATCAAAAAAAATCATTACCAAAATATGTAAACGATTATATGGTATTCATTTTTTTTAAAAACATTACGACTTTTTAAGGAAGGAAAATACCAAATAATACTTACGTCGGTGGAAAGGTCATTGTCACAGCATGCGTTAAAAAGAATAATTTGTTTCATCTTTTAGTAAAAATATTCATAAAACAAAATATTACTTTGAATGAAATTAAATGTCAATGTAGTTTATACAACATATAAAATAAAGTCGTTTATAAATCAAAATATTCTTCAATGGAATGAGATTTAGATGACGTCTCTTACAAATATTATTTTGTAAATAAAATAGATCGATAATGTGTATACAATGTAAAACCCATAAGTATAAATACGTGATTGGAAATTAAAAGTTACATATCATATAATTATAGAACGACATTATCAATAATTATAAGAGAAACCCATATAAAGTAAATTGCGTTAAAAAGTTTCATTATGAAAATTTGACTACCTAACGACATCACTTAAAAATTCAGAAAATGAATTGATGAGTGAGAAAAGGATATAACAACACATAGAAATAAAATGTTTGTCATAATTATATTGAAGAACATATCCCATCATATTAAATTGAAAATTAAAAGACAAGACATAAAAAAGAAGTCTTTTATTAAAAGAAGAGGGTGAAAGGTTCCCATACCATGTGTCTGACTAGACTTTTATGTTACATGTTCTCCCTAAATAATAAACTTAATTTAATTTATATTTTCTTCCTAACCATTTTATTGTCAGTTATTACATTAAATCACTTATTACCTGGCTACAATAATGAGTTTATATCACCCATTTTTTCGATTTTCAGAACACGAACAAAAATGAATTTGTTATAATTACCAATTTCCCATGTGGTCAGAAGTCCATAATATCTAGAATGATATTAATGATTTAGATAGAATATATATAATATATATACAGTATATATGTATTTATTATAGTCCATATAATTTTAATATATTAAAATGAAATGCACCATTTATGGAGATGGTAATCTGTATGTACGTATGAAAGCTACATTCTTTTCTTTTTACCATTTTTAGATGAATGAAAACATAATGATATGTTGTTATATGATAAATAAATTATAATACCTATGTTTTATATTTTAAAAAAGTTCATTAATTCCATCATTTATATGTTCCATGTATGGCATGAATGAGTCATATTACTTCGAATGGGTGGTTGTCTGCACCTTGTCAAATTAAATTATCTTATTTATAAAACATGAAAAGAATAAAAGTATTTTCTAAATGATAATTAAATAAAAATAGAGATAAAATAAATATAATATATATCATATATAATTGCAGTTAAATAATAATAGACACCATTAGAGGTTGTATGATAATATTAAACTATCATAGTTTCATGAGGCAGTAGTTTTTCATCTACAGAAACTGTATATTCTATACCCATTAAATGGAGGTATGTGTAATTGAAGTTTATGAAATCACAAAATGAAAACCTAGAATATTTAGGAGTCCGGTGCAGTTATTTAATAAAATAAATTGAATATAATAACGAGTGATGAGATAGAATAATGGAAAGGAATTTTGGAGAAAACGTTGCCTCTTAAAATGTATTACTCTCTTTGATTTTAAACACAAGGTTTTCTATAATTACTTTATAAATATAGGAAATCTTATATGAAAAATAGGGGGATTTTTGGAGCTTATTAGAGCTGTTTGTGGATGAGCCAAGGGGATTGAGAGGTGTGTGTAAGTTGTTAGAGGTTGTGTCCTTTTTATAAGAGGGAGGATGGGCTCTTTATGATTATTTGAATGTATTATTTTATTATAAAATTATTTTCCATTTCCATATTCCCAAAACACATTTCATTATAAGATATGATAAATATAAGTCTAAATAATTTTATCCAAAAAAATTGGCTAGGTTTTGGATATATTTTAATCCTTACTTTTTTTAAACCTTGTTTACTATTAATTTTTTATGAAGCATTTAACACATTGAGAATAGAAATAGATGCCAAAAAATTAAAATTATCTAATTAAAGATTTAATTATAAAATATTAGACTTATCATAACTATTTGGATGAATATAATATTTTTTTCGTAATTATGTATTATTTAATAAAATATATTATATTTTGAAATATGAATTATATAAATTTTATCATTATTCATATCATTCCCTTTTTAAAATTATATAACAACTTGGTTTCTTCGAAAAAACATTATTAATACAAATATAACAAGTAACTATCATCCATGAAATATTTTTATGATATCAAAATATTAAAATTAAATTTATTTTAACATTTATAATATCATTTATTTGAATCCTTTATTAATGAAGCAATCACTGCATCACTATAGTGTCATAATTAAATGTATTTATTTAATGTCTAAAATTTATAAATAAAATAACATGATGTGGAAGCATATTTTATATTTCCAATTAATATATATAGTCGAAATTATCACTTATTTAGCCACATATAAAAGTTTTTATACTAAAAGATATATGTTTATGTTACATTTTCTTCCACATTATATTATTTTTTATAAAATGTAACTTTCACTTAATAGTGGATTTTTGGGTCCCAAAATCAACCCAAGGATTTCCATGGTTGAAAATATTTCAGATCATAGGGTTAGGACTCATTTTTGGGTAATTTAATATTATTATAAATTGTAATTTATTTACCCTTATTTACCAGATTTACCTTTTAACCATGGTAAATAAAATATTTACTCACGTTACTATTCATAATGTCTAATTTTTTTTACCAAATTACAAAATTTGGACCTCCTGGTTTAAAATTTTTAATGCAATCTTTAAAATTCAAAATACAGAAGTTTCCAAAATAAATTTAAAATTAATTCACGTTGTCAATCCCAAAAAACATTTTTTTAAGAAGTAAAAACTTCCAAAGGATTAACATGTGTTTATGTCCAATTTCAAAGTGATATTACATTCAATAACCAAAAATAGATTAAATTAATAAAATATAATATAAATAAAATTTTAAACCAATTATAATGACAATATAATCATATAAATAAATTAGATTAAAAGGCAGTTTGGAATCAAAATACAGTATTTTTCACTGTTCATCAAGAAATGAACATTATCAGAAAAATACCAAAATTTCATCCAAAGTAAATTTTGATGTTCCTATTATAAAGAAGAATTTGTTTTAAATATGACTTATAAATGTGACAATAATGACATTTGAAAAGGGTTCTACATCCAAAGGTGATAAAATGACTTTTTAAATAATATTAGAGTATTTCATGCTTAAAATTAGATTCATCATAATTTTAAGCCTCAAAAATTTATTGGATAAATCTATAGACATTTAATAACTATATTTTAGTTTTTTAGGTTCATTCCTGCCATTACTACGGCTGAAAATTAAATACAATTTAACAATTTTATTATATTATTTGTTTGGTATAACTCAATGTACTGTACAACGTATGATTTCAAAGAAAAATGTTGTTGCTTGTTAAGTATGCTCTCAGAAAAAAATAATTCTTTTACCTAAAATTAATATCTTATTAATAAATATTTATATATAGGAAAATGTATTATTCTATAAATAGTTGGGTCGTTACACCATTTCTCCCTATTTTCTCCTAGTATGGGTGCCTTTTCCCTCTCTCCATCACCCAGTTCAGATCAGTTGAACTCTAGGGTTACTCTGAATCCAATTTATTGATTTTTCCATATATATTAGGCTTTTATAATGTTATATCATGTTGACCATGTTCATGTTATGACATCCTGTGCTGAAGAAATAGTGGATTGGTTCATTTCAGCATACCACCACCACTCGGGATATGATTTTTCGTCAGCTATTTTTTTTACCTAATTATGTTTGGTTTCTTTGGTGATTATTGGTCCCTAGAGGTTAAATATATAAATTGAAGGCTCCTTAAAGGGTGAAAATCCCATACAATGGTACATATGTATAGCTATATATATATAAATATATATATTGCTTGTAAATGTTACCTAATGGAGAGGGTATGTAACGCCCCGACCCCAGCTACCCAGATTCGGTGCATTACTTCGTAACATTGACATGATCACAAAAGATCAAGTCTCGAAAGTCCGATTAGTTTAGTAGCCTTGGAAACACTAGATACATTTGTAAACATTACATTACATCATAAAGTGAAAACTACAATAACAAAGTCTCCATAGTCCACACTCATATCCTCTTCTGACAATCCCTGCAGGTCAGTCATAAAATACTTCTTCACATCCTGGAAAATATTAAAACATTGAAAGGGGTGAGCTCAGATGCTCAGTAAGGATAAAAATATTGCGGAAGATTTTATAAATAAACATTAACATTTAAGGCAATGTATAACTAAAACAAAAGCCTTTTTAAACTTGAAATTCAACATAATATGGCAAAAATAAAATTAAATAATGCCATTTACTTACTAACATGGATATTCTACTAGTCGAATAATCACATGAAATATCAATAACCACTTTCATAATGAGGGAATGTATAATGCCAGACATTCTAAAACATTTTGTCAAGGCCTCGGCCAAGACGTCTAAAATGATTAAGGCCTCGGCCAAAACCATAAATCAAATTGGGAAAGGGCCTCGGCCAATTCCAAGTCTAGTTCTCTCATGAGACCTACCGATGCATCTAGGAGCTATAGCGGGCTCCACCCGTCACTTATTAAGTCCAATACATTCCTCATATGAATAGGTTTAAACATATCATAAACCATAACATAATCGTATCACATAAAACATGCATAAAGGAAACATAACATTTCCACATTTCAATCACAAGATATCAATACAACACATTGATAAAAATGCTTTCAAAACCATTTTCAATACCAAAATAAAAGAAAGTTAAAACTTTGTATTTATTTTTCATTAAAAAAATGATGGCTTGTAGAGGAAGCCGAAACTCAAATAATGGTCACGGTGGCGGAGAAGTCGTTGTCGCCACATAAGTACGGAAAGAAAAACATTCCCTTTTGTAGTTTAGCAAAACGCTTCATATAAAAAGATTCCTTTTGAATAAACGTAAAAGTCAAAGGGGTTTATACACCGTATAAAAGAAAATTGTGTATAAAACCAAATATGCCTCAATGAAAGGAGATTGAGACGAAGTCCTTAAAAAGATAATTTTTTAAATAAAATAGATCTGTTATGTATATTCACTATAGGTACACATAAAGAACATAAAAATACAAAATAGGACATAATAATATCATGACATAATTTTAAAGTAGGAGATTAACCCAAAGAATGGAAGTTGGGTTAAGAAATTCCCTTACCTTGCGTCTTGTCCTGACTCGACCGTTCTTTAACCTCCTGAATAATAAACTAGAGTTAATTTCTATTTACTTAAGAACCTTTTTCATGTTCATTATTCCATTTATATCACTTATTACCATGTTATGAACATTATTTAATTATTTATGTTAATAATGGTCGTTTTGTCGATGTTTGGTACTTGAGTCAACAATAAACTTCTTATAATTACAAGTTTTTTATGTGGTAGAATATCAATTATCTCCAGAATTATATTCATGGTGTAGATATCATATATATCATATATACAGTATATACATTCATTCATAATGTCACGTAACATTTAGAGGTAAGAAATGAAATGCACCGTTCATGGAGACGGTAAGCCGTACGTACGCATGAACGCTACTTTCATTTCTATTTCGTATTTAATGGAATGAAATCATAATGATATAAATTTATAATATAATTACAGTATAATATAGTGTATAATACCATTTAATCCATCCTTTATACATCCCACATATGGCATTAACGATTCAAATCACTTTGAGGGGGCGGTAGTCCGCACTTCCTAAAATGAAATTATCGCGTTTTACCCATAATGGAAATCATAAAGTATGCCATAAATTAGAAATACAGAAGCATAAGTAAAACATAAACATATTATATATCATATATAAAAATAGTGACATCTTAATGGCCACCTTTGAAGGTGTTATATGAGTGTTGAACAATCATCGTTTCGTGAGGCAGAAATTCACCATCCACAGAAACTGTATGTTCTTTAACCTTTAGATGGATGTGTGTGTAAGTGTAGCTCGAATACTTCTTATAAAAACATCCTAGTATATTTAGGATACTGGTTTTGTTACAAAATAAATGAATAAAAAGAGTTTAGGGGGTTGGAGAAGAAAAATAAAACAAAACAACATTAGAAAAGACATTACCTCAAAATCAGGTAACTCTTTTTGATTTGAGCCAAAGGCTTCCTTGGGAAAAGTTCTGCCCAAAGTAAGGCTTCTAGGAGTAAGAGGGGGAAGTTGGGAGAGTATTTGGGCAGAGGTTGGCCGAGAAAAATGGCTTGAAAGTGTAAATGAGGTGGGAGAGGTGGGGGCCTTTTATAAGTGGAGAGGAGGGGCTCTTTTGGAAAGATTGAAATGTTACATTATTACACAATGCTTTTCGGATTCTAAAGGTCCCACACTTTTATAATTCGTGGATAAGGTGATAAGGGTTCGAAATATACCCATCCAATTGTCTTTGGACAAGTGTAACCCTTGGATTTTACATTATCTTTTCATTTTATTTAAATCGTTAAATAATGAGGTCATCGCTGCATCACAATGATGTCATAAATAATTTAATTTATTTAATGTCTAAAAATTATAAAAAACTACTATGATGTAGGAAATATTTTTAGCTTTATAATGAATATTTATAGTCCAAATTTGGACTTGTGTAACCCCACTTAAAAACTATTTTAGTAAAACCACTCATGTTTGTGTCAATTTAATTTTAACATTAAATAAATATATATTAATGTCATTTTCCAACCAAAGTGGCTCCATGGGTCCCCAAGTTGACCCATGGGTTGTCTTGGTCGGCCATGACTCATCCAATAGGAGTAGGACAAGTGTCAAGCTCATCTCATATTATTAAAACATTATTTTTACCTTAAACTACACTAATTAACTCTAATCGCGATTAAGAACTTAAAAGTTACTATTCACCAAAAAGTTATTTTGATCTCATTGAACCACATTTTACTTCTTAATGACAACCATGTATGTCGGATTTTTGAAAATCAAATCACAGAAGTGGTAATATTTCATTTAAACGAAAAATCAGTTATTTAACTACCACTTAGTGGTTTCACTATTCATCAAAAATTGAAGTTTTTCAGAATAAGGCCAAAATTTCTCCCTAAGATATAATTGATATTCCAAATTCAAAAATGATGTATATTTTACAAAATTCCAAACATATAAGTTTCATTAATTAATTTTATAATTAATTCCCGCTGTTACGACAAATAGCGTGTTTTTAAGAAACAATTTATATCAAAAGATTGGCAATTGTTTATGTCCAATTTTAATGTTAAATTAATTCTAATGACCACCATTGGATAAAATGGTAAAAATATATTCTAATTATACCTTAAAACCACTAAATAGTATAATTTATCTCAATAAATTATTTTGATTAAAAAAGTTGTTTTAAGTATTTTTCACTATTCATAAAAAATTAGAAGTTCTCAGAAAAATACCAAAAATTCAACATAGGCTAATTTCGATATTCAGAATACAAAAATGAAGTCCATTTTGAAATATAAAATTTCTATAATTTTAAAAAGTGGTTATTACTATTCATAACGGCTACTTTTATTAGTCGCGGTGTTTTAGAACTCGAAGTTGCATACAATGCAAGCTATTGCATTATTTAATGAGAAGCGTATCGTGGAAGCTCGGGGTGTTACATTCTCCCCTCCTTCAATAAATTGCGCCCTCGCAATTTGAAATTTTTCTTGGAAAATAAAAGGTTGAAAATAGAAAATACCTTTGAGGAAAACCCACATCGGAAAGAAGTTTAATAAATATATAACATTAAAAGAAATCAAGATAAGTACAAAGGTCACCCGATATAGCCCATTCCAGGATTATAAGAAAATATGGATATGGAGGAAAAACAAACCATCAAGGTCTGATGGAGAGTTATAGAAAACAGGATTAGGAGAAAGTTTAACCACAAGAAAATCACAAACTTGTGATTGGTTAAACGGTCATTGAATCCCTAGTTGGAAAAGTTAACCGACAACATTTTTGTTTTAAGTTACCTTTTATAATGTTGAGGAATTTATTTAGGAGATTTACTAAGAACATAAGGGAATATACATACTTGTTATGTATACCTCCATTCGTTATTAAATTTTTACCACAAACCCAACTTTTACTCCAAATGGTAACGGAACTCAAAAATATTCTATTTATCCTAATTTTATAAGGTTCAAAGTGTTAACACATACTATTTAGATTAGTAAAACTATTTTGTAATAACCAGGGACTTCCTGTAGGCTAGTGGTAGGAAATAAAGGCTTGTCGCACTATGGTTGTGGGTTCGATTCCTGCAGCTTTGTCCTTTTCCTAAAACTATAGTATTATAATATTCCAAAAATAATCTTCAGAAATTCTTTAACCTTAAACAATACTATCCACGGTTCAACTTAATCCATTCCAACCTTAATAGTTATCCAAAATACCTCCGTCTAGACTTTCTCTAAAAGGTCTCTAAATTCCAAAATCAATTGTAACATCAGATTCCCCAAACAAAGAAAAGTTTTTCTTATTGTCACATACTAAAAATATGATTACCTTAATCATATTAAAACCTTACTGAAATCAACAAGTACTGCAGTACAATCCTTATATATATATCACATTATTCTAATAACCAGAATATAATCCATGAGTCCAAAAGCACCAATACATTAGTTATTCTGCATCAACTGTAGTAACAGCATAAGATTGTCCTTGATCCCTTGGCCTTTTCTGAGGTAAGTTTCCCTGACGCTTAGGACATTAATTTGCATAATGACTCATTTATCTACAATTGTAGCATTCAAATTTGATAGCCTCTTTCTTTCCCTTGCAATCACGAGCCTGGTGACCTTTTTCTCCACATTTATAACAAACTCCCATTCCTTTTAGGCACGTACCAGGGTGATTCTTCCCACAATTATCACATAATGGAAAATCCTTATTTCCCTTTTTCCCTTTATTTGTCTCTCGTTTCTCCGTTCTCTTCTTCTCTTACTTTACTTTGTTGTCATAAGACTTAGAGAATTCCTTTTCTGTCTTGATAGCACATGAGACAATATCTTCGTATGATGAGAAGGATTGTGATACTAAAGCTCGACGGAGAAATGTTTTTAACCCATCAAAGAAACGATCAATCTTACTCCTTGGGTTACGTATATAATCGGCAGCATGCCTCGCTAACCTTGTAAAGTTAGCCTCATACTTTGCGACATTCTCATCCTACTTTTGTCTCAGACTCAAAAATTGCCTTTTCCATATCTGCTCGATGGTCACGAGGAAAATATTTTTCTAAAAACAGATCTTTGAACTCCCTCCATTCCATATTCGATACGTCATCATCTTCCTTTGTGTTTTGAATCAGCGACCACCACTGATCGGCATCTCCAGTGAGGTGGTAAACTACCATGACAACCTTCTCCCTTTCGCTACTCCCCAAGGCATGGAATATTTTCTCTAAGGAATTTATCCATTGCTCAGCTACTAATGGATTTGTACCCCCATTAAATGTTGGCGGTTGTTGCCTCATGAAGCGGTCTAACATTGATCCTCCACGTTGCGGATCAGGGTGCTCCATACGAGTAAGGTTATTATTCATAACCTGCGTGAGTTGTCCCAGTACGGTGAGAAGCTGATCGGCACCAGTTGTATCACTAGCTCCACCATAATTATCTTGAGCAGGAGGGAAATCCCTACATGGAGTGAATGCATTGATACGGTTTCCATTTCTTCCACTAGGCGCCATTTCTAAACAATGGCATAAACTAGATCAGTTTATGAATTAAAATACATAATCCCATACTTATAAAACACTTAACATAAATTGAACTATTTATGGATATAATCCATAATCATAAAAAGAAATGTTTCCTTTGAGGAAGTATATACTCATAACCCTTCATAGTGGTTTGTAAAGAACATGATAATTATCATAAGCATATCCCCCGGGAGTGTCGTAACCAAGAGTACAGCAAGGCCCGTTGTCGTGCACCAGTTCCCGTTCGAGTCTATCTCAAAGCGGTGTTTTCGGGTTTTACTCCTAGGTACATCTCTTCCAGAGCCGCCTCTACCTGCTCGAATCCAGACAGGGATGTATTGCTCGGAAAACTCACAAAATCTCTACAATACCATAATTCTAGGAAGTTCTTCTATACTAATCCTCAAAGTTCATCTTAGGTCTACGTGCTCTAATCAGAGTTTATCAAAATCTAGCTTCCAAGGTTAGTACTAAACTGCCTCTGATACCAACCGTAACGCCCCGACCCCAGCTACCCAGAGTCGGTGCATTACTTCGTAACATTGGCATGATCACAAAAGATCAAGTCTCGAAAGACCGATTAGTTTAGTAGCCTTGGAAACACTAGATACATTTGTAAACGTTACATTACATCATAAAGTGAAAAACTACAAAAACAAAGTCTCCATAGTCCACACTCATATCCTCTTCTGACAATCCCTGCAGGTCATTCATAAAATACTTCTTCACATCCTGGAAAATATTAAAACATTGAAAGGGGTGAGCTCAGATGCTCAGTAAGGATAAAAATATTGCGGAAGCTTTCATAAATAAACATTAACATTTAAGGGAATGTATAACTAAAACAAAAGCCTTTTTAAACTTGAACTTCAACATAATATGGACAAAATAAAATTAAATAATGCCATTTACTTACTAACATGGATATTCTACTAGTCGAATAATCACATGCAATATCAATAACCACTTTCATAATGAGGGAATGTATAATGCCAGACATTCTAAAACATTTTGTCAAGGCCTCGGCCAAGACGTCTAAAATGATTAAGGCCTCGGCCCAAACCATAAATCAAATTGGGAAAGGGCCTCGGCCAATTCCAAGTCTAGTTGTCTCATGAGACCTACCGATGCATCGAGGAGCTATAGCGGGCTCCACCCGTCACTTATTAAGTCCAATACATTCCTCATATGAATAGGTTTAAACATATCATAAACCATAACATAATCGTATCACATAAAACATGCATAAAGGAAACATAACATTTCCACATTTCAATCACAAGATATCAATACAACACATTGATAAAAATTCTTTCAAAACCATTTTCAATACCAAAATAAAAGAAAGTTAAAACTTTGTATTTATTTTTCATTAAAAAAATGATGGCTTGTAGAGGAAGCCGAAACTCAAATAAAGGTCACGGTGGCGGAGAAGTCGTTGTTGCCGCATAAGTACGGAAATAAAAACATTCCCTTTTGTCGTTTAGAAAAACGCTTCGTATAAAAAGATTCCTTTTGAATAAACATAAACGTCAAAGGGGTTTATACACCGTATAAACGAAAATTGTGTATAAAACCAAATATGCCTCAATGAAAGGAGATTGAGACGAAGTCATTAAAAAGATAATTTTTAAAATAAAATAGATCTGTTATGTGTATTCACTATAGTTACACATAAAGAACATAAAAATACAAAATAGGACATAATAATATCATGACATAATTTTAAAGTAGGAGATTAACCCAAAGAATGGAAGTTGGGTTAAGAAATTCCCTTACCTTGCATCCTGTCCTGACTCGACCGTTCTTTAACCTAATGAATAATAAACCAGAGTTAATTTCTATTTACTTAAGAACCTTTTTCATGTTCATTATTCCATTTATATCACTTATTACCATGTTATGAACATTATTTAATTATTTAAGTTAATAATGGTCGTTTTGTCGATGTTTGGTACTTGAGTCAACAATAAACTTCTTATAATTACAAGTTGTTTATGTGGTAGAATATCCATTATCTCCAGAATTATATTCATGGTTTAGATATCATATATATCATATATACAGTATATACATTCATTCATAATGTCACGTAACATTTAGAGGTAAGAAATGAAATGCACCGTTCATGGAGACGGTAAGCCGTACGTACGCATGAACGCTACTTTCATTTCTATTTCGTATTTAATGGAATGAAATCATAATGATATAAATTTATAATATAATTACAGTATAATATAGTGTATAATACCATTTAATACATCCTTTATACATCCCACATATGGCATTAACGATTCAAATCACTTTGAGGGGGCGGTAGTCCGCACTTCCTAAAATGAAATTATCGCGTTTTACCCATAATGGAAATCATAAAGTATTCCATAAATGAGAAATACCGAAGCATAAGTAAAACATAAACATATTATATATCATATATAAAAATAGTGACATCTTAATGGCCACCTTTGAAGGTGTTATATGAGTGTTGAACAATCATCGTTTCGTGAGGTAAAAATTCGCCATCCACAGAAACTGTATGTTCTTTAACCATTAGATGTATGTGTGTGTAAGTGTAGATAGATTACTTCTTATAACAACATCCTAGTATATTGAGGATACTGGTGTTGTTACAAAATAAATGAATAAAAAGAGTTTAGGGGGTTGGAGAAGAAAAATAAAACAAAAGAACATTAGAAAAGACATTACCTCAAAATCGTGTAACTCTTTTTGATTTGAGCCAAAGGCTTCCTTGGGAAGAGTTCTGCCCAAAGTAAGGCTTCTAGGAGTAAGAGGGGGAAGTTGGGAGAGTATTTTGGAAGAGGTTTGCCGATCCAAATGGCTTGAAAGTGTAAATGAGGTGGGAGAGGTGGGGGCCTTTTATAAGTGGAGAGGAGGGGCTCTTTTGGAAAGATTGAAATGTTACATTATCACACAATGCTTTTTGGATTCTAAAGGTCCCACACATATATAATTCGTGGATAAGGTGATAAGGGTTCGAAATATACCCATCCAATAGTCTTTGGACAAGTGTAACCCGTGGATTTTACATTATCTTTTCATTTTATTTAAATCGTTAAATAATGAGGTCATCGCTGCATCACAATGATATCATAAATAATTTTATTTCTTTAATGTCTAAAAATTATAAAAAAAATACAATGATGTAGGAAATCTTTTGAGCTTTCTAATGAATATTTATAGTCAAAATTTGGACTTGTGTAACCCCACTTAAAAATTGCTTTAGTAAAACAACTCATGTTTGTGTCAATTTAATTTTAACATTAAATAAATATATATTAATGTCATTTTCCAACCAAAGTGGCTCCATGGGGTCCCCAAGTTGACCCATGGTTTTTCTTTGTCGTCCATGACTCATACAATAGGAGTAGGACAAGTGTCAAGCTCATCTCATATTATTAAAACATTATTTTTACCTTAAACTACACTAATTACCTCTAATCGCGATTAAGAACTTAAAAGTTACTATTCACCAAAAAATTATTTTGATCTCATTGAACCACATTTTACTTCTTAACGACAACCATGTATGTCGGATTTTTGAAAATCAAATCACAGAAGTGGTAATATTTCATTTAAACGAAAAATCAGTTATTTAACTACCACTTAGTGGTTTCACTATTCATAAAAAATTGAAGTTTTTCAGAATAAGGCCAAAATTTCACCCTAAGCTATAATTGATATTCCAAATTCAAAAATGATGTCTATTTTACAAAATTCCAAACATATAAGTTGCATTAATTAATTTTATAATTAATTCCCGTTGTTACGACAAATAGCGTGTTTTTAAGAAACAATTTATATCAAAAGATTGGCAATTGTTTATGTCCAATTTTAATGTTAAATTAATTGTAATGACCACCATTGGATAAAATGGTAAAAATATATTCTAATTATACCTTAAAACCACTAAATAGTATAATTTATCACAATAAATTATTTTGATTAAAAAAGTTGTTTTAAGTATTTTTCACTATTCATAAAAAATTAGAAGTTCTCAGAAAAATACCAAAAATTCAACATAGGCTAATTTCGACATTCTGAATCCAAAATTGAAGTCCATTTTGAAATATAAAATTTCTATAATTTTAAAAAGTGGTTATTACTATTCATAACGGCTACTTTGATTAGTCGCGGTGTTTTAGAACTCGAAGTTGCGTACAATGCAAGCTATTGCATTATTGAATGAGAAGCGTATCGTGGAAGCTCGGGGTGTTACAGGGTAAATGTACATTGGATTTATGGGTATATATATAGTAATATATGTGCATGCATGTGTGGGAGTTATTCATAAAAATATTCATGTGCCAAATTATTTTGGATTGATCCTATTTTCTTTAAGGTATGTTTCATTATAAAATTTTATTGTTTTGTAATTATAATATACTTGTTCCCTTTTGATTCACTTTTTATTCACATATAAACATATGTGGTAGCATTGTGTTTATTTGAACCCATTTTATTATTTCTTGGCCTTTGAATAAATGGTGGGTTTCATGATATCCTCATTTTACCATTTAAAATGGAATACTTATTCTTTCAATGATGGTTATAAGTTGCATTTGGATGTTTGACTTTTTTTAATGTCGGGGAACTGGTTTTAACCCAGTTTGGTATTATTTTTCTAAATGATAATTTAAAAAATGGAACTTTGTTTTAAATTGAAGTGTTTATCTTAAATGATTTAAAATTGTGGTTTTCAAAAATATTTCCCTTCTTTGATTGAAATGGGCATGTGGTTTGTCCCTTTTGAAAATTCAATGGTGTATTCATTAAAAGTGGTTTAATAGAAATCGATGGCTTTGAGACTCATTTTTTATTTCATGCATGAATCCCATGAATTTGTGGTTTGTTTTAAAATGTGTTTAAATATTTGGTGATAGTTCCATTGGAAATAGAAGGTTAGCTGCAACTTGTGGTAGAACTAGGTTTTAAAATTGGATTTTATATGTACTTCAGTTTTGATAAAAATTTCATTTAGGTTTTTCATTATTAAATCAATATGAACAATTGGCATCAGGATAAATGGGTTTTAAGTGGGACTCCTTCTATGTTGAATGGGTTTCATTTTTTTAATGGTTTTTATTGTTTTTATAATTTGAAAATGGAGTATATCATAGCAATATTTTGAAAATTTGTTTTCGTATTAATTTATCTTTTTTATTTTTATCATTTCATGTGACACTAGAAAATATTTTTCATATATATATATATATAAATATAAAATAAGACAGAAGTTAATTTTACAATGAAGGCACATTTTTAGAAATACATGTATCACTAACTTGCCTAGAGTTATAAGTAACAATAACTCGGTTTGCGTTGCAAGCAATATTGTCATGGCTTTAACTACACAACACACTGAAATGGAATATGTTACAAAGAATATCGTGTTTCTATGAAAAATTATTTTTTAGCTTTATCATATCCATTAAATCATTGTAATATTAATAGAAATAAGTAATTATAAAAATAATTGTAGGATTTTTTATATAAATAAAAAAAAGGTAATGAAAATTATAATTTTTAGTAATGTCCTTAAATATTTAAAAATAAAATTTTCTCGAATGAACACTTTTTCATGTACTAATGTAAATACTAAAAAAGTATTATTTGACACATATATGATTTTAATTTGATAAAAATACTTAATTCTATATTATAGAGTTCTGAAATTAGCATATGGTGATTTTTTGGGATTTTTCTGATAAACTTCATATCATGATGAATAGTAAAAATACTACATTTTACCAAATAAATGCCTTTTCGTTTAAATAATTATTAATTTTAAACTATATTATAAATTTTTTATGGTCATATTGGATCAATAATTAATTTATTAGTATAATTTAAATCATTATATAAAATTACAAATTTAAATTGAATATAAAAACTTAAAATCATTTGAACATTTTTCTACAATAAAAACCCATCATATTTTTCATCACAAAGATTAGTATTAATATTAGTAATCCCAAATATTTAAATTGATCTGAGAAAATGTATATACTTAATTTTAATCTGTATTATATTTAGTTTGTAATTATTTGATGTTACTTTTAGACAAAACAATATTCTTACAAGTGACAAAAAAATAATCACATCGACTGAGGTCAAATTAATATTAATTAAAGACTAAACCTTAATCATAGGGCTTCAATTATCCATTGAAATTTTATAAAGACAATTTTAGGGCCATATGTTGGTCTTAAAATATCATTTATTCATTTTTTTGGTTTGGTATGACTTTTTCAGGTAAGAAAATGTCTGCACCTAACGTGTTTAAAAAATTCCAAGTGAGTCCTTTTCCTTCCATAGAAAAGTCCACCACCACAACCTCATCTTCACACCACTCAAACCACATAGTTTCCACCAATAAATACCCAATTAATTTCTTAAAATACCTTCCTTTCTACTTGAAGATTCCATTTTGGACGAGACAATACAAGGAATCCTTTTGGCCGAAACCAAAAGAAATACTTGATTAAGTTGTATCGTCTTCTCTCAATATCCGTTATTTTATTTTCAATCTCTACCTCTTAAAAACTATTTATTCCAAGAGTGTATAAAAGAATCAATATCATAAATATACTAAGATTTTTTATGCTAGAGTTTTACTATCACTTACATACACCTTCATCTAATGGGTAATGAACATACTAATTATGTTTATGGTGAACTACCACTTCACTAAATGATGATTGTTCATTGATTACATTTCCACATATTGTAATTGAAATTACAAAGTAAAATACTTCTCTTTATGTTATATATTAAACTTATTGTGTCTATAATATTCTGATGCAATTTTATATCTCATATCTTTATGCATTATATTTTTTGTAAATATGCTAATTTTGTTTGATGAAAGGTGGACTACTGCCCCCACAACCTGATGTTTTTCATCCAATATCTACATTGAATGTATTATGAATGGATTTATTTAATATATATATTAAAATAATATATATTTAATAGTGATATATATATATATATTTTACATGATTTATTTTGACACGATAATTAAACGGAAATATCATTCATGTGTTTGTAGGACATATCATCTCCAAAAGTGATGTATTCCATTTCATAATTCTATATCATATGGATAATTATAATACAAATATTATTCTTATAAATTATATTTATATCATATTTTACACTATTGAAATCATGTTATAAATATAACGATCAAATATATAAAAAATAATGACACATTAGATAAAACAAATTAGATATTACACATAGTGAATCCTTAATATAGAATTGTTAACTAACAGATAATATAAACCTATAATCAAACCATATATGATTTTTTAAGTAATAATATGGTTATTTTAATATTTATAATAGTTTTATATTAATTATATCAGCGTTTTGAATGAGTATGAAAAAAGTCAAGGCATTAGCTAAGTGAATTTCATCTCACTTTTAATTTCCCTAAGATACATGCTTTAATCACCACACATTCCTTAGGTGTGGTGTTCATAATGCATAGGGATGTATTTTATTATTATTATTATTAAATTTAAGTTTATTTAAATATCTATTATATGATGATTATTTATTGGGGTTCAAGAATGAAAAGATACAAAATTAGTACAGTAGTTTTGTTTCAAATTTCCTTCTTTGAGACACATGTTCTATTAGGAACATATGTTATTTAATGAGGTGTATATGTTTACAATTTAAATTATATATAATTAATATAATTCTTTTTGAGAAATTTTTGGCTGCTTGTAATTTAATTTTCTTTCATGATGAGTATGATCATGAGTAACCAAGTGGTAAGTGTTTATTGAAACAACCTCATTGCTTTTGTAGACTGTTTATGTTTATGTTTCATTTGATGAATAATTATTATCCACATATTAGGAACTATCATAGTTTTTCTTATCCAACAGTTTTAAATGATATATTGATGTATTGGATCCATTTTTAGCTATTTGGAATATAATATATTCAATAATGTATTTTCATGAATGACTGACATAACTCACTCTTTGGTAAGAAATCTATGTTACATTAAAACCATGTATTCTAAAAACGGATTACAATAATACTTTACAAAAGTAAAAAGATCACTAAAAGATATTTTCACCATTTTTCTCTTTTACGAATGTTTTAAAGGGATCTTCTTGTCTATTTTAGAATGAGGAATTTTCTAACATTTTTACAATGCAAAAGGTATATTCTTTTTATCACAAACAACATGTACAGATTATCCAATGCTCAATTACATGATTTCTATTTTCATATTTAAGAGTTTAATTTTTTTAAATATATTTTTTAAATATATTTTTATTTATATCGTTTTAAAATGTTTTTGATGATTTTTTTATAAGATTTTATGAAAATATTTTTCAAATTGATTTATTTTTAAAAGATTGTTTCCCATTGAAGAATTGAAATTTACCTTATAAAATGATTTCAAAATATCATTCCAATTAAATTTCCATCTAATATATCATCCATAGATGTTACTTTTTACATTCCAATAAATGATCCGAATGAAACATTCATATTATTTTTATATTAATGTGTTACACTTAATGTTATGGTTTTTATGAAACATTATTTTCTTTCACAGATAAAATGTTTATGAAATAAATTTTTATTTATATGGATTTTATTTTGATTAAATGGTTATGAATCCTGAATCTTTTTCCATAGGATTTTATATGTTTATGTGTATATAATACCAATTTCATTTCAAGTGTTGAAATATAATTGATTTTTAATATTTGAACCATGTATGTATAATTTCCCTATGAGATACGTGGGACCAGTATCTACCTACAATGAATTGGGTACTGATAAGTTGAATATGAGTTTAGAGGGGAAATGAGCTATCTCCTAGGACAATAAAAATAAAAATAAAATGTTTGTAGAACAAGCCTAAAATTAATAGGGCACATGGGATGTATCCTATTCCTAAAAAAAGGAAGGTACATAGGTTGTAAACCATACCTAAATGTAAGAGGGTACATGGTTTGTATCCCAATATTGAAAACAAGGAGATAAATGGGTTTTATCCCACACCTAAAAGTAAGAGGGTACACAGGTTCTTAAAACATGCCCAAAGTAGGTACACAGGTAGTAGCCAATACATAACATGTTAAAAATGTATTGGTATGTACCCTTTAAATAAAATTTTCTACTATTATATGTATTCCAACAATTATATGATTTATTTTTGTGATACACCTTCATGGATTATGTTATCTATTTCTTTATTATTCATTACTTATGAAATTCTAATCATTATTAGGATATCTAATATGTAGGATTTTATCCTCAAATGTTTTGCACATTTTCCATACCATCTTTTTATAAGATTACACATTTTATTTTATTACCCTTACTGAGCAAAGAAACTCACCCATTTACTATGTTTCCATTCCCTGGGGTATTATGAATGATTTAAGGAATAATTACTAGATTTGGAGATCTTTATGATAGATGTTGACGGTCTCTCACTCGGATAGATTATTTTTTCATTTGATTCTAATGACACTAAACTATAATGGTACTCAGTCTTGTATGATTGTAATGTAATGAAAATTCATCTAAAATTATGTAATATCCCGATATGTAATTCATGGGTCACTATATGAAGTTTCACTTGACTTATGTGGTTTTACTTCAAAGAGTTTATAGATCCCTTGGTAATTGTGTTCAAGATTTCAGATTGATATTATATAGGAATTTATATTTTTATATTATATGAGTGAATTCATAGATGGAACTTGTGATGTGATTTTTATTTCCCCTTGTTAAACCCTATTATATGTAGATTATTAATTTTTAGTTCATGTGATCGATGAATGTGATGTTATATGTGGTTGTGCTTTTGGTCTCTCCATGTTGTAAATTTGAGAGCCTTTGCTGCAGAATTAAATATTTAGTTAGAAATAGATAAATTGAAACCCTCATGACCCCAGTGGGATGCATTCGGGATGTTGGGTTTTGGATATATACTACCCATGGGGTTTTTTGTTTTCATAAACAATGGTTCCGATTGTAAAATTTACAAATTGTTGCCCTTAAGGGGTTAAACATAGGTTTTTTATTTTTAACATGTTAACAAGGGTTTATCAAAGGAAATTGTGAGATTTTGGTTTAGCTAGTTGATAGGGATAAGCAATGAAATTGATTATAATTATAAGTATTTAATATCATGGAATGGGAGGGTGTTTATTAAAATATTAATGGGCTAATGAGAAATGATTTTCTAATTATAACAATATCATGGGTTATGGAAGGAGAATAAATTACATTTTCAAGAATTAGGAATTGTGGATATTATGTTATTGAAACAAAATTGTTTGGGATGTGATAAATGATTAGGTATGGTCATACATATATTCCAATTTTTGGTTGGACTCACAAATTGATGCTCTATGCTTTCTATCCATGGATTAATGTGTTTAAGAGGTTTAATTGATTCTATAATCCACATTGATTCATCATTTTTAGGGGGAAAGAATGATTCTTGTGAATATTTGGATATAGACGTAACATTACATATATATTATGTTAGAGTTTGTGTCCTAAGAGCCAACTATTTATACATTCATTACATGAATGTACACTAGTTATATATTTTTCATTCTTTTGCATGACTATAATATAAAAATGTCCTAGAATATTTGTTACATTAATAAGGTCATGGTAGATCCCTACTATAATAAGAACACTGTAATTCTATATCAATATTCTTAAATAATGTTATATGGTTGGATGACATACTATTATAGGACACATAGTATACAAACCATCATGTGTGAGTACACATATGAAGATGATAATCTATATCATGGAGTTCGCACATGGTAATATCCATGATGGGAGACGATGAGAACAGACCTTCCAGTAGTAATTCCACATGTATTGGTGTCATCAGACATTTCTATATATGAACATATGAAATGTTACTTAGACTGGAAGAATATCATTAACTCATGTTAGACTCACGCACATAGAATTGATGGTGAAAACTATCATGAAGACATTTGGTAGGAAGTAGGGTGTGTTGGTGCATCCCAAATGACATATTGCTAATGGATAAGTCATGGAAGGATTTTCCCCATCAATATTTAGGGAAGTAGATATCTCACGCCCTTATATGAAATAGAACTATCGACCAAATTCCATGGCAATGGTGTTATGATGAGTTTATCTATGGAAGTCAAAGAATGATGGATCAAGCATATATGTTTATGACACTGCCAGGAAACCTTCTTGATGATATATTGAGGAAATTTGATTAAATTAAATGATAAGAGTTCATATGAGGTGACATGTCAATGCAATGTCAACTTCTTTCTCTTGGGTGCCTTGACACGTTGCTAGATAGTAATCCTGTACTTTAGGAAAGCCCGCCTAATGCCAACCAGAAAGAGGCCTAGAGGGTCACACACTATGTGTATACAAGTATCTCAAGTAGAATAAATATAATTCCTGTATGAGGTTTAATAATTATTCATGGAATCCTATATCTTTTTAATGTTGGAGGAAGAATAAAATTAAAAAAACATATAAACGATGTGTACATTGAATGTACTCACCATGTAGTTTTCATTTTGGAATAGAAATGAAAAAAGAGTACACTCTGTGTATTAATGATTTCATGTTGTGTAGTTTTTCCAGTTGGTATTCTGAGGAAATAATATCATTTTCTTAAATTATATTTATTATAATCATCTTGGGAACATGTCAAGGAATTAATGAATCGACATGGGGGTTTTCAATAAGAGTTAATGAAATAAATAAAATGTTTAACGTTTTTATTTATTGTCATAACCCTATAACCTCAAACATGATTATAAATATCTTCAAAACACCAACACTTTTCACTAATCATTGTGAACCACAATTCTGGAGGATTCTCTCATGACTGAAAGAACTCCTTCCTCCTAGAACGCTCTCAAAACCGAGATAGATCCTCCTCCATCAAATCAAGGTGATCTAAGGCAGACAACAAAAGAAAAGGCTTCTCCATGCTAGCACACGGAGACTCCTTTGGCGATTTCCAAATATACGTGTTCCACATGTGGATCACCTCTAGATGAAATCTACACATGGATTCTGCGATGCAACAACGAATCACATCGGATAATGAATAAAAATATCAACGAAGGAAGAACACAATCAAAGGTACTTCTTGTCAATTAATTATATTAATTATAATCAACATATGATGATCCTCCATTGTGGTTCCAAGACTATTCTTCATCTTTGTCTATTTCTGTGATTCAATGAATGGAGTATGGCATTTATCGTCGTATTGATCCCAGATTGATCATTGCTATTGAAAAAAGGTCAAGTGGGAACATCCACCCACGAGCATCTGCTACGCCCGGGAACATGAAGTTGAATCATAAGAGTCACAACATTGATTATAGTTATTTAATTTTCATTGATAGTTTATGAATTTATATTTGATTCAATTGATGATAAATTGTTCTATAAAAATTATTGAACAAGATCTATTATTCCACCTTTGTATCTCAATTCAAATCACAGAAACAACAATTTAATTTTAATTTTGATTAAAATAAAAACAAGGAACTCATCCAGAGGAGAAACTCATTCCGTCTTTACTACAAAGGAATACACGCCGTGTAGTGAAATCTACACGCTGTATAGTTTTGTTCAACGAACCGGTACTGTTCTTCCAAACCACACCGTGTGAATTGAGCATACCTTTGTTTTTTTAATACACTTTGTTGACTAGAAAAAAACATCATGTGTAAACTGGAATACACGACATGTATGTTGAATCAACACTCCATGTAGTCCGATCTTGCCTAGGTGAAACAGTGTACATGTAGAAGTTGTGTAACCGTGTAAATGGGATTTCCAGGATGCTAACCTCGTAACAAGAAAGTACATGTTGTGTTAGATTAATCTACATGTTGTGTACTCCAAAATTTCCAAAGTACAAAAAACATTCCAAAGCCCCTGGAGTGTACTTTGGATAAAGGTTGAAAAAATTAAAGTCATGTTATATAGCCTACATGCCGTGTGGTTTCCAGAAATTGAATTTCACCAGGTTTCCACCAAAGTACCAAGACCCATACCCGGAATATGGATGAGAATAATATCAAACAAATTCAGAATGGAATTTAAGATAATGAATTGATTAATTATAAGATCATAATTATCTGAATTCAAGAGAAACATATCTTGAATAAAAGAAGGATGAAATGAATATTAATACTAAATATGCATAAATGTCGTTTAATGATATGGATGATCATGAACTATACCAAAGACACTTTTTGTGTGTATGGTATCATTAAAATTTCCTAAATATAATATTGTTGGCTTGTGGGCCTTCTTCCAATAAAATATAGGTCATGCGTGCCCATGGTTTCATTAATGTAAACCCATTATAATAGTGGATCTCTCAAGCCAGTGGAGGGAGTTCAAAATCCAAAGCTGAGGAAAAACCAACCCAATAAGATACAAAGGTGGACAGGTGGGAGATTCAAAACACGAACCATCAGGATCAAGTTGTTTTTTCCTAGGTTAGAGTTAGCTTATCAAAACCGCTAGATAATCTAACCAATAAAAGCTCATGATCATTCCATCTTATTGTATTTCTGTCTGATTTCATAGATTATTTATTATATATGTGTTGTCGTGATCACATAGTTAATGAAAAAAAAATCATGCAAAGATGAAATAAAATAAAAACCGTACTATGCGTAAACATTATCAGAAAATTGTTATTCACTTAAGCAATCATCACATTATATTAAAAATAATGTGATAATGTGAAAATATGCATAATGTATTAAAATCCCTCAAATACTATATTAAGTAAGACCAATACTTCCGTTACATGATTAATGGAAAGACTCAATAAAACTATGCATTTGACCAACCCTTGATGGAAAACTTACTTTAATAAATGATGATCTTAGCAATGTTTGGGGTTGACATAACCATTTTAAATCAAGAAGAGTAGCCCTTTCTAAACTTTTTGTAACATGGAGGCAAGTGTTGAAGAAATCCAAGTCTGGATTTCAGTATTGGGGAGTCCACTCAACAAATCAAGGAATTGGAAGCTCACAGTTGGCAAAGTTTTTCCTATCGAAATACCATTAAATAGCTTTACCAACCCTAGTTGGGGTTATGCGAAGTGGAATATGGATCCTTTCCACTAGAATTTCATAAAAACTAGGAATTCGATGTTAAATGGTGGGGGACATTGGGACATGATAAAATAGTGGGAGAATTATTAAATTCATTTATTATTTATCTTAAAATGTAATCAAAAGGTACTGATAAATCTTATATTTTAATTTGTAGAATCAATATCACAATCATGTCGACCACATTTTCTCTGCAATCAATTCTAGATAATGACAATATCATCACCGACAGTAACGTCCATGAATGGTATAGGTGCCGTTGGGTTACCCTATGTAATGAATGAATGCTTTATGTGATGGAGTCCTCACTTCCTGATTCTCCTACCCAAGGGGCGAGTGATGAAGATTTTTTGGTCTATGACCATCATTTGAACAATGAACTCGACATTCATTGTTTGATGTTGTCATCAATTTCTAGTGATCTCATGATGTCTCATGAAGACATTGATTCCTATAGCATGATCGAGCACCACTTTTGTCTATACCTGAAGAGAGAAATAGAAGAAATGTTTGAGATATTCAAAGCTCTATTTCAGAGCAAGCTTGGAGATGGTTCCCCAGCTAGGACTCATGTAGTCAAGATCATTGGATACATTGAGCGCTTAGAGTTTCCTGGGTTTAAAATCCCCGAAGAATGGGGTCTCGATATAATTCTTGCATGACTCCCCCATAGCTTCTCTGAATTTGTTGTAAATTTAATCATAAACAACATTGAGATGTATCTATCTGATCTTATTATCCCCATTAACCAATTGGACAATGATATGAAGTGTGAAAATCCTTCTATCCTTATGGTCAATAAAAGGAAAGAGAAGGCGAAGATCTTTATGCCCTAAAATTCATCAAGGTGTCCAAGAAGAGGAATATCAAAGGGGACGCAAGTGAATAGGGGGTTGTTTGTTTTGCATGTGGCAAGAAGGGCCAATGGAAGAAAACTGCACCCAAACAAGGAAGCATGGGGAAGCTTCAGGTGCATTTGTTATCAAATTAAATCTATCTATTTTTACCAATTCAGTATTATATACTTCTTGTGGTCCTCACATCTGTATCCAAATATAGGTTTTGAGTAGATTCAGAATGTTCGACCGAGGCGAGGTGGATCTGTGAGAAACCATCGAAGCAAGACTCGATGCTGTAGTTGTCAGTGACTGCCATATCACATTGCCTACTGGGATGGTCTTGGTATTAAAAAAATATTATTGTGTACCCTCTGTAACAAAAAACATTATTTCAATATCTAGATTAGATACTGCTGGATTCATCATCATGTTTAGAAATTAATGATGCTACTTTTATAAAGATAGCATTTTTTGGTAGGGCACATTTATATAATGTCCTTAATGTGTTAGACTACACAAACCAAGTAATTTCAATCGATGACAAAGTTAATTCGCATGAATCATACCATAACCCACATTGGCATCACTGGCTAGGTCATGTCAATGAGAAATGTTTTACGAAATTAAATCAATATGGGTATTTAGATTATTTCAAACTAAAACCACTTGGTGTATGTCATGCATGTCTACAAGGCTAAATGACCAAAGCCCGATTTAGTGGGAAAGGTGAAAGGGATAAAGAGCTTCTATAATTAATTCCAATAGATGTGTGTGGACCATTTCTAGTTGAAGTAAGGGGTGGGTTCTTGAACATCATAACTTTTACTGATGAATTTACTATATATGGATATATTTACTCAATGAGGTATAATTCAAATTCTTTTGATCGGTTCAAAGAAGACAATAATGAAGTTGAGTGCTAGCTTGGTAAGATCATTAAGAAACTCCGCTCATACTGAGTGGAAGAATATATTAATCAGGACTTCATTGATTTCTTATGGGATTTTGGGATTCTATCTCAAATCACTTCTCCTTACACACATTAGTGGAATGGTGTAAGTGAAAGGATAAACCCCAACCTATTGGACATGGTGTGATCAATGATGAGTCATGCATGTCTTCCATTATCCTTTGGTGGATATGCATTAGAAACAGAAACACACATACTAAACCAAGTACCAACTAAATCTATAAATGGTATTCCAAACGAGTTATAGGGTGGAAGTAAAGCCACGTTATCAAATTTACATGTGTGGGGGAGTGAAGAATTTGTTATGGCCTCTTTAGGTAACAAAATTTCACCTCTAGGAACAATGTTTACTTTATAGGATATCCTATGGAAACAAGGGGATATTGTCTATAGAACCCCCCCAGATAAAATGGTTTTAGTGGAAAGACAAACCATATTCTCTAAGAGGGATCACATATCTAAAAGAGGTAGTGAGAGCGAGATAGACATCGATGAGGTCAAGGCTCAAGTTACACATCAGTGGGTACAAGAACAGATTCCACAAAGCCCAGTTGAAGAACAATCTATTCTAGAGAAACAAGAACTGTATACGAGCATGAGAGAGGTGAGAGAACCAAAATGATATGGTTTTATTGTCACCAAGGATGGTGAATTATTATTGGTTGACAATGATGAACCTCTTACCAACATGGAAGAAGTTGAAGGAATAGAAATTTCCAAGTGGCAAGAATCCCTGAATTTTGAAATGGATTCCATGTACTAAAACCATGTATGGATTTTGGTAGATCCCCCAGTTGATTTGAACCATGTTGGTAATAAATGGGTATTCAAGAAGAAATTGGACTTGGAGGGACAAGTCACACATATAAGTCACGATTGTTTGCAAACAGTTTTAAACAACATCATGGAATTGACTATGACGAAACCTTTTCACCAGTTGCGATGCCAAAATCCATCAGAATCCTATTTGGTCATTGCCGCTTACCATGAATCTGAAATTTGGAAAATGGAGGTCAAAAAAGCATTCCTTAAAGGGAAACTCTAGGAAGATGTCTATATGACACAACCTGAAGGGTTTGTGAATCCAATGGATTCTTACAAGGTATGCAAGCTGCAGAAATCCATTTATGGATTAATGAAAGCATCAAGGACATGGAACATTCATTTTGATTAATCCATAACCGAATTTGGATTTGTTAACAATGAATGTGAGAGTTGTTCCTCAAAAAGGTTTACAGGATGTGCATTTGTTTTTTTAATAGTAAATGTTGATGACATTTTACTAATTGGAAACAAAGTACCGGTCGTACAGTTAGTTAAGGCATGGTTGGATAAATTCTTCTATATGAAAGAGTTGGGAGAGGCAACATATATTCTTGGGATCAAGATCTATCGTGATACGTCCAATAAAATGTTGGGCCCATGTCAAGGTACATACATTGACAAGATACTTAAGAGAGTCAGTATGGAACAGTCCAAGAGGGGATTGTTTCTAGTGTCACATGGAATTCATCATTCCAAGAAAATGTGTCATAAGACACCTGATGAATGAAAGAAAATGGAAAGGATCCCTTACGCATTCGTGATTGGTTCAGTAATGTATGATATGCAATGTACAAGGCTAGATTTTTCTTACACATTATGTGTGGTAGGAATATATCAAGAGGATCAAAGATACTGTTATTGGATGGAAGTCAAGAATATCCTTAATTATCTGAGGCGTACAAAAGATATGTTCATGGATTATTGAGAAGATGAGGAAAAAGACATCAGAAGAAATATAGATTGTAGTTTCCAGACTAATCAAGAATTCATGAAGTCGTAGAGTAGATACATCATCAGTTTGAATGGAGGTGCAGTGAGATGGAAGAGCTCAAATCAAGGTGCGGTTGAAGATTATACAACAGTGTCCGAGAATGTCGCAGCCTCTGAGGTAGCTAAATAAGCAGTATGGATACAATGATTTGTCCATGTGTTGGATGTAGTACCTAGTAGTAAAGATCCTATCATACTCGATTGTGATAATTCAACAGTGGTGGCACTTAGAAAAGATCCCAGGACAAATCAGTGGACAAAGCACATATTTCGGATGTATCTTCTCTTAAGGGATTTTTCTCAGAGAGGAGAAGTTGTAGTGAGCAATATTTCCACAGAAGGCAATGTGGAGTACCCATGGAATAATGCTTTGACTCGGTAGAATCACGATCATCATGTGTGGTCTAGCAGACTAAAAGTCATAGGCAGTTGGCACTAGTCCAATTGCTAGTTTGTTAGAGTTGGTGTCCTGAGAACCAACCGTTTATACATTGATTACATGAATGTAGACTTATTATATATTGTTCATTTTTCTGAATGACTATAATATAGTAATGTCCTTGAATACATGTTGCATTAATATGGTCATGGTAGATCCCCGCTATGATGAGAACCTTGAAATGATATAACAATATTCTTAAATAACGTTTTACGGTTGGCTGACATACTATGGTAGGACACATAGTATACAGACTGTCATGTGCGAGTACATGTAAGAAGACGAGACTCTCTCTCATAGAGTTTTCACTTGGTAGTATCCATGATGATAGATTATTAAAATAGACCTGCTATAAGTAATTTTTCATGTCTTGGTGTCATCAGAAATTTCTATCTACGAGCGTGTGTAATACTCCTTAGATTGGAAGATTATCATTAACTCATGTCATGACTTGTGCACTTTAATTTTTTGATGATTACCGTCATGAAGATTGTTGGCGGGAAGTTGGGTACGTTGGGTGCCTCACGAATGATATGTTGTTAATGGATATGTCAAGGAAGGATTTTTCCCTTCCATATTTATGGAAGTAGATATCTTGGGCCCTTTGATTAAAATAAAACTATCTCCCAAATTCCTTGGCCATGGTGTCACGACGAGTTTATTTCCAGAATTGAAATAATGATGAATCAGGAATATAGGTTTATGAAACATTAATGAAACCTTCTTGATGAAATATTGAGATAAATGGATTAAATTACATCATAAGCATTCGTTTGAGATGAAAATTCAATGTGGCATCAAAATCTTTCGCTTGGGGTACCTTGACCTATTGCTAGACAGTAATTTTGGAATTTAGGCATGACCACAAAATTCAAACAAGGAAGAGGCCTGGAGGGTCACAAACTATGTGTATCCAAGTCTCTCAAGTAGGATAATGATTATTCCTGTATGTGGTTAAATAATTATTAGAGTAAGCCTAAATAGTTTTAATATTTGATGAAGAATAAAATGAAAAAAAAAATATATACATGTTGTGTACATTAAATGTAAATGCCTTGTAGTTTTCATTTTGGAAAGGAAATGAAAAATTTGTACACTCCGTGTATTAATGATTACACACCGAGTAGTCTCTCCAGTCGGGATTTTGAGGAAATAATATCATTTTATTAAATGATACTTATTATAATCAGTGTGGGCACATGTCATGAAATTATTGATTCAACATGGGGGTTTTCAATAAGAATTAATGAAATTAATAAAATGCATAACGCGTTTATTTATTGTCAAAACTCTATAACCACAAAACTGATAATAAATATCCTTACAACTGCAAAACATTTCACTATACATTGTGGAAACAATTTAGAGAATTCACTCAAGGATGAAATAACTCCTTCCTACAAGAATGCTTTCATGACCGAGAAAGATCCGCCTCCATCATATCATGGTGATCTTAGGCACAAAAAACATGTAATGGCTTTTCCATGCTAGAACTCAGAGATTCCTTTGGCAATGTCCAAAGATACGTGGTGCATGCATGGATCACCACTAGATGAAGTCTACACATGGATTATGCGACGCAATGACGAATCACATAAGTACGTGATCAGAAATATCAATGAAGAAATAACGACATAAAAGGTACTTCTTTTCAATTAATTTAATTAAATATAATCAACCTGTGATGTTCCATATTTGTCGTTCCAGGACTATTCTTCATCTTTTTCAATTTCTGTGACTCAATCCGTGGAGTCTGGTGTTTATCGTCGTAATGATCCTGGATTGATCATTATTAATAACAAAAGGTCATGTAGGAACATACACCCACGAGCTTTCACTACGCCTAGGACCATCAGATTATTATATGGGCAGATATGGCATTTTGAGTCTCATTTGGATTTAGGGACATATTCTTTGTGTTTTCTGACTTGAGACCTAGTGGTTTTGATGGCCATACATGTTGTTTCAGTTCCCTTGACATTTTTAATGCCTGTATGGGAATCCCTTTTCCTAGATGTATTTTTTAGTTACAACATTTAAATTATGTATTAAAATATTTTATATAAATTTATTTCATTCAGTATGTGTTGATAAGTAGGTCCTTTTCCATGACATTCTAGATATATGAGAATGTTTTTACTCAGTGTCCAATGGTATTTATTTAGAACTTGTCAGAAATTTTTTTAATGTGATTATTTTCATTTAAATAAATCAACTGGGATTTTTGAAGAATTATAATGGTGTGATTTTTTGACCAATCTTAGTCTTTTGGATTTATTTTAAAAATGCATGGGTCTGGTTTGGAAAAAATTAAGGGAAAAATGATTTTCTAGGTAGAAATTAGGGTCAATATTCTTTTTGCAGGTTTTAAACATTATGATATTTGGTTATTCAAAAGAATGGGGATTTAAAAGAGGAATTGGTATCTCTTTGAATTGGCATGAATATTATTTATTTCTCGGGATGGAAGGCTTCATGCGTTGATATTTTTGGTTTTTCGTTGTTTATGGCTAGGGAAATTCTATCCATTTAACTAGTTGGTTGCTTTTGAATATTTACTCACATTTCTACATATAAATCTGATCCAGTAATGTGTGTTGGATTTAATTAATAAAATAATGTGAGTTTCAAAGGGTCTTCTATATTATCTATTTGTTTGAAATATCTCAATATAAAAATGTGATTAATTTTTAATGCATGATGTCAAGAGGAAAATGATTTGTTTTACATAGAAGTAGTTTATAGATAAGAATTTTTTCTTTAATAACATTATCTATGTAAATCCTAATTTCTATATTTAGTTACAAACTAGAATTTAATATTATCATTAGGATACATAATTCATAGATTCAGCGAGTTATGGTGACATACTCAGCTTTTAGCTCATGCATATATAATTCCAGTATCTTAGTTGGATTCTATTATTATCATTATGGAAGATATAGGGGAGAGGTGGGTTGAAATGTTTGTGTCTCAACATGTCTTGGTTAGTTTTTCCTTTTTTTTCTTGGTGTGGGAGGATATTTTGTTATATTGTTCTATTATAGCCTGCTTATGAGATTATATATATTTTGTAGTTACTGTATTTATATAATTTATTTTAATTTAACTCAATTATGGGATTAATCATTCTTCAATATTTTATGATGATTCATAGGGGCTAGTCACTGGCCTATAGGATTGGGAATGCCCATCGACCCTTGTGGAGAATCGGATTAGTAGACTGGTAGAATGGAATCACGAGATGGTTCGTTACATTGAAAATATGATATTTTATAAATTACATTTTAATAATGGGTAACGAAATTCCCATATAATATATTATGATAAGATTTCATTCTAAATTGATATCTATGACAAAAAAATTATCCCAAGTATGTTGATGTGGGTGTAATCATCCTAATGTTTGTTAATATTATTTTAATACATTCAATGGTATACATTATGTGACATATATATCCCACCACATCAATATAAAATATATTTCATCATAAGATTCATGATTTTCATGAAAAAATATGATTAATTTTTTTTTGTTTTTTATGTGAATTAATACCCTCCTTACATATCCTAATATCCATCACATTATCCCCAACTATATACTATGTTTTTATTTTTTCGATGGAATCATGTCTATGTTGGTAAACTACATCAAAAATTTATAAAATATATTTTTCATCACCACAACTCATGAATATATATATAGTTATGGAATTTAAATGTTTAAAATGTATTTATGACAAAATTATTCTTATTTAACTTTTGGATGACACACAATTTCATTCATATCATTCTTTTGTCATGTAATAATGTTGCTCGTGCATGTGGTGGACTATCGTCTCCTAAAGTTATGTGATTCATTATTCACATATGAATTAAATAGAAGGTAATAAGGATAGGTTTTATGAAAATATGTTATATATATGAAATAATATTTATTCTAGAATGGTGTGTATTTTTTACATTTTATTTGTTTCATGCATCGAGAAATTGAAACAACGTTTATGCATATATTTGACCTACCTTCACTATGACTAGTGTAATTTATTTTATATCTATATTTTGAATGGATTAATATAAATATATATATAAATAATGAATATGATACCTATTTAATATTTATAATTCTATATATGTTGTATCCATGATAAATATAATTGAAAAAATATCAAACCAAAACAATCTTGAAAAAAGAAGAAGTTATTAACTAAAAGGTGATTTTAAAAATGATTTATAAATTAAAATGTAATAAAAGGTCATAAGTAATTTTTATATGGTATGATAAAAAAAATTAAGGATCATTAAGAAATATTAAATATTTTTTTACTTATTTTATTTTATATTTTATTATGTAAAAGTAGTTCGAGACTTAAGGTAATAGATTTTAATTCTATAATCTATTTCTTGGAGAAATATTCCTTATTCAGCACTCGTTTGTGGTTCATTGTGGTATAGACTATGTAATTGGAATTTTTTACCCATAATATAATTTTTTTGTCATATATATTGTTTGATTTGATTTTATCCTTCAATGGTTCCTAATATTAAAAAATTTCTAAATGTTTAAACGATTTTGATCACAGATTTATATCAATGGGGAAAATTCCTAATTCTCAGTTTTTTTGTGTAGTGTTAATACTATAAATGAATATCTATTATTATAACTCTAATTAATTTTTTGTGTATTTAAATGTATGTATAGTTTTCATTCATTTGTGGGTATTAAGAATCAAAAATTATTAAAGTGATTTGGGTTTGATGTAACATTCTCATTTTGGTTGAGATTGTTTATGATTATACACCCAATAATGATATATTATTATATATCTCTCTAGAAACATATATATTTATTTCATATTCGGTTATTCATTAGTAGTTAATATTTTATATTGATATTACTCTAAAAATATTCGAAATAATTGTAAATTTATTTTATGGAAAATCCACTTCATTTAAATATTTTGTTGAAAATTATTTTTTCCCATGCCCATTTTATCAAAAAAAATTACGAAGATAATTTTTTTACTATATTCCAAGGATTTATGAAGTAAATTATTTCCCATGTTTGAATTTACACAGATTTTTTTTAAATAATCCTTTATGTCATTTTTTAAATAGGACCCATTTTCATTTAGCCAAAAATCTCAAACTATTATTATTTTTAATTTTTATGAAGTGATTGTTATTTCCCACCACCATGAATTAAAAATGTTTTAATTCATCATTTTTATGATTCCAATGATATTTCAATGAAAATAAGTTCCTATTTTTTTCATCATTTTTCTGTTTAATTTTTGTATATTAATGTATAAGAAAAATGTTTCTCTTGAAATATCATATGTGATATTTCAAAAATTATTTTCTATCTAATATGAAATATTTTGTGACACATAATATTTACTGACAGTATGTTCCAATGATACAATAATTATTCATTTTCTAGATGGTTAATTATTATTTTGGAGATATTTATATAAAATACATTAATTATAAATGATTTATGGTATTTTTAATTGAAATTGTTATTACGATAATTATATCCTTTAAATGGGTTATTCTATTCTGAAATTTTTATGAACCCCATTTCCTTTCATTTGATTTTACTATGATGAAATATTTATTAAACCCATTTTTTATATATATTTTTTTGATGATGACTACATTATGATAATGTGGAGTTCAAATTATCTATCATCTGATTGGTGGGACATATATCTCCCTATAATGCATTGGGTATTTTTTATATCTAATGAGATAACAATGAGAAATAATCAAATGTTCTTTATCCTGTATTGGTAATATGACAGTATGCTTGATCCACTCTAGGAAATAGATGATGGAATGTGATGCATTATGAAATGGGAAAGAGAGGTTCAGTCTAGTTCCATTATAATTTCATTATCTCTGATGTTAATATTCATAAATACAAAGGATTCAACACATATAATAGTCCCACACATATATAACAATAACATAAAGATAATGATTTATTTTTGATTATTTAACACTTTTATGGTTCTTTTATGATAATAAAATAATGTTTTATTCAATGGAATGTGTTTATTATCAATGATATATTATTTATAAATATTTTAATTCAAAATCAAAATCTCAAACCCTTACTATTATACAATGAGTTCATAAGATCATCAGTTTATATCTTCTATGTTTACCCTTACTGGTCATCTGTGATCACACATTCTTAGGCTTCATTTCTCCAAATTAAGAAGATATTTTTATGTTCGTTATATCAATGATTTTTAAAAAATGAATGATATTTATGGAAGATATTTAAGTAAATTAATTAAATAATTTTATAGTGTATCTGTAATCTAAAATAACCATGAATTCTAAAGTCCGTTGGCATTTATTTTAAAATACTATTGAATAAAAATATATTATGATGTAATATAAATGTATTAAAATCCTTGATCATTTATTTTTGTATCATAGGAATGGTTTTGTTAATAATTATATAATTATATGAGAAAACTGTAGAGAGAAGCCCTAGGATATGTGGAAAGATAAATGAATTTATATGAATATGTACTTTAATTGGGGTAAATTATAGAGTAAGTGGTTTACAATAAAATAAAGCACATTCTGAATAAGACATGTTAATGTGGATCTAATGTAGTTGTGACTAGGGGTGATAAATATAAAATGAAGCATTCTGTTGGACTCAATCATTACTTATTGCATGACAACAATCCTTGCAACAGAACCAATTAATCACTCATAAGGGATATGATTTCAAAATTCACAATCCATTTATGAACTACCATGGAGGTTTTGAATTTAATACTAGAATCCATGAAGTTAGATAAAAATAAGCTTTCATATATTGAAAATAACTTTTCATCATATAGATATCATATAAATGATTTATCACTTTCATAAAATATTCGTGATGGTTATGAATAACATTTTGGATATACATAATTATTTCAAATAGAACTATGATATTGGGGTGAGGAATTGTATACTCAAATATCGATGTATCCTAATTGGGTATAGGTTAATAATTTTTTATATCATTTAAAAAATCTATGAATTATAATATCAATAACGAATTATTATATATTTAATTATTTATGAAAAAATTAATTGTATGCTTTTGTCATGTCTGATCTATGTGTCCTCTCTTGTAAAATATTATCATAATTGGAATCCTACAAATTATTTGTTTCTCGCTTAGGTTGAATTTTATGGTATCTTATGAATGGATTTTATTTATATATATAAATCCCAAATAAATAGACAATTAAGGGAATTCATGTTTTATATTCCAGTAAAACCTATGATCATCAGTCATTTTGATTATAAATATTATCTTACAACGAATTTCACATAAATTTATGGTCCATGATTCAAATTAAAAAGGATTATTTCTTATAAATGGTTTATTATAAAATCAACATATAATAAATTCTTACTTTTTTTGTGTTTTAATTTTTTTCTAACAGATTTTCAATGAAAACAACCATAAAACAATGTACATTTTTCAATAAAACTCATTCATAGTACCAAAGATATTTCTATGTATCCCTGTAGAATGGCACAATAATAGTTGAATGATTTGAAGAAGACTCTATAAAATAATCTTAAAAATTGATTCACTCATAAATGTGTGTCACCATTAGGTTCACAAGTTCTTTTTAGGAAGATTAGATATAGATTGATGTGACACTCCATTGATTACTGATTATTGAACCAGATTACAATCAGGAACTTGTCTCATCTACCCAATATTTATGAAATCATTGATCAAATTATCAAATATCACTACATTTCCATGATATTTTTTATTCCAGGGGTCATATAATTTTAGTCCTGAAGGATGATATCCCAATATATAATATTATACGTACCTTAATAAAAATAAATATACATACGGATGCCATTTGGTCATACTAATTCCCCGAAAATAATTAAGGAATTAATATATAGAGTGTTTATATATTACCATAGAAATTTTAATGATGATATTATAGAGATTAAGGTTATCAATGAAATCGGAAAGGAAATACATGAAATTATCTTGTGATTTGTGCATAGGACCGAAGGAAGGATAATTTTTTTAAAATATTTATGATGTGTCAATTTTGGGTTGAAAAGGATTCATTATTTTGTCATATAATGTCAATGTGGGTATTTTTAGTGGATACATCAAGGGAAGAGGATATTGAATGATGGAATAGACCAACAATACCGACTAAGACTCTTATTTTTTGGGTTTATATTGTCATTATCAATTGTTTCTGATTATTTACCATGAATATCTAATCCACTCATCCTGATAACATCGAAAAGATCCAAGTTTATATAGACATATGATATAAAGGAATATATAAATGAACTGAATGTAATTCTACAAATTGAAGTAGTTCATAAATTAAATTATAATGGAGATGGGTATGTTAAATGTTGTGATTCATCAATAAAGGGAGATGGATTTATTCTTATGAATAATGATATTGTGATAGCTTATACCTCACTAAAATTTAATTTTAATTAGAAAAATTACCCAAATCATGGTATAGAGTAATATTTAGTAATTAATAAACTATGTATATATATGCATTATCATTATAGAGAAAAATGTTGTATATACACTTATTAAAAAATTTAAATGTATATATTCACATTGAAATATTGGAATATGAAAATGAGAAGATGATTGGAGATGATTAAAAATTATAACATATCAACACACTTCCACCATAAGAAATAAAGAAAGTTGAAGATTCATTGAGTTGAAAAGAAAATTAGAGTTTTTTAATGATGAAGAAAAGAAATGATCTAATATATATGGATTTTGAAAAGGAGGGATCTTGTTGTCCCAATGGAATGAGAGAAATATTTTCTTTCTCAAAAAAGTGGTCAACCATCTAACAATGTGAGGATAACCTTTTTTCAAATATATGATATGGTACTACAAAATAAAGAGATAAATGTTACTATGATTAAAATTTAATGTTTTAGGATGATAATATTTTGAATCATATATACTTTTTATCCATAATGGAATATAATAATGATCTGTTCTGTGAGGCTCATTTATTTTAACTTTCTATTCATCATGGAAGTATGAAGGCATTTTGATATTTGAATGTGTAATTATAGTTGAATTTTAGAAATAGAGATATCACAATGTATGTATATCATTTAAATGTATGTTATCAAGATAATGTAAAAGGGTATCATATATCTATTTCCAATACATGAATTGAAATGGGAAAAAATCCACTGGGAATCTTCCATTTGCTACCCAAAAAAAGGAAATAATTTTATTTGGGTTATTGTTTATTTCCGTATGATGTCTACATACTTCCAAATAATCATATATGAAATATAAATTTATCATATTAAGAGAATATTTTTTTTATTGGTATGGTTTCATGTTGAACCACATTCTGTTGTATCTATATGAGATCAATAGTTGATATTGATGTTCTGTTGAGGTCTTCAGTAATATCATGATATAGATTTGATTTGTATTATTGAATTTTATCCTAAAAAACATGGTTAATGTTATAGAAAAATGTAACAAGTAAAGTAAATGTTGATATAATGTACACTATTTTTAAATTGTTGTTGGGATCAACACTATCCTCTTATGGAGTTCTCATTCAACAATAGGTTTCAATCAAGCATTCAAATGGCTCCATACGAATTTCTATAATAAATAATATTAAAACTCTAACATATTTGAATTATGTAGGATAATGAACCATATTTTGTCTAATGATAAATGATGAAATAGAAGAGATGGTTGGAGCCATTCTGAATCATATATGGGATGAACAAAGTCGGTTGAAATGTTATATGGAATATAATTGGCGTCATCTAAAACTTGATATTCGTGAAATGATGTTTCTAAAAATTACACCATAGAGGAAGCTACCTATATTTTGAAATATGGAAAAACTAATTCCAAGTTTTGTATTCCCCAATAAATTCATCATTATATTGGGATAGTAGCTTCTCCATTGGTACATCCACTGAACCACTCACATGACCATCTTTTTTGTGTATCTATTTTGAGGAAGTACATTCCTGGTCCATCAAATATTTTGAACATAGAATTCATTATACTTTATAGTTATATATATTATGAGGAACAACTGATGGAAATAAAATATTGTTAAAATAAATTTTTATGAAATTAGACCACTCACCTAATCAATGTTGTGTGGTGAAACCACTAGTTTGAAGACGCTACGTGGAAACACACAGATGCATTTAGTAGAAGAATATTTTTTTATTTATGTTATGTAATTTAAATTGATAAATTTATTTATATTGGGGGATGATTTTCACACCCTAATATTTTTTAAAATATATTTTTTGAATAAATTGATTTTCCTAAATATCTATCATTACATGGAACATTGAGTAATACCAAACAATGATTTTTATTATTTTCATTTAAAATGTAAATTTTAACCTAGAGAATAAACATGGTGTCATAAATAAAAAAATTATATGTATTTTATAATTTTTTTATATAAATAAAATAGATAAATAAAAAATAATTGACTTCTAGTAATGTAATTATATATTTCAAAAAATACTATTTTACAAAAATGAGTTCTTTAAAAAATTATTAAAATTAATTATTCCTCAAAAGTAAAAAATATTACTACAAAAACTAAAAAATATTTTTGAAAACTAAATATCAAATTTAAATTTGATTGGATTTTATTAATTTTAGAAATATATTGATTTTTCAAAGAATAGATAAAAATATTGATTTATATTTAAAGTCACTTTTTTATTTAATGAAAATACTTATTCAATTTTAATATAATATTGTTTCAAAATATGATTAGTTAAATAATATATATATTACACCAATTATTATATTATTAATAAAATTAATACTGATAATTTATCTTAAAACATTATACACTTTTAAAACATTTCCCACTAGAAAACTATATCTTCATTGTTACTATGGGTATTATTTTAATTAAATGGTGTAAATATATAATTTGAAATTAATAAAGTAAAATAAATATTTTCAATAATAATAAATATTATTATATTTAAGTTTGAGATTAATTTTTTTCAAAATTATTAGTTAACAAATTATAAAGTAATTTCTCTAGTTAGAGATAATATATGGGTTTTTGAATTTTGAAAACGCTTGTGTTAAAATTATTTTTCAACATACCCAGGATAAATATACAAGAATTTGGATTTAATAATATTCTGTTGTGTGTATGAATTTTCTAATAATTATCCAATTATTTTTTCCCATAATTGTCAAATTATATTAGTAAATAAAAAGAAACTAGTTTTCATGGTAGAAAATAAAATTATAAAAGTTTATTAAGTTATACATTAATGAACTTGTTGTTTAAAACTGGTGTATTTAATAGTTATCAGAGTTTATCTAAATATAATTATACTTCTATATTATTATTTATCAATATAATGGAGACATATAGTGAGAGTGACTTATGTTGGTTGAATAGTTTTGGTTGATAACAAAAATAACCCTTCCCCACAATTATAAAAGGGGGACTCGTACCCTCAATTTTCTGCATATCATAAGCCCTTTTAACCAACCAATATGGACCAATGAATGTCAAAATAATCCATATATCCATTTTATAATATTATTTATTCAATAATAAATTCATACGGTCATTACTAAGTGATTTGAAGGATATTTTTCTAATTGAAGGAAATTGTCTATAAATATTATTTTCTTTTATATTCTTATATTAAAAACATTCACTCGTGTACTATTAATTATAATGTAGTTAAATAAAAAGGGAACATGTTGTTATATTTTATTATTTTTAAATAAAAACATATATTCATCTCCACCCCCATCATATATGATATGAAATCATCAATTATGTGGACAACAATGTACAACCTAAAAATAGTTGTAATTGTATTTCCTTAAAAATTACTCATTTTTGGATATAATGGAAGATATTAATTATTTTTAATATATATATATGATATAATTATACTTATTAAATTAAAATATCATATTCAACTTTTTTAAATTTTCTTCCATTATAATACAATAATGTTGCTCGTTTGTACCGTTGACTAACACCTTGTGAAGCGATGTGGTTCGTTCTTCACATAGACTATACATAGAAGACATTAAGTATAGTTTTAATGGATATTTGTGATATATATGAAATAATAACTAATCATTAATGGTAATATATTGTTTACATTTATTTCATTTTATACATTAATAAAATGGAATCAACATTTGTGCTTATATGAGGCTTCACATAGACTCTTGCATTCACTACTAGTGTACCAAGCCCCCATATGGTACCAAAACATGCACTAATCCTGCAAGAGTACACATTAAACATGACTCATATATAGACAAACCCATCATGTGAGATACTATCAGAACAATTCATTTAATTAATCTATGTTCTTAATTATCATTATAATTAGATCAAACATATTAAAATAGAAAATTGACATTAATTTAATTTGTATATTAATTAACTATTTTATACCAGGTTATCCAACCATAATAAGTTGAAAATTTTATTATTAATCCCAAATAATATTCTAAGACAACAATAAAACAATTTATCCCTTTTATTATATGCCTTTAGGGTAAAAAAAACCAATTCTTGAAAATTCCAATGGATGGTACACCTATCATGTGGGTTCTAGTATCATTCTCATTACCAATATACCAAAATAATTTTAATAGATTATTTAATGTGAAATGATTGTTCAATAAAATCCATTTTCAAATATATATAGTTGTTCTTGTAGTTTATCGGTGCTTTGAAACATATCACAAATACTATATATAATTATATTAGAAAAAGATGATTAGTTTAGTAAAACCAAATAAATTCCATTTAATTTAAATCAATTAAATGAATTACTGTATAACATCCATCATGTCAGGATATTCCATTATATTCATGTCATATAATTAAACATGTCAATACAATTCAATTTATATTTTGGTTCAAGAACTTAAATGGGTATTTGGTTCTTTGAACATATATTGAATGGATCTATATTTTCTAAAGACAATTGGGGAAATATCATAAATGTTTTCTGTATCAAAAAATCACATGAAAAAATAAATCAAAACCAAATCCACAATAAAAGAACGAATAATATTACAAAAAATAAAAAATATTAAAAACAAAAACCAAAACATGAATGATATTAATAATAGTAACAAAAACTTTGTTTAGACGATAGTGTAACTCCACCAATGTATTTTATTATAAAAACATTTATTGTTTGGTTAAAATTCATTTAACATAGTAATCATTTCTTTTAAGAATTTATAACTCAATTTTTCATAGAATAAACTATATAATTATTAAATTGTAAGTGTATAGGATTAAGGATCATACCTTAAAAAATAACATGACTAACTATTTGTCACATTATTTTTTTAATAATGACCACTTAAATATGATATCTCATACCTCAGAGATCATGAAACTTCTCATATACATAAGGTCACCTCTGAACTATTAACACATTAACATGGCCCTGAACATGACGAGGGGGTCCATACATACCAACTCATATGTGAATATACTTGTCACTACCCATGCACATATTCATTTACTTACTATACGTAATCACAAATAGATCTATATATATAAATATATTCACTACCATGTGTGAATAGACAAATAATAGGGGAACTTACATATAAATTATCATACCCATGTATACAATGATTTTCACCAATTTCTATAAGGACTTAAATCCATCCCGAGAAATCCAACACACCCATATCAATGACATCAAGAAAATATGATATGAAATTCTTCATATTCACTAGAGGTTGATAGAATATGACCAAGGTATCATGAGAGACCCTCTGAATAACCTCAAAATATAGAATTTGAATCCTAAAGTATATAGTTGAAACAAAATGATGACACGATGTCATGAGGAAGGGGGTCACACCATGGGGGTTCGACCGTGGGGGATCGAGCGATGCATGGAAGCATAAAGTGAGAGAGGATATACTTGATAAGGGAGCAGTTTGAGTCTATAAATGATTAACATATAAAAAACCATAGGCATGATAATAATCATAAAAATAATCAAAAAATTAATAAAAATAAAAATATTGTTAATAATAAAACATTTCTGTGATTTTTTATTTCCCCATTTTCATTCATATAATTTATTTTTCATTTTATATATATTTATATATAATTATTTTTAAAAAAAATAAACACACCACATGGTGTTAGTTTTAGTTCCACATGGTTTTTAGACAAATTGTTCACCCCTGAGGGATTCTCCAGACTCTAGGTACTAGAGCCCAATGCTCATGAAGCATCATAGAACAATCGGGCCACCACCCGTGCCTTTAACAACATCAAAAATCAACACGTTGAGGTGACGAAACTCACCAAATTACACTTCAAATATTAGTTCTTAAAATGAAATGTCAAGTAAATAAAAAAATAAAATATCGTTGGATTTTTTATTGTTCAAAAAATAAGAAATTATAGGTAAAATCTTATATTACTATTATTACACAATTTATTAAAAACTTTTCCCACTAAAATGATGACACCATTGTAATATCAATAGTATACATATGAATACCAACATCTTTATTTCTCTTGGAAATGAGTTTGTTGTAGCATTTCCCTCACCAATTTTATTTAGGTACATCATCATTCTAATCATTTCACACATGAATTAAGGATTTTCGTGTGTACAACCACTTTTTCAATACAGTATATGGACTAATACTACACTATTAACATGTAATCATAACCCATGAGGTTCCTAACATTGTGTATCCAAATGAAAACACTGTTTAAAAGAAAACACAATACATTTAAGGTGTACCCAAATTTGATATGAAAATTCTCAATGATGTTGCAGGGTGACCCATTACATGATTTCCTTATAAAATGATTTCCAAGGGCATCTCAAAATTTTATGAAACTATTATTTGGTTGATCCATGTATTAAAATGTTCTAATTCTGATGGGTTATAAAACATATTATTTTAAATGGAATTTAATATCACTGTATTATATCATGTTATTTTATTTTTATATACATGATTTTATGAATTTAGTTTTGAATTATATTTCACAAATGAATCCAATGTATTCAAACTATATTGATGACTAAATCGTTATATAACACACCATTTATATTGATATTACAAAAATAGAATCCAAACATATCCATTCATATAAAATTAAATTTCATTAATTTGGTACATAAAATATACTTTTAATATTTTAAATTGAGATGATAATGTAATTATCTTGATGAGTAATCCAAAATACACAAATAGACAACATCTATAGATTAGGAATAAGATATAAAACATTAGGAAAATGGGATCTATGGTTTAAGTTACCTCCATCCTGGGATTCTATAGAGGCCAAACATTTTAATACATGACTATTATTCCATTTTAAGCCGAAATTAAATAACAATTACTCATTAAAGGATCAAAATTATTTAAAACACATTAAAATTAGAATCATATAAATCATATTCATAATGAAACTTATAATTTTTTTTAGAACATCTTCTTTATCAATCAAATTATTCACACTCTCATTTGTACTAGTAGTCACCTAATGAAATACATCGAAAAAAGGGTTGATCTAAAGTACATGTAGGGGATGAATAATAGAAATGAATCAATATAATATGGTTGAGCATAATAATCATCATATTATCATAAGAATAGGGTAAGGCTAAAATTATTAAGGGAAAAAAATTTAAAGGGAAAAGAATCATGAAATGAATAATATTGAATCATCATTTCATAGTTGTCAAATATAAAATATTTTTATTATCAAATCTTGTATCATGTTCACATATAACATGTGTCGAAAAGAATAAAATCATATAATTACAAATTATTACATCTAATTAATTCATAATACACAATACCACATAAGAAACATAACATTAACCAATTCCATGAAGGGATATATAATTTTGAGACCACCCCTCAGAATATTCTATTTATATAATCATGCAAGCCATAAAGAACATATAATAATCATAATAATGAAATAACAAATGCAATGGAATTGGTTTAATTTGTATTTCATAAATAATGATTACATGAATAGATTTTGGGTTCGAAAATGAATAAGGTAAAATATATTTTTGAAACAAAATCATCATTGTTGTGTGAAGAAGAATCAACTGAAGTGGTCTAAAAAAATTGTTTTGGAATGAAAATTATTTTTTGAATATATTTATATTTGGAATATAAATCTGGTTGGAGTCATGTATATTCGAAGATTAAAAATTATTGTATTGAAAATATTTTTAACGAACATTATAGGAATTTCCAGAAAATATGATCTGAAATATAGACAACCCAAATAATGGGATTTGGCTTCAAGATTCCACTAAAATTAAATCCTAAATTATTGGAATAATATTCATCCTCTTAAATAATAATAGTTGGATAATTATGTCATAAGTATATAAATGAATAATAGTTATAATTTCCACAATTTATCCAATCTAGTTTTTTTATTTTTTTCATAGAACACTTTGTTAAATGTTAATATATTTGAATAATTTTTTCATTAAATTTATATGTTTTGTTTGGATGTCTTCATTATTGTTCGTGCTCAATAAGACATTAGATAATTTTGGTGTATAATAGTAATAAATTGTATATTTATAAATTTATACATAATAAATTATTATTTTAAAGAGTCCCCGAGTTTAATAAAAGTAAATATATTGGAAATCTCATTGTTAGAGGGTGTTCTATAAGGAACCGATCTTAAATAGTACATTATTTTTAATTAAATTAATAATACACATTGAGGATCTTTTCACGATTACAGTTTTACTGAATTATGCAATAACAATTAGATTACATCTCAATAATTACGAGGTAGAAAATTCTACTCACTTTCTATTTTTTTCTAAAAATAAAAACTCTAAAAAAATAGCCTTGTCTAGTCTCATGTTTTAGACAGCATGAACATTCCTTGATCCCATCGCTAACCCTATTCATCTTTAGGTTATGTCAAAAACATTTCAAAGCATGGGATGAGCATAAACAGCTCAGTAAGGGTTATAAAATAAAGAAAGAAAACATTAGTTCATAAATATATACAAAACATAAACTCTTTTACCTACCTCGTGAAATCACAATATTTATGAATAAAACATAGAAACCTTAAATCATAAAGGTAACTTGTGGCCTACATAACATACATACATTGACTCTATCACAGCTACATATAGAGTTACTTTGGAATACCCATCACATTATATTCCCTAAATCTCTTAGGAGAATAATTAATGTTTACCTCTGTCACATTACCCAATGCATTGGAGATCTATCTCGGGATCAAACTCCCTAGTTTTTTCACAGAACCACCAATATAAATAAACAATTCCCAATAACCACAACATATTTATAACACCTAAAACAAACATAAAGGAAAGATAACATATCCATATTTCAATCAAAATATATCATTTAAATATATAAACATATTAAATCCTTTATCAAAACCATTTTCATTACCATAAAATGTAGAAAGATTATATGGGATTTATTTTCCTTTTTATGACATTATGGCTTGTTAAGGAAGCCAAAAGATCAAATAATACTCGCGGTGGCAGAAAGGTCATTGTTACCACGAAAGCTAAAAAGAAAATTTATTTTTCTTTCGTTTAGTAAAATGTTTCATAGAGAAGAGATTACTTTTGAATAAAATTAAAATTCATTTCTGTTAATACTACATATAATATAAAATCTTGTATTAAAACAAAATATGCCTCAATGAAAGGAGATTGAGATGAAGTCCCTTACCAATATTCCGACTTGACTCGTTCGTTTTTTAATCTCCTGAGTAATTAAATAAATCAAATTTATACTTGATTAAGATACATTTTCATGTTTATTATTCCTTTTATATTACTTATCACAATGTTATAAACATTTTTTAATCATTTATGTTAATAACATTCATTTTGTCTATATTTGGTACTTGAGTCAAAAATGGACTTCTTATAATTACAAGTTTTTCACATTGTCAAAATCTCATAATATCAAGAATGTTATTCCTGGTTTAGATATCATATATATCATATAAATTTACTATATACATGTATTTATAATAGTACATAACATTTGGTGGCAAGAAATGAAATGCACCGTTCAAGGAGATGGTAAGTCATACGTACACATGAACGCTACTTTCATTTCTATTTCTTATTTTAATGGAATTAAAACATGATGATACATAGGTATATTATAATTCCAATATAATATCATATATAATATCATTAACTCTATCCTTTATACATCCCACACATGGCATTCACGAGTTATATCACTATGAGGGGGCGGTAGTTCGCAGTTCTTCAAGTGAAATTATCGCGTATACCAATAATGGAAACCTTATATGTATGTTATAAAGGAAAAAATATAGAAGAATAAAGAAAAATTAAACATAATATATATCATATATAAATATAGTGACATCTAAATGTCTACCATGAGAGGCGATAGGAGATAATCGAACAATCATCGTTTCATGAGGCATTAGTTTGTCATTCACAGAAACATTATGTTCTTCACCAATTAGATGGAGGTGTGTGAAAGTGTAATTCAAATAAATCCCATAACAAAATCAAAGTATATTTAGGATACTATTTTTTATATAATATAATTTAATAAAAATAGTTTAGTGGTTTTAGAAGCAAAATAAAAGAAAAATAGTTAAGAGAAGTTGTTACCTTTAATTTGGGTAACTCCCTTTGGTTTGAACTAAAAGGACTTCTTGAAGTTCCTTCTGTTTAAGGTAAGGATTCTATGAGGAGGAGAGTAATTTTTGTAGTTTATTTGGGCAGGGGATGGACAGTCCAATGGGATTGAGTGTTGTGAGAAATGGGTTAGAAGTAAGGGATTTTTATAAGGCGGAGGATGGGCTCTTTAATAAATGTTAAAAAAATTATTTTATTATATAATGATATTCAGTTTCTAATGGTCCAAAACAAATTAAAGTCTAATATAAGGTGACTAAGTTCGAAATAAAATCATCCAATAAGAATTTGACATGTTTTGGATATTGTTTCAATATTTATAATCTTATTTATTTAAATCATTTATTAATTAGGTAAATACTACCACATTATTGGGTCATAAATAATTTAAATTATTTGACGTCTATAATATATAAAATAAATATCATAATCTAGGAAATATCTTTATATTTCTAATGAATATTTATATTTGAAATTATAACTTATATAACCCCAATGTAAATTTTTTTTACTAAAATATATTTGTTTATATCATTTTTTCCTTCACATTATGTTAATTAAAATAAATTGTCATTATCACTTCCATGTAGCACCATGGTGTCTCTAAATTGACCCAAATATGCACATGGTCGACAATGAGTCATCAAATAAGGTTAGTACAAGTTTTAATGTAATATTTTAGTATTATAATATTCTTTTTAACTTGAATTACCCTATTTATCTTTAACCGGGGTAAATAAAATTCAACTGTTACTAATCACCAAAAATTATTTTTATCTTCTTGAACCAAATATTAATTTCTAATAACAACCATGTATGTTGGATTTTCTAAATTCGATCCGCATAAGAAGTAAAATTTAATTTAAATGAATATTTCAGTTTTAACTACTACTTAGTGGTTTCACTATTCATACAAAATTGACGTCTTTCTGAAAACAACCAAAAATTCATCCTAATATATATTTGATATTCAAATTTAAAAAATGATGTATATTTTAAAAAACTCAATACATATAAGATGAATTAATTAATTTAAAATTAATTTCTATTATCAAAACAAATAGCTTGTTTTTAAGAAACACTAACTATCAAAAGATTGATACTTGTTTATGTCCAATTTCAAAGTGAAATTAATCCCAATGACCAACATTGGATTAAATGGTAACAACATAATATAATTAAATGTTAAACCCAATTAAAAATATATTATAAACATGTAATTAAATTATATTATAAGGGACTTTTGAATTAAAATACAGTATTTTTCAATATTCATAAAAATGAATTTTATCAGAAAAATACCTATAATTTACCCCAGTTAAATTATGATGTCCCGATTCTCAAGAAGAATTTTCTTTTCAAATAGATCATATAAAAGTGACCAAAACAAGATTTAAAGATTATTTTTCCATCAAAAGTTGGTCAATCAACCTTTTAAGGTAAATTATGCTTAAAATTATATTCATTAAAATTTTATGCCTCTAAATTTTATTGGATAAATGTAATAACATATATAAACATGAATAATAATATTTTATTTAGATATATTCATTCCTTACAACAAAATAGATAGTCATTAACTACCATTTAAAATAATAATATTATATTATTAGTGTGTAACATATGATTGCAAAGAAACTCTATGTTGCGTATCGGGTACACCATCAAACATAGCAACCCGTTTAATGTAAAGTTAATATTTAATTCACAAATATGAATAATTATGGAAAATGTCTTATTATTTATTTACCTGGGATGTTACAACCTTCCCCCTTTTTCGAATTGCGTCCTCGAAATTTTATTCACATATCAAACAAGTGGGGTATTTATCCCTCATAGCATTTTCAGATTCCCATGTTTCCTCTTCAACAATATTGTTTTTCCAAATAACCTTTACCTTGTGAATTACCTTATTCCGCAACACTTACTCTCTATGGTCAATAATCTTGAGTGGTTGTTCCTCATAATAGATATTCTCTTCCAACAGAACTATCTCTTGGCTTAAAACATTAGATGTATCTTGAATATACTTTGGTAACATTGAAACATGAAAAACATTGTGTACCTAAGATTAATTTAGAGGTAAAGCCACTCTATAATAAAATGATCTAACATTACCCAGTATTTCTTTGGGTCCAATGAACCTTGGACTCAAATTTTCTTTCTTACCAAAATGAATCACAGTTTTGCATGTGGAAAATTTGAGAAATACATGATCACCTACATCAAAAGAAGGTTCCTTCCTCTGATTATCGTCATATCTTTTTGGCATGCTCTGAGCTATTCTCATGTGCTTCTTAATAAACGGAACATTTTTCCCATCTCTTCTACCAATTATGGTCCCATCAGCTTACATTCACCTACTTAACCCCAATGATCTAGAGTTCCACACCACTTTCCATATAATGCCTCAAATTGAGACATCTGTATACTGGAATGAAAACTGTTATAATATGAAAATTCAAAAAAAGAAATATGTTGGTCCCAACTAACCTGATAATCCAGGGAACATGAATGTTGCATAAATTCCAAGGTCTATATTTTTTGTTTTTACAACACATCTGATTGCGGATGAAAAATTATACTAAAATTTAATTTAGATCCCAACGACTTCTAATGTCCTTTCCAAAAGTTAGATGTAATCCTGGGATCACGATAAGATTCAATGGAGCGGGGAACAAAATTTAACCCTACTATATCTTTATTAGACAATTGATAATGTTGATCTAGAGTCAAAGTATCTCGAAGAAGAATAAAATGAGAAGATTTTTTCATCAGATCAACAACAACCCCGATTGCATTATTACCTCGAGATGTCTTCTGTAATCCCAAAACAATGTCCAGGGATATATTTCCCAATTTCTACACTGGAACCAGTAAAGACTAAATCATCCTTTTCGTTAACATCCACTCTGCTTTAACCAGCTAACATGTCAAACACTTCACAGTAAATTCAGAAATATCTCTTTTCATTCTGTCCCCCTAGTAATACTCATGAAGATCTCAATATATCTTAGTACTATGAGGATGAAATGATAATGGAGAACTATGAGTGACACATAAAAACTAATTATTCAACTTTGAATCACAATGCACACATAATCTCTTCCCAAACCTCAAAACATAATCATTATCAATGATAAATTCAGGAAACTTACCATTATGAACCAACTCTTCTATTTTTTGTAACTCACACTCTATATTTTGTGCTTTCTTAATTCTGCCTGATAGAAATTATTTCATAGAAACCTAAAACAAAAAAATTAGAATTTCCTACACCAACAACTAATTTGAAAATGTTTATCAAATAAAAAACCAAAGGTTCTTGTTCCAAATGTATTATGGTTTATGAAGAATTACATTTTTGTCTCAAAGCATCAGAACCTTTATGTGCTTTTCCAATATGGTAAAGGAACGTGTAATCATAATCCATGATTAATTCCAGCCATCTCCTCTATCTCATGCTCAATTATTTCTGAGTCTATATATACTTCAAAATTTTATGGTCAGTATATATTTCAAATTTTACTCCAAACAAATGATGCTTCAAAATTTTTAAAGAAAAAACAATAACAAATAATTCCAATTCATGTGTAGGGTATTTTAACTCATGAGGCTTCAACTAACGTGAAACATAAAAAATTACCTAATCATTATACAAAAGGAAACATCCAATTATGTTCAATAAAGAATCACTATAAATAACTAACTCCCCATTTCTGGAGGTAGTTCTAAAACAGGAGCATTCACCAATCTTCTTTTCATTTTCTTAAAACAATCATCACATTTTTTTTCCAAATGATCTTATCACCATTTCGAGTTAAAGTTTTCATTGTACTAGATAACTATGTGAAATTCTAAACAATCCTCCTATAATAGCCTACCAAACCATGAAAACTAAGAATCTTGGTTATATTTGTGGGTCTTGTACAATCTTCAAAAACTTTTTTTAGAAGGATCAATAGTTATGCCATATTTTGAAACAATGTGACCAAGGAAAATATTTGTTGTAACCAAAATTCACACTTTTTGAGTTTCCAATAGAGTTTATTTTCTTTTATGGTTCGCAATACAATCCTTAAATGACATTCATGCTCTGCTTTACTTTTAGAAAAAAACCAAAAAATCATCAATGAACACAACCAATAACTTATCCACGAACTCACGGAAAATTATATTCATATAATCTTGAATACAGCAGGTGAATTTTCTAAACCAAAATTCATAACTACAAATTCATAATGACCATATCTAAAATGAAATGTAGTCTCTAGAATGTCTACTTCCTTACTTTAAACTCATCATACCTTGACCTCAAATATATCTTCAAAAAATACTGGGCTACCTAGAGGTGATCTCACAAGTCATCGATATGTGGAAAAGGATACAAGTTCTTAATAGTGATGTTATTCAATGCTCTATAATCAATACAAAGTGTCATTGAACCATCATTTTTTAAACAAACAAGACAGGATCACCCCATGCTGATGTGCTAGGTCGAATGAAACCTTTATATTATAACTCCTTTAATTCCATTATTAACTCTAAAAGTTCAATTTCAGCCATTCGATAAGGGGGTTTTGAAATTGGAATAGCATCAGGAACAAAGTAAAAAGTAAATTCAAATTCATTATCAGGTATAATACTAGAAATTCATCAGGAAAAATATCAGTGTACTGATTTACAATCGGCACATAATTAATTTGAATTGTTTTTTTTGTTTTCCACAATATTTTCAAGGTAATATTCATTTCCATCTTCTACTAGTTTATCAGCTTCCTGCTATGTTTTCAAAACAATGGGTTCATTCTTGTATACAAAATGAAAATATTTTTGAAAAGAATCCTCTTCAGATCTACAGTCAATCTTAGCTTGATAAACAGAATTCCAATCCATACCAAAAATAACATCAAAATCTACTAGAGTCAAAACAATAAGATTTGTAGGTAGATTCTTTCCTCACACACGGACATGAAGTTTCATATAATTTCTTTTGGTTTCAAAAATTTCTCCAGGTATTTTTACCATAATTTCCAGATTCATACCTTGATATGGAATTCCCAATTTAATAAAAAAACTTCTCAGAAATGAAAGAGTGTGTAGGCACTAATTCAAACAACAAATTGGCATAATCTAAACAAACAAACTGTGTACCTAATACTACTTCATTTGATTTCCAAATATCTCCTGAAGTAGTTTTAAAGGACTTCACCACACTTTTCTGCATGTAGGGTAGCAGCTTTCCCTCAGTTGAGTTCTTAGTTGGACACTCATTATCATAATGACCCACTTCATTTCACTTAAAACATTCTACAAACTTTAAATCTAATTTTTTCAAACCATTAACCTGAAAATTTTCAGTGCAATTACGATCCTTATGTACCATTTTACCACATCATTAGCACTTACCAGAATTAAAAAGGCATTCCCCATCATGCTTTTTACCACAATTTTCACAAACTAAAAAACTAAGTTTCATACCATCATACTTTTTTGAAGAGTTCTTCTCTTTTATCTACCACCTCGACCTCTTATTATGTTGTTTGTCATAGAAAACATGATCATAAGTGAACTCTATTTCCACCTTCACCGCACAATGAAAATGTTTTTAATAACTTTTGAACTCATGAGAAGATAAAGACCATGGATACTTGGACTTTAATACTGAGTAAAAACAGTTGATTTTACTATCATGATCTCATATAATATCGAGCATACCATTCCAGTCTAGTGAATATTTCTTCAAAAGAAGCCACTAAGTCAATGTCCTCCCTCAATTCAAGTAATAGTCATCCATCCTAAGCCGAACCACCTTAGGAAAATAATTCTCAAGAAACATACCTTTGAATTCATCCCAATCAAGATCATAAATCTCTTCCCAATCCCTGATATTGTTCACCATTGAACAAAACTGATCATCTTAACCTTCAAAACGATAAAAAACAAGACTAACCTTTTATGTTCTAAACACCCCATGACATCAGAAATTTTCTTCAGTGATTTAATCAAAACGTTTTCTATAACAGGGTCCGATGATCCTCTGAATGATGGGGGATGTTGCCTCATGACATTCTCCACTACTGACATTTTCATCAATGGTTGATCTGGATGATCTCGTGCACGGATACCACCACAATTTATAGCTTGTGTCAATTGTGTTATCACTACAACAAATTGTTTAGTTCTGATTCCAACCATCTCACATTACTGATTTGGATGGTTGTATTCCTTCTAATGTCATCCCATCAAAGATGTACTTTTTCCTCGGGGGAAAACCATTATAAAAATAGAAATATCTTAGGGGAAGCTACATGGTAGTCTGTAAATTCTATATATAATTTATATATTAACATAAATTGATTTATAGATATTAATTTAACAAAACCTAAACTCCTAAATTTATCTAAACCGTCCTCTGATACCAACTATAATGACCCAGCCTTAAACATTACATATTCTTGAATTAAATGACTAATTAACATTGAAGATATTTTCTGTTTTATATTTTTAGATAATTAGGCCATAACTATTACACTACAACTCAAAAATTACAAGTTAGACATGTCTACTCTCTTTCCGTTTTTTTTCAGAGAATAAAAACTATTACAAAATATCATGTCTAGTTCCATGTTTTATAGTTCATGACTTTTCCTTGATCACATCCTTGACCCTATTCATATTTAGGTCCTGTGAAAAACATTTCAAAACATGGGATGAGCATAAAAAGTTCGGTAAGGGTTATGAAACAAAGAAAGAAAAAAATAGTTCAAAAACACATACAAAACATAAAATCTTTTACTTACTTCATTAAATAATATGATTTATGAATAACACATAGAAATCATAAATCATAAATGTAACTTGTGGCATAAATAACATACTTACATTGTATCTATCACAGCTACATAGGTAATTACTTTAGAATATCCATCATTGTATATTCCCTAAATCTCTTAGGATAAGCATTTTTGTTTACCTATATCACATAACCCAATGAATTTGAGAGATATCTTGAACTAACATGCCCTAGGTTTGTCACAGAACCACCCATATATGTAAACAATGCCCAAGAACCATAACATATTCATAACACATTAAACAAACATTAAAGAAAGATAACATATCCACATTTCAATCCCAATATATCATTTAAATATATTGACATAAAAAATTCATTATCAAAATGATTTTCAATACCAAATAATGTAAAAAGAGAATGTGGTATGTATTTTATTTTTAAAAACATTACATCATGGTAAGAAAGCCAAAATATTAAATAATACTCATGGCAGCGGAAAGGCCGTTGTCACTGTGTACGCTAAAAAGAAACATTCATTTTTTTCATTTAGTAAAATTCATCGTAGAGAAATGATTATTTTGGAATAAAATTAATATTCAAAGGTGTTTATATAGCATTTAACTAAAAAACACGTATTTAAACAAAATAGGCCTCAATGAAAAGAGATTGAGACGAAGTCCCTTAACTCGTGTCCGACTTGACTCGTTCATTCATTAATCTCCTGAATAACAAACTAGTGTTAATTTATAATTGATTAAGAACCATTTTCATGATTATTATTCCTTTTATATAACTTATTACCTTGTTATAAATTCTATTTAATCATTTATGTTAATAACCTTCGTTTTTTTCGATATTTGGTACTTGAGTCAAAATGGACTTCTTATAAATAAAAGTTGCTCACATTGTAAAAATTACCTTATATCTAGAATGATATTCATGATTTAAATATCATATATATCATATATATCCAGTTTATACATGAATGTATAATATTACATAACATTTGGAGGTATGAAATGAATTGCATCGTTCATGGAGATGGTAAGTCGTACAAACGCATAAACTCTAGTATCATTTATATTTATTATTTTATTTTAATTACAAGATAATGATACATAGTTGTATTAAAGTTACTGTATAATATCATATATAATATCATTAACTTCAGCCTTTATACATCCCACATATGGCATTGACGAGTCATATCACTTTTAGGGGGATATAGTCCGCACTTCCTCAAATGAAATTATTGCATTTACCCATAATTGAAACCATAAAGGAATTATATAAAATAAAAATAAAAAACTATAAATAATATATAAAAATAATATATATCATATATAAATATAGTGGAATCTTAATGTCCACTATGATAGGCAGTAGAAGATAGTCGAACAATCATCATTTTTTGAGGTGTTAGTTTGTCATTCACAGAAATAGTATGTTTTTCTACCATTAGATAGAGGATTGTGTATGAGTAGTTCAAATCCATATTATAAAAACATCCTAGTATATTGAGGATACTAGTATTTTTATAAAAGAAATGAATTAGAATATTTTAGGGGTTCAATAAGTAGAACAAATGAAAAAAAAAGTTAAGAGAAATAGTTACCTTTAATTTGTGTTACTCCCTTTGGTTTGAACCCAAATGGCTTCATCAAGTGCCTTATTCATTTGGTAAGGATTCTTGGAGGAGGATAGAGATCATGAGAGATTATTTTTTCATGGTTTGGACGATCTATGTTGCTTGAGATCTGGGAGGAATGGTTTAGAATGGAGGCCTTTTTATAAGGGGGTGGAGGGGCTCTTTAAGAATGTATGAAAATATTATTTTATTATATAATGATATTAGGTTTAAAAACATCCAAAACTAATTAAAGTCGAATATAAGATTACCATTTTCAAAATAAAATCATCCATTATGTATTGGACAGGTTTTGTTTGTTGTTTTAATATTTGTAATCTTATTTATTTACATCATTTATTAATTATGTAAATACTACATCATTATTGTGTCCTAAATAATTTAATTTATTTTATGGCTGAAAATATCAAAATAAATATCATAATTTAGTAAATATTTTTATCTTTAAAATGAATATTCATATTCGAATATATAACTTATAAAACCCCATGTAAAAATTTGTTTACTAAAATATATTTGTTTTTGTCATTTTTTCCTTTACTTTATGTTAATTAAAATAAAGTTTCATTATCACTCCCAAGTGGCTCCATGGGGTCCCAAATATGACTAGAAGTTGTACATGGTCTAAAATGTATCAACCAATATTATTATGACACGATTTAAGGTAATTTTGTGTTATTACAATATTCTTTTTACCATGAATTACCCAATTTACTTTAACCGCGATAAATAAAAGTCAAAATTTACTATTCCCCAAATATTATTTTCATCTTATTGAACAATATTTTAATTAATAATAACAACAATTTTGTCAGATTTTTGAAATTAAATCCACAGAAGCGGTAAATTATTAATTAAATGGAAATGTCACTATTTAACTTTTTCTTAGTGGTTTTAGTATTCATCAAAAATTGATGTCTTTCAGAAAACTACCAAAAATTCAGCCTAAGCTATATTTAATATTCCGAATTCAAAAATCATGTATATTTTTCCAAATTCAAAACATATAAGTTTAATTAATTAATTAAAAATTAATTATCGTTATCAAAATAAATAGCATGTTTTCAAGAAACAATTACTATCAAATGATTGATACTTTTTTATATCAAATTTCAAAGAGATATTAATCCCAATGACCAAAATGATATTAAATGTAAATAAGTAATATATTTAAACTTTAAATCAAATTAAAAAGAGAATCTAACCATATAAACAAATTAGATTATAAGGCACTTTTGAATTAAAATACATTATTTTTTACTATTCATAAAAAATGATTTTTTTTCAGAAAAAAATACACAAAAATAAGACAAAGTAAATTTTGATGTCCCAGTTGTAATGAAGAATTTTACTTGGTAAAATATAACATATAAAATTGAACAAAATAAGATTTAATTAGGGTTCTTCATCAAAAGGCGGTTAATCAACTTTTTAAGGAAAATTTTGCTTAAAGTTAGATTGATTAACATTTTAAGCCTCTAAATTTTATTTTATAAATGTAAAAACATATAAAAAACATGTATAATAAAATTTTAGTTAGTTTTATTCATTATCTCCAATAAAATGGATAGATGATAACTACTATTTAAGATAATAATATAACATTATTATTGTGTAACGTATGTTTTCAAAGAAACCCGTTGCTGCAAATCAGGTATTCCATCGAACATAGCAACCCACTTAAATTAAAGTTAATATTTAATTAAAAAATATGAATAATTATGGAAAATTTCTTATTCTTTATTTACTTGGGATGTTACATACTCAACCATTGATGGGACATTATCGAAATTGTGAGAAAATAATGTTTAAAATTTATGTATTAAAAAAATATGATACATCATTATATAAAACAATTTAATATAATTTTGACATTATTACTAGTTAATATTTTATAATTTTTTTTCTGAAAATAATTTGTAAATTTAATGATAATAAAAAAATATTTTATAGTAGATAAAAACATAATATTTTTTTTGTATCATCTCTTGTATGTCACTAATACTCCTATGATGATTGGATTTATTTTAGTATAATAACAACCATATGTATTTTGTGTTTCATTAGAGGGGTGATTGTGTAATTTTTTCTGCAGTGAAATGTTTGAGTGATGTGGTTTTACAAGTAGAGGGACAGTGGTTATACAAGTAGAGGGAGAGTGGTTATTTACTCATGAGGAGAAGGGTATATTTAAAAAAAATTGTGAATAAAATATTATATGAAAGAAAAAACATTTAATGGTGAATATATGAAAATAAAAACCATATATTAATATATTGGAATTATTTTTTCCCTTCAAATCCGTATTTATTTAATTTTCACTAAGTTCATTAAAAATTAATTGTGTAAAAATGTAGAAAATATAGATTTGATGTTATACTCTAAATTTTATACTTTGGAATGTATTTTTTAAGAATTTATTTTTATATTCATTTAATGACTCATATATTAAAAATAATTTATTTTTACAAACATCATATTCTAAAAGTAAAACATTTATTATAACATCATGAAATATTTAGTTTAAGACACAATGATAACCTGAAAACCAATATTTTAAAACTCACCTAAAAATTGATGAATTACCTGAAATTAAAAATAAAACCACCTAGGGAAAATTTATACACAGTGATTTAAAATACTGTATATTATAAGAAAATTTTTTCCCAGAATAGTGAAATTTAATTATTAATATTAAAATTATGATTATAATGAAATGCATGAAAATACTATTTATTAAAAATCATCATAGATTTTATTTATGTTTTTATCAGGATATTTATATTGTTTCATTATTATATTAATAATATCATATATAACTCATGATATGTATTATTCATATCTCATTTTATTTTATCAAGATAAACTACAATTTAAATGGCCTGGTAACTATTCCAAATGGTCAGGTTACTATTTACAATGGTTGGGTTACTATTCCCAATGTTTAGGTCACTATTCCTACTATCATAAAAATATTCCAATAGTCTCATTATGTTTTATAAATAATAAATAATTATTTTACTCAATATTCATTAAAATTAATATAAGGATATATATTTTCAGTTTCTAAGAAGTTGAGTGTTTTATTATTTTTTTCATTTTTCTAGAATTGGTTATTTTGGTGATGATTCTAGGAGAATAGGGTGATACATATTTCACCATTTTAGATGTCCTATTTTATAATTTTTATTTGATTATAATTTTTGGAATTATAAATTTTTCTATACCAGAATAATTTAAATATTTTTGTCGATGAATTAAAATATGTTTGGTTTCTCTATGGTCTCAGTGCATATAATACTTAAAAAATCTAATATAACACACATTTATTTATGAAAATATATTTTTTTAAATGTATTGGTTGTTAAATTATTTAACCATTTAGAGAATTAATCCCAATAATTAAAACATATATTATCATGTGGGAAATATATATGGGTAATTTAGTTTCATTGTTTCCACTAGTTCACATTTCACACCTTAATAGTTATGGTTCCTCCATAACAAATTTCATGCTTTTTTGGAATTTTTTCCCTATAAGATTGTTTATTTTTTTCAATTTTAATTAGAAGAATATATTTATATTAACGGACCTTCTCCTATTGTTCCACCTCTTAAATCAATGTATTTAATACATTAATCATGAACTTCTTTGAGTGGAATAAGCGAAACACATCATTAAGTAGAGACAAATTTTCTAAATGTTGAAGTTCATATGATACTATTCATATGAGATAATTTATTTGAATGTGGTTAATGTTCTTAGATAAAATACTCCATTTATTTCAAAACCATATGACTCTAATCCATGTTGATATTCAAAGGAAATTATTTATCAAACGTAAAACTCCATGTTTATTCTACTGTTATCAACATAGCGCTTTTTCCGACTCTGATTAGCTTTCACAAGATTCAAGATGACTTTCACTTTATCTGTAATATCTTTCACTAGATTATATCCAATTTTATTTGAAACCCCATATTCATCCCAACATTTTGTACTTCTATATCAATTTATAAATATATCCACATATGAATCCATTTGAGTACCTGAGAGGAATATTTCATTGTTAGAGAATATAACCAATTTGAAATATGGATCCCATCCAAAATTGAATTCAACTTATAATGCTCTTAACCTGTCCTCAAGATTCTATGTAGTTTTTAAGAGATTCCATTCTTTTGGTGTTGTTAGTACATGACAAAAATCAACTCTTTATTCATAGCATGTTGAATCCAAATTTTTAAATTATAATTTAAACATGAATCATGATAAAATTAAATTTAAAGGGGAACCCCATATATACATAACACAAATGTGATGTATATATTTGAAAATATTCAACTAATAAATCATCCTAAATATCAATTATATTGTATTTCATGATGAATAGATCCACTAGTACCCATATCGCATTGTTTCATTTAGATTCCATTAGAAGGCATGTGACAATGTCAATGGTGACATTATCCCATTTCCATAAGGGTTTAAGAAATTAATTTATAAACTATTTGGACTTTTATTGGTTTGAATTTACTTAGTAACATTATAAAAACCAATATATGTATGTTTCAATCATCATGTTCATGATGTCCCACTATAGGTTCTGAAAAATATCATGTTAGGAAATATTATAGTAATGGTGGTTATAGGAAGATGATCTATGTGAATTTCCCGGTATGTAATTCATTTTTTATGCTGGTGAAGGAATAAAAATATGAGTTCCAAAAAAATAACACTATAATCATCAATATAGAATTAATGATGATTCCTTCCTATAATTATTTTCCCTTATCTTTATTCTCCAGATCATACTTTTATGGCTCTGTGATATTCACTTGGATATAATGTTAATAAATAATTTGTTAATGTTTGGATGTATTACATTCTATTTTGATTTCAATATATATCATAATAATATCAATGAAAATAATTTATTTTTCAATCCACATCCTAGAGAGAGAAACAATATATTTTTTTCTAAGACAATCTTCATCATCTTCTTCCTTTACTAGATATTAGGGAATTCAGAAATCCTAATCCACGATTATCCCAAATGAGCTTCATTTAAGAATATTGAGTCCCTTATATGTCAATATATACATTAGTATCTTATGTTATGTATGTATGTAAAACATCTCATCATTGAGGTAACACCACCAAATATTTATGGTGAAGATAATAGTTACTACATATAGATCATCTGTCATGATGTTTTTTTATTTTATATTAAAATGTAGTGAAGAATACTTTATCACTCTTTCAATCTCCATGGAAAAATAACTCAATACATTTTTGGAACATCACCATATATTATAAAATACACTACACATATTATTATTGTGAGTGCATGAAAATTTATTACATTATTAATGGTCTCATTAACTCATTCCTCACCTTATTTTGTCCTTGTGTACTTCACCCCTTTCTCTGTTAATGTAGTTATCATGCTAGAAAAAAACATAATTTTTTTCAGAAAATGCAAATAGTTACCTACAATTAAATGTATATTTTGTATTTCTACAACTATTGTGGGTATGGTAGATTCCAAAATTTCTCTTTTCATTGAAGGGCCAACACAAATTCCCCCAAATGTGATCACATTACCCATGAAATGTTACATGATCTATACAAAATTATCATTTTTTAAACATTTAATACATTTTATGCATCCGTAATGTCACCAACACAATCCTAAGTTTCACATCCTGACACATGTTTCCCTTAGAGTAAATGAAAATATTAATGAAAAGTACAATAAATTTTTTTGCAGGAATTCTATAAAAAATCTATTCAAAAAACCATAATGATTGTACGAGGAAATTGTAAGTCTAATGTGAATCTATATTAACTCATATTTCTAGTAACATGGATGGAATCAAGTCATCATAATTTCATCCTTCTCCCCCTTCAGTTGATATTGTCTATTAAAAATATCACCATTGTGATATAATGGTCTCATCATTGTTGATACGACATGTTCAAAATCCTTTTATGATGATACATTTTATTTATCATGATCTTGTTGGTCTCTTAGTAAATGATATACAACCACACTGATCCATAATTTTCATTAGAAATAGATATGGTGTGCACCGTAGTCGTGAATTGGGGGGGGCATGGTCCCTTTATCCTAATTATCTTATATCTTGTAAGATCTCTTCTTATTCCAGGTATGTTTCTTCTTTATGTTTTCATCAATCCTATTTTTCATGTTTTTCATTTTAATTAATTATTTGTACTTGAGTATTTTTCAAAAATAGAGATACATTTCAGTAAAAGGACAAAATATTGAGAATTTGTGTCTTTTTTATTAATAAAGTCCATTTTTGAACAAGTAAAACAAGAATATGAGGAATACCCATGAGTTTTGAAGGATTTAGAGTCATTTCAGTCAGATTCATATTATCTTGGTTGGAAGTTGTCCCATAGACAATTACATGTTAGGGATAAATTACAGAATGTGTAACTATCTCTAGTCACATATAAGGAACCTGTTTATGATGTGATGTAGTTACAAATCATGAACCTTGTTCACATCCATTAAATTGTTGTTTAGGATAAATATTTATCTATGTTAAGATATTTTTCTATGTATCTCCTTTATTATGAAATATACTATGTGAAAGGGATAAATTCCATGTATTTATCATATACCACTATTTTATTCCTTGATGTGCATATGATTTCATTCATTCATATTTTGAATCCATTCTTTCCTGAACCAAGTAGGATTTCTAGTTGATTTTGGGTCCTCCCCATCCTTTATGAACATCCCAATCACACATTTAAGGTTATGTGAGTGGTATTATTAAATTTTCCATTCCCTTCCATTGTTACATGTTCTATTGGTGGAATATTTTGACTGATTCCTATTTTTGGTGACTATTTGAATTATTTTTCGTATAGGATCATTCTTAATATAATTCTAACCTCCTGGCTTGTGGTAAAAAAAATTTGGAAGAGTTTTTTATTTTCGAAATAAATGTATGGGTACTAAAACCGAACTCAATGCTATATATAACTGACTAACACATGAAATACTCAAAATTATGATGAAAAAACACTCCATTAAAATAATTTAATGATGAATGAGGGTAAATCGCGAAATTGGATTATTCATTAGATATATATAAATTCATTATTTTTTATTAGGCTTATAAATATATATTTTGCGAGTTAATCCTTGATTTAATAATAACATGTTTAATAGATTGAAGTGTGTTTATAATAAAAAATAAAATAAGTTAATTATTAATATATAATAAATTTTATTCTTGATTTTGGGATATTGATATTATTTTTGATAAATTGATTAATTGATTAATGTATAATTGAATGAAAAATAGTTATTTGAAAAAAATAACTATAGAGGCTTATGATGTGATATTTTTATATTCTTGTTCATATGAATTACTGAGTTGATGCTGAAATTATAATATATCAATCTTTTCCCAAGGTATTTAATTTTTATAGTGTCATTTTCCAATTTATTTATGCTGAAATTATTTTATAGTGGGATCATCCCAGTGATACATGATTAAATTTTTGTATAATTGGATATTCCATGTGATACATGTTGAAATTCATTTATAGAGGGATTATCATAGTTGTTATTGAAATTCTTATATATAGGGATATATCGAGAGGATGGTATTCTTATAAAAAGGTCGCTTCTCGGTTTATTGATAAAGCTATTTTTTATTATTTTGGTTGGAATAGTTTTTCTATATGAACATATACATTATATCGCGTTGATACATGATGTTGAATGATGTATTGTGTTAATAGAATAATTAATACACCTATAATTTTTTTTATTTTATGAAAATATTATAAAGTAGGTTTTGTTTAGAAATGATCTTATATGTTTTTATCAAAAACTATTTGGGATTCCATTTGGTACCCAAGAATATTTATTTAATGAATGTTTGGAAAGGAGTAAGGGGACATATTGGTGATTTTTTACCTATTGGATATATTAGAATTTGGATTTGGGTCCAAAAAGGTGTTTAGGAAAATGGTATTTTGATTTTATATTATGTTACCTATTTAGGTTATTTTAATTAATTTCATAATGAAATTTCGATACATCCCTACTTGTAATTATACTCTTCACTGTTATTGGTTTATTAGTTTCTAATTTACATTCATGTTGTATGATATATTGTTTATGCTATTATTTGTTACACATTTATTTCATTTCATAGTGTTATAACTCTATACCGGGGGTACTATATCTCTTCTATATTTATCAAGCCCCCACAACTAGTTGGAATCATTTGGAAGACGTGTAGCCATGCATGAGGTATCTTAACCAACCCCTTTTTCTCTCTAAGAGAGTGTTGGATCGGTAGATAGAACAATGTTTAATCATAAGAGTAGGTTTTTCTTTTCCTTTGATTTAATATTTAGGAAAATCTTTATATGAGAAAATTATGTTTTGAGTCATGGTAATGGGATTTTTCAAGGAACTAGCTAACCCATGTATAGGAAAATATACATGTTCCTAGGTATGGGATCATAGTTCATGATGCTTTCTCAATATAGCTGTTATTATTTCACATAGTCTGAATCACATATTTTTTCAAATTCTTCAAATAAATTTATATTTTTACACACGGCCCAGTATTTCATTAGATGAGTATGCAAGCATCATTATAGGAATATAGGGACATATATTTTCATTCATTATACATGATCTAGACACATTTATTTCTTGTTTTATAGATTTTACTATGTGAACTATATAATGAGATATCCATTATATGTAACAACTGATATTAAATGAACTTAGACAACATGATATTACAAATTTAATAAATTATTATAGTAACTAAAAGAATTATTTATTTATTTTCGTACCATATTGAGGTTTACCTTTTAGTTATGGACAATTTTCTAAAGAGAATTTTATATTGTAGATAAGTTTCATCCTCATCATTTTAAATTTCAGTTTTAGGATTTTTTAAATGAACATTCTCCTAACACTACTATATCGGGGCTACCCTTAGGTATCCCATGGATGTTTAGTATCATGTATACATATTTCGGGACATGTGATCAATATAAGAGGATATTTTTTTCAACATAAATTTAATTACTGAGACAAACAGAGTTAATCAGCAGCAACATATTCTTACATTTACTAGGGAGAGAGGCCCCCATGTAGACGAGTTATGGAATGAGTCTATCTAGATAATATTCTTGACTTTCGGGGAACCCATAAATAAGAGGGTAAATCATATTGTGTATATACTCTTGGGAAAATGCAATCATTAGTTTTACATTCTTGATCCAGTGGGTCAGTATGTGGATTTATCATTGGAGAATTTGGAGGTGATTTTTATGAGATACATCTATAAAAAACATTGGTGTATGATAATAATCAAGAGTTTATGGATCTGAAAAAATTTTCTATTCATTGATAGACTATGTTGAATGTTTCACTAAACTGCAGTTTTTTTCTTCATATTTAGTTGTTGATGAGATTTTTGGGGACACTCATATCCAAGAAGGTCATCACTATGAGATCATTTCCTATGAAAAATTCATTTTCAAAAATATATTTACAGATTTCATTAACAAGAAATTCATCATATAAGGAAATATGATATGGTGACCAAGTAAAAACTAGTCCATTTCAGTAGGGTGTACTAGTATCTCTTCTTCTGGTTGAAAGAAAAAACACTATAATAGTTTTCATTAATTAAATGGTGGGTAGAGAATTCAGGGTAGTGGGAATCCATCTCTTTAACATGTTTCATTTTTGTAATATAAATGTCGATGGTTGTGAAATAGGTGACGTTAGTGTTTTTAAATTACTCTCAAATTCCTTTATTGTAGTAGACTAGAAAATATTTAGATTTTTTTTCGGGAAAATCCCACAAAAGTTCGTTGAAAGGTGATCATATTATGTACCATTTTCTAGCTAGGACTTAGTTACTCCTCAGTATAATAATAGTTGGAGTTCTACATGATAACCATCTTGAGGTAGAGAAAATGTTATCCTAGTGCAAGAGAAGAAATAAAAGGAAGAGGGGATCTCTCATGGGGTCATGCTAGAACCCAGGGAAGAGGGGTGAGTAAACTATACACTATTCAGAATAATCTAGCCACTATAGATGTAGAACTATACACCATTAGAGTCATGATTCTTGTATCATCTAATATTTATTGTAAATTTGTATATGGGATCATTTCATTTCCATTATAATGCATTTTTTAATGTTTTTTTTTATTTTATGTGGAAATTCTTGATGGGGTTTTTTGGATCAATAAATCATTGGGAGTAAATTTAGATAACGTTAAATGCTATAATTCAACTTATTTATAGATCAATGGTTATCATTTCATATTAGAAACATTTTGTGATACAAATGATTGTTTTTTTATAAAATTTATGGTATGCATATTCAAGTTATATTCCAAGATCATATTGATTGTTACAAGAGGAAATGTCCCTTTCTATCTCAAAATGATGTAATTATTCTCACAAAGGTGAGTGTGATCACCTGTCTAGTCTTGTATGACACATTCATTTACTATTCGAATATCTCAATGATTAGATAAAATGTATTATTATAGGTTTTGGATGAATCATGGTGGATTAATTTCCTCTAGTGGTAGACTATTTTTTTGATATATTACAATATGAGTTCTATGAATACACACTCGAGAAAGAGATCAAGTTCATTATCAAGTTGGTTATAGGAGAATGTCATGATTTTATACCTCCATATAAGATGGATCCAGTGGATTCTATAGATATGAATATTTAGTAGCATGGTCTGAAAGATCATGGTTTCATAAGGCCCAAAACTTCTCCTTGGATTCTCCAGTTATTTTCTCTAAAAATGTTTATGGGAGTTTTTACTTATCAATATATTATCAGAGATTGAACCATAAGACGAAAAATAACAAGTGTCCCCTTCTACATTCAGATCATGTCATTTTTTTAAATTGTTCTATGCTATTTTTTATGATTTATTAGTTATTTGGATACCCCTAGTTGTGTGTGAGGTGATCAAACACACCACCTGGCTATTTTATTATTATATATAAATTTTATAAATTCGTGGGGATTTCATTTGATTTTAGAAAACACAATATGTTTTCATTGAATTGATGAATAAGATCATTCATTATTTTCTATATTATTTTCTGGTGTTTTTTTTCATGTATATCATAGTGCACACCCATTTGGTTTTATATTATTAAAAATATCATGAGTTCATCCTAAGAACATTGTGAGAGCATAGACATTAGTCATATCTAATTAAAGTGAGATTCTATATTTTTATCTTATAATTCAATGGATATTTCATTTTAAATGAATGATTTTTAGTGGACCCAAAGATGGATTCATCCATGGTATCATTGGTGTATCACAATAATTTCCTTTATATTCACCATGATCATGTAAAAGATGGTTATTATTAGAAATTTTTCAGGGACTTAAACTTTCGGGTAATGCTGATGTTCATACTGACCAAGAAAAGGGTGAATTTCACTTGGTCGAATTCTTGTGAGTGGGATTTTAATGTGTTTAATATATAGTTGAACACATCACAAATCCAAACATTATTTAATGCCTTTACTCTCTACATGATGTAGATTGAGTTGGAATATATGTACTTCTAATGTATTGGGATAGAGTAATGTCTTATGGAACCCAAATGCTATGATTGTATTCAAGGAATTACCATACTCATGATCTATTTTAGGATTAAATGGTATATTCCATGATAAATCAAAGAAATTATCTTATCTATTATTGTTTTATCTTTTACATTGACCATAAGATCCTCATGTATGTTTTTTCATATAGGGGCCTCAACCTTCAGCGGACGAGGTTGGTCAAGTAGATATAGTCTATAAACATTGATTTTCATTATTAATGTGGAAGGAGAAATATTATTTCAAGCATATTTAGTTATAAGAAAAATATAGAGTAAATAAAGGAGTCTTTCTCTGAGTTCTTTTTTATGGATCATTTTGAAGACATTCATCTAGATGATTCTGATTTCCATTGATTAGTAAGACATGACTTCAGGATATATTATACCTATATTTTTCTCCAAATCAAGATAGATATCTTATCTGATCAAGAGGAAATATTTATTTGTGAATTATTATATGAGTGGAGACACCATCAAGATGGTCTATTGGTAACTGAAACAATTTTTTTCAATTATGGTATCCTATAGGTTTCCATTATTATATTATTATAGTGTTTATTTCTTCTAAATCGTCAGTTCATCTTGGTTTTAAAATGTTATATCTTCCAAACTATAGAAAATACAAGTTTATAGGAATGATGAAGGAGGTATCCATCTTTTTGGAGAGATGTTTCAAATATTAGTTTTTGAAATTGGATCATTATAGGGTAGCATGGATGTTGCATCCTCTCCAGATTATTGACATTAAAATGGATGATGTTGCTATATATTAATTGAAAATATTACCCAATAAAAACTATATGAACAATGTATTATGAGAGATCATGGAATGACTAATTATGGTAGAAAAATTAATTCATATCATTCAAACAGTTAATATTCCTGATATGGGATGCCTATGCATATGTGAGATACGGTGGATCCAATGTGTTCTGAAGAGTATAGTTTCTGAATATGATCCTAACTTGATGTCAAAATTCCATAGAGTTCTTAATATGTCGATTGGATAATTTTTTATTTTGATCATAACCAATCATACTCAATCAATGTATCAATAAATGTGTAATATTCATGTTCTGGAATATTTTTTATATTCTATTGTTTTGGAATTATGTTTTTTATTGGTGAAAAAATTGGAATTCATTGATTTTTCATATAATAACTTATTCTATAAGTCAATAAAAATGGATATTTTTTAGTCATTTAGTGGAATTTTGATACATTTCCCAATTTTTTTGTTGGTATTTTGGGTTTTAGTGCTAGTTTGAACATTTATCACATCAGAATCATCTATGTAGATTTAGATGATCATGAAGCAGTTGGTGACCCAGCCGAGAAAGTAGAGATCTTATGCTGACCTTCTAAGATGATCACTGAATGCCGAGGTTGGTTATATTTTATTTACTTATATGCTTTCTTGTTTGGGGAAACATGCTATCCAAAAAAAATGTGGAAATATAAATTAGGTTTTGGGGGACATATTAGATTGATTTTATTTTCACTACAATGTCATTCAAATTTGATCATCCATAATTCTACAATGGAATGAATGATATATCTCATGTGTTGAATATTAAGTGGTCTTATATTGTACTTTATCATGTGATATACATGAGGATGTTGTACTTTTTACAAATGAAACATTTAAATATATTCTGACAAGGACTAAAGCCCAGGGTGATAAATGTATTCAGGGTATGACAGTACAACTCGCTTGAGTGTAGTGGTCGAATATTTATGATATTTATGAGACTTGTGTGATGGAATATGATATATAAGAAATATGGATAGAATTTTTCACCCAGACCATATGGTGATAGTTAGAATAGCCCAGGGATGAGCTGTTATATGTTGGTGAGGATTTATGATCCCAAATTTTCCATGTATGTTCCTCATTCAGTTTTATATTGAACAATTTTTTGTTTTATATTGTCTTTAATCCAAGTGGGATGAGTCATGTTTATTGATAAAGATCCTTTATGGTGTAATTTCACCTGATATAATGGGATATATGGCTTTTTGAAATAACAAAGTTTATGTATAAACATGTTAAATAGGATTATGAGGGTTTCCCCGGAGTGTGGAATTCTTCAAAGGAGGTTCAATCACATTTAATGATGTTTCGGTAAAAACTATGTGTTGTAAAATTATACACATTTATTTTATTAACGACAGGGAAATGTTGTTAGACAAAAATTAATAAATTGTTCAGAATGTGCATGGGAATCACATCAAGAAACTAATTCACATTGTGCAATGCTTTATAAAGGAAAAAATTAGTCTATGGAGACACACATTTCACCATGACTCTATAATCATTATATACTGGATGTGAAAGGGTTACAATCCATTTCTTTCTCATAACATGTGGTTTTATTACCAATCATTAATGTGATAAAATTCCTTATATTGGATCACCCCTTATATTTAATACATAGTAATATTTATTTGATATTTTTTTGAATCCACATTTCATTACAGACAACCCGATCATGAATCCAATCCCTAGTGGGTGGTTTATCTTATTTTCCCCTTATATTCCATATTTAATTTTCCTAGAGGTGGAATATTTTGAATGTGTTAGGTTTTAAATGTTTATCTAAATCATGTTTGATCTATGTTTCATCTTGTGATCTGGCATGACACTATTATAATTAGATAATCATTTTATAAGTATTTCGTAATCTCTGGACAAACGTATATGGTTTAAAACCAAACCATGTTGTTTTTTTAATTTTCAAGTATATGAAAATATATTAATTATTCTGAGAAAATGTGAATAATAATTAACAAAATTTAGAATGAAGGTATATTTTTCAATTATATTATTCCTTTGATCTAAATAGATTGAATGGTTGGGTGACCTGGCATATAAAGACCCATGGGGAGAGCGAAATTGTTGTTTAATAATTATTTGGATAATGGATTAAAGTGTGTTTAGAATTTAATGATATTATATTTAATTTATTGATATAAAATAACATTTTAAATTGAATATGGGTTATTAATATGTCAACTAATAAATATCTATATAAAAAAGTGTAATTGAAATAAAAATGATAATATTCATAATCAACCATCATTTCTAATAATGTGATACTGTGATATACTTTTAGTTATGTCATGTTTATATTATAATGAAATCGTCATATATAGGGATTCTCCCAAACTAAAAAATTATTATAAATCAAGATTTTACTAGTGATACATGATGAAAATATTATATAGTAGGCTTCTCCCCATAATACATGTTTAAATAATTACATAGTTGTCTATGTTGAGTAATAAATGAATAAGATCTTATACATTGGTATTTGTCTTGTCTGTACTGAAATGATTATACCAGACAAGTCCAGCCAAAATAAAAGCTTCTGACCATTTATTAAAAAAAAGAAAAAGGTACATAAGAGCGGCAGACGGGGTCAGACAAAAAAATGCCCTCATCCACCAAATATAGGTCAAGAGATCATAAAATGACTTATCATTTCCACAATTAGAGTCACCAGCTGTCTCCCACTCTGATTGAAACTTATCCTGATTTATGATTTTAAAAATATTGGTATCCACCTTCCTTGACACCTTATACGACGATCTGGTAGACACGTTTTTAGGAACATTAAAATAATATTTTTGTGGTCTCCTCTTTGAGGGAATAGAGGTGAACCCCTCTCTAGAAGCACCCTTTGTATTGCCACTTAAGACTGCATCCTTGTAAGATGTGTGTCCGCCGCTGCCCGAGACCCTAATCTGTGTACCCACGTTCTTCTGTTCACCCTCTAAAACATTCCCCCATTTGTCAGGTAATTAAAAAACATGGAAAAGCTTCTTGATTTCCTGATGGAAATCAAGATGTTGTTGCTCATCAATTTTATTGGGGAAGTCAACCTGGAGGGAATTAGGGTCCACGACTGGAGTAACCTCTTGGACCAAATGAGTCATAGAGGGTCTACTATGGGCCTTCATCGGAGATACATCAATTAAAAACCCTTTTCCAGTTCCCATCCCATCAGGAACATTGAATAAAATGATTTTATATAGGGATATTTGTGGATTATGGGATCATTACATAGATGAAAAATATAATATGATTTATTATTCAATAGATTATAGTTGTGGCTGGCATGGTTTAACTACATTCATAGAGACATAATGATATGGTGATGAAGTATGTTGATTGATGTATTATATTAATTATTAAAATAAGAGACATGTTATATATTAATTATATATATGTACTATTAGTTTAGTTTCATTGAGGAATTGTGGGTTAAAACAACATCGTTTTACATTCACCCTATTCATGACTCTATTTGAATCACATGAAGATTTCATGGATGTATGTTTGGGAAATGGAAAGGGGCTCAATGGATGATTTCATCAAAAGTAGATGGGTTGGATTTTTCTGATAGGAATGTAATGGTGTTCGTGACATGGGATTAATGTGATATATATTTTTAGGACATTATTGTATTGTTATTTTTTCTTGTATGACATTTATTTACATATCATATTTCAATTACATAATTCATCATTATAGGTTTCTGGGTTTTTCTTTTACATTCATGTTCTATGATATATCATTCTGATTTTGATTTGATACTCTGATATTATTACTATTTCATTATTATTCAATGTTGTTACTCTATACATGTTGCTATAATATCCCCATTAATTTTATCAAACCCCCACTTCTTGTAAGAATTATTTTCCCTATGGGAATATAGACATGAGTTTTGGTTACCATCAAATTTTTTCAGGGTGAGAATGTGATGGATTAGTGGAAATTGAATTGATTCTTCTATGGATCCACCAGTTCGAGTTGGTCTGTCCTTTAGGGGAGTATAAGGATAGGACAACCTCCTTGTATGAACTATATTTAGAAATATAACTTTCAATAGGGTTATTTAAGTGTAGAACTTCCTGAAATAAATTAGTGTAATCCATCATAATGGGAATTTACTCAAGTTTGATACTTCTGATTAATAGAACCACTTTAGAATTGTATTATTCATCATTAGGTATCCGCTCCCACACCATATATTGAATTTGTTAAAGGAGATTCATGGTATTCATTTATTTTATGTGGGGAATCCGATGATTTGGAATATAGAAAGTTATTTCCTTTTTGATAATTTATATTTGTACTGATTATATTAAGAGAGCATCCATTCCATGAATATAATTGAATTCTAGTAGGGTAAGGATTATGTTATTTTGGAAGAATATTTCCATATATTTTATTAGTATATGATTCCAACATATGAGTTATCATAAGATCACCACTAGGTGTTTTACAAATATGTATTCTATAAGGTATCAAATCATTGAATTATAAATTCTAGAAAACATTTAGGATATGAAGAAACACGTATAACTATAATAAAATAATGCATCCTCCATTATTGATTTTATCCGTAGTGTACCTTTTACACATTTATTTTCACTCTCCACATCATCAATAATGATGGAATAAGATTTCATTTTATCTTTCATCCATGATGGGTACTAACACTGATAACCCTACAACAACCATAGATTGGTGCACTAGATTCAATATTTTCTTTCCACCCTACATTTGATGCATTGTACGATGGGTTGTGAATTAGTAGGTTTCATGTTTTCCACCATCATTTTTGAAATAATATTTATGTATATTCTAAAATCATGTTACAGGTATCTTTTTATCTTACACATGAATCATTTCCCACCCCCTTTAAAATAATTCCCCTGACAATTCTTCCAATTATTTTTATTTTAAGGTGTTTTAGTTCTTTTTCCTCTATTTTCATTCTATACACCATCTCAAAATTCCAATATTTTGTTCTTATCACCATGACCAAAAAACCAATCTATAGAAACTATATCTATTATAACTGAACAGCGAAACACTAATTCATAACTTATGGAGTGTCAGATGGTGATATCAATTAAGATTTGAGGTTTTAAACCACTAAATAATATATCTATTTTTTTACAATTTTTGAATTAAAAAAATGGGGAAAATATTTCATGAATTGTGTAGTTTTCTTAATATTTCATGATTCATTCATCACCATTTTACTTTATCAATGTGAATGTGATCATTTTAATTATTTAATTAATTTGAGGGAAATACATGTTAATAAAAAATTTCATAAAATCTTAACACTTCATATGAAACATTTAATCGATTGTAATGGTTTACTTTATCAATTAAAACCATTAATTGGATTACTTATAAAAAATATTTACCACTAGAGACACATTCCCCTTCCTAGAACAACAGATCACATAAAAGATATTATTCATAGTGTTAAATAAATATTTTATTATAAGAAAGTCTAATGATCTACAAATCATTAATGGTTGTTTCCATATATACGAATCAATGGATATTTCCCTTAATTTGGAAAGGTGGAAATTCCACATTGTAGGGGTTATTGTTAATATAAAATGATAGATAGGTTATTTTTTGATAATATTTTTTGTACCATGTCCAATGGAATTTGGAATGACATTTGTAAAATCACAAAAATACCCTTCACATAGGTTGTTTTATTGGTTTCTCTTAGTTCCCACAATTTTCTAAAATTTAAAATGTTAGAAAAAACATAATTCAACAACAATAGAGTACACTATTTTTTTAAAATAAGAATAAAGGATGGTCCTAAGGGATCCCTATGTCTAGCCTTTTTCTAAAACAAATCATCATTGACCCTTAAATTTACATATGTTATTCCCATGGGGATTCAAAATTAGTATCTAATACAAATTCCCAATTTTTCTAAACAATACCTAAAAATCCATTATTTTCTTATATAACGATTACATATTTTTAACTGTAAAAAAATTAAACATACACATAAAATCATTAGAAGGATTAGTATATTGAAAAAAATATTAGTATACCTCATATATATAAAATAAAACTAAAACATTTATCCAAATCCACTAACATCATAATCTCTAATAATAATAATCACTTTAGAATGTGTATCCACCTAATGATATATATCAAAGATATGGGTGAGATAGAAGCCCAATATCAAGAGGTATTATGGAAATCAATCAATATAAAAGGGTGATTATCATCATCACAATAATCTGATAATCACATGATCATCATCAACATAATATAGGGAAATTTTTTATAATATCATTGATTGTGAAAATGCATGACAATAAAACATCATGTCATAGTGGTGAAATACCACCCCTAGTTGTGAATAACTATAACATCATTTCCATGCATAAAATATGTTAATAATCATAAAATCGTCATTTTGAATGAATATATAATCATATTAATGAATAATACACATAATATAATATGATATATCTTATTAACCAATTAATTGGGTGGATATATAATTATGGCTCCACATTTCACATCACAACTACTAGATATTTATGAATTCCACATTGAGTGTATACAAATGATGATCATAAAATAACACATGTAATGGAATGAGTTTCATATATAAATTATAAATAATTCTTTCATTAATTAATTTAGTTTTCTAAAAAGAATAGAGGAAAACATATGTGGAATAAACATCATCATTTATGAATGAAAAAGAAACTACTCAACTCGTGTAAAATATATGTTTTGGAACGAAATTCCCACTTTAAAAATAATCCTATTTTGATTATTAATAATTCTATAAACATGTGTATCCTCAAAATAAAATGGAAGTATAGTGAAATTAATTTTTTGTAACATTATAGGAATTTATATACTAAAAATCTATTGAATGTTGTATAACCTAATAAAATGTACTTGGGTTTGGAAATCCCCTTACTATATTTTTGTATATCCTTTTTTTCATATTCTTCTCCTGATTAATAAAATTATCATTATTAAAACATTGTACAATGATAGAATTTTGTTTATTTTTTGGAATATTTTAAAATTATAATAATTTTAATTTAATTTATTATATTTTCATTCTAATGAAAATTATTTTGATATCATGTTTTCATTATATTTCATGTTTTGTTTTCAGTATAATATTTTAGTTAGACGTATTTTATGAATTAGAGTTATTCAATTTTGAATCATAGAAAAATATTTATAAATTTATATGTCAAAAATAAATTATTTTATCCAAACATTGGTTTGGTTAAAATGAAATGATTTGGGATGTACTTGTTGGCAATTAACTGACCATTAATGGGACATTGACAAAAGAGTAGGAAAGGTATGTTTGGATTTATATAAGTCTTAAATATGAGACATAAATTACATAAATGAAATTAATATATTGTAAACATACTACCGAAACAATTGATGATATTTTTTCTTTCAAATGAATTGGAAAAAAATATAAGAACCAAAAAGTAGAATATTTTATTGAAAAACAATCGTCAATTAGTGTAACATCTCTAGTATGACACTAAAACCCCCTTTTTTCGGTAGTAACGTTACTATATAATATCTATACCTATTTTTGTGGGATTGAGATAGAGAATATTTACAGAAAAATTACATTGAATTGTAGGATTTGTCTTGTTTTACAAGTTGAGATAGAGGCGATAAATATACATGACGAGAGTGGTATTTTTAAAATAATATATTGAATGAAATATTATTAAGTAGAGAAAAATAATATTAGTTAAATTTATAAAATATAAATCATATCAAAAGATATTTTAATGTTTATGACATTATAAAACATTATATATAATGTACCTTACACCAAAGATGTACTAGACTATCCCAATCACCCAATGGTGGTTTAAATAAAATCATTAGAGTATATATCAAAGGAAATAATACATATAGTGGTATCCACTAAATAAAATTGAATATTAGTGAACAAATGCAATAATAATCACCCCCATAACATTCATTCACCTTTGGGTGAAATATAGGTGGATGATGAAGTCCTTCAACTTTCAATGGTCTTTCATCAATCATCATGTATATAGACACCTGTATTGTTCCATGTCATGTCAGGGGTATAATATATACCCTACGAAATTATTTTCATGTCATCTCATTCACTAATGTGCTATAACACCTATGAAGATATATTTACTATATACCTGAAACACATTCATGATTATGATTTCAATCCATTACATGTTCTGACACAACATTTAGATGACAAGATACATTATATTGCCATAAAAAATTCACGATTTTATATTCATATTTTAATTTTATTTATGGTTGTATCATGGAATAAAATTATATGATTTATGAAAAATCAAATAAAAAATTAAAACTTCTCAATAATTCCCCCATTATGACATGTTAAATAGTAATTTATGATTTCATGGATTAATGAAGGAAGAGAGATGAAATATTATTTTATTCTAAGCCTATGACTAACCAATTAATTGACTATGATTCAAAGAAATATGTCATGAAGGTGATATATTATGGTGATGTAAAAATTCCATTCCATTATAAAAAACAATTGAACAAGGTTAGTGTAGTTGCATGAAACATCCCACCTTAGATATCACTCTACAATAATAACTGATAAAAAAATATATTTTATACAATATTTTGACCAAATAAAAGATGTAGAAATTGAATGTTATAGTGAATAATAAATTTTAAATTTTATTCTGAATATGATTTATCAAATTATATAGTTTAATATTAGAGTTTAATTAGCACATATAGATTTGAGTTGAAATACAATGTAGGATTATATATAATGGGGATATAAAAACAATGAATCATAGATTTTTATAGTAGTAAAAATCCATCATTAAATGACAAAAAATTATAAAAATATGCATTTTCGAACGTTATATATGAATATTCATTAATAAACCTAACATTCCATATTTCAATCATTTTGGTGAAATTCCATTATAAACGTGGATACATAAACAACTACTCAATTATTGAGTTATATCATCTCCCACTATATTCTTAATAATTAAAAGATTTTATTGTAATATAACACATAATACCATTCATTGTATCATTGGGAATTTAATAATAATAAATAATGTTGTTAGATGCACATTATGGTTAAATGTGGGAAATATCAACATATCATGAGAAAATAGTGCTCCCCCAGTTTCAAAAAGTTACAGTTTATTTTTTATTTTTATGTTTATAATGTTATTAGGTTATGTTTTTGAGTATTTGAAATAAATTTGAAAGGATTTTTGGGCCATTAAATTGTTGAATGGATATAGAATGATGAGTGAAAACTATGGAACACCTACATGAAATCATCAAAGGTGAAGTAGTGGCTTCTATGTGGGAACATGGTTAGGCCACACTATGTGTCCAGCCAAAACAATCTTTGAAAATTGGGATAGTGTTATTTTATATAGTTGGAACATGGTTTTCCAAACCATATGGGGAATCCAGGTCAGTTTTTGCTTTAGGATGATTCTCGAACATGGTTAGTGCATGGTTTTTAAAACGTTGTGACTAACCATGCACAGTTTAGAAACTGATATCCTTAAATGTGGATCTTGGTAACTATTATATCTCATAAACTATTTTCACATAACTTCAAACCTAACATGATATTTATTTTTCCTAAAGTTAGTAGAGGAATTCCCCCATAAAATCAGAATAGATCTAGTGGATTTTCATGGTGTGTTGAATCCTAATTCCCTTAGTAATTCTCTTATTGTTGTATTTTGTAATTGTTTTTATTATAAATAATTTCATACCTATCTTTTCTATTAGATCATTAATCCTCATATAGATCTAATATCGTTATTTCCAATAATTATTATATATGTAATTTTAGATTTTAGGGGAACAGTTATACAACAGGTTTTGGAGAATCAACCTTCTTTTTGGTGCATTCCAATCTATTATTTTGTTTTTCCAAATTCCTAGGGTGGGTTGTTTCACTCTCGACTCAAATTATTATAAATTTATTTCTTGGATTCATATTGGTTATATTACATGAATTTCATTTGAAATTTGTGTAAAATCGTGGTTGAAACTTTCTTCAGTGATCATTTTGGGATTTGAGGATTTTTTGAACTTAGTTGTTCAATGTGATTTGTTTTAATTAATTTAAAATATTTATATTAAAAAATGGATTTTATTGGATTTGTGAAATTGATATTTTGAATGTTATTGAATAAAATAGTAGTTTTATTGAAATTGAAAGAAATTTCTGACATTAAATGGATTTGGAATATATGGGTTTTTGTTAGTTTATTCATTTGATGTGACGATGAATAGAGGTGTTTACCATTGGGGACCAAGTGGATATGACCTAGATAAGGGGTGTGTTTCATTCAATCCCCAAATTATTGGCCACATTGTGATAACATAATATATATATGAGAAATAGCTAATGAGTATGGAACTATCAAAGAATCATACATTCATGAGTGAGTTTGTGATTCACGGAATGTGTTTTCAAAAAATGAATGTGAAATGATTATAAGAATTGTTTCAATGATTTCCTTGGAATATAATTTAGAATGAAACTATTTTTATTTGTTATTTTTTTTGAACTATTATTATAATATTATATATATATATATAAATGTTGTAAAATTTTCAATCAAAGTGCAATTAGTAGAGAATTTATTTTGGGAAAAAATACTACGGTTCATTATTCACCAAAACAGTGGAAAATTGGTTATTTAATAAACATTTATTTATTGATACACATAAAAAGATTAATTATCACACTTTTTTGTGGTGGTTCCCAAAAATATAGGATGTATTAGAGAGTTAAAGCATGGATAATTTCGGGATCTAGGATTTTTTATATGTTTCATTCATCTTTGTTGGTTTTTATTCAACTTAAAATTAGATTTTATTTTTCATCCATTGTTGTACGCTATTGTAGTTTGGTTTTGATATCATCGGTATTACATTGTGTCATTTTACATTTTTATCATGCATCATGATGTAGAGTTTATTTAACTATGTTTCTATTTGTTTATTTATTTAGTAATGGGAAAAAAACATCCCATAATTCTATTGAATCCCTTTGAATTTATTTCTAAACATTACCACCATGGGAATATCACTTTATGAAAATTTAAAATTCTACCTCCACTCCAGACAATGTGGATAGGCAAGATATTTCAATAAGTGTATGAAAACATTATTATAACATTCTGAAACCATAACCTATATATTGGAGCTCAGTAACATGAGTCATGGAATTAATCATTGTAGTACATATGACATGAATTGTAATGGAATCTATGTACTGGATCCATGAAAACATAATATTTTCCGAAGGCCGATATTTATGTCATACATAGAGTCATATAATATAATATCAATAGTTATTCATTCCTCATCACAAAGACTATAGTAGTTGAATTGGTACTCTCCAAAAAAATTAATAGTATTATAGGTTCACTATCAGGACTTCTGAAGTCGCTAGATTACAGTACTGATTTGGGTTCAGCCCTGATTCAATTCATATTTACCTCATGATATATCAATATTTTTCGAATCCATTATATAAGGATATAGAACCCCCAATTATATAGTTAATATATTACGTATGTGTTCTATAAGATCTTCATAAAATAATCATATTAAATCCCTTGAAAAGAAATTAATTTCAAAAAAATTTAATCATAACATAACATTTGTAAAAAAAGAGGTTTCATATTCACTTCATCATTTCGTAAAATCATATCATATAGAAAAATAAGCTGGTTTCATAATCATTTAATCATGGTATAACCCATGAATAAGTAATGGGGTTCGTAAACATAATGTCGTAATATATATATATATAATATTTATATCATTATATAATATCCCCAATACGATGTAAATGAAATACAAATATTCCATCTTCTATAGAAAATGATTTAGAAATATAACATGGATCACTTCTAGAAAAAATAGCATTCCATTGAAAACTACCTTTTTAAACTAAATATTGATATAATATTATGGAAATAGTTTTCATTAAAAATAAAAAATGGAAACATAAAAAATAATATTTATTATAAATGATTGGTCATGAGGAATGGAAATACTGTACATTCTCATGTTTTCAAAAAACCAAAATTCCATTCAAATTTTCTATATAATCCAAAGGGGCCTTATTTGAAAAAAAACATGATGACTCCGTTCAATGTATTATATTAAAAAAAAATGGGTACAATTTACATTAGTAAATTATTTTTATAATGTTATGTTAATTTTATTAAATATATTTGGAATACATTGTTTTGTACCAAAAGGGTTTCCGACCAAAGTGTTAAATAAAGACAATTTTTCAGAAAATCATTATTTTAAACTCATCAGTACATAACAAGATTAAAATAATGTGAAATGATATATTATAATTATATAAATATATGATTATATTAGTTAATATTTTCATTGAATAATGGATTAAATGATTTCATCATAAAAAACAGAATGATAAATAATTCAGATAGATGATTAGATTGAATTATAAAACCCATACAATGTTCATAACATTGATTCAAATGCCTCGATGAAAGAATAGCATTAAATGATATTTAAAACATCATAAGAATAAACAAATTTATGATAAAAAATTTCAATTCTTCGGCATATAATCCCCATAAAATAATATTCTTCATAACTTAACATATATATCACTGAAGGAAATATGATAAAAAAATACATAACCTAATGTCTCTTCTTCTATAGTACATATGTAGAAATCCTTTTTAATAACTATATTTTTATTGTACATATATTACATATTCATACATATATACATATATAATAACATAACTGATGTAATTATGATTGTTTTAAACTATGTATTGACTCATCCATGTTAAAGTCACATTTTGGGTAATAACTACATCGTTTTCATTTATATTTTTATTTTTTATTATTTACCCTCATAAGTTGATCATTATTCCATCATATACAAAATATTAAACATTGTATATATTATATATCTAATATCATTAGTATATATTTATTTTTTCTAGATTATAAATATTATATATGGAAAATAAAATACACCATTCATAGATATTGTGGGCCATATTTAGAAATGAACAAAGATTCAATTTTTGGAAAATATGAAATTAATTTTATTTTAACATTACTGAAGAAATTTTATATCATATATATATTATATTTTAATTAAAATCATTCTTATAAACTTCTATGTAATGTGATAGTGAAACATATTGTTTTTTTAGGTGATATTCTATCATACACATGAGTGGCATCTTTATAATCCCTGAGAATGGGTAGTAAGATGGTATATGTCATATAAAAAATTCATTAGTATAAAATTAATATAAATATAATATATTAATATTTTCACATAATTATATCAATATGTGATAGGGTGTGATGGAAAACAAACAATATCGGGTTGCGATGTGGTAGTCTGACATACCCATGATCGATGGTTCTGTATCAACATTTTATTCAGGAATGGAAGGATATATTTTACTAAATTAATATATTAACACACTCACACACATAAACATATATATATATATGGGAGATAAAATTTTTATTCTATCAAAATAATTGTATAATATATGACATATTAAAAAAGATGAATTAATTAAATATATAAAAAATGATATCTCTTATTCTGACAATCTATTTAAGATTACCCTAAAAAACCCTTGATGGGTTATAGGATCTTAAAACAGTCTCTATAATTGGGAACATATGTAATTATGAGGTTTTTGTAGGTCTGGGCCAGTGAATTTGAAAATATAACTATGAAAAAGAGCAGATAACGGATAACATTTTATTAGTAATGTAAAGGAAAAACATTTAATTTCATAAAATGGAAATATTTTTTAACATGTTTTCACATTTTAAAAGGTTTAAAAATGTATTAATCTCAAAAAATAACCATTTTAATGTCAAAATACGGCCACCCAATGGTTTTGTTACATGTTCTAGGTCATTTTTTAGGCTTATAATTTTATTTTATCCCCCATTAATCATATTATTAATTTAGTTTTGATAAATAATTTTTAATATTTTTACAAATACTTATGGTTAAAATTCAATTTGTAATAATAGATAATAAATATTATACTAATTCTAACTATGTTAACCATTTTATTGAAATTCAAGTCAAATATGTGTAAGAATTTAATTTAAAATTAATCCTGCAGATGCAATGAGAATGGAGGTTTTCAAATAAAATTTTTATCTTTATATAGAGCTTGTTGTAATATCAAAATTAAATATTAAATTATGTAAAATTAAATAAGTTGTATTAATGATTAATTAAATTTAGTTATTTTTTTGAAACCATCATAAAATATGTTATTTTCTATTAAATTTTTTTAGGAGAGGTTAATTCTTAGTAAAAACCAATCTTTTTCAGAATTCACTCAAACATTTATAATTAAATAAAAATATCTAAAATTAACTCCATGGTGATTTAGACATGTATATCCGACAGATGAAGATTAATTGGTAAAATATATTTTATAAAATTGGTGAAATTTTATAATAACCAAGGTATTTATTACACATTTAAACATACTTTATTACATAAACGTGTGCTTAATACAGCCTAGAAGATCGATATGTTTAGTTTATTTTTCAATTAAGAACATTACATGAAATTTTATGACATAAAATACAATATCTTTTTTGAAAACCTTTTTTAACTGAACAAAATATTCCATCGTACATAGCATTTCTTTTGATAGCCTGAGAACATACAAAAGAAAAGGGTGAGCTATAAAGCCATGTAATGGAGTAAACAAGGAATAACATGAAGAATATAATACATATTAGTAAATAGACATATTAATGGAGAATATAATATTGATGAACATATATCCATGATATATCATGATTATATTATCATGGAAATGTTGAAACAACTCAAAACACTACATCATTAACAAAAATGACTTAGTTTAACCGTCATCTTAACATGGATAATAAATTTCCTAAAAGTAATTAGGTAAACCCCTACACCAACATGATTTACGATGATACTAAATAATACCCAATGCATTGGATCACTATCAAAGAGCACCCATTTTATTCATTTCTATCCAATTCTTATGTGGGCCACATCGATCATATGACATGTATTCATTCAACAATATAATTTTTCCCATGACCAATGAATTTGTAATACGTATATGTATGTGTCAGTCGAAATGAACATGTGCATATTGGTTAATACGCTTGATAGAGAAATGGGTATGGTATTCACTACAAGTAGATTTTGTCTTGGAGAATTGATATGCAAATTCCGAATCATAAATGCATTATATGGAGATTCATAAATTATGATGATGATTGAGAAAGAGGAATCTCATAGTTTATACCATATATAGAAAATAATAGAATCATAGTACATAATTTCCCAACATATAAAATGGAATTTAGTTGCATAAAATAGAATAAATTCTTCAATCGAAATATAAAGAGAGATATCCCTTACAGAATTTGGATGTGGTAACAGGATTACATGGAAGTATTAATAAGATATAAATGGATATATCAACATTAAAACAAATAGAGGTATGTATGGTGTCTGCGCAAAGTCATACACAAACATTTTTAATTATAAAAAAGTGTGTAAGCAACAAGTTTCATGAGCTGGTCAAAGCCCATTCTTGTCAAAATATAATTAAAATAAAGGAAAAGTAAAAATACTATTGGGTTTACACAAATTAGAATGAAAGACACTAAAAATGTCATATTACACCAAAGTAGACTAGAATTCATGTGTGATAAAGGACCGTGATGAGAAGTTTTCTAGATTTAACCTTTTAGAAAGAACATCTTCCAACTAACTGGATTACCTCTATACATGAGTGACATCCACTTCAATTTGCTCAGTGAGACATAGGCATTGAATCCAAAATAAGAGCAATCACCATGGAAACCTATGGGATAAAGTCTTTAAAATGTGCACAATAGTGGAAGAATCATATTCCACCCAAATAGGCCTCAATTCGTATTAAACTGCATATTTGATGGCCTTAATAATTTCCCATAATTCTGCCTCAATAGTAGAACTAATTCCGTTTTAATGATAGAAGTGACCTCTCACAAATCCTTGATGCATACAGAAGACTCCCCGACTACCTAATGGACCTAGTGTACCTGATGCCACACCATCCACATTAACTTTTATCTATGCCGATATTGGAGGTATCCATCTATTAGACTTGGGGACTAAAGGTTTCTTGATCCTTTTGGAAGCAACAAATGATTTCGGAATAACATGATCATAGAATGCATTTTTCCTGGTAAATATTTGGAATGTGTCGGTAGAATGAACCTCCCTGTAGATATCCACAATGAGAGCATGGAGTTAAATACATTGACTATCAAAAAAAGATCATTTCATTCTCTATAAATAAAATCAGTATGGGCAGCGACTACAGTATACATCTTGTCATGAATCTGCTTCCTGCAATCTTCATTGTACAAATCCAGTATTATGTTATCATGGCTGTTAATCTTCATATTAACATCATAAAACTGTTGAATATGTAGACGTTGTTGGAGAGATATAAAAATAGATTATAACTACATAGTGAAATGTGGAAAGAATGATAATGGAAGGAATCTTTTACATGGATGAGTGATCCCAATGGATTGGGAGAGGCTAAATAGATGCTTCTTGGGATATTGGATGTGCCTTGGGAAGAATCTATAGAGTATGGGTAATAGGTTCGTAGAGATATAAATGGTTTTAGTGAAGAAGAATAGGGTATTAGGTGTGTTTATATTGGAAATTAGATGGAATTCATTATTACTTAGGTATTGGATACTACACATTAAATTTTCAGAACCACGAACCTTACAATGGTTTCCACATTGTTTCTTCAAAGGGGAGTGGAATAAAATATATTATAAGTCCTAGGGCTGAACATATTAAAATATAAGGCTTTCTTATATTGAGTTGAGTCACACACTGATGGAAATAATTTTAAAGTGTTAAAATATTTTATATGCCTTGGAGAGTCTAGTAAGAAATTATGAAATTATCACCAAAAATATAAAATAATTTTATTTTAATGGGAAAACGTATATTGGAAGAATATCCATTTAATAGTATTTTATTACACCATTATAGGGTAATTATGAAGTTATAGAACATAGTATATTTATATGTGGTATTTATATTTCACCCAAAAATTTGATTGTCTCAATAAATTACGAAAAATTCACTATTGGATATTTTCAATGTCCTTATTCCAAAAATTATTTTCATTTTAATAAAATAATTTTCTATACATCTAAATTTTCACTTTTAAAATGAAAATTGAAACATTATTTAAATGTCAAGGGTTTTGACAATACCAGTTTTAAAACTATACTAAAAATTAAATTTGACTTCATAAAAATTATATACGCATTTATTATTCATAGAATAATTTGTTAATAATATTTTAAAAAAACATTAATTATTTCAAAAACTAATGAATTCCATAAAATAAATTATTTAAAAAATACACTTTATGTTTTATCGTATAAAAATATTACTCTTATCAAACAGATTACCTAATCATTTATAGATAATGAACTCGTATAATAATAATTGATATGAATTTTTTTTAATATTCATAATAACAATAATAGTTTAATATAATAATGTATATATTTCTTAAAAGTTACATTTTTACCTGAAAACTGAATTTATAAAATTTGTCATCAATTTTTTTTAACAACTATTCTCTTAAATGAATTGATTGAATTCAAATTCTATTTATAAAAATTTATTACAAAATATGTAAATAATTCCTTTTTACATAACCAATTATATCACCCACGTAAAACCTATGGTTAAGGCATATGATTTTGACAAACTCTTAGGGTGGGTCAGATAACATTACCCAGGTGGTAATCTTTATTTAGCTAAACATATCTCGTAGGAAATTTTGTTCAAGCATAATATGTTAAAGAACCAATAGGGAATAGTCATGAGAGAAGCCTACGGATGCTACCACCTTCCAAATCATTAACGAATGAGCTTTGTATGGCCCATGTTTACTAGTTGAGGACATCATCTCCTTTTCTTTAATTGAAATTATTTTTTTATATCATATATTTATATCAGTTGTGTGATCACTATTCAACATCTATATTATCAATGGAAATGATAGTGGTAATTAAAACCCAAAATAAAAATAATAACAATAAAATTGCATGGGTTTTCTATATCAATAAGATATTACAGGAAAGGGAATTTTATTCATAAATGTTTTGGTCATTATAACATTCCACCCATAAGAAATTTATCCCTCGAAAGTTCCTTTTCACACAATAAAATAGTTGAGGTTAACTCACGATCATCACTTCCCCCAGTTCCAACGTTGGTTCCTCAATCATGTGTATCTCTACAACACATTAACGATGGGAAATTCCTTATTTCGTATATATTTTTTCCTACTACTAAATATCATCACCGACTTCTTTTTATAGAAAAGGTCGTTATCCAATGGTGCCACCTATGGATTGAGTACATGAGATGGTTTAGGTATGAACTTCCTTAAATATGATACATGGCATAAATCATGTACATGAGATTGGTTTCATGGGAGGTTATTGATAGGCCACTGCTTCGATGCGATCAAGGATCTCAAAATTGGTGATCTACATTGGACTATTATTTCCCTTCTTACCATATCTCAACACTCCCTTCCATGGAGATATGTGGAGGAAATCCATATCTCTAATATTAAACTTTGGATATCATCAATAGTGTTTACCAAATATCTTTTACCAACTCTAATCATCATTGATGTTCTTCTCTAGGTCTTATCCTTCTCAAACATTTCTTCGACCATTTCTAGACCTATATTTTTTCACTCCCCAACAAAATCCGGATATACTGGATTATTTCATCCCTTCCCAAAAAGGGATTCATAAGGATCCATTTGGATGCTCGAGTGGAAACTATTGTTGTATGAAAACTAAACAGTGGAAGATATTGATCACATCCCTCATTGAAGTAGATAGAGCATTCTATCAACATGTACATAAGTGTTTGGATTGTCTGCTAACATTGGACATCAGTTTGAGGATGATAAGTCGTATTAAAGTTCATATCAGTATTCAGAGTGTGTTAGAGACTTCCAAAACATAGAGGTTAATCATGGATCTCGATCAGATACAATCCATAGTGTTCTACTTCTTCATGTTATCCCACAAATAATACCCTCAGATATACTGATACATCATTGTGTTTCCTTGGTGGATGGAGAAATTAGAACTTTTTGATTCATCCAAATGTTATATATTTAATACTAAATTTGATGGAACAAATATTATTAACCCAAATCTCACAATTCGTTCATCACTAACTTTAATATCAATATATTTTTCTTTTCTGATAGTTTCCACATTATTTGGAATTTCCACATCATCTATTTGAACATCAACTAACCTTCCATAGAGAGACGGTTGAGAAATAATTTGTGAAGGATTGATGATATTCCTTTCATTATGATTCACATGTCCATCTTCATCAAATCTATGAATATTGGTTTATTTTCAATTCATATAAACAAGAGAATTGATGGGTCCTTTCTACTTATATCATTGTACTCATTGTTCTCATTCATAGGGTAGTAATGAGTCGATCAGTCGTAATACTTGATGATATCTAACCATCGTAAAAGGCTCATGTTAAACTCTTTCAATGTGAATATATATTTGAGACTTTTTTATCTTAATATATTTCACAAATTTATCCAAAATAGCTTATTCTTCCATATAATGAATGCAATGTTCATAGCATCCAACTCCAAATCATGTGTGGAAATGTTTTTCTCATGAACGATCAAATGAATTGAATAATAGGAAATGGCTTTGTCAACATACATCAACACACAACCTAGGACATTCTTTGAAAAATTATCGAATACCATGAAATTTTCTCAAGTTGTGGGTAGTGTGAGCACAATGGTAGTGTTAAGCCTCTTCTTAAACACCATTAAGAATTCTTCACATTAGTAAATACATGAAAACATGAATCCGCATTAAGATATCTTGGTAAGAGGGTTTGAAATTCATGGGAAATTTCACACAAATCAGTCATAATAAGTAGCTAACATGAAGAAGCTACAGATATCTATCACAGATGCCAGCATCATCCATCCCATAATTTATTTTCATTTGGATAGATGGAAAGATATATCATTTCTTGTGATGGTATTCCTCAATAATTAGACTTCATTCACCCAGAATACAGACATTCTATACTTTCTATAGATCTTCTCCATTCACATGGCCTCTAGTATAGTGATTAAATTATCCTCATGATCATACATGGTTCTGGAATATATTATAATGTCATCAATAAAGACTAACTAAATTTCATCATGGTAATCTATAAAGACTATATTAATCATAACCATAATGATTTCTAGATCATTACTGACTCTAAAAGGCATTGTTATGAATTCAAAGTGCTCGTACATTGTAATAAATGATTTATTTAAGATGTCCTTCATCTTCCCGTTTACATGGTAGTATCCCGACCATATATCCACCATGGAAAAGTAATTTTATCCACCTATATGATTGAACAAATCATAAATTCATTGCAAATGATAGTTATTATTTATTGTGATATTGCTTTTCACACAATAATCAATGAAAATTCACACTAACCAATTCTATTTATTATTGAAGAGGACTACTGCACCACATGGTGAAGCACATGTGAATATAAATCATTTATATATATACTCCATTAGTTTTTTCTTTATATACTCAAGCTCCAAAATATCCTTCCTATATAGATTTTTGGTTCTGGTAAATTCCCCAGGTACGGGAACAATATAGAATTCAACATATATTATATGATATAGACTAGGAAATTCATCTGAAAACACATATGTGAAATCCATTACAATAATAATTCTTTAACATACATTCCCATTCATAGAAACACTCATCTAGGAAAGATAAAAAAATCTTATAGAAGTAATACCCATGCATGAGATGATGGTGCTAATGAAGATTCATTCTCCTCCTTGCACTTATACCAAACCAATGACCAATTCACCATATAGAGAGCGATTTCCATATTATGATAGTTTGTGTTGGATCTATATAGGGAAAGAAAATCTATGCCAATAATTTAATCAAATTCCACAAGAGGGATTATGATGAGGTTCTCTGGGATGTTCAATCAATAAATTGTGACCCGTGAGGAGTTATAATCATGGGATAGAAAATTGACCCAATTTACATTCTCAACAACATCTCTACTTGATTTTTGGTGGTGTATGTATTAGTCTACTAAATATTTTTTATATAAAGGAATGAGTAAAACCAAAATAAATAAGTATGTTTGATATTATTGAATGAATAAATAAAGTATCTATCACCACTTTATTATCGATATTCAAGGTAATAGAACTAATGGTAGAATCCATCCCTTGTTGTTGTAGAGTTTGTTGGTTTCCTCCAATTACCCCTATCATAGGGCACTGGTTGAAAATTTTTGATGGTTCCTTGAAGTTGTATAAATGAACAATTCACTAAGGGATAACTAAAGCCTTCCATTCCTCTACCAAAGAAGGGGGTTTCTCCCTTTGGCAATGGTTAGCCAGTTTCCCTTCTCTGTCACTACTACAGAATTTCCTCGTCCCCTCCAGGCAATTTTCTGGGTTCTTTTTTCCACACAATTGGCAAGTTGGATTCTAGAATTTCATAGCACCTTTGGATTTATCTATCATACCACTAGAATTAAAGTCTAATATCCACTTCTTATACCTAGGATACCCCTTATATTCTATAATCTATATCTCTGAATAAAGGGAATATCATGCAATCTATTCATAACTCTCAATGTCATGGATCGTTAGGGATTTTCGTAGTGTAGTTTTTCAGACACTAATAAAGAATTCATCCTTGTATTTGGTGTTATCAACAATACTAGAGGCATATCGTTAAATACATGTGAATTTTTTCTCGTGCAATCTGATGGATTCATTGCATTTATTTCGTTAGGGAACAAATGTCTCTTTCAATTTTATGTCAGAGGGTGATCGGAAAATATTTATCAAAAAAATCATTTTCATGAAATCCTTCCATTCCAATACCTCAGTCACATCCTTAAGCTTTTTATATTTGATTTCTGTACACCATTGATCAGATTTAATATCCATATGATATGTATCATGTACAACCATCTCTTGTTTGGAGGAATGGTCAATGTAGAAGATACTCTCAAAGTATTTGATCCATTTTTTGGTGATTGAGGGATCAAATGATCCATTGAATATAGGAGGCCCTTGTATCATGAAGCTCTGGATTGTGAGATGATTATTCATGGGGCCAGGGTGGTTGGATTTTACTCTTGACTCATTTTTATATTCAAAACATGATTTAACTACGAGAGTATAATGACAAGGATTGTGATTTTTTCTCCCTTCATATTTGGAATGTCATTTCAATAGTCATTACATTGATCTTCACGTTGATTTTTAGCCCATGTCCTCCTACTAAAAACCATTAGATTGAATACAAGGGGTATTAGGGGTCATTATTTTAAACTATTAAACACATATAGTGAAATCCAATGATGAAAAAGGGATAACATTAAAATAATATTTATCTCCTTAACTTATGAATTTCAAGGCATCAATAAATGATATCTATGATCTATTTCCAAACACATATTCTTAAAGATTTTTTCCCCTTCATGTTGGTTCATACTAATCTTATGAATTAAGAAAATCATATCATCTAATATTTTCAAACCAAGAGTGCAGCAAAACCCCTATTTTGGACTAGTTTCTAATTGAGTCTAGCTCAATGCGATGTTTTCATGTTTTACCCCTACATACATCTTTTCTAGAGCCACCTATACTTGGTCATATCCAAAAAGGGATTTATTTTCAGGATAAACCACATACTATATAACCACAAAAATTTAGGGATTATATTTCTATACTCAGTCTTAACCATAAGGATTTCACTCGATTATTATAACCCTAATCCCAAAATAACTAAACCCATCCTCTGATGCAAACTATAACAACCCTCTCCTTTATTAAACATTTTATCTTACATTATTATATAAAAATGAACATAATAAAACCTATACTATCGAGAGGTCTACTATATTTGGGGATTGGGAACATTAAATTACAGCTTAAGGAATAAAATAAAATATATTTATTGAGAACTACTTTTGCAAGACCACAAGATTACTTCACACAAACCATTGCATGATGTCATGACCCGTCCTCGGGGCCCGTGTCGTGACTACCCCAAGACCGCCTTCCATAGGCCAAGGGCTGGCGACTAGCACCAAGGCGTAAATCCCGGTAAAGGGAAGGCATTGCCTTTGTAAAGTAAACAAGCACCACAGAGTAAGCAAGCGGAAAAAGTAAACACTAAGAAAAAACGGGTACCACAGTAAGTGCGGAAAAGTAAATGGGACAGTATACCAACCCAAACTGAAAGTAAAGTACAACTCGAAAGGGAAAACAACAACTGAAAAGTAAAAGCTGATATGCCGAGCTGTCCACTGGGAATCCCACCTGAAGGGTGGGTACAGATAGCTCCACTGCTCCTCGGGTTCCACCGTCTGCTCCGAGTTCGTCCCACCTAGTGGTCCACCTCCAGGTACCGTCCTACTCTGCAAGCCTCAACCACGATCAACGTTGTCCGTCGTCTGCAACCAACACAACATAGTGCGGGCATAGCCCGTGTAGGGGTGAGTATAAACTACTCAGTAGGGACCCCGAGACCCCTGAAGGTCTCCCAAAATCCATAAAGGATAAACCACAAAGGATGGATACAATCACGAAGTAACAACCAACACTGCTTAGGTATATGCCCATACATATACCAAAGTCATCAATTCCAATACGCTCCAACCTCCAAGCCTAAGTACAACCCAGTCCACACAGGAAAGTATACGTATTCCAAACAGGAAAGAAAACGTAATCCACACAAGATAGCACAACACAATCCACACAGGAAAGTAAACAGGATTAATCTCACACAGGTATACTTCTTCGAAAGATGATAGAGATGATCACTGATCCATCTAAGTCGTCGGACCCACAACGGATCGATAGGTACTAACCTCCGCAAAGAACCACACAGGATCAGACCCACATAGGATCTGTAGGTACTGGCCCACACAGAACCGTTGAGCACAGACCCACACAGGATCGGATCCACACAGGATCGGTAGCACTGATCCACATAGGATCGCTGAGTGTTGTAGTCGTCGCCGTCGAATCCACTAAGGATTTCTGTACAGTCGTCATCGTCATAGTAGCAGTCGCAGCCAGCACTAGGGTTCCCGCACACAGCAAGCTCGTTCGGGAGGGTCCGCTCCACGAGCCAAGAGGCTGGTACATCAACTGACACATAGTCCGGAGTTGATGTATCCAAAAGTTCTGTATCGTCAACAGGAACTCAACACAACAGACGGCGTGTCAATCGGACGCCCGGTCTGAGAGTTATTAGCTTTTTTGTCCCAGGGGCCCAGTTGGTTTTTAAGGCAAAACCAACCCTACCGTACTCCACTTGCGTCCAAACCTCGGGCGGGGTATGCCAAAAGATCCGTCTCACTAAAAGGAACTCAACAAAGTCGACGGCACGTCAATCAGACGTCCGTAGCTCAAAATATGAGTGTTTCCTCTCTAAGGGCCCAGTTGGTTTCGTATACGAACCAACTCGGCCGAACTCAAAGTATTCTAAAACCATGAGTGCAATATACCGAAACGCCCATCTCGATCTAAGTATCGCATCGCCACTGACAGCGCATCATTTGGAGGGATGTAGCCCGAGTTATGGGCATTTGAACCCAAAAGTCTGATAACGTGGGTTTCGGGCCCGGACCGACCCCGCCCGAGACCCCCCGGTCGGCCCGGACCGGGTCGACCCGCCCGGTGTCCGGGTCGGCATGGCCTGGCGCGGCCTGGCCTGGCAGACCGGCTGGGCACAGCGCGCCCAGCGCGCTGCTGGTTCAGCCCGTGGCCGAGCCATTTCGGAAAGGGGGGGGGGCGCCAACCCCCTGTGTAACCCCCCCTCCCCAACATTGGGGGCCGTTTGGAAATCCAGCCGAGGGAATTTAATTCCCCCGGCTCCTCCCCTTCCGGCTAGCCCGAACTGGTCAGCCGGTTCCTGTTCAAGGGGAACGGAAATGGTCGGTCCCCTTCCGGCTCCGACACTGGCGGCTCGGCTCGGCCGCCGGTCACCTTGCTCCGCCGCGGCCCGGAACCGGTCGTGGCCCTTGTCGTCTGGCACGGTGCGACGACACCGCGCCCCTCCGCCGCGGCCCCGCTCCGGCCACGGTGTCTTTGGTTTTCTTCAACGCGGCGCAACGGCATCGCGTCCTTGAATTTCATTCCACGGCGTGGTGCGACGACGCCGCGCATATCTTCCGCATGAAACCGCATGGTGCGACGGCACCACGCATTCTCGTACCAACCAAAAAGAATCCAACACGAAAATAAGGAGGAGGGCCGTCCGTGTTTGTGCGGTCCGACCCCCTCACGTTATTCGATAACATTTGGTTTTAATCCACGAAGATCATCAAGTTGGTAATCACGAACAATTAAATAAATAAAACCCCTACCTCGGTTTCAAGAACGGTGTACGTCAACGAGCCGCGGAAGGCGAGCGTCGCGGAGGTCGGGCGTCGCGGAAAAAGAATGCCGACGTCACGAAGCGAGGATTCAATGTCGTTGATGGAGATTTCGTCACGGAAAACCATCGCGGAAGAGACGACGCGGAAGAAGAACATTGCGTCGCAGATACAGAGTCACACAAGAACTGTTGCGGAAAGAGACATCACATCGCGGGTCGATGTCACGGACAACGAACGTCGATTCTGTTGTCGTCGAGGTGCGTCCGAAGAGGAAACATCACGGAAGAAGTTCTCTCCGTTCTTCGGCAGAGATGTTCTTCGTTGAAGAAGAGGATGTTCTTCCCAAAACCTCTCAACGAAAAACTCTAACAACCCAAATAAAATAAGTTCCATTCTTATTTTATTAACACAACAACTCTTTTGAATTTCAAGAGTTTGAAATTCAATAACCACACACAACTCAACTCATTAAACTTATTACATTAAAGTCATAAGTTATAACTTATGTTAAGAAAATTAATGTGGGTGTTGAGGGGGGTTTTAGAGGATATGAAGGGGTGGGGTTCATGTGGGCCCCACCACCCTCATAACCTCCCAAGGGAGGTCGGGTGGTTACCCAACTTCCATCAAGAACAAAACACTTAGAGTAAAAATAATAAAAATTGTAGAGTAATTATAAAATAAACTTCCACAATTTTTATCAACAACACTCGTGTAAACGCATCTCCGGAACAGGAGTTCCTAAGAAATTACTGGTGTTGCGGTTCCATTGGTGCCCTCGGAATTCGATTCCGGGCACCGGTTCAAAAGGTATAAATTCCCACTCGTTCGTTCACTGAACGTACCCGAGCTAAACTTCAGAAATTTATTCCAGGCACACCGGGCCTCGGAATCCAGTGCCATCAGAAACTGAGATCTTGTAAATTTTCAAAGAAAAATTAAGAAAAAATTCCCCTTGAATTTTACGGGTCTTTACACATGAGATAACCTAAGAACATACATAGGAAAAGTGTGAGCTATAAATCTCAATAAGAAAGTAAAAAGGCTCAAAATGAAGAATAAAATAGATGTTATGTAATAGACATATCAATTGTTAATATGAGAAACATGAACATAATGGAATGATATAGCATGATTGTCATAACATGGAAATATGGAAAGAACATATAACACAACATCATTAACATAAATGAATTAGGTAAAACCATATCTTTAAATAGTGGAATAATGTCCTTAAAATAAACATTTAAAAACCTATTAAAAAATTATGTATCATGATACTAAACATTACTCATTTCATTAGAGTGATATCAGGGTGAACCCTTCATATTCATTTCAATATCATGCTTAAATGTGCCACATAGATCATATAATATGGATTCATTCAACATAATCTTTTTTAATCAATAAAAGAATGTAGAATATTAAAGTATATGTACCAATAAATATTTATATTTGAATAATGGTTAATAACCTTTATTGAAAAATCGGTATGGTATTCACTACATGCTTAATTTGGTTTCGATAATCATAGTGCAATTTCGGCAGCATAACAGTGTCATATAGAGATTCATAAATTGGGTTGTTGAGAGAGAAAGGGGTATATAATCATTTATAATTGAAATATATAGTAATTGAATCATTTAATTTAATATCCAAACCTATGAAATGTAATTTAGATTCATAATATTAATGAAATGATTTAATAGAAATAAGAAGATAGAAATCTCTTACATAATTTCAGCAAGGTAATAGGTCTACACAGAGGGTAATAATGAAAAAATAGGGTTATATCATTATAATAACATAAATATGGATGTCGAGGAGTTGCTTTAAATCATACCCAAAAATTTTTAAATGAAAATAATAAGATATAACAACATAAAGAAACTTGGTTAAAATGATAAAGTAAGGAATCCCTTACTTGGATATATGATCGCAAAGGTCTGGGAGAAGATTGAGAGTTAATTTCTTGGAGATTTTTGTGCCTTGAAAATAAATATAGAGAGTATAAGGAAGAGTGTGGTCTATAATCAAATGTTTTGAATGTATAGTAATGTGACATTAGCTGGGATTATATTAGAAACGATTAAATGCATTATTATTTATGTTTTGGTCACTACACATTAAAATATTCAAAAACACAATCCATCCAATGGAATTTCACAATGATTTCTATAAAAGGGGATTCATATAATTTAATTTATATTTCCAATGTCCAAACATATTAAATTATTCAGCTTGCCTATGCGGAGGTGAGTCAAACTCTCTAGGAAATTATTTTAATATGTTAAATTATTTTATATGTATTAGAGGGTCCACTAAGGCATTATAATATTAATAAAACAAATATAAAATCATATTATTTTAAGGTAAAACATATATTGTCAGAATATATTGTAAATTTTATTTTATTACATCACTATTGGGTAATTATGAGGTCATAAAAGTAAATATATTTTTATAGAGTGTTTAATTTTTAACCAAAATTTTGATTGTCTTAGAAAATTATAGAAAATTAACCATTGGATAACTTAGACATCCTAATTATGAAAATAATATTAATTTTAACTAAATATTTTTATAAAGATTTGATTTTTCAATTATAAAATGAAATCCAACATTTATTGAAAATTCAGGGGTTTTGACAAAAACATTTTTCAAACATTAATTAAAATTACATTTTACTTCATAAAAATTATATACTAATTTTTTATTCAAAAAACAAATGTTTATTTATATTTTATTAAAATAATAATTATTTAAAAAATTTATTAATTTTTTATAATATATTCATTTAAAATAGACATTCTATTTTATCATATAAAAATATAACTCTTATCAAATGGATTACCTTATCATTTTCAAATAGTGAATGTTATAATAATAATTACAAAGAATTATTTTTAAAATATTATTAATAAACAAATTAATTTAATATAATATTATATATATTTAAAAAAAGTGGCATTTTTACCCAAAAACACAATTTATTAAATTTATCATCATTTATTTAAGAAATAATTTCTCATAATGGATTTTATAGAATGTGACTTTTATTTATAAAAAGGGTTTACATAGTTAGTAACTAATACCTTATTAAATATCCACTTATTAAAATAGACTATATCCTAAGGGTAATGTGTCCGACGACGACAGACTCATAGGGAGGCTTGGATAACATTGCCCTGGTGTTAATCTATATTAACTTGCACTTCTCTCTTTTGTAATTCCATTCATGGTTAACTTCTTGAAGCTCGACATGTGGTTGGTAATGTGTGATTCATAGTGATTCTACCTCATTCCCATGCTCCTAAAATGAGATTCTTATGGCCCAAGTGTAACATCCCAAGAAAGTAATTAATAATAGATATTTTTATCTATGTCTATTAATGATTAAGTTCGTGTTATAGAGGCTTAAAATGAAAATAAATACAATCTTATGCATGGAATACACTAATATTCTTAAAAGATTGTTTTACTGCCATTTGATGGCAAACCATTTTTGAATCTATATTTTGACAATTTTATAAACTATGTTTGTCAAAATAAACTTATCCTTTATGATTGGGACATCAAAATTTACCTTGTGTGAATTTTTGGTATTTTTCTGACAATGTTCATTTTTTAATGAATGGTGAAAAATACTGCATTTTACATCAAAACTGCTTTTTAATCTAATTTATTTATATGATTAGATTATGTTTTGAATTGGTTTTGAAGTGAAATTAGAATATATTTTTACCATTTTATCCAATAGTGGTCATTATAATCAATTTCACTTTGAAATTAGACTTAAACTGGTGTCAATCTTTTGATACTTATTGTTTTGTAAAAACACGCTTTTTGCTCTGGCAGCGGGAATTAATTATTAAATTAATTAATGTGACTTATATGATTTGAATTTTGTAAAATATACTTAATTTTTGAATTCAGAATATCAAATATAGCTTAGGGTGAATTTTTGGTAATTTTCTGAAAAACATCAATTTTTGATGAATAGTGAAACCACTAAGTAGTAATCAGGCAAACTGATTTTTCAGTTAAATGAAAGTTTACCACTAAAGTGTATTGAATTTTTAAAATACGACATACATGGTTGTCATTAATAAGTAAAATGTGGTTCAATGAGATTAAAATAATTTTTTTGTGAATAGTAACTTATTAAGTTCTTAATCGCGATTAGTGGTAATTAGTGTAGTTTAAGGTATAAATAATGCTTTAATAATATGAAATGACCTAGACACATGTCCCAACCTTATTGGTTGTGTCATGGCCGACCAAGAAAAGTCATGGGTCAACTTGGGGACCCCATGGAGACACATTGGTTTGGAAATGACATAAATAACTTTTTATTAAATGTTAAAGTAAAAATGACACAAACAAGAGATGTTTTACGAAAACAATTTTTACATGGGGTTATAAAGATCATATTTTTGATTATAAATATTAATTGGAAATCTAAAAATATTTCCTACATCATAGTATTTTTTTATGATTTTTATACATTAAATAAATTAAATTATTTATGACATTATAATGATGCAGCGATGACATCATTATTTGACGATTTAAATAAAATGGAATGATAATGTAAAATCTATGAACTACACATGGCCAAAACCAATTGGATGAGTAGATTTAGAACCCTTATCCCCTTATCCACGAATTATATCAATGTGGGACCTTTTGAAACCGAACCACATTTTTCAAATAAAGTAATATATCTTTACATTCCAAAAGTGCCCCTCCTCTCCTCTTATAAAAGGCCCCCACCTATACCTCATTTCACACACTCCTCAAGCCTTTGGCTCGGCCAAACCCTGCCCATTTACTCTCTCCACATCCATCTCCTCATCCTAAGGGATTCCCTTTGGGAAGAATCCTTTAAAAGGAAGCCTTTAGACTCAAATCAAAAGGAGTTACACTTTTAAAGGTAATTCATTCTCCCATGTTCATTTGTTTTATTTTGATTCTCCAACCCCCTAAACTCTTTTTATTTAATTATTTTGTAAAAACACCAGTATCATAAATATACTAGGATGTTGTTATAAGATTTATTTGAGCTACACTCTCACACAACTGCATCAAATGGTTAAAGAACATACGGTTTCCGTGGATGGCGAAATTCTGCCTCCCGAAACGATGATTGTTAAATACTCATTTAACACCTTCAAAGGTGGCCATTATGATGTCACTATTTTTATATATGATATATAATATGTTTATGTTTTCCTTAAGCTTATTTTTTTTCATTTTGGGCATACCTTTATGGTTTCCATTATGGGTAAACACGATATCTTCATTTTAGGAAGTGCGGACTACCGCCCACTCAAAGTGATTTGATTCGTTAAATACCATATGTGGGACATATAAAGGATGGAACTATGATATTATATATGATATTATACTGGAATTATAATATACCTTTATATCATTATGATTCCATTCTATAAAATACGAAATAGAAATGAAAGTAGCGTTCATGCGTACGTACGGCTTACCGTCTCCATGAACGGTGCATTTCATTTATTACCTCTAAATGATTATGTAATATTATAAATGCATGTATGTACTGGATATATATGACATATATGATATCTACATAATGAATACCATTATGGATATAATGAACCTTTGACCAAATTAACAACATGTAAGTGTAAGAAGTCTATTTTTGACTTAAGAACCAAATACCGACAAACTAAACATTATTAACTTAACTGATTACATGATGTTCATAACATGGTATAAAAGGAATAATGAACTTGAAAAAGGTTCTTAAGCAAGTAGAGATTAACTCAAGTTTATTATTCAGGAGATTAAAGAACGGTCGGGTCAAGTCGGATACGAGGTATGGGACTTCGTCTCAATATCCTTTCATTGAGGCATATTTTATTTTATACACAACTTTCTTTTATACGGTGAATAAACCCCTTTGACATTCGCGTTTATTCAAAAGGAATCTTTTTTATACTAAGCGTTTACTAAACGAAAAAAGGGAATGTTTTTGTCGTACGAATGCGGCGACAACGACTTCTCCGCCGTCGTGACCGTTATTTGAGTTTCGACTTCCTCTACAAGCCATACCTTCTTTTTAAAAGAAAAATAAATACCATGTTTTACATTTCTTTTAATTTAGTATTGAAAATGGTTTTCATAATATTTTTTTATCAATGTGTTGTATTGATATCTCGTGATTGAAATGTGGAAATTTTATGTTACCTTTATGCATGTTTTATGTGATATGATTATGTTATGGTTCTTGGGAATTATTATGAAGACGGGTGGTTCTGTGATAAACTAAGGGTGGGTGAGCCCGTTATAGCTCTCCAATGCATTGGGTAACGCGAAGGAGTGAAACATTAAGGTTTGTCCGAAGAGATTTTAGGGAATATACTATGATGGGTATTCCAAATGTAACCAATAGGGTTACTCCCTACGTAAGAATGTTATGAATGCCTCAAGTTACCTTTATGTCTTATGATTTCTATGATTTATTCATGATTTTATGAGGTATGTTAAAGTGCCTATGTTTTATGGGTAAAGTATGATTTCATTCTTATGTATATATGAACTCATGTTTCCTTTCCATGTTTTTTTTATAACCCATACTGAGTTTTTATGCTCATCCCAAGTTTTTGAAATGTTTTTCACAGGTCAAGGGAAAGGTACATGATAAGATGATAGAGTCAAGGATGTGTCAAGAAATAATCCATGTTTTATTTTAAATGTGTTTCCATTGATGGGAATGAAGAATACTATCTTTATGTAACCACTTTGTTTATATGTGGAATGTAATGCATGTTTTATGATCTAATTCTCTAAAACTCTAAACCCGAAAAGATCCTCAATGTGTAATCTTGTAATAACTCAAGATTAAGTAAGGTTTAAGGTTGGGGCCTTATAGTTGGTATCAAAGGTCGGTTTAGATAACTTTAGGAGTTAGAATTATATTAAATGATTATCCAAAAATATTTTCTTTTCGAAATGATATAGCATTTAAAGATTACCATGTTGCTTCATCTAAGACATGTTTGTTCAGAATGGTTTTCCGCAGAGGAAACAGGGAAGCAGTGCTAGGAAGGCATACAGAAGGAAATAACCTTCCGAATCAGCATCCAGAAATGGTCGGAATTGGAACTGAACAGTTTGTTGCAGTAATGGCGCAGTTGACTCAAGCGATAAATGGCGGTGGTATCCATGCACGAGATCAGCCAGAACAACTGCAGAGGAACATGTCAGTGGTGGAACATTTCATGAGGCAACATCCACCATCATTCAGAGGATCATCTGACCCTGTGCTAGCTGAAGGGTGGATTAAAGCACTGGAGAAGATTTTTGATGTCATGGGGTGTTCAGACAATCAAAAGGTTAGTCTTGCTATTTACCGTTTGGAGGGTGAAGCAGATCAGTGGTGGTCTATGGTTAAAAATATCAGGGACGTCGATGAGATTGATGCTCTTGACTGGGATGAATTCAAAGGTATGTTTCTTGAGAAGTATTTTCCTAAGGCTGTTCGACTTAGGATGGAAAAGCAATTCTTGGAATTGAGGCAAGAGGAAGACTCAGTGGCTGCCTATGAAGAAAGGTTCACTCGATTGGCAAGGTATGCTCAAAATTTTATCCGGGACCTTGATTGTAAAATCATTCGTTTTTACTCTAGATTAAAGCCAAAGTATCGAAGGGCATTAGCTTCTCGTGAGTTTAAAAGTTATGAAAAGCTTGTTCGATGTGATGAGAAGGTGGAAATGGAGTTTGCTGATGACCAAGTTTTCTATAACAACCAGCAAGAGAAGAGACCGAGGTGGCAGGAGAAAAGTAATAATTCTTCAAAAAAGTCTGATGGTAAGAGATCTAAGTTTCCAGTTTGTGATAAATGTGGCAAAAGGCATGCTGGGGAATGTCTTCTGAATTCTGGAAAGTGCTACCGATGTGGTAAGATGGGACATAAGGCTCTTGATTGCACTGAAAAGGATCAAGGTGAAGGTAATAAAAAATTTGATTTACAGTTAGTGAAATGTTATAAGTGCAATGACATGGGTCACTATGCAAACGAGTGTCCGACAAAGAGCTTGAGTGATGGGAAGCAGTTAGACTACAAGCAGAAAGGGGTGGTGAAATCCTTTGCAACTACTTCAGAAGATGTCGGGCCATCAAATGAAGTTGTATCAGGTACTTTGTTTTTTTCAGATTATGCCAGTGTGTTGTTTGATTTGGGGTCTACACATTCTTTCATCTCTGAAACCTTTTCTAGTAAAATGGGAATACCATCTCAAGAAATGACTCCTGAACTTTTGGTAAAAACACCCGGGGGAAGTGTCGAGGCAAAAAGAATTTATAAGAATCTTCTTATCCTTATCTGTGGAAAGAACCTACTTGAAAACCTTATTGTTCTACCTCTAGTAGAGTTTGATGTTATCCTGGGTATGGATTGGCTCTCTATTTACCATGCTAAGATTGACTATAGAGCTAATGAAGTTTCTTTTTAGAAAGACTTTCAGTTTTTTTACAAGAATGAACCCTTAATTTTGATAACATATCAAGAGGCCGAGAAACTTGTAAAAGATGGAAATGAATGTTACCTTGCACATGTCGTTGAAAATAAAGGAACTGTTCAGATTAATGAGGTGCCAGTGGTAAATTAGTATCCTGATGTTTTTCCTGATGAGTTGCCTGGAATAATACCAGATCGGGAAGTTGAGTTTACTGTTGACTTAGTTCCTGATGCTAAGCCAATTTCAAACCCCCTTATCGAATGGCACAAATTGAACTTTTAGTGTTGAAGGAGCAATTGCAAGATTTATTAGAGAAAGGTTTCATTAGACCTAGCACATCACCATGGGGTGCTCCTGTTTTATTTGTTAAAAAGAAATATGGTTCTATGAGACTTTGCATTGATTATAGAGCCTTGAATAATATCACTGTTAAGAACAAAAATACTTTGCCTCATATCGATGATTTGTTTGATCAGCTCTAGGGAGCTCAGTTTTTTTCAAAGCTTGACTTGAGATCGGGGTACCATCAGCTGAAGGTAAAGGAGGCAGATATTCCGAAGACCACGTTCCGTACGAGATATGGCCATTATGAATTTGTAGTAATGCCTTTTGGGCTAACCAATGCACCTGCTGTATTCATGGACCTAATGAATAGAATTTTCCATGAGTTCTTGGATAAGTTTGTGGTGGTTTTCATTGATGATATTTTGGTGTTTTCTAAAAGTAAATAGGAGCATGAAAAACATTTAAGGGTTATCTTGCAAACCTTAAAAGAAAAGAAACTGTATGGGAAATTCAGTAAGTGTGAGTTTTGGTTGCAACAAATTTGTTTCCTTGCTCACATTGTTTCTAAAGATGGAATAACTATTGATCCTGCAAAAACAAAAGTTGTGGAAGAATGGCCAAGACCCACAAATGTAACCGAGACTCGTAGCTTCCTTGGTTTGGCGGGCTATTACCGAAGGTTTGTTAGAAATTTTTCACGGTTATCTAGTCCAATGACTAAGCTAACTCAGAAGGGTGTTAAGTTTATCTGGACAAAAGAATGTGATAATTGTTTTCAGGAATTGAAAAGAAGATTGGTGAATTCTCCAGTTTTGGCACTACCTTCCAGGAATGGTGAGTTTGTTATATACAGTGATGCTTAATTGAAAGGACATGGTTGCGTCCTAATGCAGAATGATCAGGTAATTGCTTATGCTTCACGACAGTTGAAAACTCATGAGGTAAATTACCCTACACATGATTTGGAATTAGCTATTGTTGTTTTTGCTTTAAAAATTTGGAGGCATCATTTGTATGGAGTAAAGTGTGAAATATATACCGATCACAAAAGATTAAAGTATATATTCACTCAGAAAGAGTTAAACATGAGACAAACGAGATGGATGGAATTAATCAAGGATTATGATTGTACAATTCATTACCATCCGGGAAAAGAAAATAAAGTGGTTGATGCTTTGAGTCGAAAAAGTAATGGTTCATTAACAATGTTGTGTTTGGAACATGATCCTTTGGTTAACGATTTGCTGAAATTTGGAATAGAAGTTGTTGGTGCAGGAAGTCCTTCTATTTTGTTTCAGGTATCTGTGATATCATCTCTATCAGATAGAATCAAGCAAGCACAGAAGCAAGACAGTGAGTTGCAGAAAAGGGTAGAGCTGGTTCAGAAAGGTAAGTTGCCTGAATTCAACATTGATAATGATTGTGTTTTGAGATTTGGGAAGAGATTGTGTGTGCCTTTTGATTCACAGTTGAAGAGAGAGTTGTTATGTGAAGCTCATAGTTCTCTGTTTTAAGTTCATCCGGGCAGTACTAAGATGTATAGAGATCTGTGGGAGTATTACTGGTGGGATGGAATGAAAAGATATATTTCTGATTTTACTGTGAAGTGTTTGACATGTCAACAGGTTAAAGAAGAGCGGCAGTTACCGAAAGGGATGCTTCAGCCTTTACCAGTGCCAGAGTGGAAATGGGAGAATATATCCATGGACTTTGTTTTTGGATTACCGAAGACATCTCGAGGTAATAATGCAATCTGGGTTATTGTTGATCGCTTGACCAAATCTGCTCATTTCCTTGCTATACGAGATACTTTCTCTCTTGATCAACTTTCCCGTTTGTATCTTAAAGAGATAGTCAGGTTACATGGAGTTCCTCTCTCCATTGTATCGGATCGTGATCCCAGGTTTACTTCTAACTTTTGGAAAAGCCTTCAGAAGTCGTTGGGTACTGAATTAAATTTTAGTACAGCTTTTCATCCTCAATCAGATGGGCAGTCAGAACGAACAATTCAGAAATTGGAGGATATGCTACAAGCTTGTTCTATGGATTATCAGGGAAGTTGGGACCAACAACTTTCTTTGGTTGAGTTTTCATATAATAACAGTTTTCATTCCAGTATACAGATGGCACCATTTCAGGTATTATATGGGAAGTGGTGTCGAAGTCTAGCTTTCTGGGATGAAGTGGGTGAAAGGAAGTTGATGGGACCAGAATGGTAGAAGAGATGGCAGAAAAAGTTCAGCTGATTCAGAAACACATGAGAACAGCTCAGAGCAGGCAGAAGAGTTATGCGGATAACCGGAGGAAGGATCTATCTTTCGAGGTAGGTGATCATGTTTTTCTCAAGGTTTCTCCTTGGAAAAGCGTGATGAGATTTGGTAAGAAAGGAAATTTGAGTCCAAGGTTCATTGGACCATATGAAATTCTGGAGAGAGTTGGATCAGTTGCATACCGAGTGGCTTTAACTACGAGTTTATCTCAGGTACACAATGTTTTTCACATTTCGATGTTGAGAAAGTATATGCCAGATCCATCTCATGTTTTGAGTCCAGAGGTAGTTCAGCTGGAAGATAACCTATCTTATGAGGAACAACCGGTCCAGATTCTTGACAACAGGGAGAAAGTGTTACTTAATAAGGTGATTCATCAGGTAAAGGTTTTGTGGAAAAACCACATGATTGAAGAGGCAACATAGGAATCTGAAAATGCAATGAGGGATAAGTACCCCCATTTATTCGATAAGTAAATAAATTGCGGGGACACAATTTTCTAAAGGGGGGAAGGATGTAACATCCTAAGTAAGTAATTAATAATAGATATTTTTATCTATGTCTATTAATGATTAAGATAGTGTTATGGAGGCTTAAAATGAAAATAAATACAATCTTATGCATGGAATACACTAATATTCTTAAAAGATTGTTTTAATGCCTTTTGATGGAAAACCATTTTTGAATCTATATTTTGACAATTTTATAAACAATGTTTGTCAAAATAAACTTATCCTTTATGATTGGGACATCAAAATTTACCTTGTGTGAATTTTTGGTATTTTTCTGACAAAATTCATTTTTTAATGAATGGTGAAAATTACTGCATTTTACATCAAAACTACTTTTTAATCTAATTTATTTATATGATTAGATTATTTTTTTTAATTGGTTTTGAAGTGAAATTAGAATATATTTTTACCATTTTATCCAATGGTGGTCATTAGAATCAATTTCACTTTGAAATTAGACTTAAACTGGTGTCAATCTTTTGATACTTATTGTTTTGTAAAAACACGCTTTTTGCTCTGGCAGCGGGAATTAATTATTAAATTAATTAATGTGACTTATATGATTTGAATTTTGTAAAATAGACATCATTTTTGAATTCAGAATATCAAATATAGCTTAGGGTGAATTTTTGGTAATTTTCTGAAAAACTTCAATTTTTGATGAATAGTGAAACCACTAAGTGGTAATCAAGCAAACTGATTTTTCAGTTAAATGAAAGTTTACCACTAATGTGTATTGAATTTTGAAAATCCTACATACATGGTTGTCATTAAGAAGTAAAATGTGGTTCAATGAGATTAAAATAATTTTTTGGTGAATAGTAACTTATTAAGTTCTTAATCATGATTAGTGGTAATTAGTGTAGTTTAAGGTATAAATAATGCTTTAATAATATGAAATGACCTATACACATGTCCCAAACTTATTGGTTGTGTCATGGCCGACCAAGACAAGTCATGGGTCAACTTGGGGTCCCCATGGAGACACTTTGGTTTGGAAATGACATAAATAACTTTTAATTAAATGTTAAAGTAAAAATGACACAAACAAGAGATGTTTTACGAAAACAATTTTTACATAGGGTTATAAAGATCATATTTTTGATTATAAATATTAATTGGAAATCTAAAAATATTTCCTACATCATAGTATTTTTTTTATGATTTTTAGACATTAAATAAATTAAATTATTTATGACATAATAATGATGCAGCGATGACATCATTATTTGACGATTTAAATAAAATGGAAATATAATGTAAAATCTATGAACTACACATGGCCAAAACCAATTGGATGAGTATATTTCGAACCCTTATCACCTTATCCACGAATTATATCATTGTGGGACCTTTTGAAACCGAAAAACATTTTTCAAATAAAGTAATATATCTTTACATTCCAAAAGTGCCCCTCCTCTCCTCTTATAAAAGGCCCCCACCTCTACCTCATTTCACACACTACTCAAGCCTTTGTCTTGGCCAAACCCTGCCCATTTACTCTCTCCACATCCCTCTCCTCATCCTAGGGGATTTCCTTTGGGCAGAATCCGTTCAAAGGAAGCCTTTAGGCTCAAATCAAAAGGAGTTACACTTTTAAAGGTAATTCATTCTCTCATGTTCATTTGTTTTATTTTGCTTCTCCAACCCCCTAAACTCTTTTTATTTAATTCTTTTGTAACAACACCAGTATCTTAAATATACAAGGATGTTGTTATAAAATTTCTTTGAGCTACACTCTCACACAACTGCATCAAATGGCTAAAGAACATACGGTTTCCGTGGATGGCGAAATTCTGCCTCCCGAAACAATGATTGTTCAATACTCATTTAACACCTTCAAAGGTGGCCATTATGATGTCACTATTTTTATATATGATATATAATATGTTTATGTTTTCCTTAAGCTTCTGTTTTTTTCATTTTGGGCATACCTTTATGGTTTCCATTATGGGTAAACACGATATCTTCATTTTAGGAAGTGCGGACTACCGCCCCCTCAAAGTGATTTGATTCGTTAAATACCATATGTGGGACATATAAAGGATGGAACTATGATATTATATATGATATTATACTTTAATTATAATATACCTTGCTATCATTATGATTCCATTCTATAAAATACCAAATAGAAATGAAAGTAGCGTTCATGCGTACGTACGGCTTACCGTCTCCATGAACGGTGCATTTCATTTCTTACCTCTAAATGATTATGTAATATTATAAATTCATGTATGTACTGGATATATATGACATATATGATATCTACATCATGAATACCATTCTGGATATAATGAACCTTTGACCAAATTAACAACATGTAAGTGTAAGAAGTCTATTTTTGACTTAAGAACCAAATACCGACAAAATGAACATTATTAACTTAACTGATTACATGATGTTCATAACATGGTATAAAAGGATTAATGAACTTGAAAAAGGTTCTTAAGCAAGTAGAGATTAACTCAAGTTTATTATTCAGGAGATTAAAGAACGGTCAGGTCAAGTCGGATACGAGGTATGGGACTTCGTCTCAATCTCCTTTCATTGAGGCATATTTTATTTTATACACAACTTTCTTTTATACGGTGTATAAACCCCTTTGACTTTCACGTTTATTCAAAAGGAATCTTTTTTATATGAAGCGTTTACTAAACGACAAAAGGGAATGTTTTTGTCGTACGTATGCGGCGACAACGACTTCTCCGCCGTCGTGACCGTTATTTGAGTTTCGGCTTCCTCTACAAGCCATACCTTCTTTTTAAAAGAAAAATAAATACCATGTTTTACTTTTCTTTTATTTTAGTATTGAAAATGGTTTTCATAATGTTTTTATATCACTGTGTTGTATTGATATCTCGTGATTGAAATGTGGAAATTTTATGTTAGCTTTATGCATGTTTTATGTGATATTATTATGTTATGGTTCTTGGTCATTATTATGAAGATGGGTGGTTCCGTGATAAACTAAGGGCGGGTGAGCCCGTTATAGCTCTCCAATGCATTGGGTAACGCGATGGAGTGAAACGTAAAGGTTTCTCCGAAGAGATTTTAGGGAATATACTGTGATGGGTATTCCAAATGTAACCAAGAGGGTTACTCCCTAAGTAAGAATGTTATGAATGCCTCAAGTTACCTTTATGCCTTATGATTTCTATGATTTATTCATGATTTTATGAGGTATGTTAAAGTGCCTATGTTTTATGGGTAAAGTATGATTTCATTCTTATGTATATATGAACTCATGTTTCCTTTCCATGTTTTTTTATAACCCATACTGAGTTTTTATGCTCATCCCAAGTTTTTGAAATGTTTTTCACAGGTCAAGGGAAAGGTACATGATAAGATGATAGAGTCAAGGATGTGTCAAGAAATAATCCATGTTTTATTTTAAATGTGTTTCCATTGATGGTAATGAAGAATACTATCTTTATGTAACCACATTGTTTATATGTGGAATGTAATGCAAGTTTTATGATCTAATTCTCTAAAACTCTAACCCCGAAAAGATCCTCAATGTGTAATCTTGTAAAAACTCAAGATTAAGTAAGGTTTAAGGCTGGGGCCTTATACCAAGTCTATTAGAAGATGCCATCATATCCTTCTTTAGTGTTGAATGTTTTTTTAAAACTTTATATTTATATCAGTTGTGTGATCATTATTCAATGATTGTATTATCAACGATAACAACACTTAACAATAATTTAAACCCAAAATAATAATAAAAATTTAATGGGTTTTCTATATCAAGAATATATTCTATTTAATGGACATTATTGATAAATATTCAATTCATTACAAAATTAACTTTATTAATTTTTCACTAATAGAAAATAATTTTTTTTAAGAAAAAATAATTTTCATACAAAAAATTGAATTTCCAACAAATAAATTACTTTTTAATAAATACTCATTTATTATATGAAATCATTATACAAAATATTTAGAATTTAAATATTAGTATTCATATCACTTTGTTTTAAAATTATGTGTTATAATGGTCACATTTAAATAATAACATAAATAATATATCAAAGTTTCTTAAAACACAGTGTTTCATTTAATGCAAGTTATCAAAAAAATTAAATTGATTTGGAGAACATATATCATAATATCATGGAGTGTAACATTCTAACACTATTAAAAATGATATAGTCCTTAAAAAATACATTGTGACACAAACCAATGAGGATACTTTAACAAAATCAAATCCTTAGGTTCTGACATAGCTATCCCAAATTAGTGGTTCCACAACAAATGATTTACTTTGTGGGTGTTCATGTTTCATATTGAATTTTCAATTCGATAAAAAATCAGTATTGATTTCTCTTTTTTTGGTAGATATTACTCCATTGGTACAACCTCCATGTTTAATAATTGTGATTGATTAGGTTTGGAATTTCTCCGCAGATATACATTCAACATATTAGTAATATGTGAGAGGTTAGTTGGAAGCATAAACCAAAAGATTACCATCCCAATTTGATCAATAATTTAAAATAGACTAATATAGATATGGCTTAGTTTAAATTTAATTAAAAACCTCAAAACTATATTCCATGTGGAAATTTAAAAAAAAACATTATAACTTAAATTAAAATCCAAATCACACATATCATTTTCAGCATTACATTTTTTCTGACACTATTCCTTACATATTTGATGTTTAGTGGATCTTAAATTCTCTTATTTTTATTCAACTATTTTGGGATCCAAGAGATTTTTTTCTCTAACTTCGTCATATTACATTATATTTCAACATTTATTTCCAAATAGAAATTTATAATCTTCTATCTAAATTCATTGTAAAAAGATAATCTGGAATGAAATATCTACAAGAGGAAGGTGTTGATCACAATGACCATTATAATAATGAAAACAAGATCTACACATTTCATTTATGGTATGAATTGTTCTATATAAATGACAAATATTTGAGTATGATACATAGGGACGAAACTGAACATCCTAACAAAACATTCTTGAATACATCATGAAAATTTTGAGGTAAATCTCAAATCATAATCAAGCACAATGGAATGTGGTACAACATAAAAACATACCCATTTTTATTGTATGTCTATAAAATTTATACATATTATTATATTCTATAGTATATATAAATTTTTCTACCTATTTAAGGTCATTGAATGAAACACATATATCATTATTACCGTTAGAAATTTTTGGTAGTCTAATTACAATAACCCTAGTAATGATTTCTCATTTCCATTTCTTATTTTCAATGAAGGTAACACCTCATTAAAGGTTTTTCTATATACCTTAACATGGTCAAAGAACATGAAATGAGAAAAAAATACATTAATATACTTCTTTATAACATCCTACAAAAAATAATATTTCAAATAAGTATAAATATTAATAAATAAATAATGAAAAAATAATAATGAATTATTAATTTCACATAATAACACATTTTTCATGATTTTTATAGAGGGAACACATACACGGTTCTAAAAAAATATAATTACATCCAAATCAATTTTGAACTAATGGAAATTTATATCCTTATTTTTGATCATTACATCTTCCTTTTACTACTCTTTAATCATAACATGGATTTCTTATTGATCATTATATTGAGAATCATAAGATTTCACCCTCCATTTTAGATTTATAAATACACCCTTTATAAATCCTTAAATATTGTTTGAATACTTCCCTCATCATGGATATGATCGGAAATTCCATTCAACCAAACTCATTATCCACCATGATCGTGATCCTATATTATTAATTTATTGAGTAGTCATAATATATATCCATATGTATCCATATTATTTTGAGAATATATGACTCATTCTGTTTGAATATATACATTAAACTACTTTGATAGGTATATATGTGAATAAAATTCCATATATATAATGGGTAAATATATTTATTGAAAAAATTACAACAATTTTATCCAAATCATTTGTTGGTTAATTTTTATCATGGAAAAATATGTTTCATGTGAAATAAGTTATAACCATGTCATTATTCCCAAGAAAACATCCCAATACCATCTTGGATGAATTATTGATAATTATAAAACCATATCCACCAATAAATAATATAAGAACAAGTTCGCTATCTAATATTATTTTTAGTACCATGATATTTTATTTATATTCATTTATCTATAGGAACATTTCTCCCTACTATGATAACATGTAAAATTCATTTGGTTGTACTTGGAAATATCCCCAAAACAATAAATATATTTAGAAAAACAATTTACACTATAGATCTTTGTTAACATGTTTGTTAATTCCCATTAGTCAAAATATTCATTTCTTTATAGATCACCCAATATACCCTTTCTTAAGATTATATATTCCCAAACAATGTATCATTTTCCACCAAAAAATTAGGATTTGAAATTTTTTCATATCATTAACATTTAATTATGTTCTATAGTAAAATTATAAGGATATATTTATACTATTTCTTTCTAATTGAATAGATAAAAAAATTCATTAAAGACATCTAAAAACTAATCATGATAATATCTAAATAATCTGTTCATTTTATCAATTAATATATAGGTGGAATTATGAATAAAAATTTGAATCAATATATATTCGTAGTGTACATGTAAAATTCAATATTGGGTATACCGTTTAACTTGACCCTCAGTTGATGATATCTATATTGAAGGTCAATATTGAAAATTTATTAAGCCCTCTGTATTTCACTAAATAGTTCATCAATATGGTATATATGAATCTTTTTATTGACCAAGTATTTTTTCACATCAAGATAATCATTAAAGAGTCACATCAATACATATTTATTTTTTAATAAAACAATAGATAATTCACATGTTTACACACATGGAATAATGAACCCTTTCGATAGATTCTCCGCAAGGCGGTTCGTCAAATTACTACAACTCAATCGAGGCCATTCAATTTGGAGACTACAAAAAATGTATTGCACCTGGTATGAGTTCTATTGAGAACGCACCCTCGTGTTTTCAAGGATGGCTATGATAATGTTATTTATATAAATCAAAACATTTATTCATTAATAATTATATTTATTGGGATTTCCCTCCGAACAATAGGAGATAATCACACCATTTGAATAGGAATTAAAATACATAAAATGGATTACAATACCATTTAATGTTAATATTTATTATCCCATTGATGTAGGATTATATTTTGGTTTGGGATATCAAATTTTACATCCAATACTTATAAATTATTTGGTCTTAATATATGTAATTATGATCCAAAATTAAGATAACATCAATTCAATAAGTGACCAAATAAATGAAATTATTAAAAAAAAATTAAAAATTAAATGAAAGTAAAATAATATATTTATGATGTAATAATTGTACAATTATGGGTTCCCTTTATAATTATACATAAGTTAGTTTGGGTTTAACCATGATATTTTGATAAATTTCATTTAAATTTAATTAATAGTTATATATAGATTCAAATAATAGATCATAAATTCCCGATTTGATGGTATGAAAACCACTCATGATGTAGTTATCATTATGGTTATCCAAAAACAATATCTTATGATATTTACCTTAATTTATTGGCTTAGTATTATTTTTAATTGTGTCCTTATAATTATATTTTTATTTTTAAAAATTATTTTCATATGTCCTACACTCCAGAAATTTGGAAACCTGTATCGTGGGTGAAGAATTGTGCAGATCTTTCACTCTAATTCCATCATTAGGTAATTTCATCCAATAAACTCAGATTTAAATTTCTCAATAACCTTACCATACACATTAAAAACATTTACTAATAACCATATAGAAATTTCATCCATGTTTCCATCCACACATTGATCATGATCGAAGAAACATATTATTTTCTCCATGTATTTCAAGGATTCCATTTAATGAACTTCTACATTTATATCCAAATATGAGAGATTGATGTGTATATTTTTTACCCATATCCACCATGAGATAACATTAAAAAAATTATTCATATATGTTAAATTAAATTATTGATAATTATCATTTATGTATTTGACTAAATCTTTTATATAATTGATCAACTATAACGTGAGGTCAGATGATAATGCTAGATGTAAAGCGCACATGTCCTCTATGATTTTTCTAATATGTATCAATAGATTCACCATCATTATTATTTTTATTAGATAATTTTTGTACATTTTTTATGATGAATATTAAATATTGATTTATTGAAAAAATAATAATCCATTGAACTCATCCAACATTATTGTGTTAATTTTACAATGTTTCCACATTTTCCTAATAAATATCCAATATTAAACATCTTCCTCATCCAAGTAATCTATATACATTTTTATGTTTTCATGTTATGAATATTGGATATTGGATAATAAATGTGTAGTGTAATGAATACGTCTCTCAATTTCTAAGGGATCCACAAATCCATTTATGGGTTTTAGAAATAGACTTATGAAAGAATCAATAAATGGGGATTCCATACTCTTCTCATTTGGATGTTTACATAATTCATGTAAATATAATGATGTGTGAGTATATAAATGATATCTTCTAATATACTTCCACTTACTATTTTCTCACACATGGGACAAATTATTGCATTTTTTCACTCATCATTAATATGGTTTCATCGGGTTTCATCCATCGACTGAAACCAAAATCATAATGCATTTAATAATATTCAATGTGGTGAAAGCATAATCATAGGGAATAACATATTGGATATGTAAATCTAGAAATATTATTTTTAATCATTGACCCCATCGGAATATCCTATGTTATTAATTATAATTATTTAAAATACTTCATGATAGTTCATAATGTGTTTTGAATTTCAAAATCATATCCCCCAATAGTATCAAAATAGGTGTGTAGGAATCTCATTTTCATTAACCAAGTGACTATCAACTCTATAACAATGATCTAATTTCAAATTTATTAACCCTAGATACCACAATACCATAGACACATCCATATATAGTATCCAAAAAAGGATTTAGTATATATGAAACAACGTTATCTATCCTTTTGAAAAATTCCATGACATTCTTCTATACATTGACTCATCCTTAAATGTAGAAAAAAATATACTTAGATATAAATTTATGGGTCTCACTAAAATTATGTCATCCTAGTTTATGATGGTTAACTACACTACTCTCTAATACCATCTTTTATGAACTAAACATGTCATACAAATAATTCTTTCTATTTGTTGTAGATTCATTACATAACTTTATGATCCTTTTGATAATAGTTATGGGATAGTTCATTTGTAAAATTATACACATAGATAAATAGTCCATAAGATAGTTATGTTATATCCCATTATTCACATCACAACTAGAAGACTTCCTAGTCTTATAATACATAATACCTGTTATCATAAACTTTGTAAATATAACTTAAGAAACAATAATATCAGAAGCTTAGTAAGGGTAAACAATGGAGATAGGAATATATAATGAACATATGTGTATGAGAAATGAGAGTAAAATTTAAGAACTATAAAAATTATATCATAGTTCATAAACATGAGTCGTGGAATTTGATCTCGGTAGTTTATAATACATTAATCATAATGGATTCAATGAACAAGAACTATGAGAATATAAATGTATTATATGGAATTGATTTGTGTCATACACAAAAAGATCTAAAATTATGTCCATAGTTGTATAAGGATAATTACCTAGTATATAATATTATTATGGGTTCACTCCCCAAACCAACTTAGTAGTCACGGTCTACTCACAAAACTATATAGTTGAATAAGTCCCTTATTGAATTTGTTGGAATCCTCATTCCAATCATATTTATCACACGAGATATCAATATTTTATCAATTAATTGGTTGAAGATGTAGGAACCACTCATCATGTAATCAGAATAATATGTATGTGTTCCACATGGGCCTAAAAAATCATCATATTATAACCCATGAAAATAAATGGGTTTCATAAACATTTCATTATAACAAAACATTTATAAAAGAAACTTATTTTATACTCATTATATCATTTTATAGAAGAATAACCAATGGAAAATAAGTGTGTTTCAAATGAATTTTATCATTTTACAACCCCTAGATGAGAAAATAGTTTCAAAAAAATATCTTCATCAAAATGACGAATCATAATGAAAATTTATTTGAATGGTATCCATGGATAAAATACATAGTAATAGATAAGTGACACAAATGGATATCAAATTAGAATGAAATTTATTTTTATTCATCATGTGGAACATTTATAGAATAAAAGATCATTTCTATTAAAATATCATTATAAAATAAAAATTGATCATGTGTGTTGGAAATACTTTTCATTGAAAATAATCTTAAAAACTAATAATTAATAGTCTAAATAAATTTTTTATCATGACAGTGGGAAATTTTTTATATGGCGTACATGTTAAAAATGATTCCTTTAAAATGTTTCATAAGATCCAAGAAGGCCTTCATTAGATAATTTCCTAAATATTAATTTAATTTTTTTTTTGTAAAAAGTAAATAATTGTTAAAAATACATTTTGAAAAATAACTAGTACAATGTTAATATTTATTTGATAACATTTAATGAAAACTTGGTTTTAGAAGGCACTGCTTTTCAAGTGAATATAGATTATAATATAATTTTTCTTAAATTATTATTTGAAATTTTTATTATGTAATGGGAGGGAAATGAAGGGAAACCTTTTATTCTCATGAAGTATCCATATAAAAATAAATATAATGTTTTTTTGAGATAATGGTAATAATATTTCATTATCAGAATCATGACCCTAAAAATCATGAATAAAATAAAATTGTATCTGACAACTCCTACCAATTTTTAAACATTGAAGCATAATCATCATTGAAATAATAAAAATACATTAAAATTAATATATCATGTGAATAATATAATAATTATATTATATTTCATTGGTTATGTAGATACACATCATTTAAGAAGACATAATCATAATAAAATATTTGTATCAATGATGAAAAATCATGTCAAAATGACATATAATATGTCTCAATAATGTTTATGAAATCATAACATCTATATATAAAATATTAGTTATTTATAAATATATTTAAAATTCAAAATTATATATACTATTATGTAAATAATTTAATTTTTAATTTTTATTAATAATTTATTTAAAATTTCATGTTATGGTCATGCTTCAAGCAATAAGTACCTTTTTAATTTATGTTTTTATTTTTTATTTTTTTCATATTAAATTGATGATGTATCTCTAATCTCAATAATTTAATAAATGATATAAATACAATATATATTCATTATATATGTACATAGAGTAACCCATAACATTTACATATAGAAAGTAGATAAACCATTCACAATGATTGAAGGTTATATGTATGCATGATTATTTTTTACATTAACATGAAGAGTTAAAAGATAGAATTATAAATAATAAATTACAATTCCATATTAATTTTTATATAATATCAATCACATATTTTCATTAAACTCAATGTAATTAAGGGCCATGTAATGTGTGGATGAAAAACATCACATGGTGAGACAGTAGTCTCCTTTACACACGTGTGACATTATCGTATTCCCACTGAATGAAATTTCAAATGGAATATCTGATATACTTGTTATGGAACTATAATACTATCAAAAAAACATATATAAACTGTTACGAACCAACTCGGGTCGACCCCGAACCGGTCACCCGAGTCAGTCCGCGGCATGGCCTGAGAGCAGTTCCTGATCCTCCCGGGCTGGCAACAAGCGCCAGGGAATCACAGAGTACAGGTGGGAACGATTTCGCCCAGTAAAAATTTACTAAGAAGCAGAAATAAACAAATGACAATAAAATACAACAGCCAAAAATATAACTAACCTGACCACGAACCCAACTCCTCGTGACCCCGAGAGTCGATCGTCAAACTACCACCAACTCTCGTCCACGGCGAGCAAGCTCGAGTCAAACTTGCGACAGAAACTAAAAACAAGAAAACACTATAGGCGTGAGTATTAAAACTCAATAGGCTAGCCCGATAAATCTATTCCCAATGCACTACCAATAAAATAAGAATTTACCAACTTCAAGTTTGAACTACATTATAGAAAATATGGGTTTTCACACACACCCGCTTTCCATCTTGAAAACAAGTAACAGTCCATTGCCCTTTTTAATTTAGAACAAGTTTAATGTTGAAAGAAACAGGTGAATTTCATTTTAAAACATTTTTGCGAACAATTAGAAAACCAAACATTAGTTGTTAGTCAAAAATAAAATCACACACAACACACACTAAGGGCAATGGGAAAAAGTGGCACATAAGGGTCGGCACCCAAACTCGACCTCTCAATCGTCTGTCATATACAAATAAACACTAAAAGGGACATGGGTCGAACCTAGGAGATCGTGAACAAACCAGAACGTACTATACATGTGATTCATCTTGAAGGCATGCCATAACATGATGACGTCATAACGCCCTAACGCCCGGCATATCCCTACATGGCCTATCGAGGGGCCCAATCCCTATAGCAGCAATAACTCAGTATTCCCCTGCTATGGGGCCACTAGCCAGTGCGTGGTCTAAACTAGTGAAACAATCGTTCTCAGAAAATTCACTCAATATGCCAGGTTCCCATGTCAACACAAGCAATAAAAAAAGGGTGCGTCCAAAATGTAGATTATTCAGTCACAATACACAAACATCACATTCAGCTCACCTAATCAACAAACACAAAATATCACTCCAAAGAGACTTTTCGAAACATTAATTTCATTAAATGTACCAAATGGGCCTCATGTACTTATTCAATATCAAATCAATTCCAAAAGAAGGATCAGACGTCGTCACATTTCACACCAGAAAACACATTTAAAATCTCATTTAGGTAAACCAAATCACCATTTTAATTCTGAAACGCAAACATAATGTCCAAAGGGGCATTTTCACTATTGTGCAACAACAAATAATCAAAAAGCTTTCGGTACGATGCAAAGAAAGAAGCAGTTCCAATTCCAGCAATATAACCACTCTAAAAATAATAATATTTTAATACTACTTCCAATTTTATGAAAATTAAATAAATGACAATAAATAAGTAAATTCTAAATTCAAAGGCATGTGCAGTGGGGACAAACCTCAACTCGCAGCTCGAACACGGCGACGCGACACGCCTCGCACAGACGTACAAGTATGCGCAATCCGATGACTGTGGCGTCGCGGAGTCACCTCACCAACACGCTGCAATAAACGCACAGCAACTAAAAACACAAAACCACTTGACATAAAACAATACAAGAAGACAACCCGCGCAAAAGAACCACTCTAAAATTTATGAAATAAAATTCAAAAAGTAACTCGCAACTTTACACAAACTAAACTCACTCAAAAACACGCTTTTGATCAAACACGCACTTAAGTCCCACTAAAACAAAAACGCACCACTTACACAGTTAGATAAATCAATTTCACAAATTATATAAAAAAACAATAAACAACTCATGATTAGTTTTCATAAAACGCATATTAATCCACATGAGTATTCGATAAGATATAACATGCAAACTCAGGTTATTTAAAAACTAAACTCCGCACCGAACTAACTCACCCCAAAGCATGATAAAATAATTAAGCAGATAAGATAATCATCCAAACAAAGTTTTTCGACCAAAAAAATAATAATAATAATAATAATTTCTCTCAAAACAAATATTCTAGAAATAAAAAATAACAAATTAATTCAAATGAAGGTGAAAAATATGCAAGAAATCAAAGTGTTTATAAATTTAATGGGGCAAAGCAAGGTGATCCAACCTTAATTGTCGAAGAAACCTGGAACCCGATGTGAAACGCTGATCGCACAACAATTGCACCCGCGGAAAGATGAAAAAGGGGGTTGGATGAAGTAGAGAAGGGGAACGACATCGGTGACTTAACAAGAGGTGTGCAGTGGCTACCGAAAAGTGCACCAAAACCTAAATTTAATGGTGCAGAGGTCGGCGAGGGGTGCGCTCAAACAACGGAGTCACGCGATAGTAAAAAGGGTGTGGCACGCAACAAGTGGGAACTGCAAAGGGAAGGGGGGGTGCACCGGGAGTTGGGGTCGCGCACGCCGGAGGTTGGTTAGGCGCCGGAGGCTGGCTGAGGGCTGGCACTGGAGGCTGGCCGGAGGAGGGAGGCTGGATGGGAGGCGGGACGGGAGGCTGAAGAAGGGAGGCGCGACCGGAGGGAGCGCCGCCGGAGGAGGGTGCTGCTGGGGCGGCTCGGCCGAAAGAGCAGGGCGGGCGAAGGGTGGTCGGCGGCTGGAGTCGGAGGAGGCCGGCGGAGGGAAGGCCGGACGGGAGGCGGGTACGCCGGCTGGGGCTCGAGGGAGGAGGTGTGGCAGCCGGCGGCTGGGAAAGGAGGGAGACAGTCAGGAGATGGAGGGAGGAGGCGCGGCCAGAACGCGCAGGAGGGCCGAGAGGGAGTGGGTCGCGCGGAGGGAGAAGAAAGAAAGAGGGAAGAGAGAAAGAGAGAGGAGGGGGAGAGAAGAAGAAAACAAAAAAAAAAGAAGAAGAAAAAAGTGGCGGCGCCTAGGGTTACGGGGAAAAGAGGGAGAAGAGAAAAAAAAAGAGAATAAAATGGATAAGAAAAAATGAAATAAAGAAAAGAAATAAAATAAAGTAAAATAAAATAAATAAATCAAAGAAAATAAAATAAAATAATATAGTAAAAAAAAGGAGTTTAATAATAATAATAATAGTGATATTAATTATAATAATTGTTATTATAATTACAAACATATATGCATATATATATATATAAACATATATATAGACAAACCTACCTAAAAAAGAAATTACAAACATACATATATGAACATACATAACATATTATAAATGTATAGACATATATAATCATATGTATAAACACATCTACGCATAAACATATAATGTTAAGAAAATATATATTTATCAGCATACATGTATATATACACGTATAAACAAACATATATGCACATTACGTTAAAAATAATAATATTAATAATAATAATAATAATAATAGTAATAATAATAAAAATGATAATAATGTATAAACATATATACTCATATACATATTTATACACCTATATAATCATATATATATATATATATATATTAATCCGCTCAATGAACGAATTTAATAACGTTAAAACTGAATGACCGCGGGGTACGCGCGCACCATATGTTACACAAGTGGACTGCAAACGGGCTGCGCAACACAACCGTATGGTGATCGCGCATTATCCCAAACCATAAACTCATCCAAACATTAAAATTTCCAACCGGGACTCGCCCGCACACATGCAAAAACACCCGATGCCATGATAAATAAAATAAATAAAGTAAAGTAAAAACAGGTGTGACAATTAATGTGACAAATGGGTCCCGGTGATAGCACAGCCACCCCGCCTTAACATGGTCGTCGGGTCCTGGCCCACCAGGTACCACCAGTTGCCCTGCAGACATGTGGGGCCCACCCTAGGGTCCACCCACATGCCCGAACGGGTCATCTGACTAATGATAGTCTCCACAGGCCAACACATGTCCTTTCTAGTGTGCTTTGTCCTCACACACACACACACACCATGGGAGACTTCCCAAGAGGTCACCCATCCTGATCACTACTCCCGGACAAGCACGCTTAAATGTGGAGTTCTAATCAGACAGGCTCCTGAAAAGGAAGGTGCACCTTGTTGACATGAGTCATATCATTTAGTCATTTAACCCTTTATCATTTGGGGATGTTACAATCCCCCCCCCCCCTTTAGGGCACACCGCCCTCGTTGTGGGCCCTACATCTCAACCCAGGCAGTGTACCGCACTTAAGGATGGGTTCCTCCTCTGATACCAAATGTGACAACCGGGTCCCAGTGACAGCACAACCACCCCGCCTTAACATGGTCGTCGGGTCCTGGCCCACCAGGTACCACCAGTTGCCCCGCAGACATGTGGGGCCCACCCTAGGGTCCACCCACATGCCCGAACGGGTCATCTGACTAATGATAGTCCCCACATGCCAACACATGTCATTTCCAGTGTGCTTTGTCCTCACTCACACACACCATGGGAGACTTCCCAGGAGGTCACCCATCCTGATCACTACTCCCGGACAAGCACACTTAACTGTGGATTTCTAATCAGACAGGCTCCGAAAAGGAAGGTGCACCTTGTTGAAATGAGTCATATCATTTATTCATTTAACCATTTATCATTTGGGGATGTTACATAAACATTTAATAAATCATTATATCCTTCAAATATAGGTTTTCATGGAGAAAAAAACCGATTCATGAGGTAGTAGTCTGACGTACACATGATGGATAATTTCAGTTCCAATTTTATAGAGGTGAAGTGATATATATGTTTTGATATTCACATACTTAAACTCTATTATTTGGGATAAAATTATTTTATTATATCAACATAATGGATGAAAATTTAAAGGATTTATAAGAAGATGTAAAAAAACATATTATGAAACATTACCCATTCTTTAGAAAACAAATTATAGAATAAACTACTCCCTTTCATTATTAGAAATATGATATCAATAAGACATAATTGGTTTTTAGGGTGTGGGAGGTTCATGTAATGAATATATATGTGTATTTTTTGGATGAATTTTTTTCTTGTGTGTATAAGGGGTGAGATGGGGTGACCATTTATAAGTTAAGTGAGTGGCATACATGTAGTTTTATGAAAGGAAAATGGTCTGCCTAAATATTTTAGATTAAAAAAAGATATAAAATATACTATTTTTAAGCATCAGACATTATAGTGTTAAAATATGTCCAAATGATGGGGGTGGAAAATTTTTATTACTTTTCTATATTTATAATTTTATTATTACCTCGGTTAATACATTTTTACCAAACCACAAAAAATAATATTTACATTTAATATAATTAATTATGGTAAATAATTAAGTATTAATTATAATAAAATATTTTTTTAGTTGAATAAAAATATGGTAAAAAATTACTAAATTCAAATGACATAAATTTTATAATTTAAATTAAAATTAAACCCATATATTCAAAGAGAAAGCAGTTTTACAAAGGGTAAACTTTTTTATAATTAGATATTGTTTTAATAATTAATATCAATATAAAATTAATTCTAATGAAAAAAAATTATTAATAAATATATAAATATAAAAATATTACTTTGAACACTGTTTTAATTTTTTTCTTATTTTTAAATATTTTCAATAGAAAGAGAATACATAATAAAACTCGTATTTTCAATAATCAATATTTTTTAATTTTTATATCATTCTCTTATAATATCTCCAAAATAATTTTCACTTGTGGAATTTAAATATTTTTTTAATTTTCAATATTATATTTTATAATATTGGTAAAATTTTGTTTTATTATTTTTTATTTAATTGAAAAAAAATTAAATTTTTTCTATTCATAACATATAATGTTATTTCAAAACATTGTGTACATATTTATCAATAAGATTCTTTAAATACAAAAAAATAATAAATAATATTTAAATATAATTTTGTACTATTTGTGACACTATGTTCAATGTTTGTCTTATAATATTTTTTATTATTTAAAAATATTAATAATATATCATTGATATTTAGAAATCATTTTTTCATGTAATGTAAAATATTGTTGAAATATAATTTTTTTCTTTCAAAAATCAATAATTCATAAAATCATAGTGTGTTATATAATCATTTAAAATAGTTTCTTATCTCCACTATTTTTAATGATAGAAATGGTGCCCACTAGAAAAATTTCTCACTTCTGAAATGAGTTTCAACCTTCGATAATCCCTATTTTTTCTTAGTTACTACTCGAACCAAATATATACAGTCCATTCTACGAACCATGGAACATTAAATGAATCCTAAATTTTTAGAAGGATTCATATCCCATTGAAATTAATATTTTATAGTACGGATATCCCAAAATAGAATGTATTTTTAGAGTGAAATGATAAAACTGATGATTACTATTCAAAAAGAATAAAATAACCGATTATAAAAACAAGATTAAAATAAATAAGCCTTGTAATGTAATGATGTACCCTAATGTAAAATTGATCAAATCATCATAAAAGGATCAATTGATAATGATCTTTTGAGATTGATGTTATCTTGGAATCCCATGGGTAAAAGAAGAAATAATATTCTCTATTTTTAATATTTATTTTGTAGAGGAATCTTTAACACTATCAAATATATTATTTTTCTTGTTGATTTAAAATAATGTTTTGTCACTATCAACATAAATAATTAAAAATTAAAAATGAAACCCATCAGAATTAGAATGATATTATTTAATTTTATATTTCAGTATAACAAATCAAAAAAAATCAAAATTATGGATAATATAAACATGAGGATATCATACTTATCTATTATTAATTTATATCATTCTAAAACTTATTTAAAAACTTCCTAAGTCATTCTCATATAATATTTTTCATTAATTTATTAAAAAATGTGGAAAATAAACAAAATAAAAATTTAGTAATTCAAAATATCAATAATATAAAGAATAGAGTATAGAAATGATATAAAAAGGAATATATAACATTATAATAAATACTATATTATTTTCTGTAAATATCATTCATAATACGTGTGGACAAGAAATTAAAATATTTCCTTAGTACATTTATACATAAGATTTATTTTACATTCTATTTCAACATTATTATTATTTGATTAATGTGATGTCTTGATACCAGTTCACTCCTGAATAAATAAACTTCGTCTGCCACATGGCCTCAAACACTCATCGTCATTCTCTAAAGGTTGTCATATTAAAGTAAGGGCTTAGGGTGTGATAGTTTGGATACTATTACCCCAAGACATATTAGATTATAGTGTAGATAATAGATAAATATATATGGGATGAATAATAATTAATAAAAATGTAAAAAATATGAATAATCATCTAGGTAAAAAAACCATTTGAATAACTGGGTATTGTAAAATGTACAAAATGATGATGGCATGTCTCCACAAAAGGAACATACAGAAGACATAATAGCAGGATGGAATTATAGTACATGATATATAGAATAATTAAAGTTAACAAAATCTATACAAGAATCATATGTTGTAGCTGAGATATATACTGCTAAGCTCCAATACCAAATAAATAAATCAGGTTCTCAAGGTGGAACTCTTCTCCATGTCCTCACCTATGATCATATAATCATCCCAATAATCAGTGATGGTCAGAAAAGGGTTTGAAAAAAATCTCAATAGGCCACCTTCATTGGCTTCTATAAAATGCATGATAGGAACATAATTGTTATAGTGTGTAGATATATATAATAAGGTAAATAATAAAAAATTAATAGCTAATACATACATAATCTTTATCTTTTCTATGAACAAGTTACCATTTAATTGATTAATTTATGATTCAATGTATATAGTAATATATTGTGATTTTGTCAACGCTAATAAGATAGATACTAATAATAATAAAAGGGGATACACGGTTAAACCCTCATTCCTGGACCTCAAGGGTTGACCAACATATACATGTATCACATGATGTCTCGATATAAGGTATATAAGTGAAATACAAAGTGAATCACCAAGACATTCCACTTTAAATTATTCTTACTGAGTCGATTAAGATTTTCAATAGTAATTACTAGCTATGAATTTTTAGTCCAATTTTTGTGAATCCCAGTTGTTGTTTTGTTTATGTCTTTAAGTAGAATCCAAGGAATCTATCCAATTCATTCTAATATATAGAAAATATTCTATGTGAATTATTGACACACTTAAAATGCATTAATGTAATAAGAGATCAACTATATTTAGTTTTGGTCATCTCCAACAATAAATGTTTTACTGAATTGGAATGGAACCACTTGAGGGATAAAGTATTTCCCATGGGAATAAGTGGATTAATGATGTCTAATCATTAATGTAAATGTGAAAATTTTCCATTTCAATTTAACCATACATAATTCCACTAAATACATATGTATTCATTGGACATGTAATACATATTTCATTATTAATTTGATATGTTATTTATAGTAACATTCATTAATCATTACATTGTGATGTTATATCATCAACCTACTTTATATTTTTTTATGTAATCTTTTATTATGATCATTTACTTATCTATTATTATTGATGAAAAGATTATTTGGGAAAATGAAATCTTTTTCAATTCATTTTCAAAATTTTACATGGATAAGTGATATCAAAAAATATATAATTTCCCCAATTTTACTATAAATTATATATTAATTAATAAATAACACATATATTATAAAATGTGAAGTTAAATACACTTGGGAAATTTCTTAGATAAACCCAACACAGTTTACCAATGGAATAATAATTAAATTCACCATACACAGGGTGGTAAAAAATGATGTCTCACCCATCAAATATATCATCATTTTATGGTAGTTCTCAGTAATTCGATGTAGACATTTGAAATGAATGAATTTGAATTTTATTGGAATCATTTGGCTAAACTGGAATGAAAAAAATACTAATAATTTGGGTATAGTGATACATTTAATATATGATTCATAGACCATATACCATATTCCAGTATTAGATGTGCCATCTAGTATTATCCATTTATTTGGCATGTATTGGAAGAAAAATGTCGGAATAGATTAAACCCATAAAAAAGAGATAATGGCCATGATTCAAAATATCATATTAATTATGAAGTAAAATTACAAATAGATGTTAATAATTAGAGAAGATTCTAAGAGGAATCTACTAAGTCAATCTGGTCCATATTTTGAATGTATATTAAGAATAAATCAAATATTCCTTCTTGAATCCTTAGGAGAAACTCTAATTTAAATAATATTAAGTCTCTTTCCACTGAAAATAAAAATATAGAGATGCTAATAAGGTAATAAAAAATTAATAGTAAAACTATCTTTTTACCCGACACAATGCGGTTTGATGGTTAGGTTGAAATGTTTTCAAAACTATGCTCCCACTGTGGGACAAGACCTACCCAAAGAGGGGAATCACATAGTTAATGAAAATGGTTTGGGAAAACATGTCAAAACCATGATATATGTATAACTTAAATTCTAAAGAGCCTATTTATAGGCCTATGGTCTTGGTATCACATTTTTTGGAAATCCTTTTGGACCAATTATAATAATTGAGTAACCCTTAATTATTATTAAAAACCATGTGATCTAGGTGACTTGGTCTATATAAACATTGTGGCATAGATGATTCTTTAAATATCTTGTGCTATGAGGTCCAAACATTCCCCAAACACAAAAGTTTCCTCCAAATCCTCATTAGAATCCCACATTGGTTATGAAAAAGGAATTAAACTAGAAATGAATAATTTTTAACACAATGAAAATATATAATCTGATAGTCTTCCCCCTTTAATAAAACTCATCCCCTAATTACCCTTAAAATGGTGATAAAATGATATCTGAGAAAAACTCTAACCACTAAGCATTTATGTAAACCTCCCATGCTATTGTGTCATCATAAAAAACACTATTATTATGTATCCCCCACACTAAAGGGTCATACATTCCATAGGGTTCCATATTTATATGATATATGTTGTGTAAAATATACTGCTTAAAAAAATATCATTGATATCAAAATCAATATCTTCAAGATTAAAAGTGTGAGACAGTTCAACATGATCATTGTAATTCTATAAATAGTGTAAGAAATAGTGCCTAAAATGGTTCCTATAAGATAATAATAATAGATATGTTACAAAACTGGCTCTTTGCATGATATTAAAAGGCCAAAAAAAGAGACACAAAATCATCCTCGACCCTTATGTCAATATATTCTTAATTATGGGTGGTACTGATAAGAAAAAAATGATCACCACCATTGATCAAATGTGTTAGTTGATAGAGCTATGAAAAATATTTTTTTCAAACTCTTATATAGACATATGCATCAACATTAACTAAACCAACATCCAAGCATCCTTCACAAAATGAGGACCTAGTGGAACTACATCTCCTTCCTCTAAACCACACATGGGATAACGATTATTAGGGCTCATATTGATACATCTTAATCATTATAACATCTCGGTTCCAAAATCCACCCAGAGGTGCCCCGTACCCGGTTGGTTACATGGACTCAAGTGCATTTCCCAAACGCTAGAAGCTGCCAACTAGCAGTGAGGTCCTTGGGTGTGATAGTGGGGAAACTATTCCCTCATTGGCATAGTACACAGCAAAAGAGAATCTAATAAACAATAGCAGAAGCATTAATCAATCTATACTTTAAGTGGACAACGGAAGACTAAAAATGATAAATAGTCGGACCACCTACATATAAAATTATGCATGATACATATGTCTAGCAAAACAGCCAAACATGTCACAATGATGAATACAGTACTAAACCAAATTACAAATGAAAAATAGATAATACAACTCCTCAGCATCACAAGCCTCAGCATGGTCCCATGCTCTCCAGCTCTACAACAAGTCATGTACATGAAGTTTAAGGGTGATTACCCATATCTATAACTACAACAATATAATCTGTTTGGCCCTAACATCATGGCCTAAAAATGGTGTGAGACAATGTCCCAATAGGAAACCACCCCAAGATATGTGCCTAACAGTCAGTGAATATATGGTAGGTAAAATTATAGAAAGTAGTAAACATAGAAGTACTATACAGAATAAAATCAAAAATTTGTTTCACATAATTACAAACAAGTAACAATCACTCAAGAAAATAGAACAAACAGGCAAACCCTGGGTAGTTGTCACATCTCAACCCCTATTCATTAACCTAAAAGTACCAGCAACCCTCTGGGAGCCACAAACAAACTCACCCCACTGGTTCAGCTAAAGAATAGACTCTTTGGGGAAGCACTCACCGGCAATTCCCCCTATAGTCTCGCATCATACTAAAGGCACTCTAGGGAAGCACTCAACGCCTCATTCCCCATGTGGCCCACATCATGGTACTATAGACACCCTGAAGAAGCACTCAACGACAATTCCCCTGATGGTCCTGCATCGTATTATAAAGACACTATGGAGAAGCCCTTATGTCCATTCTCCCTATGGTCTACTGTACTAGGTTCCCACAGCCCTGTATAATGTCAGGATGTATCGCATCATATAACGTCCAAAGTAACCTCATGAACTACTGGGCTAGTAGTCTACAGCAAAACAGCATGGATGAACAGTCACACCATCCTTCTAACTAGGCATTAAACTGGAAATAGACTAACAGGCAAAACAAGACCAAACAGTCATAAACTGGCAGAACATGCATAGGAAAAACATCCAAAGCACAATAATATTACCTTATTCACAACCAATAACCTTTACATATGCATATAAGAAATAAAGGAAAACAATAATGGAAAAACATGAAACATGCAATACCACGTTCAAGCGTATTGGTGGAATTTGTACAAAATACTCTAAGAAATTCTACAGAAAGGCACAAACCGCCTACCATGATGCTAGGAGATCGATATACATGAACCAAAGGGCTTGATTCTCCTAGGAACATCGTAGAACAAAGAAAACAACCAAAACGTTCAACCCACGATAACTTGAGAAACTGGAGGAATTGGAAAACGAATCTCCATGGGAAGAGAGAGCATACCGAGGTGATCCCAACGCAATCGACGGAGGTCGAATTAGAGATCAGACAGAGTCTCAGGTCCTTGGAGGAATATTGCATTTGTACGGTCTCTCCCGGTCGAAGAACACCTAGAAGAAGAACATTATAGGGTTAAGACTCGACTCTGGTGCGTTTAATGAAAAAAAACATACACGGTGTGTACTTTTGAATTACACAACATGTACTCTCCTTTTCTGTACTCCGCTTTAGGTGGCCTCTACATCACCCATACATGGCCGTGTGCATGTTTATGACATGGCCAGTACACGGCCTCAAGCGGCATCAAAGTAAACAGCGTGTACACATAATGTACATAGCGTGTACTTCAAAAATTTCTAGAAACTCTTATTTTCTAAAAATCTCCAGAAAAAGGATAAACAAACAAGAAAATCAGGTCTGCGTTCTTACAAACTTCCCCCCTTAAATAATTTTTTCACCAAATATCCCCAGAGAGTCATGGAAGAAGAATCACCGAACAAATCTGGCCACTGCGATCGTACATCGGCCTCCCTCTCCTATGTCTCATCCTGTACTCACCCGTGCTGCCATAGCACCCATACCAGAGGAACAGAATAGCCACAGAGAACCTTCTTACTACGATCAACAATCTAGATCGGATTCTATTCAAATGATGCATCCACCTCGAGATCAACCTCCTTGGGTTGAAATATAGGACACAGGTCTGAAAAGTAATGTTGGAGATGAGAAACGTGGTAGTCGTCGTGAATAGCCTCATACCATTGAGGTAACTTAAACCGATAGGAAACCAGACCAACTCACTCCAACACCTAAATTGGAATGACATTCCTCGGTAAAAGCTTACCATGTCTCCAAATCCTGTAGTTCCCCAACATTGGTGTGACACGTAGGAATTTCTGATCACTGAACTTGAACTCCAGAGGCTGCCTCTATTGATCAGCATAGGACTTCTGTCAACACTGTGCTATATCAATCCTCTTCTAAATCAACTCCATCTGCTCTATGGTTTCCTGAATAAGACGAGGTCCCAGTGAAGCTGCCTCTCCTACCTCCAGCCAAAATAAGGGTGATTTTCATGGCCTACTGTAAAAAGCCTCATAAGGTTCCATATAAAAAGTTTCATGAAAACTACTATTGTAGGAAAACTCCATAAGAGGTATATGCTTCTCCCAAGAACCTCCAAAATTCAGAATGCATGCTCGGAGCATATCCTAAAGTAACGGAATCATACGCTCAGTCTTTCCATCTATCTGGGGATGGTATGTTGTACTCAAAAGTACATGTCTACCCAAATCTTTCTGAATCCCCTTCCAGACCTGAGAAGTAAAATGCACATCCCTGTCTGAACAAACGGAGTGTGGAACTCCATATAGATGCACAATCTCACGAATGTACAATCGTCCCAGCTCTTCAACACTAAATGTCTCCTTGATAGGAAAGAAGTGAACACCCTTCATAAGCCTGTCGATGACAACCCATACAACTTCATTCCCTTGAGGTGAACTTGCCAGACCGGTCACAAAGTCCATCGTGACATCATTCCACATCCAATTTTGAATGGGTAACTACTCTAAAAGACATGTTGGTCACTGATGCTCCGATTTCACCTGCTGACAAGTGGATCACCTCATTACAAAACTAGCAACATCTATTTTCCTACCCAGTCACCAATACTGGCTGTGTAGATCACGATATTTCTTGGTGATTTCAGGATGAAATTCACAAAATGAGGAATGAAAATCATGCATCATCTCCTCGCGTATGTCTTCTGGAACCCATAAGCGTCCATGGAAATGAAAGATCTCATCCTTGCCTACAGTCCAACTAGGAATAGGTCTCTCTTCTGACACACTTTCCCATAGGACTATGTCCTAAGAATTTGATAGCTGCCTAATTCTAACTCGATCAAAAAGAGTAGAGGTAACAGTTACAGAATATAGAAACGTTTTTCCATGTCTATTGTGCACCTACAGATGCATCTCAGAGAACATATCCATAAGATACCACTCACTGCTGGCCTCCTGAACTGCATGCATCTGAGTCCTCCTGCTTAACCCATCAGCCACTACATTTCCCTTTCCCAGATTTTAAGAAATCTCAATGTCAAAGTATTGTAGGTACTCATCCCACTTGCGCTGTCACAAATTTAGATAACGCTGAGTAAAGATGTACTTATGACTCTTGTGATCGGTAAAAACCACACAATTCTCTCCCATAAGAGAATGTCTTCAACAACATAAGGGACGAACAACTGCCACCAGCTGGAGAAAATGTGTCAGGTATTTCTTCTCATGTGGCCTCAATAGTCGAGACCCATACGCAACTAATCCATCTCCCTGCATTAGCACAACTCCCAACCTGATATTTGAGGCATCACAGTAGGCAGTTTAGCTCTTGCCCGGATCTGGCAGGACTGGTATCGGTGCTGAAGTAAACCTCTCTATCAGCTTTTGAAAAGTTGTCTCACAATAATCTCACCATAAGAACTTCGCACCCTTCTTGGTCAGACCCTTTAGTGGTGCTACTAAGTGGGAAAATAATTGTATGAAGTGTCTGTAGTATCTAGAAAACCCTAGAAAACTCTGCACCTCAAAGTAGGTCATTAGTTGATCCAAGGAAACTACTTCCCTCACTTTCTATGGGTCCACTGATACTCTTGTCTCTGAGATAACGTGGCTCAAGAAGTGAATCTGATCTATCCTACAGTGGCACTTTGAGATATTAGCATATAACTAATGCTCTCTTAGTGTACTCAAAACTATATCTAGATGGGTAGCATGGTCGTGTTGAGTGTTAGAGTACACCAATATATTTTCCATGAAGACCACCATGAAGTAGTCTAAATTTTGATTTGAACACTCGATTCATCAGTGCTAAGAAAACTGCTGGCGTGTTCATGAGACCGAACGACATAACCATATACTCATATAGATCATAACTACTCTAAAAGACTGTCAAAGGTATATCTGATGGTCTAACGTGCAACTGATGATAACCAGACCTCAATTCAATCATCGAGAACACCCAGGATCCTCGAAGTTGATCAAAGAGATAATCAATCCAAGGAAAGTGATATCGGTTCTTAACCGTCAATTGGTTCTGCTTTTGATAATACACACAAAGCCTAAGGGTGACATCTGCCTTCTTCACAAATAGGACAGGTGAACCCCAAGGAGAAGTACTGGTTCAGATGAAACCCTTTTCCTGCAACTCATACAACTGCTTCTTGAGCTCCTAAAATTCAGGTGTAGCCATCCTATAGGGAGGAATGGACACTTGTGCTGCTCGTGGCATGATCTAAATAGAAAATTCTACCTAACGCTCTAGGGGAAAACCTGAAAATTCCTCTATAAATACATCCCTGAAATGATCCACCACTGGATGAAAGTCTAACTGAAAATTCCTCAGGTCATCCAGATACATACTAGAAATATGAGTTGTAACTCCTCCAAGCCCATGATGCTCGTGTCATACTCTAATCGCCTGGACATCCCACTCGCCTCGATGAAGGAAAGATTCACCCTTTGGTGATATAAAACGCACCCTGCGGTGATAAAAGTCAATTACTGCCTGGAATAGAACTAGGTTGTCTATTATTAGAATGAAATCATAGCATGTCATCTTAGGACATAGAGGTCCCATAGAAAGTGATACCCATCCACCTCTAGAGGGAATTCCTTGCACTGATGTACACTAGTTATCCTTTTCCCCAATGGTGTGTCTAGAGTCAACATGTCGGCAGAAGAAAATATACGAAATCTAAGGATCTCCATAGCAGAAACAGAAATAAAGTTATGCATAGTACTAGTATCAAAAATACCAGAAGATACAACTGAGGCTACTAAGATCATACCTCAAACTGTATAGGGTCCGGGATCCTGCTCCTTCTGGGTCTGCTCTACTGCAAAAGCCTGACCTATACCATGGCCCTGTGACCCTACCTGACCGCTCTTAGCTGATCCACCCTGCTGTAAGTGAGAGACTGGTGACTGACCACCATGGCCTCGCCCTCCACCTCGGCCCAAACGGTCAGAATAACTCCAGTTCCCAGACTGGTGAGAAACTGGCTATGCTGCTCCTGAATGAGGAGTCCTAGATGAACCTCTGTCACTAGTTACTAGTGATAAAACTTGTCAGAAGCACTGGAGTTGACCCTTCTTGCAGCAAGATCAGCACTCCACTTGGTCTCTCTATCACTAAAGCCTCGTTTTCCTAGAACTTCCACAATAGTAGCATACCACCTGGATACCTGAAGATGTGTCTCTATGCCTCAGATCACTGTGCATAGATTCCCTATGGAGCTTCCTTCTGTCAGCTGGTGAAGCACTAACTCTGGAAGCAGAACCACCCTGGATCTCAGCTCTAGAATCTCTCAGACTATGCTCCGCAATCAGTGCTTGTTTGATGATAGAAGCATTAAAAGTAAGTCTAAAGATATTACCCTATGAGAGGATCTCCATTCTGAGACCATCTTTAATCTTCCTTGACAAGAACAACCCATCTACGACCTGAAGGGGTGTGAAATGCTGATTCTCGGTGAAACAAGAGGAATACTCCATGACAGAAAGATTGCCTGGCTCTAGGCTCATGAACTCCCATGCTCGGTCAGCCCTCAGGGTCTCCAGATAGATGTAGTCATAAAAGAAGCAATGAAACTCCTCCTACGCCAGAGCCTGCTGATGCCCCTCAAGTTATATCACCTCCCAACACCTCTTGGAGAAGTCACGTAGAATGTAGGTAGTGAGCTTAACCCACATCTCTGGAGGCGTGTCCAGATGCTTCAAGATCATCATCAAGGTATCTAGCCATGAATCTGCAGCATGTGGTCCTCATTCCCCTGAGATTGTGGGAGGATGCTGCTGCTGGAAAACCCACATCAAGTCTTCTATAGTCGAGGTAGGAGGCAGTTCTCACTAGAAGATCTGCATCATCCTCATAAAACCTTCCCTAAAATGGAAATCAGTGCCTGCAATTGGTATCACCACTGATGCTAAGGACGTTACAACAGGAGGGTCTGTGGGAAGTCCCTGATCGGCCATATCTGGTGTCTAATCACCACCTAGAAACTGGCGTACAACCGGAGGACATCTCAGTGCCATGACTCTGCAAGTTCAAACGTACACCTTAGATTCAGGTTTAACAAGGATTGAAAAACTGAAGGCGCTAGAAGGAACATGGAAAAAAAGGCATTCAAATTATGCAAAACATGACTACACGGTGTGTTATTTCCCTACACAACGTGTTCCCTTATGTCATTCACATGGGACAGTACTTCAACATAAACTGGTTGGGTAACACCCCAAATACACGGCCTGTTGTCCTAAAAAATGTTGTGTACTTGAATCATATTCCCTTCCTGAGTCCTTCTACACGGTTATGCCACATGGTTCCTCTAAGACAAAACTACACGACATTTTCAAGGCAGACACGGAATGTACTAGACATGCCTTACCATGACCGTGTTGTTAGCGACACAGTCAGACACATCACTGACACTACACGGCATGTTCCCGATGGCCACGACGTGTATGAGAAAGGGTAAAACAAACCTGTGTTGTTCGTGACACGACTGGGGTACCTATTTCATACTACACTGTGTGTTCCTACAAGATGTTCCCAACCCTGTGTCCTGGTTTGCACTGTCAGTGACACGGCTATAGACTACAAGGCGTGTAACCATAAACTACACCCCGGGTATTCTAGGTTTTTCCGGAAAGCAGCCTCAGAAACTGCTCTAGAGCCCAGAAAACAACGAAAATCACTATTAAGGTGCCAAATTCCGATCCGTGAGGGCCCATACTCCCCATGAATCAAAGTTTTGCATCTTATACAAGTTACTACCAAAGTAAACAGATCAATGATCCACCAAATTATAGTCCCTGAGGGCCCATAACACCTTAAGAACCAAATTTTGGCATCCATCTAAGCAAAGCACTATACCAATAAAATCCCAATCAAACAGCAGGGATTCTATCAAATCATCTATCACAACAGCATGCATAATCTACAAAACATCTATCACAACAACATGCATCCCCTAATGCATCCTAGATGGCATGGCAAGAAAGGATGTAAAGTGATTTATAACAAGTTCCTATATGATGAATGAGATGGCATACCCTCATCTCATCAGGTTGCGACAGAAAAAGAACCGCAATAACAACAACGGCAACAACACCAAGCAAGGAGATCGCCCATAGGTGAAATCAAATCAACTGTAAAATTCCAAACAAGAACAATTACAATAAATGAGGTAGTATTGATTTTTTTTGTACACGGGTTAGATACTCCAAGGCACAGCTCATTACCATGTACCTATTCCTGCCTATCTCTGGATATAGTCTACAAATAGTAAGTCAAGAGGAAAATAAACCCTCTGATACCACTTTGTAACATCCCCGTTCTGGAAGCCACCCAGAGGCGCCACATACCCGGTTGGTCAAATGGTCTCAAGCGCATTTCTCCAGACGCTAAAAGAAAATGACTAGCCACAAGGGCCATGGCTGTGATAGTGGGGAAACTATGCCCTCATTGACAGAGTACACAATAGAAGAGAAAAAAATAAAAAAATAGCGGAAGCAGTAAAAAATCCATACACAAGTGAACATTGGAAGACTAAAAATGATAAACAATTGGATAATATTCATATAAAATGATGCATGATTCATATGTCTAGGAAAACAGCCAAACAAGTCACAATGTTGAATACTGTACTAAACCAAAGTACAAAATAAAAATAGTTAAGAAAACTCTTCAGCATCACAAGCCTCGGCTTTGTCCCATGCTCTTCAGCTCTACAACATGTCACGTACCAGAATTTGAACGGTACTTTCCCTTATCTATACCTGCAATAATATAATCTATTTCGGCCCAAAAGAATGGCCCGAACAGGGTGTGAGACAAAGTCCCTACTAGAAACCGCCCCAAGATTTATTCCTAACTGTCAGTGAATTTATGGAAAATAAAAGTACAGAAAGTAGTAAACATGGAAGTATTAAACAACAAACTGTCAAAAGTTTCTAGCATATAATTACAAAAAAGTAACATTCAGTTAAGCAGGTAGAACAAATAGGCAACCCCTGGGTAGTTCCCACAGCCTAACACTAGTGGTTCAACCTACAAGTACCATCAACCCTCTGGGAGGCACACACAGTCTCACCCCTCTAGTTCAGCTAAAGAATAGACTCTCTGGGGAAGCACACACTATCAATTCCCCCTATAGTCTTATATTGTTTTAAAGGGGCTCTTTGGAAGCACTCAATGTCTCATTCACCCTGTGGCCCACGTCGAGAAACTATAAAAAGTCTGAGGAAGCACTCAACTTCCATTCCCCCTGTGGTCCCGCATCGTATTTTAAAGACACTCTAGAGTAGCCCTTACGTCCATTCTCCATATGGTCTATTACACTAGGTTCCCGCATCACTGTGTAAATTCAGCAAGTATCGTGTCGCGTAACGACCAATGTAACCTCAAGAACTACTTGGCAAGCAGTCTACACCATAGCAGCATGGAAGAATAGTCACACCATCCTACTAACTAGGCATGGAACTGGAAATAGACTAATATGAAAAACTTGACCAAACAGACACAAACAGGAAGAACATGCTTGGGGAAAACATCAAAATCATAGTAAAATTCCAATATTCACAACCAATAACCTTTACTCAAAAAAATAAGCAACTCAAGCAAACTATAATGGAAAAATAGGACACACACAATACCCCATTCAAGGGTATTGGTGGAATTTGCATGAAATAATCAATGAGTTTCTATAGAATGGAAGAAACCAACTACCTTGATGCTAGTAGATCGATATACATGAAGAACATGGCTTTATTCTCCTTATAATTTCGTATATATAAGAAAACATAAAAAACATTCATCCCATGATAACTCTAGAACAAGCAGGAATCCGGAAACGAAGCTGCAGGAGAAGATAGATCGTGCTGAGGTGATCCCAACGCAATCAACGGGGGTCGAATCAGAGATTAGATAGAGGCTCATGGGCCTAGAGGCAGATTACGGCTGTACGGTCCCTCTCGGTCGAAGAAATCATAGAAGAAGACAGTTCTGGGGTTAAGACGCAACCCTGGTGCGTTTAATGAAAAAATAAAGAACATGGTGTGTACTTTTGAAGTACATGGTGTATACTCTCCTTTTTCATACTCTGTTTTATGTGGCCTCCATATCACCCATACATGTCGTGTTCATGGTCATGAGACGGCCAGCACACGACCTTGAGCGGCATCAAAGTACACAGCATGTACTCATTAAGTACACGGCGAGTACTTCAAAAATTTCCAAAAACTCCTCTATTCTCAAAAACACCATAAAAAGGAAAAACACACCTAATAAGAAGGTTTGAGTTATTACAATCATCACATAATAGAAGTTATTGTGGTTGAACTCAATGATAGAGATATATTGCAATAAATAAATAAAATCTAGGGCACATTCTTTACGAATTTACTGTAACACCATTATATTTCATTGTAAATAGACATCTATCTTAGGATTAAATGTATTCCTTGGATGAAACTAGGTGGGAAAATCTCTATATATCACTTTCCAGAACCATGGTTTAATAAGAAACATCACTATTTGAAATGATAGTCTAAGAAACCATGAGGGGAAAAATTATCTCAAGGAAATGTGGACTCTTATGCTCATAAATATATAATTTATACCTGATATGAAGGTGTTTTGATAATATTTCAGTCAATCCATGAATACCAAAACCATGTAGCTACATCGGGTATTAATTTTTAAACGAAAAGAAAAATGAATTACTATGTGTTTTGATATTCATTACATTATCAGCAACATTTCTTACAAGATACTATGTAAATGATGCTCTGGCTTTAATGGATAAATATTGGAACACCTGTTGACAAAACCCATGATCTAAAATTATATCCCAAAACACTAATAATGGCAACAGATATCATGGTACATCTTGAAGATACCAAGGTGAAAATGTCAATAAGAAGTATGGGATTCCCACATTCCATCATCTCACACTTCCATAGCAACACATATACACCCATTTATATGTAGGATGTAATATCCATCAATATACTAATCTATATGTGAGTGCTCACCAAAAATACTCTATTATATGGCCAAACCATTAGTTTTTAAAAAATCCCATCTATTTAGCCTATCCACGATAGAAGAGATTACTTTTAATGCAATATAATCCATTTTCTCATGGCTCCCCCAAAATTATATATTCATATAAAAAATAAATGCAAATAATTTGTATTAATTATTAGCTTTCTAAATGTATTATTCATCTGATTCATGACATATAATATTAGAAATTGTATGTTATTTTATGTGAATATAGGAAAGCTAAATTTTAATATAATGAATGTAGTCAAACCATCATAACTACATTAGATTGAATTCACTATCTCCAATTATTTGCTTCGGGGAACTTATGGAATGTATACACCAAAAATAAATCTCCCATAAAATAGTGTGAATAAATTTCAATGAAGGGACAACTACTCTTAACTCATTTTCAGGCATCTATTAATTATGATGATGAGATATCAACATGGGAGACATGTATGCAAAACATTTGTCCTCATACATCAGTACTACAAGAAGCATGATGCCTGATGCATCATAGAACATTATATAACATATTATAGGCTTTGGAAGAGTCAGAATATGTGTATATGTAAGAATTATTTGTATCTCTAAAATAGTATTCTCACATTATATCAACCACATATAATTTATACCATTCTTATTCCTACCTGTAAAAGCTATAATAAGGAATGATATGTCTTGTATGAAAAATATTGGAATATCCATATAGCCCAAGAAAACTCCATATGTAAACATTTTATTGGGTAGATCTAAGGATAAAAAAACATAACTTATCTATGTCTACTAATACCACTTATTCTAACATAATATTACCCAATAAGTGATTCAAATTGATCAATAATTTTAAATATGTCATTTTATCATATAAATGATGATCTCTCAGTATATTAAAAATGATATCAAGATATTTAGAATTCAAAATTTTAGTATGATAATACACCAATATTCCTTCTAAAATAACCAAAAATATATATCAAGACACATATAGAAAATCCTAATTTTCATGGCAATTATAATTATGGGAATGTTCATAATATTTAATGGAATAAAATGTTACCAATAAAAACTATACAACCTATTGAAATATGTATGTTCTATATCTGAAACCATGACATGTACATGTTTATATAATGATATCGTTTCAATCATAGAAAATTATTTAGATCCTCATAGATGATTGAAATGATAATCTAACCAGGTTAATAGATATTTTTTATAAACCATAATCTAGTTCAATATCTAGTTATCTACACATAGCCAAATGGATACAACTTCTTTGTTGGTGAAAACCATGGTTCATCCCATTGATGAAGTACTAGATATGATAAAACACTTTGATTCTAGCTCATTTAACAATCTATTTAGCTTTTATTTTATAAAATTTGATTTCCTATATGATGTAATAGATAATAGATCATCTTCATAAATGATATTGATCGTAAAATCAACCACTCTCATAGGCGAAATCCCATAGAAATTCTCTAATAGGACACCCATAAAATGATCGACAGGGGGTGGAAAATATATTAGGCATGTTTTCTAATCATCCTGGAAAAGGATGGAAATTTGGGCACTCACTCCACCTCACCAAAAAATATCTCATCCATATCTACTAGATTGGTCAATACACTAACCAATGTAATGATAACTACTTCCATTTAGTGATCTAAATGATACCTTCTGGAGATAACTGTTAACATTAGAGTTATTGGGAACCAACTAGTATATACTATGAATTACATTAAATCCCATAATATAGTGTAATAAGAGGTACCATAAGATACAATAGATTTAATCCATATAGTGACCATCATTTCATGGGAATATACCATCTTAACGGACACCCAATGGTTTTTCCATGTCATTTCCCCACAAAATTATTGAATCTCTAGCCAAAGACAATCTATGACTGAAAAAGATAAATAAGAGTGAGAGGATCAATTATTGAATAAAAAAACATGATATTAGATTCTAAAATAATACTGACTCCTACCATCTATGTTGGTGTATTTTGTTCATTAGTTATAAGATGTAACACATTCTACTGTCCTAATACATGGTTCAAAGAAACTATTGGACTACACTATGTCGGTTTTCTATAATTGTACAGATAATTAAAGTTATGCTTAAATTTTATAAGACCTCTTACATATCCTATTATATTAACGCTACTCCCAATTCATCATGACATGGCTTAACTGATCATGCTCTTGAAGGTGGAGAGGTAACATGACTTTTTACTCTAGTAATATGCAAAAGGTTCTAGAAAAACCTCTGATCATGACCAATCCAACCACAAAAAAATACACTCTAGGGGGGCTTTATTACACGTAGAAACCAAATGAACCCACAATCAACACTAATAGAATATAATAGAGAAAAATTGTAGTCACTTTGGCTTCCTCTTCTATAACATGAATCCTCATGTCTTCGCTTCCTACTATAGGAAGAACTATTTTTGTATCTCTAGAATCATTAAGCCCAGTAGTATCATATCCACTCCAGTTGTAAATAGACCTAAAATTATGGTTCATGATCATAGAAAAATTTTATTAGTGAAATAAATTCTCCTTTTATTGGATGTAAAACTTTATACCATCTTTGATGTTTCATTCTAGTGATTGTTCATCGCAAGAAAGAAGTGGTGAAATGTTTTATTGATAAGTGAAACAAACTAAATAATACATAATGAAGAAAAAACCCTACTCTAGGATGATGAATTATATATCACAGTGAAATCTCATCATATTATTCATAGAAGATAGTATGGACATATTCACATACCATTCGCTTATGAATACTAGCTCGATTAATCACGTCCCACCAGCATGTGGATATATCAAACAAAATTTAGGTGGTTATATTGATCCTCATATATGGAGAAATTAATGGATGATTGATGATAGGATATATGTCCTCTAGACAAGTATTATGAGCTTTAGGATTTCTATAACCCCAAACTATGGGAGGATACTGACTCAAAAATAGAAGTGTCAGATAAGACATCGTTGGTGGACGTTATTGATAACCCATCATAAACTATATCAAACATGGTAAACCCTATAAAATCATAGTATGTGACTAGTTCAAGAATATAATATTATACCTCAAGTGGCATAATAAACGAATCACTAGTGTCTTAGGGACAACCACCCCTAAATCGTGATAGTATCCACCATATTGGCACATGACTAGATGACATCAGGATGGATAACACTATAAATTCCATGAACAAACCTTATAACAATATTTTAAAGATGATAAAATCTCTAATAGATGTTTAATTGAAGAAAAAGGGTTCACCACTAAACATACTAACTAATCTACTCAATTGATGACAATGATATTTGTAGTTTTTTACATATTCATTTATAGAGGTCCATGTATTGAAAGGGTAAATTACAAGTCATGGGAGAAAAACTATATATATTGCACTTCACCTATTAATATACAATCAAACATTTCATTTTTATGTAAAACATTACAATTTTTGATTGAAATTAATTTATATAAAAATCAAGACCTAATTAAATATATTTATATTCCCAACTAATAAACGACCATTCACATTATAAACATAAACTGAAACCCATTTAATTCATATCATCCCCCCTTACATTCATTCTGGTAATATATAAAGTAAACATTTGATTGGATATTTTAATATTTTACCCATCCCATGTTAAAAGGATCTATGGACCTTATAATTGAAAATGGATATTATGAAACCACATCCAAATACCAACTCATGTCACAAGGTATTTATAGTTATTTGTGTTGAAATATGAAATTTATGAGGTAAACAAAAATATATACATGAAGACAACCATAATATTTATTATACCTTTTTAAACCCAATATATAACTTCCCTATAATGGATGTCAGTAGCACATGAGATTATATAAACCTTGGCTCAAAATACAATCATATCCGAAAATAGAAATCCATGATAAAAAATCACATATTTTCATTGAATATGCGTGGAAAGTGATTTCTTATGATCCCATAATGCATCAGGCAACCATTCCCATTTCCATAATAGGAAATGTTAATATTTTTATTAAACAAATAAAACTCATGTGAATCACCCAACTGTGAAGGTATGTCTACTACACTATGAAAATGTCAAAAATATAACAACACATTCCATGTAATCCTCATATTTGAAAATAAAATGAATTAACTACTCACTCACAAGGATTGTGACCCCGCATGTTATTAATAACCAATATAATCTTCCAAAATAATATTAAAAAGAATAAAATACTTGATAAAAATTTGTGACATCCCATACCATGTTCACTTCATTTTAAATGAACTCAATCATCCATATAGTCATAAGAGGTCTTCCCGAAAGGATAGATGACCATGACTAATTGTGAGGGATTATGTTGTGACAATGGGAAGTCAATTCCATCTTATCATAGTAAAGAATAGATGTTAATACAAGAATCAATAGATGATATATAATAATTAATAAGATTATTAGTTAATAAATAATCATCATCAATGTAATAAATACCCATATCATTAACTATTTTCTGCACCATATAAAAATGATAATGGCGTGTCTCTACAAATGGGAAATCATACATTCATGGAATCAAGAAGTAATTAAAATATATGATATACAGTTGAATATAAAGTCCAAAACTATACATGAATCCCAATATCGACCTCATTCATAATCAACCATTATCCCATAATTAAGATAGAATGTCAGAAATACCATGTGGGATACTTCCCCTTATCCCCTCATACAATCATATAATATTTATAGTTACCAAATACCACCAAGATACTCTGTGAGATAAATCTATGTAGACCCCCACCAATAAATCCTAAACATTGCATTATATGAATTTATATTGCATATTGTGGAGTTATATATAATATAGTAAAGTATTACAAATTAATAGATCATAGTTGATTTATACTGATATAGTGTCTTAAACTGAAAACTTTTAATTAATATATTTATGAATGATTTTGTATTGAAAGATTAAGTTAATCTGTCAACCATACCGAGATAGTTCATAGTATAAATAAATGATTCAAGGTAAAACCAACAAATCCATGACATCAGAGGTCATCCAACTCAATGTAGTATCAACTGTAGTCAGTGTGTAAATGTTTTATATGTAATACAAGAGGAATGCCCCTGTAATTTCACTAATGATGAGTCTGACCAAGTTTTTGGAGCTTCCATACTCTAATACCAGGATACGCATGAATGTTCCCAATGTTTGAAATCCATGGTTCCACAAGTTCACAAAAATCTACCAGAATGAAAAAAAAATTATCTAAGGAATTATATTATTTAGAAAATATGTAATGTAAATCACTAATAAAATTATACTACATTCACATAATATCGAAAACATTAGAATCTGTGGTGGGTATCTATCTGGAAAATTAGAAAAATTAATCGAAATGGAATTCTATATGTTCTAATGTCATTCCCTTGAGTATCAACAGATATATGACCTCTTACCATTCATATAGAGAGGAAAAATACAAATGCAATATTATCCTTATACTCATTTCCTTTATAAAATATCAATTCAAAAAATATATAATACCCATTCCGTTTTACAATTTAATATATTCAATAAATTACATTTCATTATTAATCTCAATTAGAAATATGGAAATGAAACCATTATAAATTTAATTGTCAAATCATTTATTAGGGGAATTCCATTTCCTTCCATTAAGCATTAAAAGTGATTTAGGGACATGAATCCAATGGAAAATAAATGTTAAATTTTTACTATGATAATTGATACCTCTAATTATATAAATTCTATAACATTATTATAATTATTTATTATTCATAAATGAATACTTACATTTTAAAATGTAATCTTAAACGCAACAGAATATTGTCGATGAAAAACCCCACATGGGTTACCATGGGAATAATAATTAACTAATACTACTAGGGAGATCGATAATGGGGTAACAACAACAAACTATATTAATATGTGTATATAGGTCTATAGAATACCATGTTTTCATTTGAAATAAAAAATGTAAGTTTTTGAGGAAACACCCAGTGAAACCAGTGTGGAAAATATTAGAAAAAATATATAAATATTGATACATTGAAAGATGAGTATTATGAAATCTAGATAATTATAATTACATTGACCATATGATTTTACACACAACATTACATGGTTATATACACAATTATACAATATATTACAAGCCATGTATCTAAAATTCTAGTTTCCAGGAAGACTAGGTACATAAAAATAAACCATGGATACAAATAAAATGATTTTTTTTATTCTTAATAAAGTGATCCTAAATACCATTGTGATCATTCTTCATCATAGGATAACCTAGGGACAACATGAAAAAAATAATGAGCTTAAAGCCGAGTAAGAGAATAAAAATAAGAATAATGATTTTTCACATAGGTCATAAGGCACGACATAATGATATAAAATGGAATTGAACATATGGAATCATAAAATATAATCATTTGATCATATAAACATGGATTCATAGTAATGCAGAAGAAACAGAATACCTAACCTTATCATTATTCAAGAGATTTTCACTTAGGGGAGTGCAGGTCATCGTTAACTACGAAGGTTGTTTCACATGGTATCATGAGTCAAGGCAAACCATCAAGATCATTTCATATAATGTCTCATGTGGCTCAACATTAACCAATATATTGGATTGGTATCTGAAAACACCCATCATAACATCATCATGAATATGGTTTCCACCTCTATAATGAAACATAATAAACCATAAATAAACATAAGGGTACCCATGGAATGAAATGGGTATTTGAGTCATGTCATAAAGCACAATAAATGAATGTATTATACAAGTTTCCCTGAAATTAATGAATTAAAAACTACATAGGAATTGATAATGTTAAAAGGCATATATCATGGTATGTGATTTAAAATAGAAGTTATGACATTTAATAGGATTATTTAAGTAATTTTAGCATTAAAACATTTATATCCAGTTTTAATGAAAATACTAATGAGACGTTAAAATAGAAAAAGGTATAATATTTTATATAAAACCAGAAGTTAACCAAAAATATTTTGATACTACAAATTATTATTTTCTTAAAAAAATGGTGTCTTAAAAAATATGGTATTTTTCACTTGAAATTGCATAATAATTTGGAAAGTTCCCTTAAAACAATTTTGATTATCTGAATATATGAAGAAGGTAGCCACATAGAACATTTATATCACCAAAATAGAATAATGAATGGATCATCATGCATGATATTAGAGCATGCAAAGAATCTAGAAGTTGTTAATAGAACAAATAGATAATATACTTTTGGGGAAAAATAATGATAGAGCCACCCTAATAAATAATGGAGGTTCAGGTAGAATCCCATACCTTATGTCATAAGGTGTTCATAACGTGATCTTAATGTCCTAAATAACAAAATAAAATTAATTAATTAATTTTTTCAGAACCACTTCGGTATTTAATTGAATTAGTGAATCTTAATTTTGTTCCTCAAGAACTTTTTTATGGGTTAAAGAGGATCAATTTCAAGGTTTGTTTCATTTGTTTTCATGATAGGATTACTTATATACAAGTAAGGATAAACATGTAATATGAGAATGGTTTTCTAGAATTTGTGATATATTTTATTTATTTTCATCTAATATATTACGTGGTTATAACATTCACTTGGTTATTTTGAGTGAGGATGATTCATTATTTAAAAATGTTATGATAACTATGTTTATTAATAGTGTAATTTTTTATCACATCAAAAAAATTTAGAATTCTAAATTAATATCATTTTTACAAAATATTATAGATCCATAAATTATAAATAATACACATATTATAGTCTGGATTAACCATAAATTTTTTTTCATGACCAAAATTAAACATGGTGATAGAAATTGAAATCACATCGTCCTTAAATGAGAGAAATTAAGACATCTTGGATGGTGTTTTCATTTCGAGAATAAAACTAGGGAAAGAGGATATTGTGATGAATTATTCAATTATCATAAAACATTCAAGTAAATTTCATGTACTATAATTATCATAACATTTGGATGAATGGAGGAAAGGAAAGGAAACGAAAAGAATGGAACATGAATTAAAATAAAAGAATTTAAAAGATAAATTTACCTCTTGAATATATCTTCCTTGTCAACCTATTTAAGGGAGTGGATTGGATCATTTAAAATACCAAGGGTTGTTAGAAGAGGGTTATGGGATAAGTGAGTTATTTGAGAAAAATATAACAATCCATAAGGCTTTAGAATAGTTATGATAAGAGGGTGTTAGGGTGGTTTTTATAGAGGAGGAGAAATGGATTCTTTCAATATTTTATTTATTATATTATTATTTTTCTCAAGACACTATGTTGTATTGATTAATATGTCAAAAATAGTAATATGTTCTTGTGAGTTATAACTCATGATTCAAAAATAATCCATGAGTCAATAAGTATTTTTTAACAAAAAATGTATATATTAGAAATTACTATAATATGATATTCAATGAAAAATTCATGTATTTCAGAAAAAACACAAAATATCAGCCCAACTAATTTTTCCATGTAGAATCCAAAAATGAACTAAATTTTAGGAAATTAATTTTATAAATATGTGAAATTTAATTTTTAATTAATATCACAATTTTATTATAAATACTAATGTTTAAATTAAAACTGCCTTTCAAACACATTGAAAATCTAATTAATGGCTCTTAAAATTATCACATAATAATAAGTCATCAAAATGCGTTTTTATAAATACATATTATGAAGGAAAATTTTCTTTTACATTATTAACTTATTTATAAAATTGTAATTATGTATACATGACTTATAGAAATACCAACACAATGACATAATTATATCGTATTATCACTTATAATATGGATATATTTTAGTTATACTTTTATTGACAATCTTACTTATTCAGTTTTATGGTTAACTATTCATAAGGGTTGTAGTACTATTTATAAAGGTAATATCAGTATTTATAAGGGTCATTTATTATTCAAAATTATATTAAATTTGTCTTATATAACTCCAAACGTCTTTTGGATCAGAACCGTGCGTGTCAGATTTTTGAAAATAATGTCACTAAAGTTACAATATTATGTTTGAAAGTGACATAATACATAGAATTTCATTTTTTTGTGATTTATGTTGAATATACTATATAAAATTTTTATAAGAATGTAATTTCCATTGATTACACTTGTGGTCCTTTCATTATTCTCCCTTATGAAATTTCACCATAAAAATTTCATTTTACATTCATATCTTTAAATAGGTGTGGGTACTTTTCCTTCATTTCCTCATCCAAGTCACATGATGCTTCTTCCAACATATTCTTCCGCCATAGTAATTTATCCATGTGAGTAGTATTCATACATAGATCTTTATCTATATGATCAAATATCTTAACATCCCTTTACTCATATGAATTGTCATTATATAACTATACCACCTTTAAAAAAGAACATGTGAAGTATTTGGTATTAACTTTCTTAATAGAGATATGTGGAAGACATTGTGAACATTATACATAGTAGGTGGAAGTGCATGTTGGTAGGCCACTACTATGACATGATCAATAATCAAAAAATGTCTTATAGACATAGGATGTATTTTTTCTTTTCTTCCCAAATATCATGGCCTTATTTCATGGAAATATTCAGAAAAAATTCCATGTCTCCAACATTGAACTCATGGTCACATCGACGATTGTCTACAAAACTCTTCTGTAAACTTTGGAATACCTCGATGTGTTGCTGGATAGTTTTCACCTTCTCCACAATTTCTTCAACAATTTCATTTCCAAATATCTTACTCTCACTGAATTAATCCCAACATTATGGTGTTATGAACCTATTCTAATAAAGGGATCTAAATGGTGCCCTTAAGATGCTGGAATGTGAACCATTGTTGTAGGAGAATTCAACCAGTGGGTGATGTTGGTCCCATACATATTTTAAGTCTATAGAAAAAACAGTCAACATGTATTCTAGTGTATGAATTGTTCACTCAGATTACCCATCAGTTTGTGGATTATAAGCCATAATGAACATCAGTTATGTAATTAGAGCATAATTTATACCTTTCTATAACAATGAGGTGAATCTCATATAGTTATCAGATAAAATAGATAGTAGGACTCCATTCATCCTTACAACATCTTTGATATATATCTGTGTAATTTGTTCCAATGATATGTCATATCGAATAGTCATAAAGTGATATATCTTTCTATGACGTTCCATAATTACCCATATTGCATTTTTTCTTATAGATTTCCTTGGATGTTTAGTGAAAAAGTCCATTGTGATGTTCTCCCACTTCCATGTATATGTTTAGTGGTTTCATCATACCCTTAGAATTATGTTTTCTTCATTCACATGCTTATATACCATGACCTTTGAGGTATATTTGACAATATCATACTTCATATTGTCCCACAAATTGTTCTATCAGATATCACAATAAATATTTTTAACCCCAAGTTGAATAGAGATAGTTGACCTTTGTTCATCAATAAAATGATCTATCATTATCTATGGACCGGATCGTACACATAATCATTCCCCAAATATTACAACTCCTTCATTATCAATCTTGAACTCAGAGGATTTCCCATATCTAGTTTTTTCCACCTTTATCTAAATGGCCACATCTTCTCATTGAGTATCCTTTATTTTCTCCACAATGGATAGTTGAGAAAACATTTGATAAAAAATAATGATTTACCTCCATTAATGGTTCCCATGTCAATCCACGAAACATCTATGATGATTTGATATTTTTCAATTTTCATCATTAATAAAGATGTTGCATCCTTTCTACAAAGAGTATCAGCCACCATATTTTCCTTACTGGTGTTGTAGTGGATTAAACATTCATAATCATGACAATATCTAACCATATTCACTACTGAATATTAAGATAAATATGTGTGAATATATACTTGAGACTCTTTTGATCAATATATATCTCACACTTCTCCCCATAGAGATAATGTTATCAAATACCCAAAGCAATGATAACAACTTCCCACACTAAATCGCGTGTGGGATAATTTTTATCATGTATTTTCAACTATCTCGATATATAGGATATCAAATTATCATTTTTCATCATCACATAGCCTAATACCTTCTTTGAATCATATCTGTACACCACAATGCATTCCAAACTTGTAGGCTGTGTGAGTACTAGAATAGTGATAAGCCCCATTCTGATCCACTTAAAGAATTCCTCACATTATTGACTCTGGAAAAACATCACCCACTTCCATGTCATCATCATCATTGGGGATTAAAATACTAATATGGTCTTAAAAAATAATTGATAATACCCAAATAGACCCAAGAAATATTTTGATAAACAATACATATGTTTTCATGGGAAACAATTCAATTTCCATTATTTTGGAAGTGTCCACAAATATCCCTTTGCGGGTGATAAAATGACCCAAAATTTATATTGCCTCCAACCAGAACACACATTTACTATACTTGTCATGATTTATATCCCTTCTCAAAGTAATTAACATAATATTTAAAACCTCTTCATGTTCCTCTATTTTCATGGATTATATCATAATAAAATCGTTAAAGACTACCGCAAATTTATAAAGGAAATATGTAAAGACTATATTTATCAAATCCAAGAATATTTTCAGATAACTAGTGAGTATGAAGTGAATCATTATGTACTCATAGTGACCATAGATTTTTAGAAAGGAAGTCTTGGGAATATCTTCTTTCCTCACATTTAATAGGTGATATTATAACTAATGGTCCACCTTAGATAAATAAAAATCCCCATAATGCTGATTGAAAAATTCTTCTATTTTTGGTAGGGGACACATGTTAATTATTGTGATTCTATTGAGACCACGAGAATCAACATAGATGTGAATTTTTCGATCCTTCCTCTTGATGAAGAGGACTGGTGCACCCCATGGTGATGCACTCCGGCATATAAAAACCCTCTCTAAATTCTCCTATAACTGCTAATTTTTCGATTCTTACTTAACATTGCCCATTCAATAAGGTTTCATGTATATACATAGAGTATTGAGAATATTTCTAATTTAGAACTCATCCTCTCGATTAGAATAATGAACATGCAATTCTTAAAGGAATACATCAGTGTAATCCTTCACAATGGTCATATATTCGAGAAGTATCATCTTATTTGTCACAATCATTTGATCTAGACATGATTTCTCATATGGTTTCCATATCCACATTTGACATAATTATTCTAAAAGAGATTCATTTTCCTCCTAATAGTTGTAATGAATTGGAGGATACTTCAAAATGTGAACACTGATCTCCCTTTCCCGAAAGATGATGTAGGATTTGTATAATGATATCAATTTCATGCACAAGATAACATTTAACTCCACTAAAGTAAGCATGATGTGATTTTCTAGGATGTTCATTCCACAAACGTTAACTAAGGATAATTTATATACTTTGGATGTTGTAATTTCCATGTTTGAGGTTATCATATATAATTCAATATCCAAATATTGAAGTAGTTTTTGAATATTTCTACTAAACATTGTATATATGAATGAATTAATTGATATAAAATAAAATAATACCTTCTCGATTCTAGAATGAATAACTAGCACACCTATCACCACATTGTTATTAGGATCCACCTCTATATTAATGATATCATAACCCATTCCTTGTTTCCTTGGAGTTTGTTGTTGATTTTCTCTGAAAACCCTTTATAACGAATTTTTTTCGGAAAATTCTCATGCTCCTTGAAGTTATAACACTCTACTACTGGGGGTGCATCCATCCGGACCTTCCTTTATTCCTCCAAATTAGTGGAATTATTAACTCCCAAATGGTATTTCATTGCAAGATGTCTAATTTTTTCATATTTTAAGAAATTCTTGGTTCCCTTTAGCCAATTTCCAAAATTCTTCTTCCCCTAATTTTGAGACACTGGATGTTTGATCATCCTTCCATATTAGGATTTATTTTCTAAAAACCCCATTTTAAATTTCATTTTCATTTTTTTCTCCGAGACCGCAAGACCTATGAGAGTTTCCAATAATCATTTCATCCAAAAGGGTACAACAAAAAATCTATTCATAAATGTTGACATCAAAAATTGGCAATGCGTTTTGTAGACTTGGATTTAGTCTGCTGAAGAAGTGACCCACCTTACTCTCGGTGATCATGACAAAGCCAAAGGTGTACCTCGAAAGCATTGAGAAGTATTCATCATATTCCTAGATGGACAAATCAACCATATGCTTAGGTCTAGGGAACTCTTTTTCTGTCTTATGATAGAGGGTTTAAGGAAAATATATATTTAAAAACATTATCCTTAATTCCTTCCAATTCAAGGAATCAATTTCCTCCATAGACAATGTATTCATGATATATTCCCACCACTAATCAGCTTCCCCATATAAATGATAAAACACCAGGATGACATTCTCTTACTCTGAGTGCTGGAGGAAAAATAATTCATTTTCAATGATGTTAATCCTCTATTCCACGAAGAGAGGATCATATGATCCACTAAACATGGGAGGCATTTTCCACATAAATTATTTGATTACAACATGTTCTTTCAATGTAGGAGGAGGGTGTTCAAAATTATTTATTTTATTATTCACAACTTCATCAAGCTAGGAAAGTACTTTCATGATGTTTTTATCCCATGTTATCATCATGTATGGAATATAATTGAGGAAATCATCACATTCCCCATCACATTGATTGTTGGTATATGTTCTTCAATTTCCTACCATTAACTAAGAAAAATATTGTACAATTTGAGGGCTTAAAAAGAGTCTATTAATCATAAAAAACATTAAATATAAAAGGATAACATATAAAAGGAAAAGTATATCCAATCTTATGACTCCCATGGTTTCAAATTTGGTTATCATGGATTTTTTATATAAAATATCATCTTATGGGCTTCTATTTTTTCCATAAATAATATTCCATAAAAATATTTTTAATTTACCAATATATATCCCTCATGAGTGTCAAACTATGAGTGCTGCAAGGCACGTTGTCATGCACCAGTTCCCATTCATGTGTAGCTCAAAGTAGTTTTTTCTGGTTTTACAACTAGATATATCTATGCCAGAGCCACATCCACAAATTTTTATTCAAACAGGGATGTATTTTCTTCCCAATGCATTTATTCTATACTTACCAAAATATGATATTGTTTTCTTAAACATAGAATTATCCTAGTGATTCTTACTAAATTTATATATTTTTAATCTCCAATAATAACTAGACTATCCAAAAATAAAATATATAGAGACCATAGCCTTTTACAAATAACATTTCATGATTTTAGTCATTTTAAAACATCATGTTACAATCCATGTATCATAAATTATACTGTATTCAATGACTAGGTATATGAATCATAAAAGAAGGAACTACATGGAAATTTATTTCTTTATTCATAATAAAGATCTACTTACTCTCATTTTTCTCATACATATTTTTATGATAAACTAGTGATAACATGAACAAGGTTTTAACTAAAATCATAGTAAATAAATAAACATATATATAAATCCTTATGACAAGGGTTAGTAGTCGGGACAAAAATATATGAAAAGGAATGGAACATATGGAATAATAACATATAAACATGGGATCATACAATCATGTAATCATGGTAATGTGGAAGAAACATTAATCAGTACTTTATCAGGAGTCATGGATTATTTAAAATATAGGAGAATAAGTAAAGGTTATCCACCAAGACTGTTGTACATGGTAGCGCAAGCCAAGGCTAACTGACAAGACTATTTCCTCTATCATCTCATGATAATAAAAATTACCCAATGAATTGGAGTTATATCTAGGTTAACCTATCATAACATGTCCATTAATATGTTTTTCATATATATAATCATACATTATCAATCATAAATAAACATAATGGTACTCATGGAAGGAAATGGGTATCATAATCATGTCATAAAGCATAATAGATTAATGTATCATAGAAGTGTCCATGAATGAAAGGAATTACAACAAACATGGAAATAGATAAGGGATAGTAAAATATATCATGGTACGTGATATCATGAAGAAGTGACAACATGTAAGAAGAGTATTTAAGAAATCTTAGCATTAAAACATTTTAGTGTAGTTTTAATTGCAATAATAATGATCCTTTAAAATAGAAAATATAATTTTAATTTATATAAATCAATAAGTGAACCAAGATTTTTTTTAAGAATTAAATGAATTATTTTATAGAAACAATGTTTTCTAAAAAATATGATATATTGCTGTTGAAATAGGCAACAAATCTGGTAAGTTCCCTTAAACTTGCTAATAAAGAAGTATTTAGGAGGGAACCTCTTAAAACAAGAATATCCATTGATGGTAATAATTAATGGATATAGATAAATGAATTTGGTGCAATTTCAAATCGTTTATAATATTTATATATATATTAACATGTATCTTAATTTGGGAAAAAATAAAGATAAATCAAGCTAAATGTATAACGGAGGATTGATTAGAACCCCTTACAATAAGTCCAAGGTGTTCTTCCCTTGACTTAATGTACTTGATAAAAAAATTAAATTCAATAATCATTATTTCGTGTACCAAATAGTTATTTATTTTATTTATAATATCCATATTACATTCATTTGTAACCATTTTCATGGGTTAAAGAGGGTCAATTTCATTGATAGTTTCATTGGTTTTCATGATTAGATTACTTATATACAAGTAAGGATTAACATGTAAGATAAGAATGGTTTTCCAATATCGGAATCCTTTTTTATTAGTTATCATCTATTATATTACTTTTTTCTAAAATTCATTTGGTTTTTTAGTGAAGATGATTCATTATATAAAACATTGATGATAATTGTTTAGGTTAATTGGCCGGTTTTTTATCACATTGAACACATTTTGATTTATAAATTAATATCATGTGTAAAAAGATTCTATAATCAAAAATTGGGAATGATAAATATATTATAGTCTATTTTACTCATATGAGTGGTCAAATTACCCAAATTGAATATGGTAATAGAAATTTAAAACCCTTCATACTTGAATGTGAGAAATTAAAACATCTTGGGTGGAGTTTACATTCCTAGTTTAAATGGGGGATAAATGAGAGATAATGATGAAATATTAAATTTCCATAATATAATTCTAGTAAATTTAAGGTAATAGAATTATCAAATCATTTTGATGAATGGATGTGAGGAACGAAAATTAAAATAAATGAATATTAATGAAAATTTCATAATTGAAAACATAAATGTAAATGTCGAATATAAATTCCACTAAAACCTATTTAGAGTAGAGAATTTGGACTTTTTAAGAGATCATGGGATGATGGACATAGGAGAGGGGATCATGGAAATTTTTGTGATTAATTTAGATAAGGAAATATGCTTGGTTGTAATTAATAGAAGAGGGATGATTTTTGTTTTTATAGAGGAGGAGAGGAGGGTTTTCTCAATATTTTATTTATTATATTATTATTTTTCTGAAGAAAAAATAGTATTTATTCCTGTGAAAAACGGATATATATGAATTTTATCTCTATCTCAGGGTTGTGACATCATCCATGAGTCAATAAATATTTTATATAACATATAATGTATTTATACCCCAACTTAATGTAATTTATTATTCCCCAAAAAATCATGTATTTCAAAAAAATCCCAAAAATACACTACAATCATTTTTCAACATGTAGAATTAAAAAATAACCACTATTTTATAAACACAAATTTATAAATATCTGAAATTTTGTTTTTATTTAAAATCATGATTCAATTAAAAAAATACATATTTTTAAATTTAATCTGCCTTTCTATCAATTTGAAAATTTAATTATGGTATCAAGAAATTATAATATAATAATAAGTCATCAAACAAAATATTTATTAATACATTTTATTAAAATAATTTTTCATTTAAAATATTAAATCAATCGTAAAATTTTAATTTAATATGAAAGTCTCTAAAAAATACTAACACTATAATATAATTATATCACATTGTCGCTTATAAGATGGACTGACATTATTTATACTCTAAATGGTAAGGTTACTTATTCAATTGGATGATTTACAATTTATAATGGTCATATAACTTTTCATAATGGAAAATTTAGTATTCATAAGGGTCAGTTATTATTCACTAAGAATTATGTATTCATTATTGGACCCATAACATCTTACACATAGCAACTGTGTATGCCCTATTTTCAAAATTAAAATCACATAAGTGACAATATTATGTTTAAAGGTCACATAGTACGTAGTAGTTCATTTTTTGTATCTTATAGTGATTATAATATATGAAATAACTATAAGAAGGTATTTTAATTGATTGATCTTTGGTTAGTTACACTAATAGTAGATGCCTCATGTAGTATATTCACATAGTTTGGCCTATAAAAGATTTAAAATGGATTAATTGATGAACCACCTAAAAATAATTCATATTATGCTATATCAAAATAGCATCGTTGATAGTAACAAGTCTGAATGAAGGATCATAAGTATCATTAACTAACCCAGAATAATCTATTATGTTAATATGATCATGATTTGGAATCCGAACAGAGAAAAAATTCAATAACATAGCTTGATCGAATGGGAAGAACCCTCAATGGAACAGAATGATGGATCAATACAATTGAAATCAGAAATATTATGGAGGGGAAAGGTTTATTCTTATTTTAATCATAAAATGGGAATTTTACACTTCTTATTATGTTCACATTATTCAGTTGCACAATTAGACAAACCCTACGCTAGCCATATGACACGCCCCACCTCAAGAGGGGACTTTCCCTTTTTCCAATGCATGTTTTGGGAAATGATTTTAAAACCATACTATATGGATCTATTAAGAAATAAATATATTTATTACTGGTACATGTCTTTGTCTCCCAGATATGGAAAAAGTTAAACTCATTACAAGGGACAAAAATTACCTACACGGTACTAGAAAGAATGTGGACTGGGTGGAACAGCTACTACAGACAATGATAACTACATGTTTCTTTCACCGAAAGATATTTTGAAATCATAAAAAGTTCTAGAAATAACTTGTTCTGACTATAGATTCAATATTCCTTCACATTTGGGGATAACCAAGGAGATAAATTGAAATGAGAAAATACATGCCTCAATAAAAGAATATGTTCATTAATAGAAACATAATCTATGTAAATGTAAATACAAAATATATCTCTACAATCATGACCTATATCTATGTAAAAATAAACTATTGGTTGTGTAAACATGATTTTATTATCAGTTTAAACAACATCTGTGGTTCACATGGATTCAAATTTAATATAAATTTTTATAAAATTAGATCATATAACATAGAATACACTTTTAAATTTATTTGTAAGAATCACATAAATTCAAAATAACATTTCATTTGAATTTTCAAGAATCTTTTGACTTAAAAAAATTCACAACCCTTTTTAAAAATATTATATATTGAAACTCAATTTCTAGTGAAAATAAAAACCATATGTCTTTAAAATCTATATAATATATATATATATATATATATAATTATACTTACTATACTAAAAAATAATATTCAAAACATTAATTAACAATTTTATATAAATTATAATTACTCAATTTAATCTTTTAAGGTATTTGATTAAAATATATTCTATTTCTATTATTGATAAAAACAATATATATTAATAATTCAAATTATTCGATTACACAAAAATAAAAAATTAACTAGAAGTAACCACCGTGTCAAAATTACTTAACTAGACAGATGTTTTCCAAAATTATGAAAACTATAATCCTTTTTGAAATTTTTTAAAAAGTCTATGCAATATTACAACATTTTTAGGAACTCTTTTGATGTATTATATAAGGTAATTTATATTTTTTAGAAAACATATATCATTAAGAAACTTGTTCATTCATAAATCGAGATCTAAACATTGAATATTTATGATTAATAAAAATAATTTTATATAGAAATGTATATTCCGAAAAAAGGACAATGATAAATAAACATGTTAATCTATTCCTAAAAATAAATGATAATATGATATCCCAAAAAATACATTCTAAATAAACATAACAATGAAAAAAAATTACTTTATAATTGAATTATAAATAAAATTATTAAACTCAAACTGTGAAAATATGATCCAGAAATCCACATTCAGTTAATCTATTCAAATTATCAATTAGCATAAAAAATTTATAAAATAAATTGTAAATTGTAAATATTAAAACTATATCTCTAAAAAATCATGGATAAATTTTATATTGTAAAAAATAATTAATCATGTGTTTTATTAATTTTATCAACTAATTTATTTTCACTTGTGATCAGTTATCAGGTAGTATCATCATTATTAACCTGTTCATTAATTAATTAAATTATGAAATAATTATGATATTTTATAGAATGATGCGATTCTTTTTTTTTAATTTATATTATAACTATATTTTAAATAAGTATATGAATTTAATGAAAATAAAAATTTAAAAAAACTAAAAAAAAATTCTTACTTAATCACTATGCTAAAAAATTGGAAACAACCAAAAGCTTGGCATGTGCTGTGGATAATTAAAATGATAATTAATTTTTAAAAATGATAAAATTATATTTTTAACAAGTATGTGACACATGATTGATGCAATTTTTATATCAAAACCACAACCTCAAAATTTAAAATAAAAATATATTATCAAATCAAAAAAGATATAATTTTAATTTAATAATATTATATTAATAATTCCTTGTATTTTTCTAATTATTCTTATAATATTCATTAACTGATTTTCACTTGAATAAATTTTACTGTTTTACACATTAAATATATAAAAAAAATATTATGGTTAGGTCATGTAAAATAATGTATGATTATTATCATTCCTCTAAATTTATTTTTATATATAGGTTATGAAGAATCATTTATTCCAAATTTAGAATTATTACTCATTATTGTTTTAAAAGTATAACATATATCTATGTCTCACCAATGGTTTCATGTAATGAATTATTTTTTTAATTATATAATTTAAGGTATATCTGAAATAATTATTGACATGATTATAGATAGTTTTTAATTATTTTTTTCATTTCTAAGGATGCATATTTTGAGAACTGTAAAAGGAATCCATGAATCTTCTACCAGATAACAAGATGGGTTAATATAACACATATTAATATGGCACATGTTTGGGAAAATGTTTACCTAACATAGTGTCCTAGCTTGGACATTTCATTTTTTTTGTCCTTTTTGATTTTTACGGTTGATTTTAATATATCCAAAATATTGTTAAAATATATATGAAATTTCAAATTAATGTTCAAAATTTGATCCAAAACTGAAAATTAGCATGTAAATCATCCATTTACATTCCCTAATTGAGGATCTACAGGCTTTTCCCAGCTCTAATAGAATATTGGTTACCAATAACTATTGTATTATATTTACAATGAATCATTGACTGTTGGATGTTGAAAATAAAAGGCGCGTTCATTGTTATCCATTATAATATTTTTTTACTCATTCCTTATTAAACAAAACAGTATGCCTATTTTGTTAGGTCAAAATATTTGGGGTCATAAAATTTATTATTGATCATTATTATTCATTATTATAGGAAAAGAATAATTATTATAAATCTAAGATATATTATTAAGATTATTCATGTCAAATGTTTTCATGGTATAAGTGGTTTCCATCATTCACTATTCTATGTAATAGAAAAGAAACATTATTTATAAAATAATTTCTTCGTATTTTGAAATGAGATTATAATGATGAAAATAAAATAGATTGTTGAAAATTTGGATTTTTCATGATATATATAGTATGGGTTATGCAACAACCTTAATTTTTCATGTAAATATTTGAAATATAAGAAGTAATATTTTTGAAGCTAGGTACCGAGATGGTGCGAGAATCAAAGGCACAATGAGAACATTTTTTAAAATATAAAAATTTATCAAATATAATAATATTTAAAAAATTATTTAATTAAATAGTGATGTATCATTGGAATGGAGGTTCGGATTGGATATTTGTGGATTTTTTAGATTTCAGTTCATGATTTTTATAGTGACCCTCCCTTTTCATACGTTAACATTATTTAAAATTTGTGGATTAATTAAAACATTATTTAAATCGATTCCCAAAGACCATAAATGTGTATTTATTTTGGAAACATAAAATCATAATTATTGGCACATAAATGTGATTCATCAACTTCAACTAGGTTCTTCTTAACTAGAACTCTTCATAGACACATCAAGCATAATTAATATCTTCATAAACCGAGGGATGGAAATAAAGAAAGGGGTTGTTTGCTGATCAGTAAGGGTAAACAATGGAGATACCTAAGCATAATCATGAGCATAATAGTATGAGAACTAGATAATGGAAATACAAGATCATACCCCACATATGAATGAACATAAACATTAAAGACATCATAAATTATAGATGTTCATTGGACATGAATCATAACTAAATAAAGAACATAAGCCATGAAATCATAACATAGTAATAAAAAATGGAATTTTTTTAGACATGAAAGCCTACATAATGATTCCCATAGTAGTATAGGAATTTATAAAAAGGCCATCTACGTGGAAAATATATTCTAGAAATCCAAGCTCACACTCTGCTTTGACCATGTATTACTGAACTGAGTTCACTCCTCGTTCCATCCCCGTAATATTGAACTGTGTTTATTTCTCATTTCAACCTTGTAATACTAAAAAGAGTTCATTTATCTTTCCTCCCATTTATATCACATGAGATATAAATCATTTCATAATTAATTAGAAGGATATATAGATCTCATCCACCTCATAATGAAATAATACATACATGTGAAACAAATTCATAAACAGTTATATCATAACCCATAAAATGATATGGGTATTATAAAAAGGAAATCATATAATAAACTTTTGAATAATATATGTTACATAAAAATTTCATCATAAACCTTACTTGTGAAATGCATCAGGTTTCAAAACCATAAAACCCCTAAAAGTTAAATTACACTCATAATCTTCAGGCAATAAAAACATAATTCATTTAGAGAAATGATATGAATATAAACATTGAATAATTTTTACCAAAAAAATTAGTGACACCAACAGATTTTATAATAGATGGGAAACAATTTTTAATGGTCTTTTAAAAATATTTCTTGATGGAAATATAATTTATTCATTGAAATTTTTTAAATGTAAAACATTGTGAAAAAATTTTTCTTTGAAAATTAATTTGAAAACATATAAAGGAATAATTGAAAATAATAATAAAAATATAAAATAAATTATCCTTGAAAATAAACATCAATGATAATTTGAAAATTATTTTAATTTTTTTTCTTCAAACGCGGTTTTTGAAATAAAACAAATATCTTTCTGATGAGGGATATATGGTAATATTTATCTAAAAAACATTTTATTAATTATATTAATTATAAAAGAGTGGATAAAATGGTACTAATACATGGATGAGATAATAATAAATAGTTGATATGGAATCTCATGAGTTTTATTGTTATATAAAGAATAATATTTCATCAAAGGAAGCATAAGCATAAACAATGTTTAAAATTCATGATATTTTTTCAATAAACACTTATTAGGTCAAAAATTTAGAACATACTATCCATGTTGGAAATGAAATTTAAATGACCCTTAAAATATCAGGAAAATAATTTAATTAATGAATTAACATTTAAAATGTAAGTACATACAACTTAGAACATAATTTAGGTGCATAACAAAACATGAGTGACAATGAAAGCATCTTGATTCAAAATAATTCAACCTATTATGTAACTACTGAAACATAAAACCCATGAAATATAGATAATTAAAGGGATATTTAAATACCAAATAATATAATAATTGTAACCATATAAATCATAAATGGGTAATATACTAACCACCAAAATTTAATGGGTGGTGAGAATATCATGTATCTCATGAAAATTAAAATTTAGATGAAATTCCCATACATTGGGTCTTGAATATCGTCATACTTGTAAAAAATTATTGTATAATAAATTTAATATTATTATAAGTATATTTAATTATATTATTATTATATCTAATACTGTATATGGTGTGATTATGACCTTAAATTAACCACTTGTTAAAAATCCTATGGTAGGTTTTCACTTCGGGTAATGCTCACTTTGTTCTTCGCTTGCATTTTAATTTATTACATCTATGATTCTAATACATATATAATGATTCCAGAATATAGTTAATTAAGTTTAATATTATTTATATTCATTATATTGGTATGATCATAATATATATAATATCGATTGGTGAAATGTAAGACACTTCATGGAGATAGTAAGCCGTACATATGCACGAAACATTTTCCGTTTGTATTTTCGTATTGAAATAAATAATGTAAGAAAAATATTATTATATATTTATGTATATTTATAAATATTAATATATAATTATTATATTTTATATATCATATAATTTCCCTAAACCCGTCTTTAATAAAATATATTTAGAGAGTGAAAGAATCACATCACATTGAGGGTTAGTATTCCACACGTCCTCAAACGAAATTATCACATTTACACTAAAATGAAGGTACAAAGATATGTGTTTTAAAAATGATTAAATAATATTAAATATATAGTATATAAAATATATAAAATTTATAAATAAATTTTACATCATATTATATACCATGAGAGGTAGTAAAATAAAAAATATATTCTTCCTTTTGTGAGGCATTATTTCACCATATAAGTAAAAATATGTTTTTACCAATTATATGGAAGTGTGTGTATTTTTATTTTATAAGATTTTTATAAAAACATCATTTTATATAGAGTATACTAATTTTCATATAAAATAACGTAATAAATAGATTAGAGTGGCGGACAAATAAAATAAAGGAATGGAGATCGTGAGAAGATGTTACCTCTTAATCTGGTAACTCATTTTGTTTTGTCCTAAAGGCTTCCCTAGATTTATTTCATCCCAAAGGGATAATTAAAAAAATAATAGAGGGTTGTTTTTAAGTGTATTGGTAATTGATTTACTGACCATATATGTTTTTAGAGGTTTTATGTACATGGAGAGTTTGTAGCATTCAATAATAAAGGGAATGGATATACAAAAAAATTTAAAACAAATTTTGTCAACCAACCGTTTTAACAAACAAATGTTATAAAAACAAACAAAAAATAATTTATGGATCATGGATAATGAGTGGCCATTAAAGGTTTTTTTGTAAAAGTTTCTATGTCATTTTGGGATTTAAATTTATGGTTTAGTACTTTGTTAACCTAAGTTTTCTCTTAATTATTGTAAATAATTTTATTCACTTTGACTATTATTTTTGGAAAACAACTATTCTGAAATTATTATAAATTATAAAATATTCTAATTCCAACTATTAAATCCATTTTTACAAATTATTATTACATAAGTGGTATAAATTAATTTAAAAAAAATCCCACTAATGAGATGACACTGCGTGTTTTTAATTTTAAAATGTTCTAATGTATTCGATGTATTTATAAACAAATTTAAATTTAAATTTATTCTAGTGAACTAAATTTGATAAATTGAAAAAAAATAAACTAATTAAGTTTAAAAAATTTAAAATATAATATATTATTATAAAGAAATTATACACAAATATATTTTTGAATTTAAATCCCATATTTTCACAATTCATCAAAAAATGATGTTTCTCAAAAAAAATACCAAAAATTTGGCCTATGATAATTTGGATATTATAAATTCAAAAATAAATATTATTTTTACAAATTCAATTTCTAAATGTGTTTAAAATTAATTTAATTATTTTTCACAGAAGTACATTAAAATCTGTTCATTTGAGGATATAATATTTTTAAATATATAAGGACTTTACCATAAAATATGCCATTCAATATCATTATAAAACAACTATAAATATATTTTAATTTTTTCTATTACTATTTATAATACTATAATTAAAATATATTTTATAATTATATCATTTTAATAATTATAACAATAAAAATATGTTTCAAAGAAACATCAGTGTTGCATGTAACATACGCCCAGTCTGTGTTGCGTGTATCATACACCAAGTCACTGCTCCATGTAATTTATACCAAATTGAAGTTACATACTCTATGTTTATTCCCCGTAAAAACATTTTTTTTACTTTTTATGTTACAATACTTAAATGAAAATTGAATTTATTTGATATTGAAAATCCCTAAAAACTCGAGGTGTTATAATCAACCCCCTTAAAATGTTGTTCACCCTAGAAAATCATCACACGGGAAAAAATGAGGATAATTCTACTTGATCATGTCCTTAGGTTCCAACATAGATTATTTTAATTAGTGATTTTATCATTAAATGTTTGACTAGGTGAGTGGTCTTGTTTCATAAAATATTATTTAATTGGTCAAGAATTTTAACTGGATGTTTTTTGTATGAACGATACCGCTCTAGTGGTATGACCAATGAGTAAAGTACACGTGAATGGTTAGGTAAGTACATTCGTAGGATAGATACATGTAATAAAATTGGGAAATAATATAGACTTGTAGGATGTCCCACGAAATAGGCAACCATCCTTATATGATCTAGAATATCAAGGAGACAGATATACATATATATTAGTTTCCTTTCATTCCAGACAACAAAAATATCCTTCTAGGGTGTGATTATTAGAAACAAAATTTCACCAACATCAAATCATACATCACATCATCCGTTATGAGCATAAATGTTTTACCTTCTTTGAGATACCATGATCGGTTACTGAATGGTTCCAACCATATTGGCAATTTAATCTGCGATATTAGATTACAATAGTGTTCTTTCTATAACCTAACTCTACCATGTTAGAAGTCCACATTTCCCCCCATATAGGGATTCATAAGGTGTTATCTAAAATATTTTTCGAATGTTACTTTTGTTAGAAAAATAGAATATAGGTATGATGAATCCTAACAAACTTTTAAATCTAGAGATCAAGATATCTATATACCCTCTAGTGTTGGAATTGTTCGTTCAGATTGACCATCGTTATAAGAATGATATGAAGAGAAATAACTCAATTATGTATCATGGTATTTCAAAATACGACACCAAAAAATTGTGGTTAACCTCAATTCCTGATCTCATAAAATATTATGTGGTTCACCATGAAACCATACAACATACATAATGCATATCCTAGAAATATGATTCATATGGAAGTATTCTCTAATAGTGATAAATTGTTCTGGAAATATAGGTGATTGACTACAACCCATATAGAATTATATCCTTTAGAGGTATTGGGTATTCCAAAGACAAATCCAATGTGGCGTTCTCCCATTTCCAATATGGTATCAATAATAGATGCAACATCCATGTTGAAATTTACATTTCATCCTTAACTTATTGACATACCAATCACCGAGATACAAACTCTACAATATCATTATTTATCCCATCACATGATAAGTATTATTTCAAGTCAATATACATCCTGGTGATTCCATGATGGATTGAGAATGATGAAATGTGAGCTTTCTCTAAAAAATCCTTCATCAAATCTAGTACGGGAAGAAAAACAAACATGATTTATGAACATTATCATTCCATCCCAATCATGGTTAAACTCATGAACATTTCTAACATTATTTTGTACCTCTACTTCTTCCTTATGATCCTACACAATAATACATTAGATAGAGGTTTGAACCATTATTTGAAGAAGACATGGTTTCCCCATTACTTTAATATTTCAACATTAATCCTTGGAAAATACATAAATTATGGGTTGGTTATGATCTTATTCATTGATAATCTTACCTAATAATTTCACCTCAAAGTAGAGGCCGCCTTCCTATGATTCACATGGTGGTAATGTATTTAACAGTCATGATATTTTATCAACTCGAACCATCTTCTCTAGAACTTTTTCAACTCCTTCTATGTGAATTTATATTTCATACTATTGTGATTGGTATATATATCACTCTTTTCCCCACAATGATAATGCCTCGGTATCATTAATTCAAAAAATATTGTTACTAACTAAAATTCATGAGTTAGGATATTTTTATTATGATTCATTAACTGTCATGAGGCATAATTCTTAACCATGTTATTATGAAGAAGATCGTATACCAACCCATTGTTTAATGCATCACTATAGATGAAAAACCCTACTCCTCTAATATGTAATTTTAGTACATGTGCACTAACTATCCTTCTCTTTTGTTCCATGAAATTTTCCCCACATTCACTTATTTAAAGGGATATGACACCCTTCCATGTTAACATTGTCATAGTATTAGATATTCATGATTAAATCTACATGAACCATCCCTAATATTCAACAAAACCATGGATTTTATGGATCTCAATTTCTTTTTTTTTCTAGGCCATCATTAAATAGACTCTTAACATGAAATATCTACTAAAATACCTTCAATATATATTTTTTGACTAAAAAATAAGACAATTTTTTTTTTAATATTTACATTTTTTAAAATTTTCATATAGATTCTCATTTCTTTGGGTATTTAGTACTATTCTCATTTGATATTTATGCCATTCCATTATCATTGAATATATTATGATATCAACTATAAAGACTTCCAAAAAACTGACTGAGGTAATCTGTAAAGACCCAATTTATTAAATCCATGAATATTGAAGTAGAATTAGTATAACTAAAAGGAATCACTATATATTAATGATGTCTATAACTGTTACCGAATGACATAGTGTGTATATCATCTATCATTACCCTTAATAGATGGTATCTAGAATGAAGATAAATCTTTTAAAGGTATTGATCTCCATATAGATGATAAGAAAATTCATCAATATGGGAAATATGATACTTGTTATCGATTATCATCTTCTTCAAATCCCAATAATCAATATAGATTCACCTTAACCTATCGTTATTTTTGAAAAAATGAATGATTTCACCTGAAGGTGATGTTATTGGATGAATAAATCCCTTATCTTATTTTTCATGTTGTATGTTCTTCAATTCCTACAACTCAATCAGGGCCATTCTACAAAAAGACATTGATATTTGTGTGGAACTATGTATAAGTTCTATTTAGAACTCAAATTCTTGTTTTAGTTGAATACTATGAACTTTTCTATGTATAAATTAATAACTTGTTAGAAAACTATCATATCATCATTGTGGATTTTCTACCAAACCATTTTATATAAACATCTCTTCTAAATGGGAATTAAGAACCATACATGAGATTTATTCTCCAAATGTTTTTAGGATTATCGTCCAATTGATGGATGACAATATGAGGGTTCAAAGTATCAATATTAAATTACTCTCCTTGATAATTGAACTCCATTTTATGAAGACAATGTCAATCCCTGTCTAAGATGACATCAAATTCATGAAAGGGGAGAATCAAAAAAAATTATAGGAAGCACATTTACACAAACATCAACTCGAGTGGAGTCATACACATGATTTGAAATAATCATATCATTCAGGGATTTCACAACTGATTTTATATTTAAATATTTTTTTGGAATCTTAACAACCTTATAAATCTATTTAGATATGAAAGAGTCAGTAGATCATGAATCAAATATGAAATAAGGATTTCAAGATTGTATGGAATGTGTACCTTACACCAAGTCATTATTTCATACATCGACAGAAATAGTTATTTCATGATATTATACAATTTCTCTTGTCTAAAGAGGTTGTTGAAATCAATCGTCATAACCATCCATTCGGATTGTGATGTGGTTATAAAATTACATAATCTTTATACTATTGTAGCACTTAATAATGGGAGGTGCAATTTGTGCTTATGTTCCTTGATTTTTATATTGAGATAACTTCTTCCCATCACATTGACAATAAATTTACCATAAATATTCCTTTACTAACACAAAAATGTAACTAGATCCATTAAGAAAATCTCTTTCATTCTTCTCCAAACATTTAATTTATAAAGGAAAACTCATCTATTTTTTTCTGTGGTTTTTAAATGTTACATTGAACTAAATATTATTTTAATTTACAAAATCATGAGGATGATACATTACCCCAACCTCCATTTCATCCCTGATTTCCCAATGAAAATTCTATCCATATCTACTAATGTGACTTATCACCAACATCCTTCAGTGAGTTTTATTTAAGACACCAAAGAACCTATCATCTTTACATTTATGTTTAATGAAAATTCATGATGTGTACCTCTCATGTCTCATGAATTTGCCCTCATAGATACAAAAAGGTTCATCACCTATTTTCTTATAATCAAGGAAATATTTCCCCAACATTGTTTGAGGAATATCAGAAATATACTTTTTGAGAAATATGTTTTCGATGTTATCTGAATCAATGGATTCAATCTCATATTGTTTCCTATAAACATTTAATTGAGTCCAACACCTCTCTGATATCCCTTATAACTAATGTATATCATGAATAACATTACCAGTCTCTAAACACTAAAGGAAGGATAATATATTCTATTTGGAAATAAATGTTTGTAGTTAAAAAATTATATAATACGACCTTCTAAAATAAGGTGGATGTTTATTATAAAGGACTCAATAGAATTTTGTTCCCATATTTTCTCATTTTGATTTCAACCATGATTTGTAGATTATGAAAAATATGTGGGCATAGAAATATGGGTTTTCGTTCTACATCCCAAATAATTCATTTTCATAGAAGGGAAATAATCACATCATTTGTCGTAGTCACTATTAAAATGATTCATTTGGGTTCTATGCATTTACTAAAACTAGAAAGCATAGAGTAAGAAACATTTATCATAGTAAGGAAACGCGTAATCATGAAAATTCACATATAGGATGTATAATTTATGAAACCATATTCAATATATGACACCATAGGTTTATAATATATTATTAATATCCAAATTTTATTTAAATATATCATTTTCAATCATGAAGGGTTTTTGAATTCCCAAAGAATATCCTCCAAGTGTTTCAAATATGGTGTGTAACAAGGCCCATTATCATGGATGAGATTACCTAGAGACAGGCCTAGTACATCTTTTTGATGTTCTTAACCCTTATTAAATCTCTTCTAGAGCCACATCAACGAGTATTATGCATTCATGGATGTGTTTCTAGGAAACCCATAACTCTATCCTCTACCAAAATTCCAGGATATTTTCGAATATTTTTTCTTATCCTTATTATAATCCATAGAAATTTAATTATGGGTCTCACTATGTTTTTACTATCCCATCCTCCAAAATGATAAATAAACCTTTTCTAGGATACCAACTTCAATGACCCTCTCTTTTCATATGTTGAAATTTTCATATAATTTTTGGATTACATGGAACATAATAAAAATAGACTCCTAATGAATGTACTCATCTTGTGGCTTTGTAATCATGAAAACATAATCACCTAAACATAAATTTACCACATCATCTCGCATTAGGTACTTCCTAATAAGAAATAGACTTATAAACATTAAACATCACACATATCATCATAACCTCGGGGAAGGAAACATAAAAATGTGTCAACTCATATGCAAATTATGGTTAAAAAGGGAGATTTGTTAGGATAATCAGGATCATAAGGTTGTGATAAAATGATCATGAAAAATATAAATCATTCCCATCATTTCAAAGAACATAAACATGAATCATTCCATAAATTATGGCACTTAATAAGACATGAATCTTAATTAAATAAAGAATACAATCCCTAAACACATAACATGTGAATAAACAATCAAATTGTGTGTGAAACTTATTAATATATAATTATTTCAATAGTAGCCAATGAAGTTCTTCCAAGACCATCATAATAGAAAATTTTGTTTACTAAACTAGGTTCACACCAAATTTGACCCCTACGTTACTAAACAACGTTCACTCCTCATACCAACCGTTTAGTAAATAAATGAGTTAGTTTCACATTGAAGCCCTATAATACTAAACCAATATCATTTTTCATTCCATCTATGACAATATCATGATATATTAATCTTTAGGCAATTTATTTGAAAGATATATTGCTCCCACAAACCTCATAATGAAACCATTCATACTTAAACCATAAATTAATAGAAAATCATATTATATTGTATGAAATGAAATGTGTATTATTAACAGGTAATTTAATAATAACTTGTCAAATATATTATTTTCAAAATCATTTCATCAAAAACATATCATGTTAATGTAAGCAGGTTTCAAAAGCCTATAACACCTGAAAGTGAAACATGCTCCATAAAAATCCTTAAATCAAAACATAATCCATTAACAAAAAGAATATGAATAGATGCATTGAATAGTATACACTAAAAGGCATGATTAACCGCAAAATATCATATCATATATGGGAAATAATTATAAATGTTCAATTATTAATGTTTCTGGAAGAATGTTTCCTATATTTTGTGAAAATTGATTTTTTAAAACATAAAACAATTTTATTTTTATATTTTATTAGAATCTTATAATGGGGGATTTAAAAAAAAATAAATAAAATACTTTTTCTATGAAGTTATCACCAAGAATAATTTGACAAAAATTTAACGCCATTTTCAAAAACAAGGATTTTGAAATAAAATACAGTTCCAACATAAGAGATAAATTGTGCTATATTTTTCTAAAATAATTCTCTATTATATTAAGTACCATTAAGTGAAAAATCAGTTCTATTGCATGGATATATATTGAATAAATATAGTATTGGAAAATTCATGAGTTTTATTGAGATATGGATTATAATATTTCATAAATGGAATCATAATTATAAATAATCTTGAAAGGAGATGAGATTAATTAAATAAAACATTATCACTAAGAAACATGTGATCATACTCTCCATGTTAGTAAATTAAATTAAATTGTTGTCCACATATCATTAAAATAATTATATTCATGATATATTATGTAAAATATAATTATATACACCTTGAATAAGAATTTAGGTTCATAAAAAAATAGGTGTCGTAGAGAAGGAAAGATAAGACAACACTATTTTACTTATTTTGTAACAATTGAAACTAAACCCCCATAAAATAATGATCATTAAATGGGTATGTAAATAACAGTTTATATATTTACAATAATCATATAATTTGTCCATGGTAATTATAGACACTTTACCAATTTAATGGGTTGTGAATAAACAATGTATCTCAAGAAAAAAAACAATGTTAAATTTCTATATATTGTGCCTCAAATCTATTTGAACTCATTAAATATTTCTATATAATAAATGAAATTTTATTATAAATATTTTAATGAAAAATATTCATATATATAATACCATATATGGTCTTATTATGACCTTCTATTACCCACCTGTTAACAATCTAATGTTATGGTTTCACTTCGGCTAATATTTGCTTATTTATTCACATGTGTCTTTATTTGTTACATCATTTTTCCTTTTACTTATATAATAATTTCAAGATATTAAACTATGATATATGTATCATCATAATCAGTATATTTTTATTATAATAATATATCTAATAGAGAATTAGAAAATGGAATACACTATTCATGGATTCGTTAATCCGTACGTAGGCATGGACATTGTTTTTGTTTTTTTTGTATTGAAACAATGACAGAAAATGAAATATTTATATATATATATTTAAATATAACATTACTAAATTATAATTATTATATCATATATATCATTTATTTTCACTGAATCCATCCTTAATACATTTCATGATGTGTGTGAACAAATATCATCACATTTTAGTGGTGGTAGTACACACTTCCTCAAAAAATATTATTGTATTTACAAAAAATGTAAGGTATAAAGATAAGTGTTTTTAAAACAATTAAATAATATTAATTAGGTAATAAATATAATATATAAAATATTTTTTTTCTTTAATAACATCCACCCTGATTGGAGTTAAAGGGAAAATGAGCATTCCTCATTTCATGTGTCTGTAGTTAAACATACACGTAAGGAGTATATTTATTACCTAATAGATGGTTGTGATTGTAATTATAATTAATAAACTAATGAAAAAATAATCATAGTATATTTAAAATACATTTTTTCTATAAAATCATTTAATAAATCGATTAGATTGGGTAGAGAAGGGAAATAAATAAAAGGAGCTTGAGAGAAGATGTAACCTCTTAATCGGGTAGCTCCTATTAGATAGTTCAAAAATGATTTCTTGGATTTATTTGTGACCATGGGTGGATAATATGATGAAGGTATGTATTTTTGAATTTATTTTTTCCTATCAGGTCCAAACATATTTTGCTTGAGTGGTTTTAAGAGGAGAGAGAGATGATGGGCTTTTATAGGGAAGGGAAAGGACAAACATGGAATTATTAAATACAAGTAATGTGTGTCCCCATTTTTACCAAAAAAATAATAATAAAACAAAAAAATATAATTTTAATGTCTTATTAATGGCTATAAATTTGTGATTATAAAGCTTCGAGGTCGTTTTGGGACTTATATTTATGGTCTAGTACATGGGTACCCTAATTATTATCTTAGTCGTTGTAATATATTTTATTTCACTTTCACTAATATTTTTTCATTAAATAAGTTGAACATATTATACATTATAAGTTATTCTGATTCTAAATATGGAATCCATATTTAAACAATTTTAATCACAGTAGTGGCCCAAATTAATTTGAGAATAATCTCACTGATGGAATGACATAATGAGTTTTTAAATTTGTGACATCCAACATTTTGATATGTTTTTATACTCAATTTCATAGTGAAGTTGATTCAAATGTCCTAAATTGAATTAATTTCTAAAATATAACCTAATAAAATTTTAAACAAAAATAATAAAAATTTATTCATACTTTTAAATTAATTAAAATCTAATAATTTTCACAATTCATCCAAAAATGATGTTTCTAAGGAAAATACAAAAAAATCACCCAATGGTAATTTAAACATTATAAATTTTAAAATGAAGTTTTTTTATCAAATAAATTTTCTAATTGGGTCTTATATTAATTTTATTAATTTTTATAGAAAGATGTTAAAAGAAATTCATTTGAGAAAATATAATTTTTAACCATAAGAAGACTTTACCAAAAAGATTATATTTATTTATCAATATAAAAAATTATAAATAATATTTGAAAAGTATTTATTACTATTAATATTGTCATGTTTAATCTATTGGTTATTATTTTCTCATTTAAGTAATAATATAAATAAATTGATGTTTTGTAAAACCATCAGTGTTGCATGTAATATACACCTAGTTAGTGTTGCGTGTCACATTTTCCAAGTCATTGTTTCATGTATCGTACAACAAGACAATGTTCAGTATGACAATTTGGTGCCATGTGAATGTGATGTTTACTTACTTCATCGAAATATATAAATGAAAATGTACTTTATTCAATAAAAAGGGCCCATAAATACCCAAGGTGTTACCATTTTCCCCTAGGAGTGACCTAATTATTATATGTGTCGGGGGTTTGGCTTGTCTGCCATTGCTAGTGGATGAAAAATTAAATAAATAAATAACATATTTAACTATTTCCTTAAATACTAAAATTTATTTATCCTATAAAATTACTATAATAATATGAAATATTTATCTTTGCGTAATTTTATTTCGTCAATAGCTTACATTTTAGGAAAGGGTTAGTTTAAAGGAACCACGTAGAATTATTAAAATAATATGTGTATGCTAACACCGAGCCATTATATTGGAATGTATGAAGAGAATAAAATGAATTATTAGAAAAATATAGAAAAATATTATAATAAAAATCCATTACTTATAAAAATAATTATATTTAAGGTATTATTTTAAAATAACTGTGTCCTTTTTTTGTAATGTTTTATTTATTTTCACATAATTTATTTCTCTAAATATAAATTAAATAAATAACTATTAGTTAATAATTAATATGAAATAAAAAATCTATATACTATTTAAAAAATGTTCACATTTATTTGTTTTTTTTATACATAGGATAAGAGTAAATAATTATTTATTCTTAACAATGTGTTTTCCAAAAAAGAAGTATTTATCACTTTTCGTGCACTAATAATATTATTACATTAAATAATGTATTGTAATTTAAATAGATAAAATGATTTAATATTTTGAATCATTATGTTAAAATTTGGTAATTTTGATCTATTTAATTTTGATCAAGTTGAATTGAAACAAATGTAATTTTTGTTACCACAATATGGGTAAATCAGATAATTTAGCCAAAAAATAAAATCAATTTTAAATAACCCAATGAATTTTTTAAATTTTATTGGATTAGATAATTTATCACAAATTCATCCAATTATCAGTTATATCACCATTTGTGACAAGTTTTATGATATTAAGACCATTATAGTCTTTTAATTCATGAATGGTCAAGCATGTCACACTCTTAATATTAATAAGTATAATATTTTATCACGGGGTTAACCATATTAGATTCATGAATATAAATATTTATTATAGAAATAAGATATTGGTATCCATCATCAATAGTTTTTCAATTATAGTGTAAAACTAATTTCCTTAAATTCGTACAGAGTACCTATGAAAGAAATATTAAATTATTCAAAACAAATTAAATTACAAGTATACAACATTATAATTTAAATTACTAACCTTATCAATGGAATTTATATATGAAAAAGAAATTATGGATATGGGTTATAATGATTTATTCTTATAATAGTTATATTCTGGATTTTTATAATGTCATATTAATTATTAGAGTCAACATTAACAACAATGATATTTTACCAAAATAATATTTTATTGTATTTTGAAAAATCATAATTTGTTAAAATAATACAATGGTATTATTATATGGTCTAAAATGTCAGATGAGTTAAATTTATGGTCCAATATAAAAAAAATTAACAACCTTATTATATTGAAAAACTTTCTATTGTAGTTAAACTTAATATAGGTTCTCTTGGGGTTAATAAATATCATAAGATTCTATATTTTACCATAAGTAGTTGAAAATATATTGGTTTATAGGATTAAAAAACAGAAAAATATCATCTAATATAAATCTATTTTGTTGTTTTTCTTTATATTTATTTATTATTATTTAATTTATTGGGAAATTCAAAAATTTCACTGCACCTCAATTATTAAAGGGAACCTCTTCCATCACTTCATTAAAATAAATAGAGAATTATAATCCAACTTCCATATTCAAATTTATCTAATTAACTTATATATCCATGTTATAAATTTGTTCTTCTTCCCAAATTACCAACCCATGTATCATTTTGTGGGTATTTTATGGAGTCATTTTGAATAAGAGAAGGATTGAATGTGAAAGAAGAAATGTGATAGCTAAGGTATGAATATATTTAGAAATCACTTCACTATTAACAATTATTTATATTTAAATCCCCACAATAAAATATTTCCTCCTATTTTTTCATTTTCTAAAAAAATGAATTTTAGTATTATCTAATAACATGTTAATGTCATTTTTATGCAGGTTTCACCATTTAAAAATATGTTTTAATGGAATCCTATATAATTTTCAAAAAATATATACTTTTTTAGTAATTTTAACTTAAATATAGAATGATATTTTAAACTAATATTACATGAGTTTATTTTACCACAGTCAATAAGCCATAAATATTTTAATCCTCTTTTTTATTTTTATAAATCCCTTTTCTATGAAATTTTTCCACATTATAATTGTGGGTTTTTTACAAATTTAAAAAAGGAATAGTTATTTTCTTTAATAATTAGTCCATTTAATCATTAGAAATAATTTACAAAATGATGAAATTGTTATATGTTATATATTATAAAATGAAGATATAATTCAAGGGCATCATCATTAATATTTCCTTAAATGATAAATGTTTATGATTGCTTGATGTTTGTGAATCCAATATATTTTCCATGATATATGCTGTGATAAAACATTTATGAAACTTATTTGTTTTTAGGGGTTATGATATATTGATTTATTTTTGATCTTACACAACACATATGTATGATTTCAATTATTATAGGTGTGGGACCTATGAATCCCTCCAATTCATTGGGTAATTATTCATATCAAATTATATAAATAGTAACGAAATGGACAATGAACCTAGTTTAGTTGTAGAAATTATCAACTATAATATTATTTGGGGAAGAACATTGACTAATATGGTGGTTTGGATATTTAATCCTTTACACTATCATAGAAATTGAAAAGAGCCTTAACTAATAAGGAAATTATTTTAACTACTTTTGTGTTTCCATAATTTAATGACTTCTTTCCAATGATATGTTCTCAGGGATCAGGTTTCCTTTCATTTTTTATGATTCATGTCATATGAAATTTCATGATTTCATCCACGACCCTATAATATAAAATATAATATGAAATTTATCTTGTTTAAAAGTTTTGTTCACATTGTTATACCATTATTATCATGTTTTACTTATGTTATGAATGATATATTCCGTGTTTACCCTTATGAATAATCATATATCACTCTTTTCTTTTGTTTCCATTACAATATTTTAAAAAAATGTATCAACAATGATATTTTGAGATAGTGTTCTAGTTTTTTTGGAAACAGTTTGGGGATGATATTGTTATTTTAATAACCAGTTGTATATGGTAAAAATATTATTAAAACACTAGAACTATTTATTTATTAAGTGTATTTCTATGTTATGAATTGAATATTCATCTATATTAATGTAATATCAAAGTATGAAATGATCATTTTGTCATAGTTGGTTTCCATTAAATGGTCATTATCCATTTTCGACATAGAAATGAAAACATTATTATGAAACCCGGTCATCAGTCTAAGAATAGTAAAAAATCGAAATGTTTTGATACTGATAATTATTTACCTAGTTTAAACATATGGTTGATAGAAAGAAAATTAATTATTTTTATAATCAATAATTGTTCTTTCAAAATAATGTGGGCTTTCACTATGATTGTTGTTTCCAGGAGATTATTTTTTTGTTTCAATAAATTTAAGGAAACTGGAAGAATATTGTAAATAGTTAATCTGATGAAGAGTGAAACAATAATACCCCAAATTAATGTAATGTTACTAAGGAATTAATGAAAAATATATCATAAATTCATAAAAACTTTATCATTCTATGAATCATGTCGAGTCTCCAATTGATAAGAGGGGGAATAATATGTTATTGAGTAATTCCTAAAGAAAATTAAAAATTCTTTCATTTAATATTTTGAAAAAACTATTGACGAATAGATGGATCCAAACCTATGAGAAAATATTCATTATTCATCAATTTCTAGGGCATAAAAAAATATATTATCAGTTTTTCATTTTGAATCTAAATCAAGTTAATGATTGAATCTTATACTGAATCTGAAACAAGATGAAAAAATTTAATTCATTTAATGTGAATAATTTTAGGGAATATTATACAGTATGTTCATTCTTCATATTCTACATAAAAAATGAAGAAGGAACTTATTATGATAGCGTAATGAATAATGAACCCATCACTACCAATGAGGAAATAAAATTAGTCATGGATGGTTTGAATGAAAAATTAATTATCAACCCTAAAATAAAAAATATATCTATTTTTTGTGGAATAAAATTTAGACTCCAAAATGAATTATTGATATTAAATATTTTTATCTATGTTGATTTTTTTTGTATGTGAAATCATGTTTTAGATAGATAATCGAGTCACCCACAAATACCACAGTATTGATAGGAATAGAAGAAACAAATTAAAATAAATTATAAAAACCACAGTGATTATAATTTGAGATTTCCAATATGCTCAATTTGTGGAAGGAAATATGTGTGAAATATTGTTATGGCGACAAGTAAAAGTATCAAGTGTTTAATAGAAGGTAATTAGTGAATTGAAAGCAGATGTAATAGGTTGAAGTTATATTATGGTGATATTAGGGAGAAATCAACCCAAAATGAACCACCCGCAATCTAATGCCAAAAATTTATGGATTATGGGAATTGTTGAACCCATTCCCTATTTAATTTTGTTTTTGTGATCAACATCCACATCCTCTTAATAATAGTGGTAATGTAAAATCATTGGTGATCAGGACTACCAACATGTGTTATGATAATGATATAGTGAAACGTAAATTTATCATCCACTCTAGAATAGATAATATATTTTTATTATGTATCCAACCACTCCATCATTAATAAATTATTTTATAATGGTATCAATACATAACCTCAAATATTAGATGTTGTATATGGTAAGAAAAATGTTAATGGAACAACCATTTTATCTCAAGTATATAGTTCTTATTTAATTGATGATTTTTTGGAATGTTCTTCCCACAAACCAAGTGATTCTCCCATTAGTATAATTCATCATAAATCGTATTATATAATGGACTTATCTATATAGATCTCATATAAATATAGATGTAAGAGATATAAAATTTCGTTTCTAGAATAACCCTATAATAATTTTTCAATGCATCGATGAATATGAAATTACAATCGAATTTACTCCCATACTATGGGACTTAGTTTCTCCACATGAGGTTATCTATATTAGATGGTCATGTAATAACACAACATTAAGGATAGACATTTTCTATTAGAGTTCTTTGATTAATTAATGTACAAATTTTGGGGTCTTCCACTGAATTGTCATGTTTATTTTTCAATTTAAATAATACATTGTGAAATTACAATTTCAGTTATTCATTATATATTCCCCATCTTAAGTTGTTGTTATTGAAGATGAATCTACAAGAGAATCATTATATGTTATTTAGACTCTATAAATCCTCAGCTTGTTGTTAACATGTTCTATATTATAATAATTAGGACGGATCTATGTGACATTTTATTGATTATTGATGCTTAAAAAATAACATTCAACATAAAGTATGTATTCCCCCTTATTTAATGATTATTTAATCAACTATGTGGTGATAAATTCCTTGTGAATATTGACCTTAATTATTAATTTCATAAATTGGGGATCAATAAAGAGGATATACCCAAGAAAAAATTTGTTTATAAGGTATATAAAATTTGAATTTATTGTGATAAATTTTAGCCTTACCAAAAACCATTATATCTTTTTGGACAAGATGAATAACATCATTAGATACTACCATTATCAGTTTTCGGTAGTCCTTTTTTATATATTATTTTATATGAAATGATCAAGGAAGAGTGTGATGATCTCTTGAGGAGTATAATGATGGCCCTATGGATATTTATGCTTTATGAAAAATTTACCATGTTTGAATTTTTTAATCTGAATATTTCAATTTCTTTTTTTATTATATCATTATAGGTATATCACTATATACATCAAAGATCGATGATATTATAAAATTTCCTCGACCAGCCAAAATAACTGAAATTTGTAGTTCTCTTGGGATGGATGATATAATCAATGATTTGTGAACTGTATCCCATGACTGTTTAATCGACTAAACATTTTTACTATAAAAGGGGATATTTGAAAATGGGTGGAGGAAGGTGATGATAACTTCAAGTGCTAATAATTAGGTTGTTTAGTGAACTTATTCTCATATTATCATGTTATGGAAAAAAATTTAAATTAAAGTGATCCATAATTGATTGTATTAGGTTGTCTTCTAATGAAAAAATATTTACTGAGAGCTTATTCTTTATTCCAATTGAATTCCATGAGAAAAATTACAAAACCGTTGATTTGGAGTTAACTATATTAATTTTTCCTTTAAAATTTGGAGGCATTATCTCTATGATGAAAAGTGTAATGTAACAACCCAATATTTTATGATTTTTCTCTTTTTAAAATTTAATTTAATCTAGATCATAGGTTTAATACAATACCATTCTTAAATAAACATTGACATAAAACTAAATATCATTATTTTAAGATGATCATTGTAAGATAGATGATAAATGGAAGAGAATTTATAGTCTTAACCAATTTATGAAATTTATATATTATATATTTAACTAAAAAAATTGCATTCATTTAAATTAATTTATAAGAACTAGATATGAATGAATACAATTTTTTGCATTAAATGGGTATTTTTTCTAAATGTGGTTTATTGAATTTTAATGCCGCAATTATTTTAAAATAGGATTTTTACACTATTTAAATTTTTTTCCACAAAATCAACATCATTTTTTAAATCTAAATTTGAAAAAATTTATTGGGTAAAATTTTTATATTTTTCTGAATATATGTATTTTCCTGTGAATAAATGAGAAAATGCGATTTTTATTAAACTATCATTTAAGTATACTATTAGTATAGATATGGTTTCAATAATAACAAAATGTAATAATGTATAAATACAAATTAGTATTCTTATGAATGGTAATATGATATAATTATATCATAATATATTTAAATATATGGTTTTGAAATTATTAATTATGTTTTTATATTTTTATAAAACAAAAATGTTTAATTTTAATTTTATAAATAATATTTTTATTTAAAATGAAAAAATCATAAAAGTAAATTTTAAATTTTTACATTACTTTCGCATGATTATATTATACATTTTTAAGAGTGTAGTTATTATTTTAATGTTGCATAAAAGATGTTTTAATTTAAAAAATTTGTTTTTAATAAAGGATAATTTTAAATATGGAAATTTTTTATAATTTTTAGGACATTATTTTCATACTATGTAGTCAATTGTTCCATTCTACAAATTTAAATTATTTTATAGTGCATTTTTTGTATTTTCCTAAAATAGTTGATTTATTGAATAGTAAAATATAATAATTTATTATATAAATACATTCTCTGTTAGATAAACTATTACATTAATAATTTCGGATATAATAACCATAATACAAAAACAAAAATCATTATTTAATATATTATTTGATAATTCTAAAACTATTCATTGTCTTGAGCCATAACAATTCACTAATGATTAATGTAATAAAAAACACCCTCCCCTCCACTATAAATTCCACCCCACACCACCACCTCTCATCACACCCTAAATGATTTGGTTCTTGATGAATTTATTCATATTAAACATATCAATCCACTACCACACATCCGAGAATCTTTTTTATCAATAATATAGCAAAACCAATCCCCATAAATAGGTTCAATATGAGGAGAATTCAAGAGGTAATAAGCATGTTTCCGTTATTTTAATTTCTTCTAAATTTGTTTTATTTTCATATTCTTTACTCACCCACCCTATCCAATGTTAAATTATAAATGAATTGTTATTTATATAATAGAATATCATTTTTCAATGGAAAATTCACCGTCATGTCTTCTATCATTATCCCATTATTTTAAAGATAAAAACATCATTTTATATGTGCCGATTTAATGACTCTATGGATGACATGATTTTTATTTGTAATTACACCTTCTAGTATAGATATAAAACCATAATTATGGATAAACAACATATTTGTTAATTATTATATTTTATTTTCTGTTATATAAAGAGAATAATTACATGATATTAATTAATAATAAAAAACTTTTTCTTAATGATCGAAAACCAACAAAATAATAAAAAATGATTATCATTGAAGTCCTATAAAATGTATAATACTCATTTCATAAAACAAAAATATATATAAGACCATTTAATATTTGAAATACTAATTATTAATATATAATTTAAATTCTATATAATTATATCTATTTTCATGATCTTCTAAATACATTTAAACGTAAACCAATCATGGAACCCAATGAAAGGAACACCCCCAAATGATGAAATTAAATTTTATATCCCATCAAAAAGTCTATATATGAATTAAATAGATTTATAATAAATCAATTTTATGTTTATAATTACTAGATATAATTATTAATTAATGTAATTTCATTATATAGGAAATTAATTACAAGTGTTGAACACTTTCAGAAATAAGGTAACGGTGTTACCAGTTCTCTTCTATTTTGTTGAGACAAGACATATTCTGCAGTATTTTAAATGTGTGCTTTATTTTTACATAAAATTGAAGAATAATATTAATAATATCTTTATTTTTATGGAATATAGTTTATTATTTAGTATGTATTAATGTTATGGGTCATATGGTCTGAATGATTACAAAGTGGTAGGGTTTTCATCTCGAACAGACGCTTCCATTTGGGTTATGCTTACTCCGTCATTAAACCAATATAAATCTTCTTTGTATATATAAATAATTCATAAAAATTGTGCTTATTTGTATCAAAATAATATATTTAGATCAATAAATCTTTATTTTTTGCGGGAATACATGGTTAAAGAGGCTCTCTTTTCAATTCATCATGATATGCATTCACTATTAAAATGAATTTATGGATTTATTATCCAATTACATGTAAAATTTAAATTAAATTTAAGACACCATTTTTCTTTTAAGATACCTAAATTTTTCATTAAATAATAAATTTATTCATTTATGGTTTTATACAATCAATTATTACAATTAAAAATGTTTTTTCAAAAATAACAGTTCGATGTATTGTAAAAAAATGTTATTTTATCTACGAATTACTATTTGATTTTAGTAGTGTGTTGTTATATAGTTCAACGACAATATTGAATATTTTTATTAGTTTTTATTTATCTCTTATTATTATTATCTATTGTATTTTAATAAATTTTTTATGATCGGTTTGAGTGTGGATGTTTTATATTGACCCCATTCACCACACTACTTAGATAGTTACGTAATTTTTTAACAGATTATGGAATTTTATTTATATTTCATATGTATATGTTGTTTATTTTTAACGCAATTAGTATTAATAATGAATTGGACATATTGATGGATGTTTTGGGCCTCTGATAGCCCCTAGATGCATCGATAGATCCCATGAGATGAATAAGAAATGTATTTTAATGATGACTTAAACATTTATTTTCATATGTCATAGATGAGGCATCAATGGGGTGTTTATTCTGTCTTTAATTATTCATTTCCCACATTATTATATTATAAATTGATAATACATATGATTATTAGACTATTTGAATACCCATTTTTATTTTTTTGGATCATGTTATTTTTCATATGTAATTATTTATTAATCATTTATTTATTTCATATTATGGTCAAGATTATGTTATAAAGGAATGTTTTTTTTTCAATTTTCATTCCTTTTGTATATATTATATTCTACTTTATTACATACCCTTAAAGATCATCTGATATCACTCATATATTATGTTTTATTTTATCCCAGGAGGAAAATATGTGTATTATGAATGAATTGTAAGGATAATCTAGGTTTTTATGGATGTTTCCAAAGGATCATATATAGTTCATTTCATTTAACGTTATAATGTAAATCATAATTTTTAAATATAGTTTTTAAAATATATGAAAAATTTTGATCCTTTGGAATGTGACTTACTTATTTATTATAAACGTCTAATAATGTAATGAACTGGCTCTGGAAAACTAAGGTCGGAATCCATATATTTGGTATTAGAGGATATTTTTAGAAATTTTGGAAACTGGATTTAGAAAACATATATATTAGTGAATATAACACCAAGATAGACTCTTAGAATAAGAATTAACGAACATCCCAGAATGTCTGATATGGTAGTGATTATATGGGTATTTCTAGAAATACATTATATTCCTGATAATTCAAGTGGTTGTGGTTCTAGAACAGATGTATCTAGAGGTATCAACTCTGATAATGTATCTCGATCCTGACTTGGGGTATCTTGGTATCCTATAACTGGTCTTACTCCTCACCTGGTTTTGAAATATCATGGGATATTCTAAGGATAATTTAAATTTTTTGAGAAACCATTATAAAGATTTTGAATATATAACATAGGATTAACCTCATAATTTTTAGACTCAAAATATGGTGACAAGGTATTTTATTCATGATGAAATGAATTTTTCTACTTAAAATATTCATTCTTCTTTTAGATAATGGAAGGGTCTAGAGGGAGTCAAATAGTCATTGAATACGATGGAAAAGGTGGTGGAAACAAGCTACCAAATAGGATATTTATAATAGTGATATATAACATGTTCATGGTTAATTAGTTTTACTGAATATTGATTAACAACATATACCTTAACCGACTAACAAAATCATGAATGAATAGAAGAATAAAGTTTGATCAGAGCATTAATGAGGGAAATCATGGATTAAATATGGGTTTCTTTCAATCATGAATGAAATGTTGAAGTTGAAACCTAGAAAGTGTCACAATGTAATGAATAAATGCATTATGTGTGGGAAATAAGTATATAAATAAAATCATTATTGAGAAAAAATGATGAGTATGAAGGATTAAAATAAAACTCATCATGTAAAAAAAAGTTTTAGTTAATGGCCTTCAATGCCTGGAACATGTATACTACATGAGTGAATTAACTCTTTTTTAGGATACACATTAGACCAAAGAAGAAATTATGATATAGAGACCCTAAAATGTAATATTTAACATTACATGATTTTAAGAATAGTTATTGATCCAATTAGAGTCCAAGGATCTTAAATTCTAGTTTCTTGAAAGACTAGGTACATAAAACTAAAAATGCGGGACTAATAAAACAAATAATTATTTAATATTCACAAATAGATCTTAACTTCCATTGATCCCTTTCATATTCACAGGGTTACTAGGGGTCACATGAACAAACTGATGATCAAAAATCACAATAAGGTATAAATCATAATAATACGGATTTAGCACATGGGTTAGAGATCATGACATAATGATATAAAAATCCAGGGAACATATGTAATCATAAAATATAAACATTGGGTCAAATAAAAATGAATTCATAGTAAGGTAGATGAATCATAAATAATTAGGTAATAATTATTAAAGGATTATTTAATATATTGGGTTGAATGTCAAGGATAACCACCAAGACTATTAAAAATGGTAGCACGAGTTAAGGCTAACTGCCATGACCAATGCACACAACATCTTAAGAGACCTCAAATTACCCAAATAATTAGAGAACTATATAAGGTAAGAAATCATAAAATTTTCATTAATATTCTTTCCACATATATAATTATATGTAATCAATAATATATAAACATAAGGGTTACCCATGGAAATAATTGCGTATCATAATCAGGTATTATAGCATAACAAATGGGTGTATCATAAAAGTCTCACAAAAAGAAAGGAATTATAACTTATATAGACATTTATAAGTTAATATATCCATATATAATGGTATGTTATGTAAAATATATGTGAAAACAAGTAAAAAAGATTATTTACGAATTTTTAGCATTAAAACATTTTAGTGCTATTTTAAGGAAAACACTAACAAGCATTTAAAATAGAAAAGGGGATAATATTTTATACAAAACCAGATGTTATAGAAGAGGTTAAAATTAAAAAAAAGATAGATTTTACAAAGAAAATTATTGATGAAAACAATATATAGTGTGTACTTGAAATTATGTATGAATTTGGGAAGTTCCTCCAAATAGGTTTGCTTATCGTAAATTAATGAGGATTGAATCAATTAAAAAAATATCTCTGAAAGATAATTATGAAAGGGTATTGATAAATTAATTTTATACATTTACACATAATTTAGAAGATGAAAAAAAGATAATATAACATCATTTTGGAAAAATAATGATAGGGCATCCTGACAGAACAAAAGAGGTTTGGGTAGAATCCCTTATAGATTATCACCATGGTATCAGCTGTACTTATAAGGTCATAATGAGAGATAAATTTATTTCTCATCACATATAAATCATTGGTAATGTAAGGGGGAGGCTTAAAATCATGCCCCATCATTAGTTATTACTCATAATAGATCATAACTAAGATTACATTCTTGAATAAAAGTGAAATGTAGAGGATCCCTTACATTAAGTATATTGGTGTTCTTCACATGATATGAAAAACTTGTATAATAAAATTAGGATCATTAATTAATAATTATACATCCTATTATATGTGGAAAATATTAATTTAATATTTTTATGATCTTTTATGAAATTATTGATGGGTTAAGTGGTTAAATTTAATTATTTGGTTTAGTTGGTTTTCGTGGTTTTTACCATCAGTTTAATTATTTTCCTGAATATAGAATCATGTAAAAGGGGGATGGTTTTCAATAATTGGAGTTATATTTTACTATTGAAAATATATATTTCTACGTGGTTGTATATTTAATTTTATTACATGGAGTGAAGGCTAATCGGGATATAAAACATCAATGATAAAACCTTGGATTAATTTGGCGATATTCTCATAATATACTAGTTTGGTATTATTACATTATTTCATATCTGCAAAAAGATTTCAAAAAACAAACCTAAGATAAAATAAATACATTAAATTCTGGTTCAATCATAAAAATGGTTAAATGACTACAATTGAAGAAGGTAAAAGAAATTGGAAATCCTTCATCCTTGAATGTTGTAACATAACACTTCTCAGAGTGTATCATTAATACTAGTATAAAAGAAGTGTAAGTGAGATATGATTATTTCTTATTACATCATCCAAAAAAAATACCTTTATCTATAAGGAAAATTATTTTTCAGAGAATGAGGATGAGTATAGGAAAGGGTAGAAATGAAAAGAAATAATCTGAAAAAAAAAGTATTGTAATTGAAAAGAGGAATTTACCTCTTGAATCAACCTTCCTTGAGAGCCTCTTAAGGGGAGAGGATTTGGTCTATTGGAGAGAATAAGGGCTTTTAGACATGGGGGAGGTTAATGGGTCGAGATTTGGGTAGATTTTAGGAAATTAATAAGGCTTGAGATGTGAAATGATAAAAGTTATGGATGGGTGGTATTTACAGTGGAGGATTGGAGGGTTTCATAATATTTAATTCCTTTGTTTATTAATTTCCCTCAAGACCAGAAATAGTGATGATTACATGGCCAAAAATAGTAATATATGCATTTTAGTTAGAACAGAAAAACATTTACATCATCCATGACTCAGGCATGATGCAAAAAATTATTTTTTATCATTTATTGTTAATTGTTGTATTTTACATTTAAAAAATATTTGTTTTTGAAAAATTCCACGAAAATCACCCTATCGATTTTATGACATTTAGAATAATAAAATTAACTAAAATTTTCAAAATTAATTCTCTATAATTAATTTAATTTTAATTAAAATCATAATTTAGATGAATAATAACTAAATTAAAACTCTAACAGGTTTTATTCTACTTTAAAAAACTACCATAGGTCTTATAAAATTATATTAAAACCAGAAGACATAAAATTAATTATTTGTGATCCCCATTGAGTAAAATATATTTTCTTTTAATATGATTAATTAATTGTAATTATTTATTTATGACTTACAAAAATACCAATAATTTGACTATGACAATATTATCACTTATAATATTATTAAATTATAATTTTAAATTCATGGATGAGGATACTATTAATTTGATCGATTTAATTTTCATATGTGTCGTATTACTATTCATAAAGTTGTGTTACTATTCATAAATGGTAGGTTATTATTCAATAAAAAATAGGTTTGTCTTATCAGACTCCAAACATATTACTATTCAGAACCATATATATCCGATTTTCTAAATTCTAGATACAGAAGAGGCAATATTATGTTTAAAGGTCACATAGTACTTAGTAGTTCATTATGTTTTGATTTTATTTTGTTATATGATATAGTTATAAGTATAGAATTTCCATTGATAAATTTTTGTCTTGTTATGCATGTGGAAATAAATGGATGATGTTTTTATGTTTTGGGGATGAATTTAAAACATTATTTAACAAGATATTTAGTTATTTAACTTATATTTATATTTCAATCATATTTGTTATATAATTTAAATTAATATGGACATAGGAAAGGGACAAAACATATGTTGGGTGAAAAAACATCACCTCTGGAAAGGCTATAGGGATTAAACCCACAACCAATGGGTGAGAAATGTCAACCACCTACAAATAGCCTATATAAAGTCCATGTTAGCCTAAATTTTTTATAGTTAAATATATCTAATGTGTAATGAATAATTTTATTTTAGGGATATTTTTTAACCAAATAATTACCCATGTTATTGTAAAATGATCTGGTGATTAACTGATTTGAGAATATGCTAACTTTTATTGGAAAACCATAAGAATTACTTAAATATAATACTATAAGGAATAATGGTTGAATTTTCTCTTTCGGTAAAACTGATTTTATTCTAAACATATATTTGTTTTGGTTATTTATAGAAATTATTAGCATATCTCAGAGATTAAGGAAATTAAGAATTAATTTTTTTTGTATGACACAATAATACTGATTGTTGTTATTCAAAAGACAGTGTCATCAAATACTTCTTCTGTTTGAGTTTTAATCATGTTGTGAATATTTTTAAGAATTATGATTATTTCATTAATAAATTATGTTGAAAATGAGGTGTTAATATTGAATTTTGGAGACCGAATTTGTTTTTATCATAAAACATTTTATTTGGGAATTGTATTATTTTTTCTTATAAATTATTATTTTGGTTAATGTATAAAACCCTGATGAATTATATTTTTATGTATGTTTAGACCCATTAAAGTTGATTCATATTATTCAGGCATGGAAAACTCATCTTGAATATTTATTTCCAGGAATAAAGAATGAAGTGAAAATTTATCAAGGCACAACCAATGGATGATAATATAATTATGACATGAAAATTGGTCACACAATTTTTAATTTATCATGTTCATCAATAGATAGAAAATAGACCATCAACTATAAGAATAATATTTTATAAAAAACATTATTCCTTTACTTTTCATTTTATGAAAATAGTGGTCTTCTAACTGATCAAAAGATTTATGTTTTCATGGTGATTAGAATTCTAATAACCATTTTCTCCATCACCCTTCATATGATCATGATATTTTAATTTTCACATCCATGTCCATGTTATCAGTTTCCACTAATGATTTTCACCACAAATCCTATTTTTTGGTGACCTGTTCATTTCGATATCCCTCTTATTAATAGGGTATTTTATTAACCCTGTCATTGATTTGGGATTCCCATAATTGAATTATAAAGTATAGTCCTTTGATTTTCAAAGTTCAATTTCAAACGGTGAGGAAGAAATTTATTGTAGGAGGGGGAAATATAACACAAAAAGATATTATGGTATGTCTATTTTTTAATATTAATTTCTTCAACAACATCTGTCTCACAACACACTATTCCTTAATGATCAAATATAATAAATTTAATATCATAATTTTAAAACGAATAATATAACCTTGTCTCTAGATGCTTTAGGAATGAATTGTGATTAACAAATTAATAAATTTTTAAATTATATATATAAGATTATTTTTTTACACTCATCCAAAATATTTTAAAGGCATAATATAGGAATTAATTCACTTTTACACATTAAAAGGATATTTTTTGAAATGTATTATTACATCCTTTTAATGGAATAATTTTCTTAAAACTAAATTCTGAATCTTTTAAAAAATATATTTAGAAACAAATCACCTTTAAAAGTATAATATAAAAATTATATAAGGGTTTCTTGGAATTATCTAAAAATATTTATTTTCTAGTGAATTAATGTCACGACCCCCTCCAAACAAAGTGTACCACTCCTGGGTCGGAAATATGAGAAGGGAGATAATGAACCCCTGAGTCCTGCCTTTAGTAGGCCTCAGGTTGGTGACTAGAACAGAGGGTATAGTAAACACACAAATGGGGGGAATTACCCTCTAAGAGAACACATGGGGATGAGAGAGAAGATAAGAACCAACCAACTCCAACTCAGAACTGAAATATAAAAGAAAAACCAAGTACACATATGTAATGTCATTAAAGAGTACAACAACTGGACGGGAAAACTACAAGTACCCAATAGAATGTAAAAACAACAGCAACCGCCACCCCGAACAGCTTATGCGACCCTAGGCTAGTAGAAACCAACTTGATCTCCAACCTAGTCAATGTGACCTTAAAATAGTTTATATATACATTGGGTGAGTATAACGTTATATTCAGTAGGATCCTCCCTGAATCCTCTCATGAAAAAGTAAATAAAGCATGCTAAAGCACAATGAACAACAAGTGGAACTAACTCATCACCTAAACAAGTATACTAAGTTCCAAACCTCACCATGGCTACACTCACTAAGTAACGCATACAAGAATATGTCATAAAATAAAGAATATCAAGGGTACTACTACTTCCCCAATGGTTTTCTATTTTTCCCCAACGTCCCACGTCATGAGCATCTCTATCCAAAAAAGGCTTTCCCGCAGACACCTGGGTGAAGTACTACAATATGCACCTTGAGCAACAAAACCACCATGTCCACACACCCAACTAACTAGGTAGTTTCTGGGAGCCACCACACCTCACATAACGTGTATCATACGTTGGGTATTATACCTCAAGCCTTTACAACCCATACACAAGTAAGGATCCTCAAGACATCAAGGCCTATACACGTTACATCTATAGTAGTCCATAGAAAACTATATCCAAAATCTATGTGTGTGAATAAACAAAATCCATTACATCCCTCAACACACATATATGGGGAAAACTAACCAATGTTCCTTATAGCACATGTAACTACCAGGAGAAGAGAGCGGGGCTAAAGGGGGTAGTTAGCAATCCATCTTCTAGTTGGAATGTAGGGGAAAACACCCTGCAGGGCTCAGAATCAACTAAGTGTCAGTTTCCCATAATGACAGGGTGGAGTAGCGTATAGAAACACAAAAATTACAGAATATACTATAACACACAACCACACTATGGCCATAACCTAGTCATAGATACAACTGCATCTAATGTCTCGCAGACTCTAGGCTGTTACTTCTAAGACTAGGTATCCTATAAGCACACTACCATTTAATGATATTTATTAAATTACTTCGTTCCCTTTTTATTAGTTCCAGTTTACGTTAATTAATTCATTAATAATTAATTAACCATGAAAAATTACACATTAAATTTCATTAGAATCACACCTAAAGTCCAATGTTCCTTCAAAAAATAATAACTTCATCATTATGTTCCAGCATCTTCATCCCCCTGGGTAAACATCATTTATTTAATTATTCATTATAGAAATAATTTCCCACATTCCCAGACATTCTAGCAAAACATTCTATGCTACCAAACACAAAGGTGCTCTACAAGGTGAGTAGATGTTCTACCCGTCGAGTCTTTTCCTCTAATAGAAAGAGCATATACCCATCCATCCTTGAGAAGCTAAACACAGAAAGTACGTGGCATACCCCAAATGTATTTGCCTCTTTCGGAAGATGGGTAAGTAAGACTAGCTTCCTTGAGCAGTGGGTAAAAGTAAAAAAGATAAACAACCAAAGAAACAACAAGCATCCAATAATCACATCCATTTCATTCCATCATCCCTGGTGTCCTCCCTAACACCCACATGCATAAACCAATGCATCTCACCACTCTAGGCGTCATCTTCTACCAAAACCAAAAAGGCCTCCATGCCTGAAAATATTACAACAACCATCCATGATCACATCACAACACAAGCACTAGTATAACAACATCTTAAAAAATTGGGCTGTTGGCCCTTAAACAAACAAGAGGGTAACTCAGAACCCTGCAATCAATTAGCTTTTAACAACAACCAGTTTTTTAGTCCATCTTGTATAAACCGATTTATTATTCGTTGGTTCCAAATTCAGGAAACCTAACCAGTAAGTTATCACAAATAAATAAACATGTTTACTGCACTAATTTGATTAACAACATATTACAACAAGAACTAGATTCGTTTTCATGCCTCTTTATCATTATCCAACAATTATCAATTAATCTCAGTTTACGTTCTTTACTGATTTCCATCAAGAACAAACATCTATGCAAAGAAAGCATAGATATCACACTATCTAAAAAACAAGAGGCAATAACATACAATCGATATTAATTTTTGTATCCAGTGAAAATATTTATTATGTCAACTACATTGTCCTCTAGTGGGATTAAACAGGCTAACAATACAATTGCACGTAAAATAAAAAATAAGCAACAAATCCCCTACCTCAAAAAATTCCTCACATTCTTTATCGACACAATGGGTCACGTTCCTACTCTCGTGATAACTGCATCTGCCCGTGGATGCCACAGTACGACCGCACCAACCAAACCCCAAGAAAACCCAATTATAATCATGGAGATTACATGCTATAATATTGAAAGGAGAAACAAGAGAATATGATCCCCAAAGGAATGACGATAAAACATACCTTATATTGAAGATTTACCGATACAGCTCGGTTGCATCAAAACAGAGCAGAACCAATACGAGGAGTAAAGTTTGATTGTGCAACTCTTATGGGAAGGATTTAAGGGTTATATCGTCTCATAGGTGAGAACAAAGAGGAAAAACAAGGGAGGAAGATATCTTGTCCCTTTTGAATATTTAATGTGGTGACAGTTTAAGATACGCTTAATTCCCCTTTAAGTGTGGATCCCATTAACCAACGTAGTTTGATGAAGTAAAAACATCCCGAGCCATAGGAATAATTAATATAAGAGTTAGGGCCTTTGAATCGACCATAGATTCCTTTAAAAAAGGCTTTAAATGCATTTTACATCAATGGAAAACGAAAAAGGGGTGAAACTGTAGGATGATGGAAACACCGATCATGAGCCTCACTACTAGAACACTATTCATGATCCTCACCATTAGAACCACACCGATAGAACACTGTTCACTGACCCACACAGATAGAACACTGTTCACTAAACCTAATCGATAGAACACTGTTCACTGAACCTCACCTATAGAACACTATTCACTGAACATCACCAATAGAACATTGTTCAGTGAACCTCACCGATATAACACTATTCAAAGAACCTCACCGATAGAACTGTTCACTGAACCTCACCGATAGAACACTTCACTGAAAGTCACCAATAGAACTGTTCACTGAACCTCACTAATAGAACTGTTCACTGAAATTCACCGATAGAACTGTTCACTGAACCTCACCGATAGAAATTTTCACTAAACCTCACCTATAGAACTATTTACTAAATGTCACCGATAGAACAGTTCACTCAACCACACCGATAGAACTGTTCACTGAACCTCACTAATAGAAGTGTTCACTGAACCTCACCAATAGAACAGTTCAAAAACCTAACCGATAGAACTCTTTAGAAAACCTCACCGATAATACTGTTCACAAAACCTCATCGATAGAACTTTTCACAACACCTCACCGATATAACTGTTCACAAAACCTCACTGATAGAACTGTTCACTGAACCTCACCAATATAATTGTTCAAAAAACATCACTGATAGAACTGTTCACAAAACCTCACCGATAGAATTGTTCAATGTACCTCACCAATGGAACTCTTCACAAAACCTTGCCGATAGTACTATTCACTGAACCTCAACGATATAACTATTTAGAAAACCTCACAAATAGAACACTATTCACCTACCGTTATAGGTTACCGATAGAACTGTTCATTGATGGAACTGTTCACAGAATTTGAAATTTGGAAAAGTGTTGGGGATAAGTCATCATGACCTTCTGGAACACCTCAAACAAAACATTTTCACAATGTAATGGACTGGAGAGGTCTGAGCCATTACATCAGATACCATTCAAAACATTCTCATCCTCGAGAATTCAAAACCTGCCTAAAGATAAAAAAATAAATGGGGTATGAATAACCACCCATCGAGATACCTCTGCAAAGGGAGAAAGCCACAAAAGCAACAAAAGAAATTCATATTAAAAACATGAAAGGTATAACCACAAAGGGGACATCATTACATGAAAATAGTTAAACATCAAACAACTCTGGGTACTGACCATGTACCTGTGCCTCACGTTCCCAGGTACTCTCCTCCATGCCACCGTGTCTCTAAAAGACACGAACTATGGGGATAGAATGCCCATGCAACAACTTCTCCTTGCAGTCTTGGATCTCCACTAGTCGCTCCTCAAAGGTCGCACCGTAATCAACATTGATCTCTCCCTTATTTATTATGTGAGAGTCATCATGATGATAGTGATAAATCTGTGATACATGAAAAACATCATGTATCTGACTCATATGTGGGGGAAGTGCTACTCGATACGCCACATCATCACCATGATCTAACACCATGAATGGATCAACAAACTAGGTAGAAAGTTTGCTTCCACAGTCAAACCTTCACTACCCATGACTGGGAGTCACCTCTAGAAACACATGATCCCCAACATTAAACTCCAAGGGTCTCCTCATTTGATCAGTATATGATTTCTGACGATCTTTTTCTGTCTTCATCATCTCATGAATCACCTGGACCATCTATTTTATATAACGCACTAGTTCTAGTCCAAGAATTGATGACTCTCCAACCCAAGTCATGCACAACGGAGAATGGAAAAGTCGGTCATACAAGGCTTCAAACGGTGGCATACCAATGGTGGAGTGATAACTATTATTGTAAGCGACCTCCACCAAGGGTAAGTGCATCATTCATGAACCTCCAAAATCAAGAACATAACGGTGTAACATGTCTTCAAGAGTCTCGATCGTTTGCTCTGTATGACCATCTGCATGAGGATGAAAATAAGTGCTAAGGAAAAGTTGAGAACCAAAAGCATGTTTGAGGCCTCTCCACACCCTAGAGGTAAAAAAAGGATCTCGATTAGAAATTATCATCCTTGTATATCCATTAAGTCTCACCACCTCCTCTAGATACTGCTTTGACAAAAATTACACTGAGCATGACTCCTTTATTGTTATAAAGTGGGACGATTTTGTTAAACAGTCCACTACCACCCAAATAGCATCATGTCCTCCCTGAGCTCTAGGTAAACCAATAACAAAATCCACTGATATGTCCCCTCACTTCCACTAAGAAATATCTAATGGATGGACAAGACCACGAGGAATATGTTGTTCGGCCTTCACCTTCTAGAATACTAAACATCGAGACACAAACTCCACAACCTCATGCTTCATCCCAGGACAACAAAACTGGATCCTCAAGGATCAGTACATCTTTTTCACACCTGGATTTACTGATAAAGGTGAACTATGGAACTCTTTGAGAACTGTCTCTCACATCTTCAATGAAAAAAGACTTCCATGATACAACACTCGGTTTTTTTTCATCCATAGTCCAACCATCAGGGGCTTCTCCAAAAACAACTCGGTCTCTTCAGACCACCACCTCAAGATCCCTCAACTGGGACTCTTCCAACTTCTGTACTAGGAATTAATGTATCGTCATCGAAAAAAGAAAACCTCTACCCCCAACTTCTCCCATATCAAGATGTAATGCTGGAATTTCTTCCATTACTCTTCAGGAATCACCTGATTCACACACACCATCACTACGTGACTTTCGAATCAGCGTATTAGCTAGACCATTCTCCTTTCCTGGTGTATATGATATCACAAAGTCATATTCCTTTAATAACTCCATCCAATGATGTTTACGTAAGTTCAGGTCATGCTGTGAGCCAACATACCTCAAACTCTTATGATCGGTGAAAACCACAAAGCTCTCACTAATTACTTAATGTCTTCACAACATCATAGAAAACACCACTACTACCAACCCAAGATCATGAGAGGCATAGTTATGTTCATGGGGATGTAACTTCTGAGAGCCATTAGAAAAAACTGACCTATGCTGCTTGAGGACATGGCCTAACCCCAGATGTGAAGCATCGCAGAAAAATTCAAACTAAACTTCCACAGCTTGAAGACAAAAGACTATAGCACTTACTAAATTCTCCTTTAGATACTCAAAAGCTGCCTAACACAAATCAGTCTATATAAATGCCTGATCCTTCCTGGTCAAAGCAATCAGTGGAGTCGCAACTCGTGGGAAATTGGCTATGAACATCCTGTAGTATCCTGAGACACTAAGGAAAATTCGCACCTCCGAAACTGTCTTGGGGGCTACACAAGACACAACTTCTTCTATCATCTATGGATCCATAGCTACTCCCTGTTGGGACAAAACTAGGCCTAGGAAATGGAATTCTCAAGCCCAAAACTCACACTTCGACAACTACCCAAACAGCTGATGTGGGCGAAGAACTCCCAAAACGGCTTATAGATGCTCTGTATGCTCCTCTTCAGATGTGGAGTACACAAGGATGTCATCGATGAAAACAACCATGAACTTTTCCAGGAACTCACAGACCATAGAATTCATCAATCCCATGAATCCATCAATAGCATTCGTTATGCCAAACAGCATTACAATGAACACATAATTCCCATGTTGACAAAGGAATGTAGTCTTCGGGATATCCTCATCCTTCACATGCATCTGATGATATACTGACTGCAAGTCTATTTTTGAGAACCAACTCACACCCTTCAGTTGATCAAATAAATCATCAATCCGCAGTAGATTATAGAGATTCTTTATTGTCACTTTTTTTAAGTGACAATAATCGACACACAACCGTAAACTGTTTTTGACCTTATTCACGAACAAAACTGGTTGACCCCATGGTGGAAAACTTGGCCGAAGAAAACCGCACTATAGTAGACCATCAAGCCATATACATAGCTCTTGTAACTCAGAAGGGGACATCGTATATGGATAAATAGTTATATAATACTCTCCTGGTTGCATCTCAATCCCGAACTCAATCTCTCGTCGAGGGGATAATGATACAAACTCTTGAGGAAAGACATCTGTGTACTCCTCTACGACCCTAGGAAACGCCAACTACGGAACCTCTGAAGAACACAACATCATCTCAGCCATCATGGATGCTAATGATGAAATGTTCCTATGACACATCCGAGGATCTCACTCACCAAAAAACACCACTTGCTCTCTATCTGCACCAATGAAGACGAACTTCTTTCCGGATGCAATCCACGATAGCCTGCACCGAATACAACCAATCCATGTCAAGGATGACATCATATGGTTGTTATTGTAAAAATTGGAAGTATCCCCAGGATAGGTGCTACAACAACACTAGATGACAGTTTTCTACATACTTCAAACAAGTCAGCTCGACCTCCAATTGGCGTAGTCAACGCGAAGGGCACTGGAAGCCACTCTACATCATGTCCCTAAGAACGGACAAGGTTAAGAGATATGAAGGAGTGTGTTGATCCTGAATCAAACAAGGCATACACCAAGGTAGAAAACAAGAAAATGATACCTTGAACGACATCTGGATTTCCTGGAGCTGGAAATGCTAGAGCATGAAGCTGACCACAACCTCCTCTACGGCCTCTCTGACCCTGATGACAACCACCACAACGGCCGCACTCTTCACTCTGAGGGAGGGGAGAATCATGGGGTTGTCCTCTGCCTACCTCATCTACCCTCTGCAAATCTAAAGATGGTGTAACCAGCTGCTGCTGCCTCGGATGGAACTTCCTGAACAGAGGAACCTGGAGCGTAGTTCCTGGTTCACGATGACCACACTAAATGGGTGGGCACTCCCGCTGCTAAAGACCATGACCACCCCAAAACAGACAAGCGCCTGATCACTTTTCATAGACATGAGAGTTGCTACCTCTAGAGAAACGAGATGTGAAGGGCTGGAACATACCCCCAAATGAAAAAAACCCTTCTGCCCTGAAAACCGGGATCCCTGGACCACTGATCTGCTTCGTGAGGAATCATGTTGATTCCCCTCTCATAATGATTCGGTTCTGGCCAAAGTAATCTTGACAACCTATTCCCTCACCAGCACCTCAAGATATGTTTTCAGCATAAATGGGGTTACCTGGAACTGGATCTCTGAATGCAACCACTACCTCACTACTCCACGTAGCATAATCACATCCAAGGACACACAATGCTCCTTCTGAGCACGAATTGAACTAAAGCTGATCTTGACCACCTCTAACCAATCTTCTCTGACTACATCTGAAATGGATCCCTCATACATCTTCATAATCTAGTGCTGAAACTCTAGAAGTGCCTTCCTCCATGTGTCATCGTCGTCAACCTCTACCCTGGGGCGATCTGCTGGAATAGCCTTCTGAACATTTTCTGCGAAAACCAGACGAGGACGTCGACCTGGAGCCATACCTATAAAATAACAAACCATTAGAGATCCTAAATTTGGAATATGGAAGACTAAACATTAATTAATTTTTTGTTTTATTTTATTCATTTTAGATTAACTTATCCCAGGGTTTACCCATTCACACAGAGGCACAACGAAGAATGATGCATGATCCTTTCCTAGGTATCTACCCTCCAGCTAGTATCACCTTGTTTAGAAGCCATTGTAAACTTAATGGTTTGTACATCAAATCATAGGGGGACCTAAACTCCTATGTCTCATCTAGTCTCTAGTATTTGCCTCATTTTCTAAACATGAATTACGATGTTTCTCTACCATCCCATGTAACCTCACCTATGCCAAACTCCAAACTCCATCCTATCCCTCAAACTCCCTCTGATACCACTATGTCATGACCCCCTCCCCATAAAGAGTACCTCTCTTGGGTCGGTAATGTGAGAAGGTAGATAATGACCCCCCAAGTCTGGCCTCCAGTAGGTCCCAGTTTGGTGACTAGCTCTGAGGGTATAGTAAACACACAAATGGGAGACATTACCCTCTAAGAGAACACATTCAGAAGAGAGAGATAAGATAGACACCTACCACCTCCAACTCAGAACTGAAATATAAAATAAAACCCAAATGTACATATGTACGGTCATGCAAGAGTACTACAACAAGAAGGAAAAAACTACAAGTACCCAAAAGAAAGTAAAAACAACAGCAACCACCAACCCGAACAGATACTGCAACCCCAAGCTAGTAGAAACCAACTAGATCTCTGACTTGATCCAAGTGACCTAAAAAACAGTTTATATATACATAGGGTGAGTTTAACAGTATAATCAGTATGATCTTCCCTGAAGCCTCTCGTGCAAAAGTGAAGAAATTATTCTAAAGCCCAGTGAACAACAAGTTGAACTAACTCATCACCTTAACATGTATACTAAGTCTCCAACCTCACCATGGGTACACTCACCAAGTAGCACATACAAGAATATATCACATAATAAAGAATATAAAGGTTACCCCACTACTACTTCCCCACTAGTTTGTCGCTTTTCCCCAATGTCGCACGTCCTGTGAATATCTCTCCAAAAGGCTTGACCGCAGACACCTGGGCGAAGCACTACAATATGCACCTCTTGAAACAAAACCACCACATCCACACACCCAAGTACCCTATTAGTTTCTGGGAGCCACCACAGCTCTTATAACGTGTATCATACGTCAGTTATTATACCTCAAGCTATTATAGCCCATAAAATGAGTAAGGATCCTCAAGAAATCAAATCCTATACACGTTACACCAATAGTAGTCCATAGAAAACTATATCCACAATAAATGTGTGTGAATAACCACAAGCCATTATAGCCCTCATCACACATATATGGGGAAAACTAACTAATGTTGCTACCAACACATGTAATTACCAAGATAAAAGAGTGAGGCCAAAGCGGGTAGTCATCCATCCTTCCCCCCACCGAAATGTTTGGGAAAACACACCCCCCCAGGGATCAGAATCCTCAGGGTGTCAGTTGGACTTACTGACTAGGTGGAGTAGCATATAGAAACAAAAAAAGTACAGAATATACTATAACTCACAACCACACTATGTGAATAACCTTGTCTTAGACCAAACTGCAGCTAACGTCTCTAAGACTCTGGGCTGCTACTTCTAAGACTATGTATCCTGTAAGCACGCATCCTTTTAAAGAGCTTTATTAGAATACTTCATTCCATTTTTATTAGTTCCACTTTACGCTAACTAATTCCTTAAACATTAATTAACCATGAACAATTTCACATTAAATTTCATTAGCATGACAACCAAAGTCAACTGTTCCTTCAAAAAAATTACAACCTCGTCATTATGTTCCAGTATCTCCATCCCTAGTGGTTAACACCATTTATTCAATTATAAATTACAAAAATACTTTCCAACATTCCTAGGCATTCAAGAAAAACATTATATGATAATAAACACACGGGGGATCAACACATTAAGTATATGATCTACCCATCCTGTCTTTTCTGCTTATAGCAAGGGAATATACTCATCCTTCCTTGAGAATCTAAAAACGGAAAGCATGTGGGATACCCCACATTTCATTGCCTCTTTCGGAAGAGGGTTATGTAAGACCAGCTGCCTTGAGTAGTGAGGAAAATTAAAGCAGATAAACAACCAAAGAAATAGAAAGTATCCAACAATCACATCCATTCCATTCCATCATCCATGGTGCCCCCCCTGACACCCACATGCATAAACCGATGCATCTCGCCACTCTAGGCGTCATCTACTGCCACAACCAAATAGGCCTCCATGCCTCCACATATTACCATAAGCATCCAGGGTCACATAAAAACACAAGAAGTAGTAAAAAAACATCTTCAAAAATTAGGCTCTTGGCCCTTAAACAAACAAGAGGGTAACTCTGAACCCTACAAGAAATTGTCTTTTAACAACCACCAGTTCTGTAATCAATCTTGGATTAACAGTTTTATTATTCATTGGTTCCAAATTCAATAAACCTAACCAATAAGTTATCACAAATAAATAAACATGCTTACTGCACTAATTTGATTAACATCAAATTACAATAAGAACCAGATTCATTCTCATGACTCTTTATCTTTAGACAACAATTATTAATTAATCATGTTTTATGTTCTCTTCCGATTTCCATCAAGAAAAATCATCTAAGCAAAGAAATCATAGATATCACACTATCTAGAAAAACAACAGGCAATAACAAATGATCGATATCAATTTATTTATCAGGTAAAATAATTATTATTTCAATTCCATTCTCATCTAGTGGGATCAAACATGCTAACATTACAGTTTCACGTAAAATAAAAGAGAAGCAACAAATCCCATACCTCAAACAATTCCTCACGTTCTTTATTGACACAATAAGTCACGATCCTTCTCTCGCGACAACTGCATCTGCCTTAGGATTCCACGGTACGACCGCACCAACCAAACCCCAAGAAAACCCCTATTATAAGCATGGATATTACATGCAATAATATGGAAAGAAGAAACAAGAGAAGATGATTTGAAAAAGAACAACGATAAAACATACCTTATATCAAAGATTATTCGATACAGCTCGGTTGCATCAAAACAAAGTGGAACCAATCCGAGGAGTGATGATTGTATGGGAAACTTCTATGGGATGGATTGAAAGGTTCTAGAACCCCATAAATGAGATCAAAGAGGAATAACAAGGGAGGAAGTCATATTATCTATTTTGAAGATTTAATGGGGTGATAGTTTAAGATACACTTAATTCCCCATTAAAAGTGGATCGCATTAACCCACGCGGTTTGACCAAGTAAAATCATCCCAAGCAATTAGAATAATTAATATAGGAGTTATGGTAATTGAATTTCCCTTAGAGTCCTTAAAACGAAACTTTAAATTCATTTTACGTCAAAGGAAAACGCTAAAGGGGTGAAACTGTAGGAAGCTGGAAACATTGTTCATGAACCTCACTATTAGAACACAATTCAAGAACCTCACCGTTAGAACCTCACCGATAGAACACAGTTCGTGAACCTCATCGATATAACACTGTTCATGATTCTCACCGTTAGATCACTGTTAACGAACCTCACTGATAGAGCATTGTTCACTAAACCTCACCGATAGAACACTGTTCACTAAACCTCACTGAAAGAACACCGTTCACTAAACCTCACCGATAGAACACTATTACTGAACCTCACTGATAGAACACTATTAAATGAACCTCACCGATAGAGCACTGTTCAATGAACCTCACTGATAGAACACTTTTCACTGAACCTCACCAATAGAACTGCTCACTGAACCTCACCATTAGAACTGTTCACAGAACCTCACTGGTAGAACTGTTCATTAAACCTCGCCGATAGAACTATTCACTAAACCTCACCGATAGAACTGTTCACAGAACCTCACCGATAGAACTGTTCACAGAACCTCACAGATATAACTGTTCACTGAACCTCACCGATATAACTCTTCACTGAACCTCACTGATATAACTTTTCACCGAACCTCACTGATAGAACTGTTCACTGAACCTCACTGATAGATCTGTTCACCAAACCTCTCTAATAAAACTGTTCACAAAACCTCACCGATAAAACTGTTCACAAAACCTCACTGGTAGTTTTTTCACAAAACCTCACCTATAGAACTGTTCACCAAACCTCACTGATAGAACTGTTCACAAAACCTCACTAATAGCACTGTTCACTAAACCTCACCGATAGAACTGTTCAAAAAACATCACCGATAGAACTGGTCACAAAACCTCACCGATAGAACTGTTCACTGAACCTCATGGATAGAACTGTTTACAAAACCTCACTGATAGAACATTGTTCACCTACCGTTATAGGTTGCCGATATAACTATTCAATGATGGAACTGTTCACAGAATTTGAAATTTGGAAAAGTGATGGTGATAAGTCACCCTGATCTTCCAGAACACCTCAAACACCACATTTTCAAAATGTAATGGACTGGAAAGGTCTGGGCCATTCCAATAAATTAAAAATCTTAAATTTATATAGAAATTTCACTTCCATTATAATAATTTTATATTTGTGTTTATAATATTATTTAATATTTTTTTAATGTATAAATAAAATTTATGCATCTTATAAATCGATATCTGTTAGAATTATATCATTTCATATGTAATTAAATATTTTAGAAATTATAAATTAAATTTTTTAATTTTTATAAATCATCAATGTTTTTTTCAATTTAATTATTAATATATTGGTTTTTTATGAAAAATTAGTTTTTTAAATTGTATTATTAAATTAATAGAATTTTTTTTATGATTATATGATAATTGTTTGAGACCATTTTTTATATTATAAATATTTTTAAAAGATGTTATAATGTTAAAATTTGTATTTATTTAAATAAATGAGGATTTCTATTAAAAATTGATTTTTTGATATTTTGAAAATTATTTTCATAAAATGGTGTCCATTTTTAAATTATACATGCGGTAAAATATTAATGTTGAATTTTTCAGATTTTTTTGAAATACATGAATGTTTTGTGAATAGTAAAATACGAAATTTTGCGGTATAAGTACTTTTTATGCTAAATACACTATTAAATGAGTAATTTCTGATTATTTCAGAGTAATCAATAACATACCCTCACTATTAAATTTATTTAGTGGTACTTTAAAAACTATTCTTTTTCTGGACCAAAAATAGTTAACTATTGATTAAAATAAAAAAACACCTCTCTCTTCCACTATAAATACCACCACAGACCACCTCCTCTACTCACATATTCCATGCTTATATCCTTATTGAATTTCATTCCAATACTCTTACCAACACCATACCACATGTTTTTTATCCTTTATTCTCAACAAATATCAAATCCAATCTTATTAATGATTTTCTCAAGGAGGATAATTCAAGAGGTAAAAATTAACATTATTTTCTATTACATTCTTCACAATTTGATTACTTTTCATATCATTTACAAACTTCCCCTATAAAAAGGGAAATTATTGATCTATAATATTTTATATACCTTAATTAAATTAATCCAATCGAAAATACCCCCATCAATTCTCATCACCTTTTACTTTTATAATGAAGATGAGAACTTCATCCACAGGGTGCTGATTTACCGCCTTCAGGGAGGATGGGTTTTAATTTTTCAATTCAGCCTTCAAGCATTGTAATAAAACAAAAATTATGGTAAATTTTTTTTCTTAATATATATTATATGTTATTTATTATTCTGGAACTAGTATATATGCATGATATTATTTAATAAAAAAACTAGTTTATTGCGATAAAAAAACCACCAAATTAATATAAAAAATTACCATTATAGTTCTACCTAATGAATCTTCCACAAATCTAAAAAATAATGTATCATAAAATTTAAACATATTTATCTTTATTAAATTCATATGATTTAAATTTATGATAATTATTTCAATATTTAATGATATTTCAAATACATGTAAAAGTAAACCAGCCATGAAAACCAAGGAAAATAACACTCCCAAATAAAAAAATTGATTTTCCTAACACATAAAAAAATCCATAAAAGAAAATAATAAAATTATAATACATCAATTATAGGAGTAATTTGTTAATAATTAATTTTTTAATAAATGTAATTTCATTATCTATGATATTAAGAACAAGTGAAAACACTTTCAAACAAAAGGTATTAGTTTTATAATCACACATTTGTTTCTGTGTGATATGTCTTATTCAATATTATTTTTTATGTGAAGTGTATATATTATACCCATTTATGTATAATATCTTGAAACTATTTATTTTCATGGTATGTAATTATCCATTTTATAAGTATTAATTTTATAAGGCATATGGTCTTCCAAATTACCAAGTGGTAAGTGTTTCTTCTCAATATTCCATTTTTATTAGAGTTTTGATTACTCTCTCTTTATACTAATATAATTCATTGTTATTTTTATATAATTATTTTATTTTCTACATGTACATACTCAAATCATTTGAAATGATCATTTCATCTTTATTTTAGGAAGAAATTCATGTTTTACAGGGTCCCCTTATCAATTATTCCAGATACAACGAAAAATTAAATGGAACTTCTATATTTCTTAACCATTTTTTCATGTACCATCCATAATCTATTTTAAGAAAAAATCATTTTTCTAAAATCAATAATTGTTTCTTGAAATGTTATATTTTTCATTTATTTATAGAAACAATTATGACTAATATAAAAGATTCTTAAAAACACTTCTTTGCAATGTCAAAAAGGATTGTTTCACCCAATAAGCCCACAATGATTTTATTAGACAATTATCATATATTTCAACACCTCTATTAAATATTATTATTTATTGGGATTTATATATTCTTATTATTATCATGTAAAATATTTAATAATATTTTTTATAATTTGTTTGACTATAGATTTTCTATCTATATACCAGTCATCATACTACTTAGATTTGTTAGTGATTTTCATTATATATATCAGAATATTATTTATATTTCATATTTATATATTGTTTATGTTCAACAATTTTCATATGAGTGATGAAATGGAATTAGTGAGTGATGTGTATGGCCCTATATATTCCCTTGATAAATCTATAGGTATCATGTGATAAAATATAAATGAATTTGATTGAGGCCTTAACCCTTTATTTTTATATGTCTTACCAAAGGCATCAACAATATGGTTATGATGCCCGTAATTATGCATTTACATCATTATGATATTACCAACTGATTGTAAATGTTATTATTCAACTATAATAATATCTATGGTTATATTTCATTCTTATGTGAATATTTATATGGATTTATTTATTCTTATTTTATTCCTATCATATTATGCTCAATATTAGGTTCTAATTACAAGTTTATTAGTCATTCACTATGACCTATGGTTCATATTATCTTATTATTTATTAGATACCCTTACTATGAATCTGACCTCAATCATTTATTATGTTTTATTTTTTACTATGATTTTACGATATGTATTATAATTCTCTTCAATGTGTAATCTATGAGTTTCTAAATGTTTCCAATTGAGTTTCTATATTTAATTTCACTTAATGTGGTAATATTAAATTTATTTTTCAGTCTGGTTTTCCAAAGAAACTAAGATATTCAATTATTCGGGATGTGGCCTCCTAAATTATTATTCAAATGTAATAATTTAAGGCAACAACATCAAAAAACATGGGGATGGGGCATTACATGTTATATATGTACTAATCTTTGCAGATAATAGTATATTTTAACTGAAAATGTTATGAACATGAAAAAAGGAACAAGATGTAAGATGTTTTGAGTTGAAACAATCATGAAATGGTGTCTATGATATGTATCATAATAATATAATATTTATGAATTTAATAAGCATTTAGATGGAAATATTAATGGATGGGGACAAATATTTTTTCGAACATATAAATGACCCACTATATATCTAGGTGATGACTAAAGAGGCACATAAAGAATATAGAGTGTTTCAAAAAATGAGGGAAGTATTATTGAGTTCATCCTTGATTGTGATAGAATAATAAGGTTGGATAACCATATATGTGTCCCGCCCATACAAGATTTGAAGGTGGAACTATCCGATAAGTCTCATAATTCATCGTTCTTTATTCATCCCGAAAATACAAATATTTATAGAGATATAATAGACTATTAATGGTGGGATGGAAAGAAATGAAATATTAGAGATTATGTTTCTTGACGATTATTTTGTCATCATGTTATGGCTGTGATAAAAATGTTTAATGTGATGTTACAACCATGAATATTACCTGAGTGGAAGTATGAAAACAACACTATAGATTTTACCATCATGCTCCCCAAAACATAGAAATATCCTTCTTCTATATGGGTTGTAGTGAATAGTATTATGAAGTAGGAAAACATTATTTAGGTAATATAATATTTATATCATCATAAATTTTTTTACAATATATAGTAATGATGTAGTATGAATTTAGGGAGTATAAAATTGCATTTAGTTGGATTAGGATCAGAGAATTTCCTCAATGTTTTTGATAGGTCTTAGTGGGAGATGGAGACAAAGTTAATTTTTAGCAGTACATAGCATACTAAAAAAATAAGATTAGAATATTTAAACTATTAAAACCTAATAATCCATGTTTATATCTTAATAAATTGATTTCAAATATCTCTTGTATATAAAACATCATTTTCCAAAAATTTCATAAAACAATAGCATTCACTCCAGCATTCATATGGATCTTTATGAAGAAATATATTGTAATAAGTAGATAAATCCAATATAATTGAATGATATTAGAAAAATAACTCTATAGAGACATGTTCTTACTTTGAAAATTGTTGAGAAGGATGGATTATTTTTATAACACATAAGAGAAGATTTAAATATAGAGAAAAGATATACTTGAAACAATAAAAATTATATAGAGTTTAATGTTGGTGTAATTTTATTTATAAAAATAACTCCCTTGAAAAGAGTAATGAGATTCATAATGTATAGAAATTTATGACATAAAGATATAGGTACTTTTGAAATTATTCATCATATCATGATGGTATGTTATTGATGTGTTCTACGGCTAAATCTCTCCCATATTCATGAATTTTTTTATGACTCCAAAGGTATTATATAAAAGATCATTATCATGTATTAAAATTATAGGTTGTATCACTAGTGTAAAAAAAATTATGAATAACTACAGGTAGATATTATAGATCATAATGATTGTCCTCTATGAATCATGACCTCTAACACGGTTAATGTATTATAGTTAAACCAACAATTTGAGATAGTTACACTCGAACCAGAGGATGTGATGAGGTAATGGTATCCTCATTTGTTTGTTTCTGAGTGGAAAATTTCCAGGGATATATTCATCAATATGTGAGTATAATGTAACACGGAAATATTTTTATGAAAAAGTATCTTTAAATGATTGGAATTCTTTGATAGCTTTTGTTTCACTCAACATTTAGTCAAAATGAACAGTGTGATAATCTTAATATATTATTTTTCTAGTATCCCCAAACCATTATATTGGAGTGTATGAATAGTCATAAATAAAGTTTAAAAATTATTTTCTCACTATATTTATAAAATTAATTCCTTTATTGCAATATGATAACAATCAAATGAATTTTTTTTTGTGAAAATAAATGTTACATTATTATGAAAAGCTATATTTTTGTGAAATTTATTTATATATCAATAAATTATATTATTTATCAGTAGATAATTATTTTAATAAAAAAATATATTATATTATTGAATAAACGTTTTAATGTTGAGATAAATATTTTTATCTATTAGATAATAATTAATCTAGTTTTATTTCAAAAAAAATTCTGTAAAAGTATTTCATTTAAATATTTCTAAAATTTGGTAAAATTTATTTATTTCATCAATAATTATTTAAATGGATATAATGTATTAAAAATATATAATCATGAGGTGATTATTTTATACTAATTCTTCATAAATTTTTAGTCGATATGAATAGTAACCGTAAAATTTTTTATTTACTATGGTAAGGGTAAATCATATAATTTTGGATTAATATAAAAAATAAGAACTATTAAATACCCATAATAAATTTTCAAATTTATTTACTGAGTTATTTTTAACAATAATAATCCAATTTTGGATTATATGACATATTTTAGGATTTTGGATAACATTATGACCTTTATGGTATTATATTTTATAGAAATGTCAAATATATCTAATTATAATAATTACTATAAATAATACCTTTTCTATGAGGTTAACAAGAGTAAATGCTTGACTATGAGTATTCCTTTTAAATATACTATATTTTTCTTCAATATGATAATTTTTCTAAATTTTAGTGAATATGTAATTAAAATATTTTGTTACACAATGTTAATGTAATAAATATCTAGATAGTGTAAAAAAAATTTAATGATAAAAAAAATAAAAGTATAATAATTTCAGATAATACAAGTGATACATGAATTTTATATATTCTCATGACATGTTTTGGATGTGTTAAAATATTTTTATGAGTTATAATTTTTTTCTTGATGTTACTAAAGTCAATGTAATGAATAAAGTAGAAATTATCATTCTGGATATTTCATCAAAATGATATTTTATTAAATTATTTACAATGAATAATATATGTTTAAATTGTACACAATTATTATGTCATGTACAGTAATGTCATAAATTTTCCATTTATGGTCAAATTTTCACATTATAAGTAAAACAAAAAAACTTCTTTTATTGAGAAGTTTGATATAATAGATTATTATGTTTGTTTTTCTAGGAGATGAAAAATGATATTCTTTATAATTAACTCAAAAAATTTCTGACAAATATTGGTTAATAGAACTAAATACTATCCCAAATTATATTTTATTAACCTTCCATATGGATGCTATTTTATTGTTATTGAATATATAATAATTAAAATATTTGAGAAATTATTAAAATCGCCGAAATATATTATAAAAGGAAACAACCACTATCAAATCCTTATACTAATTGGAGCCTTCTATATTTACCATTATGTACTAGTTTCACTTCTAAAAATCCGTAGACATATTATAGATATAATAGTATTCCAAAAATAGCAATCCTAGATCCATTTATAGAATATGTAATAGTGTAGTTTCAATGAAGAGGGGGATTGAATGTGAACCATGAATGGAGAGACATGATATAAGGGGTTATTTCAAAAACTGTTCATTATTCCAGAATTTTTAGGTTTATGTACACAATAGAGAATATTTCACATTCTTTTAAATGTTTTTCAAAAAAAATTAAAATATTTTTTAAATATTTTCTTATAATATGATAAAGTTAATTTTTTAAAGGCTTGTATTTTTAAAAATCCATTTCAAATAAATATATATTTAGTATCCCAAATGAGTAACTTTGGTACTTCTTCATCCAATACATGAAAATAATTCTATAACTTATATAGAATGAGTGTATTCATATAAATGTGTTATAAACTAATTCATAGAATCATTCCTTATATGGTTATAATGTTATTTTGAAAAAAAATTAATTTTATGATTTTATGAACACGTTATTTAAATAGAATGGTTATTTCATCAATAATTATTCAAGGTGGTATTTGAAAATAATCTTCTGTATATGATATCATTATTTGTTGTTATCTAATATTTAATTGGTAAATGACATAAGGAAACTAAGATTAGTCTTTTCTATAGAGATTATGTTCACTATAACATCCTGGACAGCACCCATGGGTTTGGTAAGAGGTGCAGGGTGTTCATAGGCCTCAGTTAATATATCTTAGACACTATAGAATGTAAAAAAATTCCAAGAGAATCAAAACCTATTGGGGAAAATATTTCTCTTCGAAAAAAAAGAATCCAAACCAAGATAACCATAACCAACTGAAATTAGTACGATGCATGAGAATAATGAAATAACAAAAAATGTTTGTCCAGCCAAAAACCAACAAATCTAAAACCCCGAATCATATCGGATTAGAATGTTGAAGCCAAAACCAATATATAAATGAAAACTGCCTAATCCTATTGAAACTCCCAAAAACCATAAATATCCAAATCAATAATACATAAACAAGGTATCATGATTAATCTCTCAAGGACTAGGATTCATGTACTTCACTTCTGTCTCGATATAACAAACCTAAAAATGATACAATTTTTCTATGCAGGGACTGAGTATTTAACAAAATATAATTTCCCAAATGATGTCCCAACTAACACTAGTATGACAGAACATATTATTAATTTTTCTTAAAAGACTTTATAATCAATTTTAATATGCTTATATCAAACCATTAAATTATTTACAAATCAAAATTGTTGTCCATGGAAAGTGACCAATCAAATCATCTAAAAAAATTAAAAATCCATTAGGCACAACATATTTCATTATACAAATTCAAACAAGCATTTCTATGGGAAAAAACTCATATTCATGATACGTATCTCATAAATCTATCATGTCATCGAAGGGTAACCATATTCAAATATCACCAATGGATCACAACCCTTGAATAGGGTCATCTCAATGGAAATTAACACATGACAATCATTTATGAAAAATTCAATGTCAAACCAATTATTCCATTTCATTTCAATAAAAATTATATTTTTTAAAAAAAATATATAAAACAGATTACATAAATCAATCTGAAATCATCATTTTATAATCACCAATATAAAATTAATATCTCAAGGTTTTCCATAAACCTAATCCCATTTTCCATAAAACAAAACCATTAATAATGATATTTTCCAACATGAATGTAATTTTAATTTCTCAATTAAATGAATTTAACTAATTTTAAATCATGAATTTATGTCATAAAATAGGATTCATCTGAGAATCCACCTACCTTTCATATAATGGTGATAAAAAATAATGATAGAAAACTATAAAAACAATACCTAAATCTTGTTCTCTATCATCCAAAATATACATTAAAATTCTATTTTTCATCACAAAACATCAATATATTACCAATGTATTAGGTCAATGAATCTTGGAGAGGAATATGTATAAATATACGGAAACCCACGATGAATGATAACTGACCAACAAAACTATCCTCAAATGCATAAGAATTTTCAATGGAATCGCTTCCATACCAAGAATAATGGTCTTTATAGCCTTTTTATTGAAATTAAATTCGGTTATGTACTAACTATTGTTGAAAATAGATTAATGTGTTGATTAGGAATATATCAACAAAACATCAATCTTTATTTTAATGTTTCATGCTTTTGGTGTATTATTTTCTATCAGATATCATACCATGGGAAATTATTCATTTCAGTTTATTAGTTGAAATGTGAATCTAATTTATAGTATATACCTATCATTAATACGAGTAATGATGGAAAAATAAATTACATTTAATGGGTGGTGATTAGGATGATATTCATCAATAATTACATTTCACGAACAAAGTGATATATAATTCAGAGGCCGATTTTAGATTTCAAAAATAATGATGATGAATCTATTTTTACCTATAAAGGAAATTTTACAACACAATCATTGTAAAAATATATTTCTATCATCATAAAATTATTCAAGACAATTTTATTTGTAATTCTGTTAAATCTTTGACTTCAATTATCATTTTATATATGGGACCTCAAAAAATATAGAAAAATGATTTGATGTGCAGTCACATTTGATATTCGAGCTAAAATATAAATTGTTTTGGTGATAAGTTATGGAAGGAGTATTTTTTTACAATCTCAAGCAGTATTTCACATGTAGTGGAGAAAATGTTTCAACATAACAATTGCCTAAAATTGTGGAAGGATAAAAATATGAATTCATAGAAAGGAAAAAAGAAGATGTTTCAAATGTTATAATCCATGAAATTGATGGAAAAAATGTATTGGTGATGTGATGATGCTAATTAATTACATGAGTGGAGAGATATATAAATCTAATATACAACTTAGACATTAGTTCTGTTGATGAATGGTTTTTCCGAATTATGTTTTCATGATCTCCGACATTCATAATGATTCGTCATTATTGAAAATTTCTTGAAATTACATTTTAATATTTAATGATGTTCTTCCTCATTTGTATGTGATTTATTCGTGTTGTCGTGGGTGTTCAAGACATGAAAGGATAAGGATGAAGGTAAAATGGTGTGTATTGAATAATTTTCCCTTGATTATTACTAACCTATTTTATGTCTAGAAAGTCCATGTGCCCTGACATCTACTCAGATAGATGCCCGATCATGGGAACCATATTGATTCCCAAACTATATTGGTGCTTCTAGAAGACTATGTGTCTTAGTCCCTATTGGACAGACGAAGCCTCATTCTTGTCCCAAATTTTGGCTAACCCTGCCACAATAATATGCAACCCTTAAATTTTTGAATATCATATTTTATCCTATCGAGCGTAAATATTTCATCCCCACGTTTTCTTCCCATTTGATACCCTATAATTTTTGTGACAACTAGAATATCCCTCCACTTTCTTAGATAATTCTCATTCTATTAAATTGTACATCGGGTCTAATTTATTTTGAATTGAATCTACAGTTATGTATTCGACTCATTTTAAATAAATTTTCTTATTTTGGCTTTGTGAGTGGTTTCCTCTCTTTCAAAATCCCAAAAAACCCCATTTTTTTAATATATTATATTATAGGTCATCAAAAGGTGTTTGATTCCAAATTAACGATGGAATCTAAGAGGGTGGTTTAAAAACAACATTACATACGTGGTCTTACAAAATTTTAACATAGTTTTCGTTTTTTATAAGAGTATTCAGTTGGTATAATTTTATTCCATACTTTATTTGTTATTGGATAAGGAATTTTATTTGGGACATATTTTGAGGCCTGAGACCCTTCACTGACCCCATTGGTTCCTTGATGATGTGCAACCAAACCTAGCGCTACCCATGGGTTACGTTGAAAACATGATAATTGTAAAATAAATTCATAATCACTATGATGTGGGATATTTGATAGAAGAATGGTTGGAAATTTTTAATGATTTATGTGGTATGGGATAAAGGGTAAATTGAATTGATTATAATTCAGTGCATGTGAAATGACTAAGGGGATTATTATATGGTTTAAATAATGCGATTTATATTTTGATATGGTTATGGTTTTAAATGATAAACATCAGTTTATGAAATATGGATATGATTTAATAGGAGGAGTTTGCCTCAAGGTAATTTATAATGTGGTTCTATTTAAAAATATAAAATTATAATTTTAAATTAGGAATTATTTAACATTTTGGAAAATTCCATAATAGTATTAGAAATGGTTGTAAATGGATACGAAATTAATGGGGGTGATTTTCATTTCAAATATGTATACCAATATTTTAATTTGGTGGCTTCATAATGATTTTAGATGAGATTTATTTTTTTCATGAATTGTGAAAATGAGTATTATTTTTATTTTAGTCCAGTTTAATAAAGAATAATAAATGAATTTGGTTTAATGGTGTACCTATTTGATGAATTATTGTTTAAAAATGTTCTCTATGTTGATATTGGTTAATTATACTAAATGATAATTATTCCAATTGGTAAATGAATATTTTCACATGTTTTAGTGGTATGTGGGGTATTTAATTGAGGTTCTAATCCCATGAGTTGATTTATACTAAGGCTTTAAACTCCAACACAATAATTCATGGGTTAAGGATTCATGCTAATGATAAATTCTGGTAATTTTTCTTTTTGATGAGACTAAATTAATAGAGGATCTAGGGAATGTGTTGTGTAATGTTTGGTTGGGATGTTGAAATCAGGATCTATGCTTACCAATGCCTGGACATGGTGTAGTTTTGGATAAAAGACGAAGGCTCTTTTCTTCCTAGACACATGAACATGGATTCATTAATGGACTCAGGTTATGGGTTAGGTTTGACTATTATGATTAGTTAATTCCCTTATGATTAAAAATACATTAACCATTATTCCTCATATTAGGTATCTTGAGTGACAAAATTGGGTTAAGTTAGATTTTTACCCATTCATAACATAATGAATAAAATGGATAACTTTTAGTTTCCTAAACATGAGAGACATTTATATTTATGTGATTTATATGATTATTTGGGATCTTAGGTAATCAAAATACAACAATTTATGGAATGTATATTTCTTTGACACTTTTGGTGGAAGGATACTGAGTTGTACTCACACCCATCTCGATTCAATATTACACATTGGTACTCGAGAAGATGAAACATTTTTTGATATAGGTTCTTGACAAGGACCTAGTAATAGGTTGAGAATGAGATGAAATGTTGGATCATGGAGATCAAGACTGGGATGAGAATCATGTTTTTGATCATGTTGTTTTTGTATTTTGTTTGTGTATTTTGGTTATATGACTGCCTGTCATATATTTTATACATATCTTTTTTGTATCAGGTCATTATTATTTTTTGTCATTTTTCTCATGATGTACATTTATTTGTTACTTATAGTAATTATATATTTTTTTTATTTATATAATGGTATTACTATAATATGTGATTATAGTCTCACAAACGATTCTCCATAAAACTGTGTTGCTAGTTGAAAACCTCTGGCATATGGGGATGCGCACCTGAGGCCATTTGATCACACAGATCGGGGCACCATTTATAATGGCCACTAGCTCGGGGATGCTATAATGTGGTATCATAGATGGTTAATTTTTATCATTCTATTTTTTGTGGTATACATGATGTTTGGATGTTGTTGGGGATCCATAATGTTCTCATACCTAGGGGCTGATATCCCCATGTATAAGGGAAAACCCTTGTTTCAAGCGGATAGAATTGATGTCATTTTTTTTATTTTATCATTGCAATAAATTTCATCCTCTACTAGACCACATTGTTTTATGGTTATTTATTTTCATGTTTTTATATCTTTTAACAGCATACAAATAGAGAGTGTGGGTCAATATATCATGTTACACAAATAGGATTTGTAGGTAATACATTTGGTTAATGTGATTCATAGTATTTTTTTCATAAATAATAGTGGTTTACTTACATAATGTGGAATAAGATTGTTGATAACTATTTTAAATAAAAAATTAATTTAATTTTTTAAAAATATCAACATGAATAAATAATTGTTTTTTATATTTCTGGGTTAATAAAAACATTTTTGGATGTTGTAAAAATTTTGGTTTTCATATGGAATTTTGTGAAATTTAAATTATTGTATTTTCCAAATGTTCTATTTGATTATGAAAAATGTGGACTGATATACCCTTTTTTGAAACTTCTGCTGGTATATATAGTGATTACATTGAACCCAATGTATGGGTGTTTCGGTAGTGAGGGTGTCCTTGTTTTTCACCCTGGCTGTGGGTTGTGAGGATTTTTGGGTCTTGATTTTTTAAAAGATATTTTCATATTGTAACAGCAATAAATTTGTGGCATTTTGGCCCCGAGTTGTTATCCATTAATCTTAGTCATATATACATTATTGTCCATGAGAGTGTAATTTTTGTTTTCATCCTAGAATGGGTGTTTTCCTCATAATTCTTCATAAGGGTTTATGTATCCTTGGTGTGAAATATGTAGTAAATGGTTTCATGGGTGAAATAAAACATATTGTGTTTTGGAATATGTGTAGGAGTGGAAAATGTGATCTATGAGTTGTTTTTGGTTTGACGTGTATGGGTTAGAGAGGGAGATAGGGATATATAGTGAAAATTCCAGGACATGGATCTCGTTTATCTATATCATATCTTCTGACATACATGGGGGGTGGATGGTTTGTGAGTGCCTTTTGGTGTTTGAGGCACTGATTAATATTTTCAATAAGGGAAATGACACACCTAGATTGATTATTGGGGCGGGTTTAGAATAGAATGAATATTGAAAAAATTTAATGGTTTTAGAGATACAACATAAGTTATTATTTTGATTTTCCAGTATCTAAAAAACTAGATTGGACTCATGTGCGGTTATCTTAGAGATGCATGTGCCTTGGAATGAATAGAACATTGTGTTTCTTAAGAGGGGGAATAGATATATTTATGGTTCCATTCAGTTTTTGGTAAAATTTCACAGTAATACCTTGTTTTCCTTCTCACAAAGGAAAATATGTCCTTATAGTTTGTAGTTATGTTCTTTTCAAGGATAGATGATTAGGTGTATGACCCATCCATTTGGACCATGATAAATGAATTAATTGTTGTTTTTTTTATAAACAAGGCAAGGCTGACCAATTAATGGATGAATTATTATTTGTGTAAATGTCACTAGGTGTGAGGGATGAAAAGGTAGTTTGGATTGGATGTAAAAATGGTTTGGTCGATAAAGGTTATGTTGGGGAAGTCTTCAGTTCGATGGGGCTGACAAATCTCATTTTATCTTAAGTTGATTAAGTTGGAATTTGGGCCTAGTTCAGTAGAGGAGCGACTCATGTGATCTAAAGATAGTATTAATGAGTAATAGTTGGAATTTGAGATACATAAATGGATATGATTAGATAATTATGCGGGTATGTTCTAGGAAAAAACATTTATATATGGGAAGTGTTAAAAAGAGGGTCAAGATAAGAACGTGTCATTTTAGGTGAAACTAATGTGTGAAGAACTGGTTATGAGGGGGACTGACATGTTTTGGATTTCCAGGATGGATCAATTTTTTTTGTAGACACTAGGTTCATGTTGGAGAATCATTATAGGTGTGTTGGAATTAGTTCCACAAAAAACAATTCATCGTTATTTCATAGAAATAAGCCAGGAAATCCTAGGAGATTGAATGGAAATCCCACATGGGTGGTGGTGCTTGAGTGTTGAGGAGAGGTTAGAGGGTAGTTAAGATCGGTACATTTGGAAGGTTATGGTGTTCCCATTGATGGAGGTTTCATCAGTGATGGATTGAATATGGTGGTTTCATTGGATGACTTCTTGTAATACTTTTATCTATTTATAATACTTTTCAATATATTAACATCATCTTAGGTATGATAAGAGACTAAGAACATTACACATAGCAAAGAAATTTTATTGGGTTGGATATGTAGTCTTTTTTAGGTATTACTCATAGATTACTATATATGGAGTTGCATGGTGGGTAATATAACATCGACTAATTATAGTTGAGTCCCTCATTATGGAATAGATATGGGTGAATTACATGAGTTTCATTCTCAAAATATGGGAATGGGTTCTGACTGATGATGTTTTGTTGTTATGGGAAAATTAATATGTACACAACAATGTTTTTGGGTTCATCTCCTGATAGATTCATAATACATGGTAGTCTATATTTCTTGTGAAAGTGGTGTTAATGACAGTATTAACGTGCATATTAGTATAGAGGTCATGGTTGCGTGTGGTAGGTTGTGAAGTAGATGTGGTTCTTTGGGATGCAGGTAAGAAAATTTGAGGGAACAAGATTCGATTCTTTATAAAAGGGGATGTGGGACATGGATATTGTGGTTGATTAATAGAGGTGTTGGATTTGGGATTTTGGACCTTTTAAAGGAAATTAGAGATTCATGTGTCTGTATCATTGATGGGAATGATAACCCATGGCCATGATTGATGGAAATTGAGGTAGGGTGTTAGATCTAAATTAGTGGTTAGTATTTGAATTGTGAAGGTGTATTTATGTGGTTGTTATGAAATTCTAATTAAATTAAAAATGGTAATTTGATTTGGAGTGAGAACATATACATCCCCCATCGATATGGTGGAAAAAATGTTTCTTGTGTTAAGAGTAATGATGGATGTTAAAGAGAATTGTGACTTATTCTAGAGTAACAGGGGACCTGATGGTGGTGTTTTACTATAATTCGGGTAATTTTTGGTATTTTGGAATGTTTATTTTGGTATTTTTTTGGTGAGAAGAAGCTATGGGAAGGTTAAAAGAGTAGAAAGTAAACAATGAAAAATGCTAATTTCTTGACAATCTAGTCGGGGATAGCCTTATGTGGTATGAAAAAATGTATGAAATTGGTATATTAGAAGCCATCAATGGGTTGGGGTCTTCGTGGAATCTGATTTTCATAAATTATGGTTATCCTAATATAAAATAATTTTTTATTAACTGAAAATTGAATGTGTAATCATGTTCACATTGTGGAGTTTTGACAATAATGTTGTATGCCAATCTGTGGTGGAGGTCACAAGGATTATATTATATGATGTGTTGGGAAACATGTCAGTTGTGTAATAAAACATGAAGATTTTTTTTTCATGGTCTCATTTTCAATGGATGAGGATTAAAACACTATGAGATAGTGGTGGAGAGATAATGTTAATGGTGGGGGCACAAAAATGGGAAATGTTTTAGTTGATGAGATGAGGAGTGGTACTGGTTGAATGGGACCTAGTGAGAATTGTCTCTATGTATCAATGTTGGTGATAGGAACTGGTTCATGTTTAACCATTTAGTTACCTTTATATAGAATTTCGTCTAGGGTAATTCATTGGATGTGTGGGTATGGCATGATGTTGGGGGCCTAGAGGTGTGAACTGATATAGTTCAGAGGTGTGTGGTTAGAAAATATGTGAATTCTTTCTATGATGTATATCAGTGGACATAATGAAATTTGAAATAATTGGTTGATAAAGAGTTGAGTGATTTTGGACATGAATTTTAGAGCAGATCAACTAATGATGTGTTAATTGGATCTCAGAAAATAGTTTAGTTTGTTGTATACCTTTATGTGTAGTGATTTGGTGAAGTGATCGAGACTTTTATCTTGCATTTTTGGATGGTAATGATGAGTAAAGGTCCATGCCTCTATTGAGGAGCATCGGGTTCAAGATTATGTACCACAATTGATTATTAATTATGTATGACTATTTCATTTCTTCCAGCGTGGTGACATTATGTCCATGATCTGTAGAAATAATTAGAGACAAAGGTTGATTAGTGGGCCCATGGTGTGACATTTTTTGTCTTGAAGGATGAGTAACTCATTGTGGTGGGGATTGGAGATGAGATGTTATAAGTTGGTATGGTTGTAAAATCATGACTATTAGTGAAGTTATGTCAATGTTTAAATATTCGTTAAATTATTATTTTCCATGATGATGTTGTTCTAGGTTTTAGGGAATGTTTTTATGATTTCATGGGTGTTCAAAACACAAATGGAGAAGGGAGGTGAAAAAATAATGTGTATCACATTATTGGTGAACATTATGTACTAGTATTTCCCCAATATAGGGAAAACTTGCATCTCTAACTCCGATCATATAAGGGATGGTGTATGAGCACCACATGATTTTTTGAACCATGAAGGTGCCTCCATGATACCATGTTGATTGGATCCTCTTGGATAGAGGGAGAGGCACAAATGGGTCATGGTTTGGCCTACTGTGTGGCCCTTAAAAATTGTTAATTTCCCATTTTCCCTTTTGGGATTAAATATTTCATCACCAATTATTCATCCCATTTAACCACCTATAGATTTAGTGACAAAAGAAGCATTCCCTGCCTCTTCCTTGGTCAATTCTCTTTTAGTTGTGGAAGTGTCTTGGTTTTTGGTTTTCCCACATTCAAAAACCCTTAAAAACTCAATATTTAATTTTAATCTATTATGGGTCCTTAAAGGGTGTTTTATGTTTAATCATTGATAGATTTTAAGTGAGTAGTTTCTAATGGAAATTAGGACAGTGGTATTAATTATTTTTCCCATTGTATTGATGTGTTATATGTGTACATAGCTGCCTTATTTCACTAACAATATCAATATTGATTCAATGGTATGTGGAATGTTTTTTGGTCCACATATTGTGGTGTGATTCACTTCACTAGCCATGTTCAGTTCGTTGATGTGGTAACACCAAACATAGGTATACCCATGGGGTATGAAGAACCCTTGGGAATAGTGAAATAAACTGGTGAATGTTGATATAGAAGAAAAATGAGAGTGAATGGGATGTTAATTGTTATTTGGTATGTGATATTTGTTATTAGATAACATAAATAAATTATATATATGATTTTATTAAATTACAAAATGTATTTTGAAATGGTTTAAATTTTTTTTTGTATTTTGATCAGATTATGGATTTTATATAAAAATATATTGTTCAGAAAGTGGGAAATTTTATAAAATTAGGAAGTATCATCAAGTTTATTTTGAATGGGGGTTTATTTATATATTTTAAATAATTATTTTAAAAGATTTCAGGAATTACATTTTTGTTAAAAATAATTAATGGTTCATTGAAATGGTTGAAAATGGAAATGAAAACCTTGGACGATATACTTGATTCCAAATAGAAAGAATCGAATTTTAGTTGGGGTTTCTTCATGATGATTTTAAATGAGTATATTTTTGGGGTGTTATTAAAGATTGTGAAATTAATTTTATGTTGATTTATGTACTATTTAATTTTCAATACAGGTTCCATTCAGTAAATTATTATGTTTTTTTTATGATTTATGGTTTGAAAATAATATTTGTGTAGATATGGTTCTACTGTAGTTAAATGGTCACTATGTCAAGTGGATAAGAAACAAGTTCCCATGTAATGGTTATATGTAGGTTACAAACATGATGTTCTACAACTATGGGTCATGTTCTTCTGAGGCTCCAAACTATACCCCTATAATGCTTGGGTTGGGAATTTTGGTAGACTGTTTATAAACCTAATAGATTCATTTGTTGATTATAAATCAGGTTTATCTCTATAAGAATTTTTTTAAAATGTATGGAAGGGATTTTGGACTAAATCTTCATGCTTCACTACATAAGTACTTGGTGTGGTTTGAGATGAAATACTAAGGCCCTATTCATTCCAATAACATGAAAATGACTTTATTAGTTGACTAAGGCTCTCATGTTGGTTGATAAATTATTATTAGTGAATTCCCTTGTGATTAAATGTGTATAACCTATTATGAATTGTCTTGGGTATATTATATTGCTAGATATGGGACATTTATTTTGTTACACATTTAGAACATGAATTTTTAAGTGGTTACATTTTAGTTTTATAAGCATGATATATATTTATAATTATTAAGTTTCATTGTTTATTTGTACACATTAATAATTTAAAAACACTGTTTCATTGACTGGATATTTCTTATACATTGTCGGTGATTTCCAATAGTTTTATAATCACAACCTGATCGAGCCTCCATGACTAATATGTAACCGGGAAAATTCAAATTGCTTCTGATATTTGTTTAAGAAATGGACCCAGTGTTGGGTTGTTCACAATATAATGGGTCGGAGTATGGAGATTAGTATCAGGCTGAGAATCTGGTTTGTGATTGGGGCCTTTTGGTAGATTGAATCTTAATATCATTTATATAACTTCCAAACATGTATTTCATACATATAAGTATTGTATCGTGTCATACTTTGTTATATTTATCATTTCTCACTTGATGTCCATTTATTTATTCTTATTATTTATTATATCTTTTGAATTATTTTCTATGCCTCCTTACTATTACATGTGGTAATAGCCCCACCAAATTTTCTGCATGGACCCATGTTACATGAAATCATCCTCTAGTGTACAGGGAGTCATGCCTAAGGTCTTGTAATGTCCCAGATTGGGGTATAAGATATAATGGTCATTTGGTCAAGGATGTTACAATTGTTAATCAATTCCATAATCCAAGGGAAAATTTGGGTAATAATACAAACTAATGTATCATTTCTACTGAAAAAGGTAAATCATATACAATCTCTGTAGATAATGTGAACCATGAGAAATAGGGAAAAAATTCCCCCTTCATGTGTGGGGATTACTAATTTAACTTTCATAGAATAATCCATTTGAAAGCATTATTATTGAAATATTAGGGATATTTAATTTTAATCTATGAATTGATTATCTATTATTATAATTATATTGTAACATTCCAAAAATTTATAATATTATACACAATAGATTTCATAACAAACAATGATGATCAATATGTAATCCATGATATGATACTATAAAAATATCATGTATTTATTATATTTATATCTTATCTATTCATTTAGGGGTTTTTTAATTCAAGTATCTATATTATGAATTACATGTGTAATGATTCTACTCAATTAAAATTTGTTGATTAATTACATTTTAAGAATAATTTAATGGTTCAAAAAAATTATGTAACATGTTTTCTATTCCTGTTTAAGAGATAATATTTAAAATTATTTCTAGATCGTTTTGAAAATTTATTTGAAAAAAAAAAGTTTTTATTTTTTGATGAATCTTATCACAATAATCTTATGATTAAATTTTTTGAATCTTTTATAATATTTGACATTTGGATGAATAGTTAATGATACTTATTTTATTGAAACATAAAATTCATTTCAATAACTTATAATTTTATATTTTCATTAGGAGATGTTTAAATTTTTCCCCATTAATAAAAAGTATCCATTAAATGTTATTGGAATAATTAATGCACTTAAATTTTTGTTTGATGTCATTTTCATAATTAAAAATGGTTTTTTTGAAAATTTATTTTTATTGCATTTGACAGAATAATTTCAAATTAATGTCAATAAATTTTTTAAATTTAATTGTAGAAAATAGAATCATATTTTTAATAAGGATGATAAAATTTTTAAAAAATTTCCCCTTTTGAAATTATTGATAGTAATCATGGTAATTATTTCTTCACATGATTCATGTAAAATATGCATAATATGGTTAAGACATTGTGATAAGGCATTTCAATTTCTTTAACAATGGACTTTTACCTATTATCTATGTGGAATTAAGCCACTATAATCAATGTCTTAAAATCATGATCATTCAGTTACCCATTTTTTGAAATATACCATTATATTAATTTAAGAAAGGAATAAATATAAAATTTCTCTCTCTTGAATTTAATATATATTTTATTTTTTTCATTAGGATAAAAAGATTTTATTTTATATTTCAAAATTTTATTTTGAAATATGAATTGATTATTTTTTTCATGGTAAGTTTCTATGATTAATTTTTGGTCGATTTATTACCTTCAATTATAATAGAACACAAAAAATGTATGCATTCAATGAATAGAATATATAATTTATGAATTAAAAAAATCATAATGTAATATAATTTTGATGAATTATTATGTTCAATGAATGTTTATAAAAATATAACATAGTATTAATGTTTTATAAATCTAAATTATAATTACATCATTTTATTGGTGTCTCTGTAGTCCAATTAATTGAATAGTTTCAAAAATTACATTAATAATGTTTTATTAAAGGAATTATTTTATTAAAATATTTATTGTTAAAATAATATTATATATTTTAGCCTATTCTATGAAATAAGGTTGGAAACTTAATTTATGGTACATTTATAGATCAAATATCAATATATGGTAAAATCAATGATTTTTAAATATTAGAAATCATTAATATTAAGGTAAATGAGAAAATGGTTAATATTGTTCTAATATTATATATATATATATACATGTGAAATAATAAACATAACATGTCAAATTTTTATTGTATGAAATTATTTTTGACACATCCCCATCACAGAATTTAATTATATCAATGTTCTTCCATCTTTACACAAATATTAATTACTATTAAATTAAAAAAAAATCTAACTCCAAGAGTGCCCCTACCTCCACATATAAAATCACACCTCTTCTCCTCCCTTACTCAAACCTTCTTGAGAAACCTATTGCATCAAAACCCATCCCAATTCTATCATAATCATCGGTATATATTAATTAGAGGTTAGATTATTTCTAAAATTCCATTCTATGAGACCTTAATTGTGGATATAATGGAATTGTAATGAAGAATAAGTGTCCAAAAGAAAAAACTATATGATTCAATCCTGAGGTAAGGGTTTTCCTAATTTAGGTTTTTTTCTAAGAGTCATATTCCATATTAATCACTTTGTTATTTAATTTGGTTTATATACTATTTAATAGTTATATTCTGTCATAATTTTTTAAAGTTAATTTTATTGAATATCACATTGGATGTTATTTATTCCATGGGGGTTATGATTCCAATTATACCAAAGAAGTAATGAATTTATATTAAAATATCATTTCTTATAAAGATTATTTATAGGTATGTTTCTAGTATTGATATTTTAGGATCTATATTCAATTTAATTGATGAATTTTTTTTTCTTATTGTTATTTATATAGATTTATATTTATTTATTTTCATTTTAGTCAATTTAGGTACTCAAAATAATAAAATAATATGTTTAGGGAAAATTAACATTGTTTTCTTCCCATTATAGAATCATTTTCTTCCATGTCCATGTTTTCATGGAAATTTTATGAATATATTTTTTTAATTATTCATTGATTGTATAATTTTATTAGTTCCTATATATTTCATATAATAAAAAGTATTAAAATGAAAATTCTTATCATTATTTGAGTGAGGTACTTTTTTAAATATATTAGGAATTAAATAATTATTTTACCAAATATGAAATGAACTGATATCCATGACGTCATGACAGAACAATTAATAGAATCATACATTATATGATTTTACGATTATATTTAATCGCCATTTGATCCAAACATTTTGCTAACTTATTTTTTAAAAATAATTTATTTAAATATGTAAAGGGTTATTACCTCATTAAATTATCTAGAGATATTTTATCTATATTTTTAACAATTAAAACAACAATTAATGTTACATGAAATATAAACCAATGACACCATATTTATAAATTATCGTTAATGGTAATTATTTTGATGCATCCATGTTCAGTATTGATTTTTCAATATGGATAGAAACAGACAGATATATGGAAATTTTAGAATGAATGGGAAAATATGTTGGAATAATGTTAAAGAAGAATATAATACCCCATTTATTTCCAAATTTGTTTTAAATAATTTATTATTTATGATTTTGTTACCAGAAATAATGAGTTTATCTTAAATTAATAGAAACACTAGATTTATCTTGTATTACACGCAAAACATATATTTCTTGAAGCATGGAATATTAATAAAATAATATTATTTTATGTTATGGTTTCTCCAAATCTGTTGGAATGTTAAGAATGAATAAGATTAACTAATTTATATACATACAAGTTTTAAACATGTAAATAATATTAGTTCCTTATAGACCAATTAAATAGAAATTAATATTGAAACCATTTTTTAAATACCTGAATTTTTCCATATAATTATTTTTAATTATATGGGAAAATTAAGAGTCCAGGAAAATTGACGGTGCATCATTCCGATGCCCGGTGTGCCTGGAATGAATTTCTGAAATGTTTTTAGGTACATATAGTAAAAGCACGAGAGTCATTTTATAACTATTAAACTGGTGCTCAAAATTGGAATCTGAGGACACCGTTGAACTTGCATCATCGATATTCTCTTAAGGAGACCTTCACCCCGACTGTAGTTGGTCGAGGGTGGAAGATAGTTTTTCAGATTTTCATGGGAGTGTTAAAAAGAAAAAAATAGAAATAAATAAATAACTTCTATTTTTATTTGAAACCTAGCATTTGAATTTTTAGTGGTGTGGACCACCCAAACTCATATTTTATTATTAGGTGACTCTTGGTTTCTTCACCGATTTATGGAGAAAATATTGTTTGTTTAATTAATAAACATAATTTATTAAGCTGGCTCCTCACCTTTCATGAGGATGGTAAATTTGTTGGCAAGGGGAGGATTTGGAGAGATTTCGAGAAATATCCTCCAATGAAAAACACCATTTGGATCAAGAACGTTGACACTAGAGAGTGGTGGGGAAGTGTTTTTCAGGAAGAAATTTTGTGCTCTCATCGTCTACACCATCTTCCACACGCCGTCTCCAACAAACGAGGTAGGGAATTTTTTAAATCTTTCTTCATGTTTTTTTAAATTGATTCAATTGTCTTGAACATGCTGCTATCGGTTAACGCAGAGGGTTTGGACCAAACAAACACGACATGATCCCTATACAATCCTTCTTGAGTTACTTGTTCTTCTCAGGTGGGGGTCGGCACACCGGTCGGCCGCGATGACCGCGGCGGTGCAACCACCCCAACGAAGGATACCGCAGCCCATCGGCAGCTGCTTAGGAAGGTGGAAGTCGAAAACTAGATGACTGTGAGGAACCGGGGTGGTGCGTCTGCACCACTGGTAGCGAAAACGGCCACGGTGTGTTGGCTGTGACAGTGGGGGGACGGTGGTCGGCCGAGTGAAGGCGGGGTGGCACGCCTCCACGCTGCTAGTATAGGAGGTGGCCACGCCCCAAAAGCCACGACGATGCACCAAGGTGGCCAGAAACTAGCAGGCCACGAGAGGTCAGTGGCGCCATCAGGCAGCTGGGAGGAGGACCAACTGGGAGTCTGGCCGACCAGGACATGCCGAGCGAGACCGCATCGGCGAGTCCTGCGTGCCAGCAGTTTCCAGTTGAACGGTCCACCGACTATTCGGACTACCGAGGGGCACCTCCTCCCAGGGTTGCATCTACGGTGAAGACACCACATGCGTACCGCAGCCAATTGAGTGGGCCACACTGCATTGGGCCACACCACAGTGGGTCGGGCCTTGTGGGCCGCACCGTATTGGGCCGCACCCAGCGGGCCACCCCGCAGTGGGATGCGCCCAATGCGAGTCGTGTTGTGCCAGCGGGCTGGGCCAGACTACTGTATAGCGGGATGGTCCTGCCATGGGCCAGCCCATCCAGACCGGACCCAGACTGGGCCAGGTCGGTTTGACCGGGTGGGACCGGGTACAGGCCCATCCAGACCCTATTCCGCCTTTTTGGCCATATCTTGAGAACACGACATCTGTTTAATGAACCATCTTTGGAGTCGGAATTCTTGGATCGAGATGGACCGTTTGGTATACTCCACTTATGTTTTCAATAAATTTAGTGTACGACTGGGTTGGATCAATCCTGATTCCAACCAGGCCTTCGGAAATAAAAGCATAATAACTTAAAGACCGAGCATCCGATTGACTCTCCGTAAGTTGTGTAGGGTCCCTTATGATGTGACAAGCCATTGGGATAATTTTTCATGGGAATTCATCATAGTTTAAGTACTAACCAAGGGAGTGAGGAACATAACCTCCCAAAATCAAGTGTTATTAGTGTAGGAACTGTGTGGTTGGCTGTTCATGAGGAGAATTCCAATCGTGTGTGGGTCATCTTCGGATCCTATGTTGGTCAACGCCCAACGATCTAGTATGGGGCAGCACATACTGATCCTCTGTAAGTCATCTCTAGATCATGTGTGGGTCATCTCCAGATCATGTGTGGGTCATCTTTGATCATGTGTGGGTCATCTCTAGATCCTGTGTGGGTCAAAAGCAGAGCTTCTCGATGGGTTAAGATGATCTAGAAATACAACTAATCACTTATACATCTATAAAAATGTTATACCCGGTGTGATCTGAGTCTTTTTCTTTTTGGTACACTTTTGTGGGGTAAATCCTTGGTGGTATTCTTCAGTGAGGCATTACATTTTTCGTACATACTTTTTTGGTGTTACCTTCATGGTATTATTTCATTCATTGAACATTTGAGTTTTTTGATACGGTTTTGGTCCTTGTGTTTCCTCATGAATGAGATGGGTATACTTGATAACTAAGATACATATATGGGAATATACATAAGTAGGGTTGACTGTTGTTTCCTTGCATTATGGTTTATCCATTGTGGATTTTAAGAGTCCTTTGTGGGTATCAGGGTCTCTATTGAGTATTGTTATACTCACTCGTACACGGGCTATGCCCGCACTTTGTGGTGTCTTGTGTAGATGATGAACAACTTTGACTGAGGATGAGGGTACCCGGACTGGAGGCTGGTCGGATGTGGATCATAGACGAGGCGTACCACAGAGACAACCATATGAGAGAAGTACCTACCCTTCAGGTATGATCCATGGTGGGTGTTCAAAGGGGTTGTTCTTCATTTTTACTTGTAATTTCTAGTTGATCTTGTATTTCAGACCCTTTACTTATTGTACTCACTCCGTTTACGCTATATATTACCTTGTGCTTGTATCTTGATGTGTGCATGGTTGTGCAATTTTACAGGTTATAAAGGCAATGTATTCCTGGTTTTAGGGATAAACCTTTCCGGTGCTAGTCTTCAGCCCCAAGCCTATGGATGTCAGGCTTGGGGTAGTCATGACATGGGCCCCGAGGGACAAGTCGTGACAAATTGTTATCAAAGGTTTCGGTTCTACTATAGAACTAGGACTCGGATCTTTTCTTTGGGGAAATAGTTTTATTTTTGATGAGCATGGTTTTTTGTTTTGGAAAACCAATGTTGGTGTGGCGTCTGATGTATCCATACACCAGTACGCTGAATTCTGATTTCTGACTCAGTGCATGGAAACACATATTGTGTGTGTGTTTTTTTAAAAAAATTCGTTGTGATCTCCTTGCTTTATCTCACCAGGTAGAACTTATTGCATTTGGCACAACTGTTTCATTTAGGATGCCTCCATGCAAATAACCAGCCATGGTTCCAAGTATAGTATGTTATGAAATCCCACTGAGCAGTGAGGATTTGGTCCAGGGCCCCCATACCTTAGTTGTACAATCGGGTGGTGTACCGGCAGCACCACCGTCCATTGGACAATCTATGCCACCAACCCCAGCATCTGAGGGTACTTGCAGCTTGAGTTAGTTTCAAGAGTTTCATAGCCAGAGGCCACTGTGGATCCGGAGAGATACGGATCCCTAGGATGATAAGGACTCGCTGGAGGCCATGGATAGAGTTTATTGACAACTAGGGACACCAGATAATCTCATGGTGATATTTTCCACCAGTCTTCTTCAGGAAGTAGCATGAAAATGGTGGAGTTTTATGCTTCACGTTTACTATGAGGTCACACTCATCTAGGCGGACATTGAGAGCCTTTTCAGGGTAGATTTCATCCCAACAACTCTACTCTCTTTGTATATACCCGAGCTTCTCCACCAGCTGTAGGGTAGCATGATCGTGGATCAGTATTCAGCGTGGTTCACTAACCTCTCATACAACTCCACTGACATGGTTTGATACCATTTCTTCATTTCCAAGTCCTTCGAGTAGGTTCTCAGATGGTTGATTAGATATTCGGTGATTTCTCTCAGTATCCCGACGGAGGAAGGGATGTACGAAAGATCACTATTAGTGGAGAATTTCTTTGCTGAGTTGTCACAGGCTGCGAGACCCACCACCAGATGTCTCATAGTGGATTCATCTACCATTGGTGGCAGATAGATGATGCAGAGGTCCAAAGGGACCAGAACTATAGGAGGACGACCATAGGAAACATGGTCAGTTGTGCAGGGCTCTCGAGATAGAGCAGGACCGGCAAAGAGCAGGCAGTGTTACTCATGCGACGAAAAGGGTCACATGGCTCGCAACTGCCGAACCCTCTATACAGACAACCATCAAACAGTCAAGGGACTTCCTGGACAGAGGCAAAGATTCGATCGAGGATGTTTTCATGCAGGTGGCGGACGTGGTAGAGGTGCTAGTCGTGCAGTAGGTGGTGGGTGGAGATTCGAGGTTCTACCACCACCACCATCAGGTGGTCCACCCCAACCATAAAGTGCAGGTGGGTAGGGATGAACCCAGCCTTAGGAAGCTGAGGCCTATGACAACAGTGCTCAGGAGAGGATATGAGATACTATCTATGTCTACTCCACCATAACTGGAGTACTTATGTACATATGGGCCAGTCATTCCTTCAGTTCCCCGACCCTCGTCTAGAGCTCAATAATTACGATGGATCTATTGGATGTATCCTTACTACTATAGACTCTTATGATAGAGGATTGGACGATTACACGCTGGTTCTCGCTATGTGAGCTTACTCTAGGTGGCGAGAGATTCGGTAGGGATATTATAGTAGAGGTGTCGAGGCCTTACGATGTCATCGTCGGTATAAATTTGTTATATATAGTCCATACATATATCAACCGTATTGGGCACAATGTGTGGTATGTCATCAGAGATAGGACCATGTTTTCCTTCACCATATAGAAGGGAACCTTTTCATCATAGGATGGACTTAAACGAAGAAGGGTGCATCCAATCACACATCTGTTGGCTAGCCTTACCCTCAGAGAGGGTTGTGTTGATAGTCCGAACAATCCTGTAGTGGTGGATCAGTACAATGGTGTTTTCCCTGATGATGTATCAGGTCAACATCCTCATAGAGATGTGTACATTAATATCGACTTGTACCCAGGGACGTCACTGATATCTACACCGGCATATCGGATGGCTCATGCGGAGCATCAATATATGTGAGTACAGCAGGAGGACATCTAGAGAAAGTGGTTCATTCAGCCTAGTGTTTCTTCTTGGTCAGCCCCGATTTTGTTTGCCATGTAGGAAAATGGGATTTCGAGACTCTGTGTGGACTATCGACACCTGAACCTGGTGAACAAGATTTACAAGAACCCACTACCGAGGATTGATGATCTCATTGATCAGATGAAGTGAGAACGATTGTTTTAGAAGATATACCTCAGGTCAGACTATCACCAAATTAGGGTACGAGATGAGGATGTCCAGAATACGACCTTCAGATGTCGGTATGTCCATTATGAGTTCTTGGTTTTTCCATTTAGTGTGACCAACACCCCAGCAGTGTTCATCAGACTCACGAATAGGATCTCCTAGCCATACCTCGATCACATTGATGTAGTCTTCATCGATGATATCCTGATGTACTCGCCTACAGAGAAAAATCATTCCTATCATCTACAGATAGTTCTAGATACACTCTAAGATCACAATCTTTATAGTAAACTATAGATGTTCCAGTTCATGATATGATATTTCCACTTTCTAGGACACGTAATCTCAGAGGCTGGAGTTGTGGTGCATCCAGTGAAGAATGATGTTATTCTTGTTTGGGAGCCACCGAGGAGTGTGACAAAGGAAAAGAGTTTCCTAGGTTTGTCCTGTTACTACTAGAGTTTGTGCCTAACGTTTCTTGAGTTGTGGAACCATTATATGCATTGAAAAAGAAGGGTTAACCCTTCATGTGGTCATTGAGACTCTATCTTTGCTTCCAAAAGATGAGGAAAATACTAACGAGGGCCCACATCTTGAGGGTACCAGAGGAGGGCGTTTGGTATGTATTCTACTACGACACATCAGGGACAGGGCTTGGATGTGTCATGATGCAAGAGAGAGCAGTGATCGTGTATGGTTCTCGATAGATGAGACAACATTAGCAGAAGTACACTACCCATGGCTTGGATTTGGAAGTAACGGTCATTGCAATGAAGATGTGGAAGCATTACATGATGTAAAAACTTTTTACAGTAAAATCTGATCATAAGAGCCTCAGGTATATCATCTCTCAAAAGGACCTGAATCTGAGACAACGATTTTGGATTGAGTTCCTCCAGGACTATGACATTGAGATAGTCAATACTCCATTGAATGGAAACCTAATAGCAGATGCACTCAGCAGGAGATCTGGTATACAATTGTTGTTTGAAGAAATAGGGCAGTTTCCCGCTTTGTGGATATACTACATGGATCGAGATGGAGCAGCATATCATTTTTCCTTGATAGTCACTCGACCACACCATCAGCAAGTCAATGAGGCGCAGCATTGGGAAACTGATTGCGAGGCACGACGTGCTTAGATATCCATAGGATAGGCACCTGATGGTTTTTCTGAAGGTGGGGAGCACGTCATCCTATTCAGAGGGTGTATTATGGTATCAGTGGCGCTAGGGGAAGAAGTGTTGAGGGAGTTCCATACATCCCCTATCGATGTACATCCAAGAGTGGATAAGACATACCAGGACCATTGGTGTCTACACTGGTTTCTGGGAATGAAGAATGTAGTGGCATAGTTTGTCTCACGGTGCCTCACTTATTAGAAAATGAAGGCATTGTATCAGCTTCTGGTGGGATTAGTTCAGCCACTAGAGGTTCCATATTAAAAGTTGGATGGACTTTCCACATACATCATGATATGACAATCATGCATGTATAAAGGGCATGATTCTATCTAGGTGATCATTGAAAGGCTCCAAATGTTGTCCCACTTCCTACCTATCAGAGAGAAGAGATCATTAGAGGGCTTGAGACTCCTTTACATGCCAGAGATTGTATGGCTTCATGAGGTTCCATCTACGATTTTCTCTGATCGGGATGCACATTTTACTTTTAGTCTATCGAAGGATTTATAGGAGGCATTCGAGACTCAAATTTGATGGAGCACTGCCTTCCAACCTCATATGGATGGTCAGACAGAGCATACCATTCAGACCCTATAGGACATGATGCGTTCTTGCATCCTTCATTTCAGTTGTAGCTAAGAGGACCACTTTCCTTTGGAGGATTTTTTATACTACAACATTTATCACTCCACTATCGATATGGAACCATTCGATGAACTATACGGATGACCATGAAAATTACCACTGTGCTGGAATGACCTGGGGGAGTTAGAACTTAGTGGACCAGGGGTGGTACATACTACCACTAAGAAAGTGAATACCATTCAGGACAGAATGAAGACTTCATATAGTTGAGAGAATTATTATGCTGATAAGAGATAGAGACCTCTAGGGTTTGAGGATGTTGAGAATGTTTTTCTATGAGTCTCACCTTGAAGAGGTTTGCGATGATTTGGCTGGGGTGGAAAGTTATCATCGAGGTTCATCCGGCACTTTCTGGTCCTTAGCAGAGTTGGAAAGTTGTCATACCTCTAAGCTATTCCACCTTAGTTTCACCGAATGAACAATCTCTTCCACGTATCCAAGCTAAAGAGATACGTACAGGATCCTTCTCACATCATAGACTGGGGATAGCTGGATATCGATGATGGGGCGATGTTTTCTAAGGTTCAAGTGGAGATTGAGTATCGAAAGGAGATGTTCCATTGTGGGTGATAGGTACCTTTGGTGCTTGTATGTGTGTTGCACGGGAACCTCCAAGAGAGAAAATGGGAGCGGTATGCACATATTCTTGCATAGTACCCCTACATGTATCCCTAATTTTTGTTGTGGATTTTTGGGATGCAAATCCCTGAGGTCGGGAGAATATAGAGACCCAAATTCTTCCAGGTAATTTTTTTTAATTATATGAAAAAATAACTAGTCTGCGAAAATTAACCGCACGTGTTTCTGAGTCCCGGTGTGCTTAGAATGAATTTCTGATCATTTTTAGGTGCGTTCAGTGAACATGTGAGTGACATTTTGTACCTCTTGAAACAGTGCATGGAATTTAAATTTGAGGACACTGTTGAACTCATAGCACCGATATTCATTTAAGAAGTCCTTCACCTCGACCGCAGTTGGTCACGGGTGGAAGTAAGTTTATCTTATTTTCTTGGGAGAGTTAAAATAAAAAAAATAAAATAAAAACAATGACTTTTACTTTTATTTGAAACCTCCCATTTGAATTCTTTGTGGTGGGTACAACCCGAAATCCTCTTGTAATGGGAGGTGACTCTTCGTTTCTTCCACAATTTAATGAGCCAACATTATTTTTTTAATTAATAAACATAATATATTATGTTGGATCCTCACATTTCTTGAGGTTTGGAAAATATTTGGCAAGGGGAGGCATGGGATTGCTTTGGATAAATATCCTCCAACAAAGAAACCCCTTCTAATCATGAATATTGACATTAGAGCATAGTTCAGAAGCGTGTTGTGGGACGAACATTCGAAGTCTCGTTATCTTTATATTCTTTCTCCCCCTGTATCTAAAAAATGAGGTAGGGAATTGATTTAATCGTTCTTAGTTAATATTTCATTGATACAATTTTTTTAACCACCTGTTATCGATTAACGCAGATGGTGTGGACAAAACAAACACTGTCAGATCCCTTCGCAATCCTTCTTGATTTATGTGTTCTTTGTGGGCAGCAGCTGGCACACCGGCTGGCCGTGATGACTGCGGCATCACAACTGTGCCATTAAAGGAGACTGCAGACCATCAATCGCAATGAAGGAAGGTGGTGGCTAGAAACCGATCAGCTGTGAGGAACCATGGATACATGATTGCATTTCCTGTAGCGAAGGAGGTTGTGTCTTTTCAGTTACGGCATTAGGAGGATTGCAGTCGGCATGCTGGTCGGCCGTGTGAAGGATGTGTGACGCCTGTCTGTGCCACCGGTAGAGGAGGCGACCGCGGCCCGAAGTGCATGTCAGCGCACCAAGGTGGCTGGAGTAGGATGTCAGCGATGTCATCGCGCTACAGGGAGGAGGACCGTCTGGGAGTCTAGTCGGTCGTGATATGCTGAGCAGGACTGCTCCTGCAGCTCTAGCGCGCCAGCAGGTGCTACCTAAATGATCCACCAACCATTAGAAATATTGTGGGGGGGGGGCTCCCACTGGGTTGTGGATAGAGCGAGCCCCACCATAGTGGACCACACCCATCAAGGTGGGTCGTGCCTAGAGTTCTGCGATGAAGCAGGCTCTGCCCAGTAGGCCGCATCTTGGTGGGCCTCCCCGCGCCCACCACAGGCCGGGTCGTGCTATCGGGCCAGACCTGCTATGGCCCATCCCAGAATAACTAGACCCAGAATGTTTCGGGATGATCCAAAGCGGGTCTGATCAGCCCAGGACAGTTCGGGCCGGGTCAGACTAGACCCAGGCCAAGCCAGACCCAGTTTCGCCTTTTTGACCATATCTTGAGAACTGGGAGTCCATTTGAAAAACCGTCTGTGGAACTAAAATACATGGATCGAGATGGTCCTTTTGGTATACTCCACCTTATATTTGGATAATGTTGGAGTACGTCCAAGTTGAATCGAACTCGAATCCAACCGTACCCTCAAAACTAAATGGTTAATAACTTACAGACCAGGTGTCCGATTGACGCGCCGTCAGTTGCATTGGGTCTCTTATGACATGACAGACCTTTGGGATTCCTTTTCATGGGAGTTCATGACATTTGATGTATCGACCGATGGATTGGGGAGAGGAACCTCTCAAAATAATGTGTGGTTATGGTGGGAAACATGTGGCTGGCTGTACTTGAGAATTCTTCGAATCCGGTGTGGGTCATCTACAAATCCCATGTGGGTTAGCGCTCAGCAGTCCTATGAGGGTCAGCACCTATCGATCCTATGTGGGTCATCTCCAGATTCTTTGTGGGTCATCTCTAGATCATTTGTGGGTCATCTTCAATCATATGTGGGTCATTTCCTGATCCTGTGTGGGTCATCTTCAATTATGTATGGGTCTAGAGTAGATATTCTCGATGATGTAAGATGATTTAGTAATACAACTAATCATCTATACTTTCGTACTTATGTTATACCAGTTGTGAGATAAGTCTTTACCTTTCTGGTACACATCTGTGTAGTGAACCCTTTGTGGTATTATTCTATTTTGGGTGACCATATTGGTACTTACCATTGTGGTGATACCTGTGTGGTATTATTTTTTGAGACATTACTTTTGTGGTACTTACGTGTGTGGTGTTACCTACGTTGTATTCATTCCTTCGTAGAATAGTTGATATTTTGGCTATGGTTTTGGGCCATGTGTTTCCTCATGAATGAGATGGGTATACTTGATAACATAGGTATATGTATGGGTATATAACTAAATATGATTGACTATTGTTTCTATTATGTGTGGTTTATCCTTTGTGGATTTTGAGAGACCTTCGGGTGTCTCGGGGTCCCTACTGAGTATTTTTATACTCTACCATGCATGTGCTACGCCCACACCATGTTGTGTCTTGTACAAAAGACAGACATTGCTGACTAAGGAAGAGGGTAACTGGACCGGTGGAAACTCAGAGGTGGACATTAGACAAGGTGTATTTCCGAGATGACCATTCGAGAGTTATACCTACCATGCAGGTAGGATCCTTGGCAGGTGATCACATGAGAAGTTCTTCATCTTTACTTGTACATTCTAGTTGGACTTGTTTTCCAGCCCCTTTACATACAATACTCATTATGTTTACGATATAGATTACCTAGGTCTTATATCTTGTTGTGTGCTTGGTTGTGTGAGTTTATAGGTTGTAAAGGCAATGCCTTCTCGATTTTAGGGATAAGCCTTTCTGGTTCTATTTGTCGGCCCCTGACCTATGGAAGGCGGGCTTAGGGTAGTCACAGAATGGGCTCCGTGGGATAGGTCTTGACAATATTAAAATAATATTTTTTTCATAAAAAACTACTTTAATTCAAAATAACATGTTTTATCTTAAAATAAATTTAAAATATTAAATTTTAAATAAATTTAATGGAATACATATTATATAAAAGTCAATATTTTTGTTTTAAAGAATGTAGATAAGAATAAAAATAATTTTACTCTTAAAAACAGATTTTTTCTAGTAAACTATTTCTCACCATCTGTGGAAATATTTAAAATTTTAAATTTTACCTTTTATTAAATTTATATATGAAATAATAACATCAAAAGTGTATTAGTGTTAATATATTATAATTTTATGAAAAGTTAAAATTTTCAATGAATAATGAAAAATTATAGATTCTCTAATGAATTTTAATTTCTATTAAATAGTTTAAAATCAAAAAAAAAGTAAGATTATTTTAAACTTACAACTAATTCGATTATTTATATATTTTTCTATATTGGGAAACTTAAATAAATTTAATTTTATATTTTTATATATGTTCTTGTTAAACTATATATAATTTTCACTTTGAATAATATTGTTTTAATCTCTTCTATGATAATAATTTAAAATATCTTTTTTACTCAATGAATGGAATTTAGAAAAACGAATTAAATATTTGCAATGAGGATAACTTATACTATCTAATAATTTCAACTTATTTTTATTTTCTTTTGTGAATTTTAAAATCATTAAAATCCTATAACTACAATAAACGTGAAAATTGGGTTTACTATGGGATTAAATAAAATTGATAATGGGTAAATGGAATTAAAAGAAGATACAAATCCATTTTATGGGAATATTAGATGACTATAATCTCTAAAAATGTAAAATTTTCTATTTTTTGATCCATTTTGGATTTTCAAAGACAATGTTACAACATTATCATTTACATAATTACATGTGTCCCACTAAACACATTTCATAAAGGCTACCCATTCTCCACTCTGATTTACTCTTCCAAATGTCATTAGCCCATGAAATCCCATTTTAAATGACTTTCATTCATCCCTATTATCATTCATAAATCCATATGTTTGTTAAAAATACATCATATGTGGATTTATTTGAAAATAAATAAAATTTTCTGATGAAGAGGCAGTGTTTCTATCCATGTATTTTTTTTATATAGTCCCCCACATCATTCTATTATTGTCAAAAAAATCCTACATAATAAATATCAAACATATCATTTGTTTTTTTAGGTTATTTTTTTATCTAAAACCATATTCACTTCCTTAAATTGGGTTTTAAAATCATCATTTGTATATACGAAATACTACCAACTTGAGAACTATTGTTATTAAATTTCCATCACCACCTCTCACAAAAAATTATTATTTTAGATTTAATGTATATAAATAATATATATGTTATTATGAAACCTATAAAATTATAATACCACATACACATTCTTATCTCCAAACCCATTATAGAACAAATATGTCACCAATGTATATGACATTCTACAACCCCATGTATACATAACATTTTTTTTTCAAAAAAAATAAACATATGGTAAAAAAGATATAATAAATAATTAAAAATGAAAATTTTTATATATTTATATTTCATTAATTTGTACATCACTTACACCTCCATATGTTATATTCTGTTAGAGATAAAAAAACACCATTTGTGTTTTAGATAAATGGTAGCCTGATAAAGTGATGTTATTTTATATTTACATAGAATAATATCCGAGGTTATAATGTAATGATCGTAAGTCATGTTACCCATTATCAATGTCTACTTTACAAAATTTTCAAATGATAAATGAAAGAAAAAAAAGTAATCAATATATAATTATAGTAGAGTTGATAAACTAGACACATACATGATTCCCATATTTCATTTGAATATTTGAATAAGAATTTTGTTTTCAAAATATCATTATTATCTTTAATAGATCCTTTAATTCCATTCTTAGTACCCTTCATTTATTCAAAGAAACTGAATAAATTCAAGAGTGAGCTGAAATGATATGTAATTGTTCTGTAAAATGAAATATATCAAAAATAAATATGGACAAATATATATAGAGTGGAAAACAACCGCACAAAAAACATATTTAAATCAAATAAAAATGCATAATTTTCAAGGAGTAATAAATACCTAAAGTTAATTGAATAATAAAATATTAAATTAAATAAAATGGCTTACATTAATAGTTATTTAGTAATCAATAAGTCATATTAAATAACTAAACACCCATTTCATTTAAATTTCATAACTACAATTAATAGATAAAAAATAATCAATTTGCAATATTAAGTAAATGAACAAATATTCCAAATAAAATAACATCAATATAACAAATAGATAATTTATAATCAATACAAAAAGGAAAAAAACTGATAACAAATTCCAATTAATCAATAAATTATAATGAAATACATCTTGAGATAATATCATTATGAAAATGTCATGTATAATAATAACTACAATATCAATGAAGGAATTGATGAATTATTGGATGTCTTAATCTCAAGATTCATGATACCTCTCCGGTCACGTCTTTTCACAATATGATTTAAAACAATATGTTGAAACCCATTTAATGTTATATTTCTTATTATCCTCATTCTACTACAAATGAATCTATTAGCTATAAAATCCCAGGCCTATACGTCACTACATGTCCAAATAATTCCTCTTGTATAAAAAATCCTATTTAATTAATGAACAATTAAAATTTCATAAATTATTTATATTAATTTATAAATATGTCTTTTTTAATATTACCCTGGATTAAAAAAATATATGTACAACAACATATGTTGAAATGATATGTAATTAGTGAAATTAAAATCATTGACAAATAATTTTATTATTTACGTAAAATATAATTTCTAATTAAAATATAGATGTGAATATATTGAAGAAATGTGATGTTTTAATAATTGTATAATAAATTTAAATATCAATAAATTACATAGATAAAAAATAAAAAAATCAACATTGAAATAATAAAGGTAATAACAATAAAAAATTTCCCTAGCAAAGTAAACATAAAGGGTTTTCATCATTAATTAATGTTAATAAAATAAATTGATCATTAAAACTATAATGAAGACAAAAATCGTTTAACATTATAATTATTTTTATAATAAAATATCATGAAAAAATTTAAAAATAATTTCTACATAAAATGAAAATTAAAAATAATATTTAAATCATTTGATGGACATTTTTTATGGAAGTTTTATTCATACAATATATTTTAAAACAAATATTCCTTTCACTATTCCATTAAAATCCAAATATTTCATGTCATGAAAATTAAACGAAAATTCAATAACATTTTTAAAATATAATGTAATATTGTGTAGAAATGAAATTAATAAACCATTTTTAAAAGGTAAAAACATTTATAATTTTTTTAGAAAACAATTTGATTGATGAAAAATGATTTTCAATTGAAGAGATAAATGATGTCTGATTTTATAAAAAAAATCATTCATTATAATCTAAATTGGGTCGAAAAATAGTACAATATATTGAAAATTCCATATAACAAAATGGAACAAAATATTATATTTGTTTTTTATAAAACATTCAAGTAATTTATTTTAATTGATATAGAATTATAAATAATCATGATTGAAATTATATTGTGATATAAACTCTAAAAAAGTTCACAACAATAATGTTATAATTAAAAAACTAATTTATTATGTATATCAAATGTAAATCCTCATAAAAATGTTTATATACAATATAATATATTCATGTTAAATATATAACAAATCATATAGTATCAACAAACAAAAATTTTGTATAACCAAATGGAAGGAAATTGTGTTTTGAAACTCATTACCCTATGGTAATTTTCATGTAAACTCCCATAATACGAAATAAATGATGTTGAAACAAAAAGATCATTAATTTTTTTTCCATGATATTACATGTCAATATGGTATTATGTAGACCATATAAAATAAATAAGGAATGCAATAACATAAAATAATGTTATGAAGGGAATTTAAAATGATGTCCCATTCCTCATGATTCCATTTGGTTGAACATTATTTAACATAATATATATTTTATTTACTCTTGGTAATAATTTATTCCAGAAAGAATTCATAATTATATTGTAATTTATGATTATATTATAACATATTATCACCCAATTGATAATAACATATCATTATTTTCATTCTTTTAGGTGTTAATTACCCTATATTCTCATGAATGTTTTGTCAAGAATGATCTGGTTCATGTATATAAGATATATATAATTAATATATAATATTATAATAATGTTATAAATAACATTTTTGATTCATTAGTATCATTATTTATTCATTATTGAAATTATAATGGGTATAATGTAACACCTCGCTTCAGGGAGAAGACCTTACATACATAATCATTAGTGACATCATCATTTCTTTAACTCATTAAAGGGAAAGAAATTAAGTGATATATATGTTTTCTAGAATCAGTATCATATCATATAAAACACTTATATTTAAATAATATGTCCATATTGATTTTGTTTGGAATATGGGAAATACCAATCACAACATTTTGTCAGGTGGTAGTCTGTCGTACACATGAGAGACGATATCGTAATTTAAACGCCATGGAAATTAAGAAGGAATTTGGGGTATTATAATTACATAAGTATAATAATACCATTAATATCATATACATAACATTAAATCATCACTATATATATCTATAAAAAGGTTTTATTTGAAAATTAGTTAAATCAGTTTCTGAGACAGTAGTCCTTTAAATATGTTATTGATAGTTTCATTTCAAATTTTATAGAAGATTACATGGATATAATTCATGGAAATAAAATAATAAAATATAATTATTTTAATATTACGATGTGGTTAAAAGATAATGTTTTAAAAATATTTTATGGAGTAGGAATAATAAACAAGATTGAAAAAATAGTTTATGAACGTTATCTCTTCCATGGAAAACCTCTTTAGGTCTCCCCCAAATTCCTTATTAAGTTGAATTTATGATCAAAACAAGTGATATATAACACTGATAGGTTATTTAGGATGTTACATGGTCAGGTAATTTATAATCCATCTAGATTTGTATGTATTAAGAGGGGATAATTTGTGGAAGAATTTTATACGTGGGGGAGAGGTCACAAATGGAATTTTTAAAATTATTTAATTACCACCACATTTTTATCAAAAAAAATCTTCAAAAATAGTTAATTATCATCAATTAGATGTTATATGCTCAAAAAATCAAATGATAATAGGTTTTGAAAAAAATTAGTATTTCATTTTAACCCTTATTATGTTAGTCTTTCCCCTAGGAAAATTTGATTTTACACATTCCATAGTAATTAATTTTACATATTTTCCTATTCATAAATATAAAAAAATTAGATTAAATTTTTAGATAATATTTATTATTCTGAATATATTTATATAGTCGGTTTTACTAAATTATATTCATAAAAGGGAAAGACTCTAATCTAAATTTATACTTGTAGAGGTGACCTAAAATGTTGGTTTCTAAAGGTAAACAATATACTACATTTAGAAGGATTTTATATAAAATTTAAATTTTAAATGAAATTCAATAGCCTTATTTAGATAAATGGTAATATTATTTAAGTAATTTTTCATTAAAACAATTTAAAATATTATATATCCTTTTAAATTATATAAATGAAATTTCAGTTTTCTATAATAATATTATTTCACTTTTCATAAAATAATAAAATATTTTAGAGAAATCTAAAAAGTTCACCAAAATGGATGTTGTGATATGATGTTTTATAAAATGAATTTAATTTTATATAAAATATTTAATAAAATTGGTAAAAAAATTAATTGAAATTTTTGCGTGAAAAGAAAAACTATGTTTTTAGAGAATTTGAGTTTGTTATAAACCATTTTCTTAGTTTAAATTATTCATATTATATTTATAATAAAAATATAACCGAAAATTCCACAATTTAGTTAGTATTTTTAATACCTTACAATTTAGTTACTAGGATAGAAATGTAAACTATATTATGACTCATCTAGGCTCGCAGATTGTTGTTTGGCAAGCTACAAGTAATATTAAATTTAAAAAGAATATATTTCATTGGTTAGTTATGCTAAATATTATGCTTCCTATACAATATCAAATAAAATGGGATTCTATTAAAATCATTAAGAGACACATTCTCCACAACATCCATTAATTGCACCCCATCAATTTAAATTTGATCTCCCAAAATAACGGTATAAAATATGGAAGTAATATAGTTGAGAAGTATACATCCTAAATGGGTTAATATGAAATCCAATTGATATGAGAGAAATATAAATAAAATGATAATAAGGAATAATGAATAACAATGTTTCAGGTGTAACATCCCAACCCAAACCCCCTGGGTCCGAGTCGAAATTCCACATAAACTCAAGGAGTGAGGGTCTATATCAGTCACTGGGGAGACTATACCATTAGTATCACATAATGTGATAAAAAATAACTAAATGGATAAAATAAATAATAATATTACTTATGTGGTATATAAATAACATAAATCTCATGAAAATAATAGATATTTCCAATATATAAAGCTTGTCCATTATGAATAATGATATGACAAATAAAAGAACTAAAGGTTCATATAGTGCCTTATTTTTCATAGTCCAAGCCAATCCTCCACTTATTAATCCTCCCATAACATGACCATTTCCCTTCACCAGGTATCACAGGAATTCAACATTATCATCAAAATTCTCGGGTCGGGTGTGAGCACATGGATTAGTAAGACACCACCATTATTTCTATAACTATATGTTCTCAAAAATTCATGTGTATTTCTAAGTAATAATAAATTAAAGAGGAACATATTAATACAATCCAAAACAAATTAGTAGTACGATAACCAGGTATCTACAACCCTCAGCCATAACTCCTTTGGATCTATGCAAGATGATATTTAAAATAATTAGAAGAAGAAATCTGTACCTTTTATGTTGTCCTCATGATGACATGGAATTGATACTCAACATCATTTATCCATCAAGAAGACCACGTCACCCAGATCATAAACATGATATTAACTAGTACATAGACATACCAAGATATCATGTGGTAAATGGAACATGTAAAATCATGGTTCCATAGATCACACCCTCAACATTATGACATGGATTTCTCATACCACCACCCTGTGCCCAGGTCCCACATTTCTATTGTCTCAATAAAGAACCCCCCCCCCCAGTAGGGGTTTAATATTTTATGATTGTCCCTTGGTGTCAAGAACCACTAACAACCATTAACTCATGGTAACACATATTAATGGAAAACACACAGTTAGGCTTAGTATGTTAACAAGAGAATATATTGGTATAAAAATAGTATGTGATAACAATAAAACATGTATAAAATCTACATTAGTATCAATAATGGAATCAAAATGATATTCATGGTTTATACATACACTCACATGAAATCAGAGTCAAACATAAACAATTGAAATGAAAATAAATATAATCATCAAGGTAACAAGTGTAAACATGATCCCAATATGGTAACAAAATTTTTACATGAAAATTCATCATTGTAAACATTTGAGGTTAAACCAATCATAAACACCTCTTCACAGCCTTATTATTAAAAACATCAACAATCAATGATCACCAAGGTCTACAATATCCAAAACCAGCTATTTTATTTCAAATACAAATAAAATATCAAATGCAATGATACGATTCTTCCCTTTGATAATATATAAATTGTCATTTTATAATTATTATTAGGTAATTTTTCCAAAATTAATCTTTTTTAATGAAATTATGATAATTCCAATTTAATAATCCTTTTATAATTTCATATAAATTATCCTTTTATAATTATTTAAATCATAATTTTTCATGAACGTTCCATTTGTAAATGGATGTGATTATCCTTTGATAATTTTTATACCACAAAATATCCATTGATAATTTTCCAATTATTATTTGATAAAATTGCTAATTTTTACACAAGATAATAACAAATAAAATTATTCTTTAGTAAATTTAATAATATTATATTTTATAAAGTCATGCATTTATTCTTTGAAAATTCATTGTAATTATCGATAAATAAATATTCATTGTTGTCCATTGATAATACCTTCGGATTAAATTTTTATTACTATAATAATTCATCAATTGATAAATTTTTTTAAAAAATAATTTCATATTCATGTTTAAATCTAATTTTTAATTAAATAATATTATAATTCAATAATTATAATAATTATACATTGATAAATTGAAAAAATTTACCCACACATAGTATATTTTATAATGAATATACATTTATTATTTACCAGAAAATACTTTTTTAAAAGGAGAAATATGAAATTGAAAAATACCTCACTTCCTTTTAAATCAAGTATTGGATTTAGTTTCATCGCATTTTTATTATCCCAACAGCACATTCGATGTGTCAATAAAATCAGTATTAGAGAAATAAATAAGGATAAATGTTTTGTGAAAAAGTAAAAGCTTATAAAGAAAATAATATTAATGATAAAGTACCCCTCCTTCTACAACATGCACATATTACCCATGAATTAGAGGAGGAGGATTTTATTCATATGGGGTCTTACCAATAATCAATTTGATAATGTAATGGTGCTCTGAGGTTGTTCGAACACAATGAGATCTACCGTGAACTACGACGATCATTTTGGTTATACATGAAACACATAGATTTGTGAGGGAGTTCACCAATTTGAAAACCCCAATTCAGAACCTTATTTTAATTCTTGTTTCACCCATTAATGTATTAAAAAGGGTTAAATTTAAAATCATTCAGGGATTTTAATTTAAATTGTGTGAAATTTTGTGAAGGAAATCATTGAATGCTTGGAGTGGTTCTTTAATGGCTTTGGAATTGATTTTTGAATAATATAAATAGTGAAGAAGAAAAAAATTTAAATAATAAAAAAATTAATTAATATAACAAATAAATAACGTAATTAAACTAAAAATGTTAACAAATTTTTGATATGCATAAAAGAGATGCCCTGTATAGGGTAAACCATGTGTCTATCCCTAACGATGGTCTAAGATTTCTAATATGATGAAATTTTGAGAGCTATTAATTTTTAATTATTTTATATTAAAAACAAAAAATTAATTGAATATTGAAATTGTTTTATCCCATGGATGGTTTCCGAACATCTAACTCTCATAAATTTATAACCCACCTAGGGTAAACCCCAAATTTGTGACCTATGGTGGTCTCAGATTTCTTATTTGAAGAAAAATTTATAATAAAATAAATTAGTTTAAAAAATAATATAATATAAATTACTAAATAATTTTTTCTTATGATAAATCCATCAAAACAACTTACACATAAATATGTTATAATCTATATTGGGTAAACATTGCATCCAAGAACTAATGGTTTCCATGAATTTATCCTAAGATTCACCATTTTGGATTCTATTAAATTATTTAATAAATAACATGATGTTATTATAATATATTCAATAATTTTTTCATGATTTATGTGGCTCATAATCTTACACAAGATTAGCTTCATACAAATATAATATTCAATTGAATAATCCAAACAATTAACAAGGATTTACCCTTATGAAAATCCTTCTAATTTTTTTAATTGATTCTTATTGACAAGTCATCGATTTATGTAAGAAAAATAATTATAAAATAAAATAGTTACCATTATATTTTAAAAACCAGATATTATAATTCTCCCACTCCAACAATATCTTCTCCTCAAATATTCATTATAGAAGCCTTTCTTGAACAACTTCGGGCACTATGCTCAAACAACATATTTTCATTCCCAAGATCCCTCTTGGGTCATACCATGATTCTATATTAGGATAACTAATATTATTTTCTTCCCTATCAACAACTACTAATTTAAATATATAATCCACACATGATTATTCTCATAAGATGCATCAGTCCCTAGCTCAAAATCATCACAATGAAGAATATTTTCAGTGTCTATTGTATACCTCTACACTTGTGAAACATGTTACACATTGTGTTAACCTGTAAGAACCCAATTTTTGCTGCGGAAGACTTTGGAATATTCTTGATATTATTCTAGAGCAATGCCTTTAGACGGCGATCGATTTCGAGCTCCGGTGTGGCTGGAATTAATCTTTCAGTGCATTCACACTGGAAACGCCAAATAAATGGGTTAACTCCTAAACGACAATCTGGATCAGAGATCAGAGTGTACGGATGGGTATGGAATGGGGTTTTTACCCTAGGAATGACATAAAACATGTCGTCGCGGGACGTTTGGACCCCTCGCTCACTATCAGAGTTTGGAACGGATAAATAAAATAATTAATTTATTCATTTAATGGATTAACTCAAGTATCTCTTAAACGGTGGCTCAGATTGGAAAACTGAGGGCATTGTTAAGTTTGGAGTATGCCGTTTATCCTATGAGGGGTGTAACATTCGTGGTCACGTGCCGTCTATGAAAAACGCCGCCAAGGGCATTTTCTTTATTTAGCGGCCTCCATCGTAAAATTTTATAACTTTTGAACGAGGCGTCAGAATAATATTTTGAGACCACCGTTGCTCTTGGAGCGTCATGTTTACCCCAGGGGCACCCTCCTTTTTTCTGCGTCAGGAGCGGAGTCGGGGGCATGCCAGGTGGGGGGTTTAGTGTTTCTACTTAAACACACCCCCTCCCTCTTCTTCTTCTTCTTCTTCGCCTGGACAGCGGCAGGAGGCAGCCCCCACCCTCTCCTCCTCCACTCCGGTGAGGCAGCTCCGGTGAGGCACGACAGCTCCGGTGAGGCGCGGCAGCTCCGACGAAGCTCCGGGGCAAGCCCATCGAGGTAGGCAGATTTGAGTTTTACACCATTTCCCTGCATTAATTTCCATTTATGCTCAATCGCACAATTTGGATCATCGAACGAAGCCCATAATTGTGTAGATCGTGTCATGAGCTTTCCGGAATGCTATCCAGATCGAATTTTCGAACATCAGATCGTTTCCGGTGGTCCTCTGATGTTTTCCAGCGACAAGGCCGGTTTCCAGCATGGGTTTGATGACGGTGGTTTCTAGCGGTCGGCAAGGAGGTCTGGTGGTGCGGCGGACGGTGGCGCGGCAGCGGGCGCGGCGGAAGGAAGGTCGGAAAACCGATCGGCCGGGCAGTACCTCGCCGGTGCGGGGCGGTGGAGGCAGACCGGCCAAGGGCGCCGGTCTAGGGCACCGGCGAGGGGGCCAGCCGAGGTCATAGGCGTGCGACCTAGTGGGGAGACAGGACCCGCTGAAGGCGGGTCTCCGTGTGGACGTGACCGGCCAGCTAGCTGGTCGGTGGAGGAGGCCGCGCAAACGCGCGGGCCTCACGGGAGGAGGTGGGCCACGGTGCGGCGGCCCACAGGTCCGGCTAGACCAGGCCCAGTGGCTGGGCTGCGGTTCAGCGGGCCGGCCTGAGCTGGGCGGACCGGCCTGAATGGGCCGGTCTGGCCTAGGGGGTAATCCCCCTTAGACTTTTGGACGCCCTTATTTTGAGCTACGGGCATCTATATTGTGAGCCATCTTCTGCGGCGTGGACCTGATGTCAAGGTGGACTTTTTGAGGTGGTGTTGGGACTTTTAACTTTCGAGACGAGGGGCTCGGGGCACAGCACGTGTGTAAAGCAGCTTTGCAGGCTTCCCTTGAATTTTTGTTTTGGGAAGCACGAACACATCGGGAGTCCATTTTGGGTGCTATCAATGGCGTTGAGACCTTGGAGTTAGGGAGGAGTTTTCCAGTGAGGTTTTGGGCGTTGAAAACAGATTTGAGGCATGGGCCCCACGGCCCGTCTTTTGAGCTGCGAGCAGCATTTAGCAACTTTCTCATCGGGCGTCTATTTGGGGCGTGCGAGCAGTCGATTCTGGATGTTTTTCCGAGGGGATTGCAAAGGTGCAATCTTCTTGCTCTAATCTTCCACGATGGTGCGGGCCCCATGAGGTTCGTTTGGGCATTGACGGTGATTTTCCATCTCTATCATTGGGTGATCGTTTTGGACATGTGAATAGTCCACCTTGAGTAATTTTTTGAGAGGATCGCAACGGTGCAATCCATTGGCAGTGCTTTGGGACCGGGGTGTGGGTTCCATGTGGTACCGCTCGTGCGCGTTAAGCCGGAATGTATCATTTTCTTCAGATATTCGTTCCACTCATGTGAGTAGTGCTTTTGACGTGTTTTTTCAAGAGCATTGCGATGACGCAGTTAGCCCGACCTTTTTCGGGGATGTGGTGTGGGTCCCACCCGACCCGGCTATGGTAAATAGTACATTTTTCACCAAGTGTCCATTTTGGGGTGTTGCGTATTCAAGCTCGTGTATTTTTCTGAGGGGATCATAGTGGTGTGATCTGTTTGTTCAGTTTCGGGATCTTGGGGTGGGCCCCACAGAGGTTGGTTACAGTGAATAGTTCATTTTCACCAGTTGATCGTTTTGGGTGAGTAAGTAGTCTATATTGTGTGTGTTTTCATGGGGATTACAACGGTGTAATTTTTATAGGAAAGCGGAGGCTCATACACGATCTTATTAAATGTGGAAGTATGAAGAGTGCCCCGGTGGAGATTCTTCTACTATGTTTGTAGCGGACCCTTGGTGTGTGATCGCGTGCACTCTTGGGAGAGTGATTTTGGTGGTTAAAGATATGTGGTTGGTCATGCCTCAACTGCTGAGGTGGCGAGTTGGAGTTGTTACGTTTACGCCTTCACGTTGACATTCGGGGCCGTGTGCATGTTAGCCTTTGGGCTAGAGACGTGGCATACTCTGGGAGTATGCGAGAATGCTGAGAGGTACATGTGGTTGTTTGCACCCGAGAACGTTTGTGCACTTGGTTGGAGTTGGCTTGGGGCCACACGTTGTGTGGGACCCATGTGTGTGCCGTGTTCTTCTTTGAATAATTTTTACCTCTCACGACGTATAGGGTCCCTCAGTTCTAGATTGTTGACCAGCAGGCTCGAGTTTTTCCCCCGGCTCTATGCTCGATGGTTTAGATCATCAGGGTTGAGTGGTTTTCCCTGGTTTTGTTCCAGAGACGGATGGTTGCGTGATACCCACTCCGTGTTCGGTTGGGCAGTGTTGTACCATGCAGTAAACACGGCTAGAGCAGTTCTGGGTTTACCCTCCAGCGGGGATGGGCAGTGGGTTAGTCATCGACTTCTTCGGGTTTACCCTCCAGCAGGGCTGGGCAGTGGGTTGCTCATGGAATTATCAGGGTTTACCCTCTAGTAGAGACTAGGACGTGGGTCACCCAATGTCTCTTTAGGGTCTACCCTCCAACTAGGATGGGCAGTTGGTCGCCCGTCGTCTTGTTTCTAGTCTACCCTCCAGTAGGGCTGGGCAGTGTGTCGCCTATCGACTCGTTTTGGGTTACCCTCCAGTAGGGCTAGGAAGTGGGTCACATGTCGATGCCTTCCAGGTCTACCCTCTTATAGGGCTAGGGAGTGGGTCACCTGATGACTTATTCTAGGTTTACCCTCCAACAGGGCTAGGCAGTGGGTCTCCTGATGATGTATTAGGGTTTACCCTCTAGTAGGGCTGCCCTCCAGTAGGGCTGGGCAGGGGGACACCCGTTGACATTCCAGACTCGGTCCATTCTACTAGGATAGTCTGTGGATTTTCTCTGTGATTACTGGAGTGGGACCCTAGGTTGTATGGGTCAGTGATAGAATGACCTTGAATTTGAGGAGACCTCTCGACTGGGGGTAGTGACAAGATGTGGTTTGAGTTAACCCAGAACTCTCAAGTACAAGGTGTGCTTTCCGCCATCGATACGCCTCCTTGTGACATGACCTAAAACCGTGCGGGAAAGTCAGTGCCGCCCAAAGTAGATAGTGTCTAGGTGCGGTGGTTTGAGCCCCTTGACTTGTAGTTCAGGGAAGATGTGTGAGATGTTGGGCATCGATGGTGGTTACTTATGAGACTATTGGTGACTCACTTTCTTGGGCTGAGCTATGGGGTGGAGATCCCCTTACAGTCTAGTTCGGGCTTCTTATTTAGCATATTAATATGTATATACCTAGTTCGGGTATCCACTTTTTGGGTTTTGTTACTTTCCTTCCATGTGAGGCAAAGACGCACAGGGTATGCCACGTGCTTTTCGTGTCTTGCTTCTTGTGGTTGGATGAGTCTACTCACCTGCTATAGGTAGCGAAGACTCGACAGGAAGTTCATCTACACACCGTTTCCAACTCCTTGTGTCTGGACGAGTCTACTTCCTTCCTCTTGTGGGGTTGAGCTAGACTCTTTGTTGTACTATTTACTGGACTCTCAGTGTACTCCTCTTATATTCCCGGTTCGATCTACTGGACACACTTCGGTACCTCCTTTCTTTCTCCCTCGAGCCTTCGGGGAATCCTACTGAGTATTTTTATACTCACCCTTGCTTGGGCTTTTCACTCACTTGGTTTTCCCTTGCAGACGACGGACAGGTTGGTCGTGACTTCAGAAAATCTTGGGAGTTTGCGAGCTTGGACCACGTGCAGTGGTCATAGTCGGGTTCCAGTTGTCTGACTCTCTCAACTGTTTACTATTGTTTTACCTGCTGTCGGGTTGTGGCACTTTTGGGTTGGGCACTTCTTTTTCCCCTTTTCTTTTCATTTTACCTTCAGCTTGTACACTGTACTGTTTAGAGGTTGATGCACATCTGTGGTTTATTTATAGCAGTTTCCCTTTTACATTACTTGTCTTTTCTCTTTTACTCTGCACTTTTTCATTGAGTGTGCTGCGTGTCTGTGTACAGGTACTTAGGCAAAGGCCTCCCCGATTTATTGTGCCTTTGGCGCTGGTCGCCAGCCCCTAGCCTATGGATGCGGGCTTGGGGTAGTTGCGGATCGAGCCCGGGTAGGGTCGGGTCATGACATAACCTCTCTAGAGATAATGTAGTTCTGTATGATATTCCATTATCCGTATAGATTTGGTGATCTCCATGAATCCATGAATGTTAGTTTAAAGTGATCTATTATTTCCTAGACGCCTCTGCCCCGATTGTGGAGTCACTCAAGAAAACATAATTTCCCCAAAAAAACTCAAAGTGACTCATCATATGGTCGACATAAGATATTTTCTCCACTAAGTGATGATCAATATCATCAATATTAGAAGAACTATTTTAGAGGTATCACGAACTATAATGGGTCCCAAAACTGTATCCTCACCCAACTCATGTTGACGCAGTGGTAAGAGACACTACCTCCCATAAAGAACCTCATATGGTTTCATCTTACTCAATTCTTGATAATTGTTATTATGTGTAAAACCAAACTATGCATATTGAGCATCCATTATCCTCCATGGTTTGGTACGTTGGATCAAATTATATCCTCCAATATGAGAGTAGTATCCTATGAAAATCCATCAGTCTGTGGATGGTACGTCATGCTCTATATCAGGCGAGTCTCTATGAAATTTTCTAATCCCCACAAAAGAGTGATTTAATACATGCTTCTATAACTGAAAAAATATCATTGTAACTCTAAGAAATCATACGATATATCGAGTAATGATTTTTTTCCAGTTCCACTACTAGGTGAATCTCTCTAATCAGTAATAAGTGAACATACTTTAGTAGATGAATGAAAATCACCAAGACTATCTCATAACTCCCCGAGGTTTTTTGTAACCTTATCACAAGGTAAAACAAGATGTCCTCTTAATTCTATATAGGTATGAGGAGAGGTTGTAACATGATGCTGGGACACTAATGCCCAATATTCACCATTTAAAATATAATGAATCAGGAAACAAAAACATGAAATGTCAATCTTCCTCCTTAGGAACCAAAACCACTACCTAATATAATGATATGACTTTGAAGAGAAATTATGTACTTCCCTACAAGATACATAGTAATCCCTCATCATCTACTCCTTGATTGATGTTGGGACTACTACTCTTTGGTGTACCATGATTATTTCATCAACATCCATCAATCATCTAAATATTGAGTAACTTTAATCTAGATGTTCCCTAAACATATGAAATCATATATCAAACACTTGAGGAGTCCTCACATTGTTTGAAAGTGAGTATGAGATCACAAAAGGGAACATTTCAGAGAAGCAGGATCCTCAACAACATCCATCCACAAATAGAATAAAATTCTTAATATTTATCACTGTTCCACAAAGGGCCTCTCCCTAATCTCTAATTTAGTATGTGTCTTAGAGCTAAGAGTATATAAAATAATGTAATATTTCTGATGTAAACTAATCATATATGGTCTAACATCTATTGATAGTCAATGAAGCACCATTTTCTTATGTTTAGGTCTCCATCCATGAAGATATAGAGATAGATCATTTGGTTCATATAAACAAAAATATCTCAATAAAGAGATGTTATCGCAAACACTTCAACGTGTGAACCACAATTCTATCTTCATGTTACATGTAGGGTATATCCACTCATAGAACCAAAAATGACGAGATTAATAGGATAATAGCTACATTATTTGCATCAGCACCACTCCCATGTTGAATCCTGATGTAGCAAAGTACAATCCATAACTAAGGAAAATCCTAGGGTGTGTTAGTACTGGAACTATTTTCAATCACAGAAATAGCTCAAGGAAAGCCTCTTCACATTGGTCTAACTAGAATTTTAATCTCTATTTTATTAGTTTTTTTATTAGTGATGAAAAAAAGATGCGTGTCTTGATATGATGTTGGAAATATCTTTCTAATTATATAAGGATCATACACTAAAAACATGGGGTCATGTCCAAGACATGACCACATAAACATTAATTATGACTATTGATATACATGTCAATGACACAACATTTCCTATGATCTTCAAATCTGAAATCCATAAGACATACGCTGAATGCATAGTCTAAACCTGGTGAAATCGAATAATACTCATGAGTAATTATTTTATTATACCATGTTTATCTGGTTTTTGTGAGTAGATGTAGATTTCATTTGATGAATACCATGATGAACAAGTTCAGGTATGGATGGATGGCCTTCTCCATGATTTCCATGAACATTGTTGGCATGTTCACTAGCACAAATGGAATTTACAAGTACTCTGATTATACATGATTTCTCTAAAACATTGTATTTAGGATATTGTCAACTCTAACTACCAAATGGTTTTCAGAAGAGAGATGACCAATCATGGGGAAACAATGTCCCTCACACAGCTGATTAAAAAGATCTTAGATCGAGGTAAATCAATATCAGTTCTGAACCACCACCATGTTCATCTTTGGTTAATTAATGAATTTATGAAAAAGAATTTATTACATCTTATAAAATATCAGAGGTGTACCCTCATGATTATGTAACAAGTCAATAATAACCTTCCCCTCTATGTCATCCTGAAAATCCTTAATCATATTCAGCTCGGTTAGATTCATACAATATAGGGTATAAAAATTGTTGAACATAGGATATGAACCCATTATCAGCATAATATTTAATTTTTTAGAGCCTTTACTAGGTGAAAGCTTCCAAATAAACATTCTAACCAATTTTATAGCAACTGAAGAGACATTGATGCTCTATAAGGATTAATAATATTGGAGTTGAAAATTATTGTGTACTAAACCAATGTTATGTACTTTTATGCATAGGATGAGCACAACTAAAAATAATTCATGTTGAATCATCTTTACTTACTAATCCATATATCAATTATGGGATAATTTTAACCTTTATTCCCCTACGCATCCATCACTAAATAACAAACATACGCTTCTTCTGATTTATTTAAGCATGCTTTATAAGAACACACATAATAATACGCTGATGCGGAATATTTCATAACATTGAGGGAAACCCACATTAGAAAATATTGATAGTTATTGGTATAAAAAATAATCCCTCAATGGTATAACACAAGGGTTCTATAAACTAGTTTATTGGATCCAAAAATTATTTCTTATATGTCTAATATTTACCAAAGTTATACCCATCATAGAAAATTTCCTTGTTTATGTCCCATCACGTTAGTAACATTACTCATATATATACTAACAAAAAAATATTTTAAGTTAAACTAAATAATGTTAAAAAATATATAGCACGCAAAATGGAAACATATATATTTATATATATCAAAAAATTGAAATTAAATCCAATCATATAGCACTAATCAAGGAATTTAATTAATAAAGTACTATGGAGAAAAACAAAATGTATATTTATTGTAGGTGAACCTAGATCCGTAGTCATGATTCTTAAATGAACACTAGATCTAATAAAAAATATTATCATAATTTTCATCACCTGAGGTGATTTTAATCAATAGTAACACCAAAACATAATTTCCCATTAATGCCAGCTTGGATGACCACAACATAGTGCTTGCTAAACACTAACACAGTTCCCCTGCCTGAGCCCCAATGTCATATATCTTGTATAAATTTTCCCAACCCAAACAAATAGAAGAACAAGTTACTTGTTCCTATTTCTAGGATAAAAATTTCTATCATACCACCTCGAACCACCAGGTCTGAACTAGAATTCCACATAACCTGAAGTGCACCTCCTCATATACAACTGGCTGGCGACTTGCAGTGAGGGTTTATGTCTATCACTAGGGAGAATATACCACATGTATGTTTCCACAGCATCAATAATATGTAATAATATTATTATAAATAATTATATTAATAAGGATGAAATTATATCTACATACATTTGATGAAAATAAAATAAACTCATAGTGTGATAAGACATTCCAAAATGAATTTAATAGATGATAATTAAATAGCCACTTGGGACCTCTAATGACTATCCTAGTCCTTCTTATCTTCATGATCCAGCTTCTCAGCTATACATTATACAACCATTTCCCATAACTGGTTCTCTAATGAAATCTACAGTCATATCGAAATCCCCAGGGGGGTTTGAGAAAAATTCTCATAAGGGAACCACCAATGCATCATTAACCTGATTTTTTTATACTTAAAACTGTATTACGTAAATATAATAATAACCAATTCAGGAAGTTCATAAACATACCCCCCAAAACAGATCGGTTGTGGTCAAACATGGCTTCCAAACCCCCTTTCCATTATTTCTTTGTTTCCATGATAGATGATAACTGAATGACTTGGATGAAGCAAACCATTCCTTGTAAAGAATCCTCATGGTTTGATGGATGTGATACTCGGCATCATCTATCCCTCAATTTGACCATGCACATGGTTCCTCTAGACGAGAATAAGTAGTACTCTAACCAACCAGGGTATCATGTGGGTAATGGGACATGATAAGTCATGGAAACCTCGATAACACCTTCGACACGGTACCATGACGACCTTATACCTACACCCTAGTCTCAGGACCCTCTTCGTTAACATTTAAGTCATGAATTCATTCCTAGTAGGAGGATTAATATGTAATGATGGTCCTCGAGTCTCATATACCACTATCAACCATCATGTAATGGAATCACATATACATAGATAGAACATTACTAAATATTATATTTCAACATGAGTATATAATTGTACACAACAACATGTTACAATAATCAAACATGCATAAAATCAACACTCATATCACTCATGGAATCATTGTGGGTTTTAGGGGCTACACACACACACACAATAACCTGCAACCACAATCATGAATAGTTAATCAAATTGCCAATAAAATATAAAAATCAAAGAAAAATGTGTAAATGGGAGCCCAATAAGGTATGGAAATTCAATACACAAAAGTTTTATATGAAAATAGGCATTGATAAATGAATCAATAACACCTGTCTCAGACCTTATTGTCAAAAAACGTTGAAACTCTAGGTTCACCAACGGTCTTTAAAAGGGGAACCAACAATTTTCATTTCAATGAAATCAAATATTTCAAGTAATCATACATTATCTCACCATGATAGTTATAGAAATATTTTTTTATAATTATATTTTATTAGTATATAAAAAACATGTCATTATAATTATATTTCGATAATTTATCTTAATTTTTCTTTTTATAATGAATTATTGATAATTTATCCAAAATTTTGATTTTATAATTAAATTTTAATAACTTCTCTTAAATTATCCATTTATAAATCCAAGATATTATCCTTTTATAATTATTATTCCATAAATTATCCTTTAATAATTTACGAATTTTATTTTGATAAAATGGATAATTTTTTTATGTGATAACTACCTTATAATAACCCTTTAATATATTGACTAATATTATCTTCAATAAACACTTGAAATTATTCATTGATAATTCACTGTAATTATCTATTGAAAAATCAACATTGTTATTCTTCTAAAATTCCTTGTAATTAATTTTTTGTTAAATATCATAAATCATCATTTAATTATAACTAAAATTATGATTTCAAATTCTTGAGTAACTATCATTGATATTTTTTTATAATTATTATTTTATGTTTCTAACAATTATTATTTTATAAATTTTGTAATATTATAATGGATTTTTTAAAGAATTTCCCTTTGATTATTTATCTTAATTAATCTCTTTGAAAATAAAAATTACTGATTTTAAAAAACATTATTTTACATAAAAAGGATAGTATTTATTTTTTACTCATAGATATGTATCCAATGGCGGACGATGTGTCAATATAATTAGTATTAGATACATTATTTAAGTTAATAATTTTTTTAAAAAGTAAAATAAAAATAAAAATATATAATTTAAATTAAATATACCAACATTATCTATATAATATTCTAGGAGCACTAATAATAGAAGGATGAGGTGTTTCTAAGATATGGGTTCCTACTATAAATCAATTCGATCATGAAATGGGAGTCTGAACTCATGTGCACTCCATGGTATCAACCATGAAACACAATGATTAGTTATGATGTATATGAAAAATGTAGCTATGTGGGATTGTTCATCAATTAGAAAATCCAAGTTCAAATCCCCATTTTATATAATCATTCATGCAATAATTTATTGTAGGGGCTTAATTTTGAACCTATTTAAAACTTTTGAATTAATCATTATCCAACTTTGTGTAGAACCGGCGCATTGAATGCTTGGGGTGGAATTTTAATTGTGGTAAAATTAATTTTTGAAGAAGATAAAAAATAAATCATCCAAATCTTTATTTAATGAAGGCACATATTTAATAATAAATCAAAATACCCCCATTAAACTGGAAACCACACCAAACACATGATAAACATACATTTTATACTTGTCTTGGAGTAATTCAAGTGTTATGGACCAACCAGTTCTCTCATATTTATAATATGATGTACCTTTTTAGAGATATTAATAATTTATAATTCAAAAAATATATTAAATAAATAATTAAATATAAACATAATTTTATCTCATTTGATGTTTCAAAAAACTGAATGTGCATAAAAGTTATAACAATCCTATGGTAAATCCCACATTTCCAAATTAATAGTGGTCTAATATTTCTCATGTTAAATCCATCTGGGTTATATTAAGATATTCTAAAAGACAATTTAATAAAAAATATTCACTAATTTATTCTCACTATGAATATTTTCATATGCATGACCACTAAAAATTTCATATACAACCTAGGTTAAAAACTACACCCCATAATAAATGGTGGCCTCATGTTTATCCTATGATGAACAATTATTTATTTATTCAATTTATTTGAATAAATTGAACTATCATAGAATAATATATTTTATATTGTTATTTAATCCTAATCGGGGTTTTATAGGCCTAAAAATCCCACAACATCTCAGTTCTGATACCTAAAATATTTGGTTGAATATTCCAATGATTTAAATGTTATTTTACCATTACAATGAATCATTTAAATCATTTATTAATTTACACCTATGATAAGAAATGTTTCACATAAAACACATATAACTTTTCCAAAAGTGGATTTACATTATCTTATATATATGGGATATCACATCCATGTTGGAGAACATCAACGGCGTTTTACAAAATGAGCATGTAAGAGAATATATTATAATTTTAAAAAGTTATAGGCATCATTTGTCACAATAATTTGAATGATATATTGAATGATAAAGTCCTAAAGACATAAATATTTGAATATTTAAACGGTCATTCGAATCACTATATATGAATGTAATAAGATTGTATTTTATTATAATTTTTCTAATGATACAAAATATTTTATTTTATAATAATATTAAGAGAGTTTTTTATTGATATTTTATATAATAAAAATTTCATCCACTATATGTGCCTCAATAAATTTCCAAATAATCAATTACCCAAATAAATTAAAAACAAAAAATTTAATTCTTATTTAAAATGATAAAAAAAATTAACATTAAAAATATTATAATATCTATTAAAGAGTGAATGCTATTTCAATTCATCACAAAATATTTTTAAAAACCAATATGATTAGAACATGTTATCAAAATTAATAATTTAATATCAAATTCTAAATATAAATGACACCTTTTCATCCTTAATATATATTCACACTATTGTTCAAGAAAAAATAATGAAATATTAATGACATCATCATATAGGCCAATTTTATGCATTAACCCCTTATCACCCTTTAGTTATGCTTTCATTCCTCATATAAATCATTGTTTGCAATAGGATTTCAACAAAAATGTGGGTTTTCAATTTTAAAAACGATATAAATAAAACTCATATATTGTTCTCCATGTTCAATAACCCATAATTAAATAAATATCATAATAAAATACCCCTAAATTTTACCAATAATTGTAATATTTTTTAAACGCCAATTTTTGGCAAGTCATCCCCAAATGTATTTTTCATACACTAAACCAATTGTTAATATTCCCATGAAGGGTTTACCAAAATTACTATTAATCTAGGTAGAATTTATAACAAACCTCTTAAAGGATATTTTACGACACTAAACATAGTATCAATATTAAACTAAAAATCCCTTGATGGTATCCACAACACGCATGTTAATTAAGGCATATAAGATACCAAAATGAACACAATCCTTATATGTTTCATGGTTCTTATATCCAAAATAAATTTTTTGAAAATAATTTTGAAATATAATTCTGGAATACAAATAAACTATTTATATATTTTATTACAACATATTTATTTAATTGATTTTGGACATAAAATTTAATATTGGTAATTAAATATGTAACGTCCCGATTCAGGGTGCCACACAATGGGTGCCCCGAACCCAGTTGCTCACATGAACTCAAGCACATTTCACCAAACACTAAAGTCTTCCGACTAGCAGTGAGGGTCTAGGACTGATAGTGGGGAAATTATCCCCTCATTTGTGAAAGTTATGCACAATGGAAAAAAGAATATAAACATACAACATTATAAATAGTAAACAATATAAACCAGAAATGGAAAACTGAAGTAAAATATAACTAGCATTCATATATATAATGATGCAATATGTCACTGATTCTAAGAAAGCTTCCAAAACATGATACACTACAATTGGATACAATATTCCACAAGGTACTATATACAACCAAACAAAACCAAAGTAGTGCAACAAGAATGCAACAGCATCGCAAGCCTAAGCTTAGTCCCATGCTCTCCTACTCCTATGCAACAATAATTTACTTTTGTAGGGACTCATTCCATTATTGACACCTGTAGTAATATAATCTGTTTGGGCCCATGTGATGACCTAAACAGGGTTTGAGAAATAAATCCCAGTAGGCAACCTCCAAAGGCATGTGCCCAATTGTCAGTGAAAATGTACAACAATAGTGTGCAATAATAAAATGCAGTAAACTAGGAAGTACTGAAAAGTAAATATCTCTACTAGTTCCATTTCCATTTTAATAATTATTTAACAATTCAAAGACCATTTTTTAGCATGACTGGTACAACATATGAAATCACCACAATGATTATTCCAAGTAAGAAGTGTCCTCGGACATGAAAATACTTACCCTGAGGTAAACAGATTCGAAACCCACAGGTGACTGCCCACATGCATAAAGAATATTCCCCTAAGGAATACGAGATATTTCCCACATGCATTGAGGATAATGCCCTCCGACATATGAAAGGTTTCCATAAAGATAAACAAAACACTGCCATAAGGCATTCCATTGGAAGAACAAGTAACTGGGCCGATACCAACACATATGCGAGCAATTTATAAACGTTTCCTCTCAAGAAAACTCAAAACATTCTATAATCACTACATACCCATTGGTATCTGGTCCAAATGGCTAAACAATGGAAACTCACCCTTAGGGTGGCCCTGGATCAAATCAACGATCCCAAACAGCAGTTTATAATTATTTATTAGATTACCTATGAAAATATAGGTATCTCAATGGTCAAGTACCTGTTATCGGACACCCCTAACATGGTCATGTGGCACAATGGTACACAAAATCAACTCGATAGTAGGAATTAAACACAAGACCACATACCTCGATCTCCTCTGATCGATATACGTGAAAGGTGCCTCCCAAACAACCAAGAATGACATTAATCTGGGATAAAATATTTCCCGTTCAAATGTAAATAACCTCCGTTGGGGAATGAATTGGAAGGAAACGTTTATGAAGAGGGACGAACATACCCGCGAGGTTCAAAGGAGATTGACAACTCAAGAATCCAAGTTCTAGTGTGCGATTGGGAGCTCCTCTAGGCTTAGGATTCCTCTTCCGGTGTTCCAAATGAACCTAATGCCTCTTATGTCGAATGAGGAGGCTACTCCCCATTTATAACGAAAAAAATAACTACATAGTGTGTACTCTCAATTACACGGAGTGTACTATTTTCTTTAATTGTTCCTCTAGAGTCTATTTTTCAACCCCACCATGTTCATATACTTAATGATTACACGGTGTGTATTACTATGTACACGATATGTGGTTAGTTATTATATCATGAACCACTCACTAGTCTATATGCCATGTGTTCTCGTCCCACACTATTAATGCACACGGCGTGTAGCTTGTTTTTTTTGACAAACCTATGCGCCCAATATTCTCATCCCACACAGCCGAAGTACACGTTGTGGGTACAAATGTAAACGGCGTGTACCCATAAATTTGATATTTTTCCATCAATTCCCATGTTTTCTCAAAAACACTTAAGTAAATGGGAATTAGGAATCACGTACCTCAAGAGTAAGAACAGGGTACTTACAAAAATCCCCCCTTAATGAAATTTGTCCACGAATTTCCCTTCCAAAGGGTGTTGAAGATGAAATGTGAACAATTATGGACACTGAGCACATATGTCAGTCTCCCACTACCATGTTTCGTCCTGCACTCGGTCATGATTCACTAGCACCCGTAAGAGATGGACTGACCAGCCTCGGAAAACCATTGTGCTTCTATCAACAATACAAATCAGATGATCCTAAAAGTATGAATAAACTTGAAGTTCTAACTCCTTGGGCTGAAAAACGTGAGATGGGTCTGAGTGATAACAGTGTAGTTGAGATACGTTGAAGAAGTCATGCATGGCCTGGTACATCAGTGGTAACTGCAAGAGATAGGCAACTGACCCGACTCTCTGCAGAATCCCAAATGGCCCTTCACACCTTGGTTAAAGTTTACCCTATCTCATGATCCTCCTGTGTCCCAACCTCAGTGAAACACACATGAAACATGATCCCCGACCATGAACACCAAGGTTCGTCTATGGCAATCAATATAATATTTATGATGATACTCTATTGTATCCATCTGTTTTGGAATCAACTGGACCTACTCTGATGTATTCTGCATGATACGTGGTCCTAGTAAAGCTGCCTCACCAGTTTCCAACTAATACAAGGGTGATCAGCCTGGCCTACCATATAATTCCTCGTTAGGGGCCATCTCAATAGTTTCATGAAAACTATTATTTTAGGAAAACTCGACCAGGGTTATGTGATTCTCCCAAGATAAAACAATGTCTAGGAAACATGCACGTAACATGTCCTCTAGCACCTATATTGTAAGCTCTGACTTGCCATCAGTATGATGATGGTAAGCTGTGCAAAAAATCACCTCTGTACCTAGTGTTGTCTGAACACTATGCCGAAAACGATACATAAAACGGTCATCCATATCTAAATCAATAGAAATAGAGACCCCATGAAGATGTACTACCTATTAGATATAAAAAATCTCGATATTGTCAATACCGAATGTCTCCTTGATCAGTCAAAATTGAGCTACCTTTGTAAGTCTATCCACAAAATCCCATACGGCATCACTGCCACGAGGTGACCTCGGCAACCCAGTCAAGATGTCCATCATGACAAAATCACATATCCATTCTGGAATGGGTAACAGTTGTAATATTCTGGTTGGCCTCTAATGCTCTGCCTTCACCTATTGATAGGTGGAACATCTAGAAACAAAACCAGCTACCTTTCTTTTCATACCCAGCAACCAATACTGATGTCTCAAGTCAAGGTACATTTTGGTAACCCCAGGATGCACTTCCCAAGATGACGTATGAAATTGATGCATCAAATCCCCAAGTATATCCCCTAGAACCCACACTCATCCACAGATATGCAGTACGTCATCATCACCTATCGTCCAACCAGGAGGATGGTCCTCACTTGCAACTGACGTTCGTAGAACTAGGCCTTCTGAATTTCATAGTTGTCTCATCCTCACTCTATCCCGGAGGGTGGAAGTTAGAGCTAAGGTTGAAAGATACGTTTTCCCCTGAATATCGTGCATCTCCAAATGCATCTCAGATAACAAATCCATAAGCTGCCACTCACCAATGGCCTCCTTGACTTCCTGTATTTGAGTCCTCCCACTCAGTGCATCAGTTACTACATTACCTTTACCAGGTGCATAGGAATTCTTGAAGTCGAAGGACTGAAGGTATTCAACCCACCTTTGCTGTATCATGTTCATTTCATGCTTATTAAAGATGTATTTATGAATTTTGTAGTCCGTAAACACCAAAAAGTGTTCTCCCAAGAGATAATGTATTGAACAACATAATACATGTACAACTGTAGCCAACTAGAGGTCATGCATCAGGTAATTAATCTCAAGTGGCCTCAACTGCCGAGACTCATACACAAAAACTTGAATGCCCTGCATCAACACTACTCCCAGCAAAATACATGATGCATCATAGTAAACTATATAGATCTTCCCTTTCTCTGGAAGTATTAGTACTGGTGCTGATGTCAACCTTCTATCCATCTTTTGAAAGTCTTCCTAACATGCTTTGGAACAAAAGAACTTCATACCCTTCTTAGTCCAACCCTTCAATGGCACAGCTAAGAAAGAGAAGTACTATATAAAGCTCCTATAGTAACTAGACAGCCCCAAAAAACTCTGTATTTCAAACACGTTCATAGTCTGCTCCCATGAAACTAATGCTCTCACATTCTCTTAGTCTTCCGAAACTCTAGAATTTGACATAATATGACCCATGAAGTGAATATGGTCCATCAAAAAGTGGCACTCTGAGAGCATAGCATATAACCAATTCTTTCTCAGTGTACTCATCATGATATCAAGATGGGTAGCATGGTTGTATCGAGTGTGAGAGTACACCAAGAGATATTCCACAAAGGCTACCTCCAAAGATTCCAGATATGGGTGGAACACAAGATTCATCAGATCCATGAAAGCTGCTGGTGTGTTTGGGAGTCTGAATGGCATGACCATGTACTCTTATAGACCATATCTGCTATGAAAGGTTGTAAGCAGTATGCCTAATGGTCTAACACGCAAAGGATGATATATGTATCTCAAGTCAATCTTCGAGAACACTCGTGCTCCTCTAATTTGATCAAAAGGATCATCCATCGTCGGTAAGGGATATTGGTTCTTAACCGTCAACTGGTTGAGCTTCTAATAATCCATGCAGAGTATGAGGGTATCGTCTGCCTTCATACAAAAAAGGACATGCTAAACCCAAGGAGATGTATGAGGTCGGATAAAACCCTTTTCATGTAACTCCTCCGACTACCACATGAGCTCCTGTAACTCTGGTGTAGCAATTCTATAAGGATATATGGAAACCAGTGTTATAAGGCCCCAGCCTTAAACCATACTTAATCTTGAGTTATTACAAGATTACACGTTGAGGATCTTTTCAGGTTTAGAGTTTTAAGGAATTAGATCATAAAACTTGCATTACATTCCATATATAAACAATGTGGTTACAGAAAGATAGTATTCTTCATTCCCATCAATGGAAACACGTTTAAAATAAAACATGGATTATTTCTTGACACATCCTTGACTCTATCATCTTATCATGTACCTTTCCCTTGACCTGTGAAAAACATTTCAAAAACTTGGGATGAGCATAAAAACTCAGTATGGGTTAAAAAAAACATGGAAAGGAAACATGAGTTCGTACATACATAAGAATGAAATCATACTTTACCCATAAAACATAGGCACTTTAACATACCTCATAAAATCATGAATAAATCATAGAAATCATAAGACATAAAGGTAACTTGAGGCATTCATAACATTCTTACGTAGGGAGTAACCCTCTTGGTTAAGTTTGGAATACCCATCACAGTATATTCCCTAAAATCTCTTCAGAGAAACCTTAACGTTTCACTCCTTCACGTTACCCAATGCATTGGAGAGCTATAACGGGCTCACCCGCCCTTAGTTTATCACGGAACCACCCGTCTTCATAATAATGGCCAAGAACCATAACATAATCATATCACATAAAACATGCATAAAGGAAACATAAAATTTCCACATTTCAATCACGAGATATCAATACAACACATTGATATAATAAAAACATTATGAAAACCATTTTCAATACCAAAGTAAAACATGGTATTTATTTTTCTTTTAAAAAAAGGTATGGTTTGTAGAGGAAGCCGAAACTCAAATAATGGTTACGACGGCGGAGAAGTCGTTGTCGCCGCATATGTACGACAAAAACATTCCCTTTTGTCGTTTAGTAAACGCTTCATATAAAAAATATTCCTTTTGAATAAACTTAAAAGTCAAAGGGGTTTATACACCGTATAAAAGAAAGTTGTGTATAAAATAAACTGTGCCTCAATGAAAGGAGATTGAGACGAAGTCCCATACCTCGTATCCGACTTGACCCGACCGTTCTTTAATCTCCTGAATAATAAACTTGAGTTAATCTCTACTTTCTTAAGAACCTTTTTCAAGTTCATTATTCCTTTTATACCATGTTATTAACATCATGTAATCAGTTAAGTTAATAATGTTCATTTTGTCGGCATTTGGTTCTTAAGTCAAAAATAGACTTCTTACACTTACATGTTGTTAATTTGGTCAAAGGTTCATTATATCCAGAATAGTATTCATGATGTAGATATCATATATGTCATATATATCCAGTACATACATGCATTTATAAAATTACATAATCATTTAGAGGTAAGAAATGAAATGCACCGTTCATGGAGACGGTAAGCCGTACGTACGCATGAACGCTACTTTCATTTCTATTTCGTATTTTATAGAATGGAATCATAATGATATAAAGGTATATTATAATTCCAGTATAATATCATATATAATATCATAGTTCCATCCTTTATATGTCCCACATATGGTATTTAACGAATCAAATCACTTTGAGGGGGCGGTAGTCCGCACTTCCTAAAATGAAGATATTGTGTTTACCCATAATGGAAACCATAAAGGTATGCCCAAAATGAAAAAAAAACAGAAGCTTAAGGAAAACATAAACATATTATATATCATATATAAAAATAGTGACATCATAATGGCCACCTTTGAAGGTGTTAAATGAGTGTTGAACAATCATCGTTTCGGGAGGCAGAATTTCGCCATCCACGGAAACCGTATGTTCTTTAACCATTTGATGTAGTTGTGTTAGAGTGTAGCTCAAATAAATCTTATAACAACATCCTAGTATGTTGAATATACTGTTTTTGTTACAAAAGAAGTAAATAAAAAGAGTTTAGGGGGTTGGAGAAGCAAAATAAAACAAATGAACATGAGAGAATGAATTACCTTAAAAAGTGTAACTCCTTTTGATTTGAGCCTAAAGGCTTCCTTTGAAAGGATTCTGCCCAAAGGGAATCCTCTAGGATTAGGATAGGGATGTGGAGAGAGTAAATTGGCAGGGGTTGGCCGAGCCAAAGGCTTGAGTAGTGTGTGAAATGAGGTAGAGGTGGGGGCCTTTTATAAGAGGAGAGGAGGGGCACTTTTGGAAAGTAAAGACATATTACATTATTTGAAAATGTGTTTCGGTTTTAAAAGGTCCCACATTGATATAATTCGTGGATAAGGTGATAAGGGTTCGAAATCCACTCATCCAATTGGTTTTGGCCATGTGTAGTTCATAGATTTTACATTGTCTTTCCATTTTATTTAAATCGTCAAATAATGATGTCATCGCTGCATCATTATTATGTCATAAATAATTTAATTTATTTAATGTCTGAAAATCATAAAACAAATACTATGATGTAGGAAATCTTTTTATCTTTCCAATGACTATTTATAATCAAAATTATGATCTTTATAACCCCATGTAAAAATTGTTTTCGTAAGACATATCATGTTTGTGTCATTTTTGCTTTTACATTTAATAAAAAGTTATTTCTGTCATTCCCCAACCAAAATGTCTCCATGGGGTCCCCAAGTTGACCCATGTCTTGTCTTGGTCGGCCATGACACAACCAATAAGGTTGGGACATGTGTCTAGGTCATTTCATATTATTAAAGCATTATTTATACCTTAAACTACCCTAATTACCACTAATCGCGATTAAGAACATAATAAGTTACTATTCACCAAAAAAATTATTATAATCTCATTGAACCACATTTTACTTCTTAATGACAACCATGTATGTCAGATTTTCAAAATTCAAAACACAATGATGGCAAAATTTCATTTAAACGGAAAATCAGTCTTTATAAGTACCACTTAGTGGTTTCACTATTCATCAAAAATTGAAGTTTTTCAGAAAATTACCAAAACTTCACCCTAAGCTATATTTGATATTCCGAATTCAAAAATTAAGTCTATTTTACAAAATTCAAAACATATAAGTCACATTAATTAATTTAATAATTAATTCCCGCTGCCAGAGCAAAAAACGTGTTTTTACAAAACAATAAGTATCAAAAGATTGACACCAGTTTAAGTCTAATTTCAAAGTGAAATTGATTCCAATGACCACCATTGGATTAAATGGTAAAAATATATTCTAATTTCACTTCAAAACCAATTAAAAACATAATCTAATCATATAAATAAATTAGATTAAAAAGCAGTGTTGATGTAAAATGCAGTATTTTTCACTATTCATTAAAAAAATGAATATTGTCAGAAAAATACCAAAAATTCACACAAGGTAAATTTTGATGTCCCAATCATAAAGAATAAGTTTATTTTGACAAACATAGTTTATAAAAATGTCAAAATATAGATTCAAAAATGGTTTTCCATCAAAAGGCAGTAAAACAATCTTTTAAGAATATTAGTGTATTCCATGCATAAGATTGTATTTATTTTCATTTTAAGCCTCTATAACACTATCTTAATCATTAATAGACATAGATAAAAATATCTATTATTCATTACTTACTTGGGATGTTACATCCTTCCCCCCTTTAGAAAATTGCGTCCCCGCAATTTATTTACTTATCGAATAAATGGGGGTACTTATCCCTCATTACATTTTCAGATTCCCATGTTGCCTCTTCAATCATGTGGTTTTTCCAAAAAACCTTTACCTTGTGAATCACCTTATTCCGTAACACTTGCTCCCTGTGGTCAAGAATCTAGACCGGTTGTTCCTCATAAGATATGTTCCCTTCTAGCTGAACTACCTCTGGACTCAAAACATGAGATGGATCTGGCATATACTTCCTCAACATCGAAACGTGAAAAACATTGTGTACCTGAGATAAACTCGAAGGTAAAGCCACTCGGTATGCAACTGATCCAACTCTCTCCAGAATTTCGTATGGTCCAATGAATCTTGGACTCAACTTTCCTTTCTTACCAAATCTCATCACACTTTTCCAAGGAGAAACCTTGAGAAAAACATGATCACCTACCTCGAAAGATAGATCCTTCCTCCGGTTATCTGCATAACTCTTCTGCCTGCTCTGAGCTGTTCTCATGTGTTTCTGAATCAGCTGAACTTTTTCTGCCATCTCTTCTACCAATTCTGGTCCCATCAACTTCCTTTCACCCACTTCATCCCAGAAAGCTGGAGTTCGACACCGCTTCCCATATAATGCCTGAAATGGTGCCATCTGTATACTGGAATGAAAACTATTATTATATGAAAATTCAACCAAAGAAATATGTTGGTCCCAACTTCCCTGATAATCCATAGAACAAGCTCGTAGCATATCCTCCAATGTCTGAATTGTTCGTTCTGACTTCCCATCTGATTAAGGATGAAAAGCTGTACTAAAATTTAATTCAGTACCCAACGACTTCTGAAGGCCTTTCCAAAAGTTAGAAGTAAACCTGGGATCACGATCTGATACAATGGAGAGAGGAACTCCATGTAACCTGACTATCTCTTTAAGATACAAACGGGAAAGTTGATCAAGAGAGAAAGTATCTCGTATAGCAAGAAAATGAGCAGATTTGGTCAAGCGATCAACAATAACCCAGATTGCATTATTACCTCGAGATGTCTTCGGTAATCCAACAAAAAAGTCCATGGATATATTCTCTCATTTCCACTCTGGCACTGGTAAAGGCTGAAGCATCCCTTTCGGTAACTGCTGCTCTGCTTTAACCTGCTGACAATTCAAACACTTCACAGTAAAATCAGCAATGTCTCTTTTCATTCCATCCCACCAGTAATACTCCTGCAGATCTCTATACATCTTAGTACTGCCCGGATGAACGGAAAACGGAGAACTATGAGCTTCACATAACAGCTCTCTCTTCAACTGTGAATCACAAGGCACACACAATCTCTTCCCAAATCTCAAAACACAATGATTATCAATGTTGAATTCAGGCAACTTACCTTTCTGAACCAGCTCTACCTTTTTCTGCAACTCACTATCTTGCTTCTGTGCCTGCTTGATTCTATCTGATAGAGAAGATCTCACTGATACCTGAAACAAAACCGAAGGACTTCCTGCACCAACAACTTCTATGCCAAATTTCATCAAATCCTTAACCAAAGGATCACATTCCAAATGCAACATTGTTAATGAAGCATTACTTTTTCGACTCAAAGCATCAGCCACTTTATTTGCTTTTCCCGGATGGTAATGAATTGTACAATCATAATCCTTGATTAATTCTAGCCATATCCTCTGTCTCATGTTTAACTCTTTCTGAGTGAATATATACTTTAAACTTTTGTGATCGGTATATATTTCACACTTTACTCCATAAAAATGATGCCTCCAAATTTTTAAAAGCAAAAACAATAGCAGCTAATTCCAAAACATGTGTAGGGTAATTTACCTCATGAGTTTTCAACTGTCGTGAAGCATAAGCAATTAACTGATCATTCTGCATTAGGACGCAACCAAGTCCTTTCAATGAAGCATCACTGTATATAACAAACTCACCATTCCTGGAAGGTAGTGCCAAAACTGGAGCATTCACCAATCTTCTTTTCAATTCCTGAAAACAATAATCACATTCTTTTGTCCAGATAAACTTAACACCCTTCCGAGTTAGCTTAGTCATTGGAATAGATAACCGTGAAAAATTTCTAACAAACCTTCGGTAATAGCCCGCCAAACCAAGGAAGCTACGAATCTCGGTAACATTTGTGGGTCTTGGCCATTCTTCCACAACTTTTGTTTTTGCAGGATCAAGAGTTATTCCATCTTTAGAAACAATGTGACCAAGGAAAGAAATTTGTTGCAACCAAAACTCACACTTGCTGAATTTCCCATACAGTTTCTTTTCTTTTAAGGTTTGCAAGATAACCCTTAAATGTTTTTCATGCTCCTCTTTACTTTTAAAAAACACCAAAATATCATCAATGAAAACCACCACAATCTTATCCAAGAACTCATGGAAAATTCTATTCATTAAGTCCATGAATACAGCAGGTGCATTGGTTAGCCCAAAAGGCATTACTACAAATTCATAATGGCCATATCTCGTACGGAACGTGGTCTTCGGAATATCTGCCTCCTTTACCTTCAGCTGATGGTACCCCGATCTCAGGTCAATCTTTGAAAAAAACTGAGCTCCCTGGAGCTGATCAAACAAATCATCGATATGAGGCAAAGGATATTTGTTCTTAACAGTGATATTATTCAAGGCTCTATAATCAATGCAAAGTCTCATAGAACCATCTTTTTTTTAACAAATAAAACAGGAGCACCCCATGGTGATGTGCTAGGTCTAATGAAACCTTTCTCTAATAAATCTTGCAATTGCTCCTTCAACTCTAAAAGTTCAATTTGTGCCATTGGATAAGGGGGTTTTGAAATTGGCTTAGCATCAGGAACTAAGTCAACAGTAAACTCAACTTCCCGATCTGGTATTATTCCAGGGAACTCATCAGGAAAAACATCAGGATACTCATTTACCACTGGCACATCATTAATCTGAATAGTTCCTTTATTTTCAACGACGTGTGCAAGGTAACATTCATTTCTATCTTTTACAAGTTTCTCGGCCTCTTGATATGTTATCAAAAGTAAGGGTTCATTATTGTAAACAAACTGAATGTCTTTCTGAAAAGAAACTTCTTTAGCTCTACAGTCAATCTTAGCATGGTAAATAGAGAGCCAATCCATACCCAGGATAACATCAAACTCTACTAGAGGTAGAACAATAAGGTTTGAAAGTAGGTTCTTTCCACAGATAAGGATAGGAAGATTCTTATAAATTATTTTTGCCTCATCATTTCCCCCAGGTGTCTTTACCACAAGTTCAGGAGTCATTTCTTGATATGGTATTCCCATTTTACTATAAATGTTTTCAGAGATGAAAGAATGTGTAGAACCCGAATCAAACAACGCACTGGAATAATCTGAAAAAACAAACAAAATACCTGATACAACTTCATTTGACGGCCCGACATCTTCTGAAGTAGTTGCAAAGGATTTCACCACCCCTTTCTGCTTGTAGTCTAACTGCTTCCCATCACCCAAGCATTTTGTCGGACACTCGTTTGCAAAGTGACCCATCTCATTGCACTTATAACATTTCACTAACTGTAAATCAAATTTGGTCTTACCTTCACCTTGATCCTTTTCAGTGCAATCACGAGCCTTATGTACCATCTCAATACATCGGTAGAACTTTCCAGAATTCATAAGACATTCCCTAGCATGCCTTTTTCCACATTTATCACAAACTGAAAACTTAATTTTCTTACCATCAGACTTTTTTGAATAATTCTTACCTTTCTCCTGCCACCTCGGTCTATTTTTCTATTGGTTGTTATAGAACACTTGATCATCGGCAAACTCCATTTCCACCTTCTCAGCACATCGATCAAGCTTTTCATAACTTTTAAACTCACAACAAGCTAATGCCCTTCGATATTTTGGCTTTATTCCTGAGTAAAAACGATTGATTTTACTATCAAGGTCTCAGATAAAATTTGTAGCATACCTTGCCAATTGAGTGAACCTTTCTTCATAGGTATCCATTGAGTCTTCCTCTTGCCTCAATTCCAAGAATTTCTTTTCCATCCTAAGTCGAACAGCCTTTGGAAAATACTTCTCATGAAATATACCTTTGAATTCATCCTAGTCGAGAGAATCAATCTCATCAGCGTCCCTGATATTTTTAACCATCGACCACCACTGATCTGCTTCACCCGCCAAACGGTAAATAGCAAGACTAACCTTTTGATTTTCTGAACACCCCATGACATCGAAAATCTTCTCCAGTGCTTTAATCCACCCTTAAGCTAACACAAGGTCAGATTATCCTCTGAATGATGCGGGACGTTGCCTCATGAAATGATCCACCACTGACATGTTCCTCTGCGGTTGATCTGGCTGATCTCGTGCATGGATACCACTACCATTTATCGCTTGAGTCAACTATGCCATTACTACAACAAACTGTTCAGTTCCAATTCCGACTATTTCTGGATGCTGATTCGGAAGGTTATTTCCTTCTGTATGCCTTCCTAGCACTGCTTCCCTGTTTCCTCTGCGGAAAACCATTCTGAAAAAACATGTCTTAGATGAAGCAACAAGGTAATATTTAAATTCTATATCATTTCGAAAAAAAAATATTTTTGGATAATCATTTAATAGAATTCTAACTCCTAAAGTTATCTAAACCGACCTTTGATACCAACTATAAGGCCCCAGCCTTAAACCATACTTATCTTGAGTTATTACAAGATTACACGTTGAGGATCTTTTCAGGTTTAGAGTTTTAGAGAATTATATCATAAAACTTGCATTACATTCCATATATAAACAAAGTGGTTACAGAAAGATAGTATTCTTCATTCCCATCAATGGAAACACGTTTAAAATAAAACATGGATTATTTCTTGACACATCCTTGATTCTATCATCTTATCATGTACCTTTCCCTTGACCTGTGAAAAACATTTCAAAAACTTGGGATGAGCATAAAAACTCAGTATGGGTTAAAAAAACATGGAATGGAAACATGAGTTCATACATACATAAGAATGAAATCATACTTTACCCATAAAACATAGGCACTTTAACATACCTCATAAAATCATGAATAAATCATAGAAATCATAAGACATAAAGTTAACTTGAGGCATTCATAACATTCTTACGTAGGGAGTAACCCTCTTGGTTACGTTTGGAATACCCATCACAGTATATTCCCTAAAATCTCTTCGGAGAAACCTTAATGTTTCACTCCTTCGTGTTACCCAATGCATTGGGGAGCTATAACGGGCTCACCCGCCCTTAGTTTATCTCGGAACCACCCGTCTTCATAATAATTCCCAAGAACCATAACATAATCATATCACATAAAACATGCATAAAGTAAGCATAACATTTCCACATTTCAATCACGAGATATCAATACAACACATTGATATAATAAAAACATTATAAAAACCATTTTCAATACCAAAGAAAAACATGGTATTTATTTTTCTTTTAAAAAAAGGTATGGCTTGTAGAGGAAGCCGAAACTCAAAAAACGGTTACGACGGCGGAGAAGTCGTTGTCGCCGCATATGTACGACAAAAACATTCCCTTTTGTCGTTTAGTAAACGCTTCGTATAAAAAGGATTCCTTTTGAATAAACGTAAAAGTCAAAGGGGTTTATACACCGTATAAAAGAAAGTTGTGTATAAAATAAAATGTGCCTCAATGAAAGGAGATTGAGACGAAGTCCCATACCTCGTATCCGACTTGACCCGACCGTTCTTTAATCTCCTGAATAATAAACTTGAGTTAATATCTACTTGCTTAAGAACCTTTTTCAAGTTCATTATTCCTTTTATACCATGTTATTAACATCATGTAATCAGTTAAGTTAATAATGTTCATTTTGTCAGTATTTGGTTCTTAAGTCAAAAATAGACTTCTTACACTTACATGTTGTTAATTTGGTCAAAGGTTCATTATATCCACAATGGTATTCATGATGTAGATATCATATATGTCATATATATCCAGTACATACATGCATTTATAATATTACATAATCATTTAGAGGTAAGAAATGAAATGCACCGTTCATGGAGACTGTAAGCCGTACTTACGCATGAACGCTACTTTCATTTCTATTTCGTATTTTATAGAATGGAATCATAATGATATAAAGGTATATTATAATTCCAGTATAATATCATATATAATATCATAGTTCCATCCTTTATATGTCCCACATATGGTATTTAACGAATCAAATCACTTTGAGGGGGCGGTAGTCCGCACTTCCTAAAATGAAGATATCGTGTTTACCCATAATGGAAACCATAAAGGTATGCCCAAAATGAAAAAAAACAGAAGCTTAAGGAAAACATAAACATATTATATATCATATATAAAAATAGTGACATCATAATGGCCACCTTTGAAGGTGTTAAATGAGTGTTGAACAATCATCGTTTCGGGAGGCAGAATTTCGCCATCCACGGAAACCGTATGTTCTTTAACCATTTGATGTAGTTTTGTTAGAGTGTAGCTCAAATAAATCTTATAACAACATCCTAGTATGTTGAATATACTTTTTTTGTTACAAAAGAAGTAAATAAAAAGAGTTTAGGGGGTTGGAGAATCAAAATAAAACAAATGAACATGAGAGAATGAATTACCTTAAAAAGTGTAACTCCTTTTGATTTGAGCCTAAAGGCTTCCTTTGAAAGGATTCTGCCCAAAGGGAATCCTCTAGGATTAGGAGAGGGATGTGGAGAGAGTAAATTGGCAGGGTTTGGACGAGCCAAAGGCTTGAGTAGTGTGTGAAATGAGGTAGAGGTGGGGGCCTTTTATAAGAGGAGAGGAGGGGCACTTTTGGAAAGTAAAGAAATATTACATTATTTGAAAATGTTTTTCGGTTTTAAAAGGTCCCAAATTGATATAATTCGTGGATAAGGTGATAAGGGTTCGAAATCCACTCATACAATTGGTTTTGGCCATGTGTAGTTCATAGATTTTACATTGTCTTTCCATTTTATTTAAATCGTCAAATAATGATGTCATCGCTGCATCATTATTATGTCATAAATAATTTAATTTATATAATGTCTAAAAATCATAAAACAAATACTATGATGTAGGAAATCTTTATATCTTTCCAATGACTATTTATAATCAAAATTCTGATCTTTATAACCCCATGTAAAAATTGTTTTTGTAAGACATAACATGTTTGTGTCATTTTTGCTTTTACATTTAATAAAAAGTTATTTATGTCATTCCCCAACCAAAATGTCTCCATGGGGTCCCCAAGTTGACCCATGGATTTTCGTGGTCGGCCATGACACAACCAATAAGGTTGGGACATGTGTCTAGGTCATTTCATATTATTAAAGCATTATTTATACCTTAAACTACCCTAATTACCACTAATCGCGATTAAGAACATAATAAGTTACTATTCACCAAAAAAATTATTATAATCTCATTGAACCACATTTTACTTCTTAATGACAACCATGTATGTCGGATTTTCAAAATTCAAAACACAATGATGGCAAAATTTCATTTAAACGGAAAATCAGTCTTTATAAGTACCACTTAGTGGTTTCACTATTCATCAAAAATTGAAGTCTTTCAGAAAATTACCAAAAATTCACCCTAAGCTATATTTGATATTCCGAATTCAAAAATGATGTCTATTTTACAAAATTCAAATCATATAAGTCACATTAATTAATTTAATAATCAATTCCCGCTGCCAGAGCAAAAAACGTGTTTTTACAAAACAATAAGTATCAAAAGATTGACACCAGTTTAAGTCTAATTTCAAAGTGAAATTGATTCCAATGACCACCATTGGATTAAATGGTAAAAATATATTCTAATTTCACTTCAAAACCAATTAAAAACATAATCTAATCATATAAATAAATTAGATTAAAAAGCAGTGTTGATGTAAAATGCAGTATTTTTCACTATTCATTAAAAAAATGAATATTGTCAGAAAAATACCAAAAATTCACACAAGGTAAATTTTGATGTCCCAATCATAAAGAATAAGTTTATTTTGACAAACATAGTTTATAAAATTGTCAAAATATAGATTCAAAAATGGTTTTCCATCAAAAGGCAGTAAAACAATCTTTTAAGAATATTATTGTATTCCATGCATAAGATTGTATTTATTTTCATTTTAAGCCTCTATAACACTATCTTAATCATTAATAGACATAGATAAAAAATATCTATTATTCATTACTTACTTGGGATGTTACAGGTGTTGCTCTAGGCATAAGCTCAATACAGATGCCCAACTCACGATCTAGAAGAAAACATGAAAAGTCATCTGAGAAGAAATCCTTGATATGATTAATCATTGGAGGTAAATTTTTCTAACATGTCTCGTGTTCATCTATATATTAACTCGAAATCTGGGATGTCACTCCACCCTTCCCATGATTCTTAGGTCCATCTCGGCTCACCTGGACATCCCATCCACCCTTGTATAGATACTCACTTCCCTCTGGTGACGTGAAACTCACCCTCCGATGATAACAATCTACAAAGGCTTGAAAGGGTACCAACTAGTCCATCCCAAGAATGAAATCATTGGTTGTCATCTCTAAGACATAGAGGTCCCATAAAAAGTGACACCCACTGAAATCTAGGGGTCACTACTTGCACTGACACACACTTTCAGTTCTAATTCCCAACGGAGTGTCCAGTGTTATGATATCCGAAGAAGAAGAAACACAGAGCCCAAGGCACTCTATAATGGAAACATATATAAAGCTATTTGTAGCACCAGTATCGAAAATCAATGTAGATAAAACAGAGGTAAATAGAATAGTACCTTTGATAGTGGAAGGTTCGGGATCCTACTTTTGTTAGGTCTGTTGCACTACATATGTCTGCCGAGTGTCGTGGACCTACGACATAGCTTGGATACCCTGAGCTAACATGCCATGTTGTCTCTGAGATCCTGGTGTCTGGATACCATGGCCATGAACACCATCTGGGACTGAACGTCCTAACGTATTCTAATTACCTGACTGGAAAGAAGCTGTTGGCCCTACTCCCACATGCAGACTCTGCACAAAACCCATATCACTAGTCATTAGAGGAAATGCCCTGTAAAAATGCTGATGATGGCCCATCTGGTCACAATCTTGGCACTCCACTAGGTCACATGGACACTGAGGTCTCTTGTTCACCTATTTAACACACTGGTATCAAATGACCTAGCCGCCTAAAGAATTTTTCTTTCTAGTACCACCACAGTGAGAGAAATCCATCTTCCTCTTCCTCTTGAAAGTAGAAATAGTACCAGAGACTGGTGACGAACCTCCCTAGTCCGCAACACTATCTTCTCACAGGTTCTTCTCAGTAATCAACACCTAGTTCACAATATAATGCAATATAAGCAACCTTAAAACATTTAATTGTGCTCAAATTTCATATCGAAGACCATTTTCAAAACGTCTAGCCCCCAACGCCTCATCACCTAACAGAATGGGTGCAAAACATTTTAGCTTCTCGAAGCGGGAAGAATATTCCATCACTAACATGCCACCTTACTGCAGATTTAGGAACTCTCGAGCTCGATATTCTCTCAACGTCTTTAGAATGAAAAATTCATAGAAGACTACCTAAAAATATTCCCACGCCATGTATCGGTGATGCTCAGTATGGGTGGTAACATCCCACCATATCTTGGTAGAATCATGCAACATGTAAGTTGCGAGTTTGACCCTTCTCCCAGGTGCTATCTCCAGATGCTCGAATATTATCTCCATAGATCCCAACAATGACTCTGCCGCCTGTGGTCCACCATCCCCTTAAAATGTAGGCAGATGCTGCTGCTGGAATATACATGTCATCTCTACCATAGATGTGGAAACCGGCGGTGCTCCATGGAAGGTCTGCATGAAACACATGAAGCCTTCAAAGAACTATGCATCTGCACCTGCATCCAATATAATGGTTGGCGCCTCATCAATAACTGTTGGAGGATCCATCGATAGCCCATGGACTTCCACCTCTAGAGTATAATCGTCACTACTCTCTTGGCGAACAACTCATGGTCGTCTCGGCGGAATGACTCTACATGGTCATACACACACCTTTGATCAAGATTATCAAAGATTGAAAACTAAGAGACAAAGAAGAGAATAGGAGAAGAAAAGCACTCATGTTTTACGAAACATGACTACACAGCTTGTATATTTCCCACATGGCGTGTTCCCTTAAGCCATTCACATGGGAATGTACTTCATCTTAAACTGATCATGTAACACCCTAAACACACATCTTGTTGTCTTAACACACGACGTGTACTTGAATCCTCTTTCCCTTCCTGGTTCCTTCTTCACGGTAAAGCCACACGGCTCTCCTAAGATAAGCCTCCACAAAGTGTTCAAGCTAGACACAGTGTGTGGTAGACATGATTTATCGGCTGGTGTTGTCAGTAACACGGCTTGTGTACCCAGGTTACACTACATAACATGTTGAAGGTAGACACAGTGTGTACTCGACAAGGTTCACTGGCCTGTGTTGTTAGTGACACTACTGGGTACCTGGGTCAGATGTCACAGTGTGTTCAACCGGTACACGGCGTGTTCCCATAATAAATTCTATATCCTGTGTCTCTCCACACATGGCCTATGACACGGTTAGAGATTACATGACATGTATATGAAGTACATGACATGCACTTAATTTTTGTTCTTCCTGAATAGAATATCAAATGGCATGTGGTCAAAACTACATGGTGTGTATTGTAGGTTTTTTTCAGACAATACACCTCAGAAACTACTGCAGAGCCCAGAAAAACACTGAAACGAACACCAAAGTGCAAAATTCAGAACTGTGAGGGCCCACACTCCCCGAGAACCAAAGCATGGAATCTAATACAAGTTATAACAAAGTAAACTAGTCGATGATCAACTAAATTCTGATGGATTATGGCCCATAATTTTCAAGAACCAAAGTTTTTCGTTCATTCAAAAAACCATACATTACAATATCCTATCAAATATCAGGTATTTTATCAAGTCATCTATCACAACAGCTTGCATTTTCTAGCACAACATCTATCACAACAATATGAAATTTCTAATGCACCTTCATGGCATGGAAACTATACATGAAATGTGATTCTAACATATTCCTAAATAATGCATTTGATGTCATACCCCCATCTCATAGGGTTGAAACTAAATAGAATGCAAGTATATTATGTAAACAGCACCCCGAAAGTGCATCACCCAACGGTGAAAATCAAATCAGCTATAAAATTGAAATACGAGATAAATTGTAATTAAACGAGGTAGATTTGATTTCCCATGTACACAGGTTAGATACTCCTGGGAAAAACTTATTACCATATACCAATTCCATTCTATCCCTAACTATAGGCTCCAAATAGTTATTCAATGAAATGAAATCCCTCTGATACAACTTTGTAACGTCCCGGATTCGGGTGCCACACAATAGGAGCCCCGAACATGGTTGTTCACATCACCTCAAACGCATTTTTCCCATTCTCCAGAGGCATCCGACTAGCAGTGAGGGCCTAGGACTAATATTGGGGAAACTATGCCATCATTTTTCAATGTGTTGGGTAGCGGAAAAAAGAATATAAACATACAATAGTGAAAATAGTAAACAATATAAACCATAAATTGAAAACTGTAGTAAGAGATAACTTACAATCATATATATAATGATGGAACATGTCACTAATTCTATAAAAGTAGCCAAAATAGGATACACTACAATCAAGTACAATACAACAGAAGGTACTATGTTCAACCAAACAAAACCAAAGCAGTTCAACAAGAATGCAGCAGCATCATAAGACTAATCTTGGTCCCATGCTCTTCTACTCCTCTACAACAATCATGTACCATTATAGGGAATATTTCCCTTATCGACACCAACAACAATATAATTGGTTTGGGCCCATGACATCACCCAAATAGGGTGTGAGAAATAAATCCCAGTAGACAACCACCAAAGGACCGTGCCCAACTGTCAGTGAAAATGTGCAACAGTAGGGTGCAATAAGAATATGTCGTAAACTAGGAAGTACTCAAAAGTAACTATATCTACCAGTTCCATTTCCATTTTAATAATTATTTAACAATTCCAAGCTTGTGATTTATCTTGGAAGGTACAATATATGAAATCACCACAACGATTATTCGAAGTAAGTAGTGTCCTCATATATGAAAATCATTTTCCTCAGGTGAACAAAATCACAACACACAGGTGAATTACCATATCCATAAAGAATATTTCCCTCAGGAATACGATATATTTCCCTTTGGCATAGAAGTTACTTCCCTTAGACATAAGACATGTTTCCCTCAAGATAAACAAAACATTGTTCTTAGGAATTCCATCGGAAAAACAAGTAATCGGGCCAATCCCCACACATAAGCAAGCAATTAATATATGTTTCCTCTCAAGATAACCCAAAATATGCTATAATCACGGCATACACATGGGTATACTGTCCAAACAGCTAAACAAGGGCAATGCACCCTCGGGGTGGCCCTAAATGAAAGAAACAATCCCAAATAGCAGTTTATACTAATTTATTAGATTGCCTCTACAAATATAGGTATCTCAATAGTCATGTCCCATCCATATGACACCCCAAACCTGGGCGCATGGAACAACCGTAAACAAAATCAACTCGACTATTGGAATTAAACACATGAACACCTACCTTGATCTCCTTTGATCAATATATGTTAAAGGTGATTCATGAAACAACTAAGAACGATGTAGATCTGGGATAAAAGATTACCTGCTCAAATGTAAAAAATATCCCATAGGGAAATAATTTGAAGGAAACATTCAAGAATATCTAATTCCTTACCAGCTCGGTTCAAACGAGATCAGTGACGGAAGAATCCGAGTTCTGGTGTGCGATTCGGTGCTCCTCTAGGCTTCAGCCTCCACTTCCGGTTATCCAAATGAACCTACTGCCTCCTCTGCCTAATGAGGATGCTACTGCCCGTTTATAACAAAAAAACATAACTACAATTCATGTACATTCAAGTACATGTCATGTACTATTTTCTTTAATTGTTCCTCTATAAGCTACTTTTTACCGCCACCCTGTTCATCTGCCTGCTGATTACACGACGTGTATTACTAAGTAAACGACTTGTAGTTAGTTATTACATCCTGAACCGCTGACAAGTCTACACGCCATGTATTCTCGAACCACATTACCAAAGTACAAGACGTGTTTATGAAATTACATGGCGTGTAGTTCATTTTTACCGACAAACCTACAAGCCATGTATTCTCATCCCACACTGCCGAAGTACATGGCATGGGTACAATGTACATGGTGTGTACCCATAAATTCATGATTTTACCACATTTTTTTTGTTTTATAAAAAACACTTATGGAAAAGGAAAATAGGAAAACCATACCTCATGAATAAGAACCGGGTTCTTACAAATTATTATAGCTTACAGGTCCCCTGCATTGAGGACATTGAAGTATAAATGAATCCCAATGAAAAAATATACTTCCATAATAGTTTATTTTCATCAATTGTAATTAATGGTTTTATGAACATCTATTCCACATATAAAAATTTTCCCATTTCATTGAGGAAAATTCCGAGGTATCACTTTGAACATTTTTTACATAATGGATATTGATCATGACAACCAACATGGTCTACACCCCACAACTCTTAGTATACTACATCCATCACATATTTTGTGGGACAAAGATTTCTCTAAGGTATATGTTATTAATTATATTTTGGGATTGTTGATTATTCGTAATCATGATATCATTCACTCATGTAAGGATCCCATTTTTTTCATATTCATTAAATTTTCCATCATAGTCTATATTAACATGATAACATTAACATCAATAATTTTATTGAATCAATAAAATAAATCTGTGTGTACTTATTATCATTGTTGGAAAACCATAAAATCATTTATATATTTCTACATCAAAAAAAATTATTTTAAATATAATAAAGATTATTTATATCCAATTTCATTCGTTCCCATCATCTATTAAAATCCATCATAATGATTTATAAATAAAATAAAAAATATCCAAAGAATGTCTCCTAGGTGTGTCAAACTAGATTACAAATAATACTTGTTATCATATTATAGGTAATTATTCAGTCAATTCCAACACACTTTTTTGATTTCATTACCCCTAGGAACATCTCTTCAAAGACCACATCTACTTGTAGTATCTAGATAGGGATGTATTTTTCACAAAAACTACTAAATATAACCATTATAGAAATTATTAGGGTATTTTTTATAACTATCCACAAATACAATATTATGGTTATTTTCCCAAATATATTATTTCATTAATATACATCACATAGTTAATACTGAAATTTCTATAATACAATCTATAATGACCCTAATTTCAACAGAACGAATATAGTTTATGGTTTATGACATTGAAAAAAATAAGGTGATGAAATCCCAAATGATATAAATAAATAATTTTCCATGTAAACTTGATATATAAATGATTCACATATTATATTTGAATATAAAATTTAGAAAATAATTTTTTGTCATCAATATCATTATGACCAATTGATGATACTTTAATATAAATTATATTATAATTATTAGATTAAAGGGAATAGATTCAAAAATGTGTGAGTTAAAATGATATGTAAAAGTAATGTAAAGTAGATACTATCATGAATATATATGTAGTAATCAATATGTTAAGGTATATAAATGGAAAAAATTCTACATAAATTAGAAGACTATAATGAATAGATAAATAGTACAAAAAATGGAATTGTAAATAACTATCCACATGATAAATCTAAATAAAATGACTCTAAAAAATATATTCAGAATAATGAATATGGAATGGTAAAAAAATAACACATATTATAATTAAATAATTAAACAATAATTAATATATAAGTAATATTCCATATGAAAACGTAAATACTTAAACCCAAATTTTTATTAAAAAATATTTTAGAATGAAATTAACCTAGTGATTATGTCATTATGAAAACATCTACTATAATAAATAAATATTATTAATGATGGTTCTCCTTTATTATTATATATCATGATCTTAAAAATAATTATAATCTAGAGATCAACAAATTTTAGAATATAAATTAAAACAATAATTATAATCTCATTTAATTTAAACTTACTGAAACACCCCATGAGACAACCGCTTCAATGAGGGGATATATAATTTTGGTCCCCATCAATCACATCATGACAAAATAATTCCTAATATATATCATATATTGAATTTAATTCATGAATAATATACCATATCCTCAAAAATATATATTGACTATTTAATTAAAATATGCAATCATTTAGCAAGATAAATAAATAACATTTAGGGTAAGAGTCTCTAGTAGATATTTTATATGGTTTAAGAAATAAATATATCCATGATAGAAAAATATGTATATTTTTTTTTTAATTTAAAATGATTACATGAAAGTGAATATTTCAAAATGAAGTCAATGACTACAAAAATGAATCTAGAAAGTGACTCTCAGTATATCCCCGAATAAAAATTGTAATAGACCATCCATAAAATTACTAACTATTTTATTAATATTACATAACAATAAAAGAGTAAAAATAAATAGTTTTTATCATAGATTAATATAATTACCATAAAAAATTCATAAAAAATTTTAATTAGGTAAATATCCATTTAACATTGATAAAATACATGTTTAAAAAATATTATGAAAATAACATTATTTGAAAATAACCTTTGGAACATATAAAATAATCACTTAATTATTTTTGGGAAATTATGACTAGAAATTCGATTAATTCTATAAACCATAACACAAATATTCCTTTCACAATTTCAGTAAAATAAAAATGGAATTATTTTGAAAATTAAAATATTACAACTCTAAAAAAATTTCTTATATATAAATATTTGTAAAAAAATTCAGAAATAAATTTTAAATGTATATGAACATTTTTTTAACATTATTAAAATCATGTACTTAGAAGAAAAATTTATTTTTATCGTATAGATAAATAATATTAGATTATTTTTAAATATTTCTCATTAATTTTAACAAAAAAATAGTTGAATAATAAATAAATAATGTGAAACAATCTTATAACTAATGTATTTTAATTTTAAAAGGGTTTATTAGAAAATGATCAAATAAATTCCATTATTGGGAATTAATCTATCAATAATCACGATTAAAATTATATTCTAAAATAAACCCTTAAAAAGACATACAATTGATGTAGAATTAACCCATTATTCAATTATAGATTTCAAATTAAAATAATATATATATATATAATACTATAATGAAAATTAAATACCCATATAATAATATAATATCAAATACATTAAATAATTAATATAACCCAATGATAATAAATTGAGTAATGAAATTCATTTCCACTCGGTAATTTTATATTCAAATTAACATAAATGAAATAATAAAAATTTAATCTTAACTTTCCTTTTAGTATGATTTATTGGTTAATTTTTTTAAAAAGATTGGGAATTTTTTACACCATATAAACTAAATGAGACAAATAACAAAAGAATATTCCTCAAATAAGTTAATATTGAGATGAATTCCCTTACCTCAAGATTACATTTCGATGAAAATCACATATGATATATTATAAGGGTTTAAATAAAGATATTAATTTATAATAGAACTCTATTAATATTTATAATACCATATTTTAATCTCTTATTAGATCATATCTCTTGTTTTATAATGATCTTACATTATTTTTATAATTTCAGGTGATAATTTCATGTTTTTCTCAAGTTTGTTTTTCTTGAACATTTTGTTTCATGTTTATTGGACATAGATAAATCATATCTATAATATTGTTAATTTTATTAGTCGAATTTTTTATTTTATATTCATTTTTAATAATTATTTATGTTTGAACATTGAGAATCGATCACATCGGTTCATGGAGAGGGTAGGTTATACGTATGCATGAGCAACATTATAATTTCACTAACAAGTGAAAGGGTAAAGAATTATATGATATATTTTTTTTAGAATAATTATAATTTATAATATATCACATATATCAATAAAATTTTCCATTATTTCATTCCATGTAAATTGTATGTGAATAACGAATCACATCTCTTTGCGTGGTGGTACCTCACTGTACACACGAGTGGCATTATCATAATTTAATGTGCCTAAAATATAATAATGAATATATGATATTATAATTATATAAGTATAATAATATCATAAATATGATATAAATTAGTAAAATACATCATTATATCCATCCATGAATGGTGGGCATGGAAAATTAGTTGCATCGGTTTTTGTGGCGGTAGTCCACCATACATGTTATCGATAGTTTTATTTCACATTTGATAGAAGTATATATAGATATAGGTCATTACAATTAGATAATTAAATATATGTGTATTGAATACCCTACCGTTATTATATGGCCATTGTTTTTATAATATTTTATGTATGTTTAAAATGAAACAATATAAAAAATCTCATTTATGAACATTTCAATTTTTTCAAAAACTTTTTTATGTTTCCACAAAAATTCTTCACATTTGTGATTTGTGATCAATTAAATAGATATAGGAAGTAAAAAAAAGAAGTCAGTTAGTTATCTATTTTATTTCCCAAAATAAATGCCTCATTTATATTATAGAGTTGAGTAGAAGGGCTGGCCTTTTAAAAGTTGGGGTGATGACACACATGGAAGTTATTAAAAGATTTGATTAAAGTCAAATTTCTATATGGACAAAATTAATAAAAAATATGGCATTTTGGACCTATATAGGTAGTTTTTTATAAAAATGGAAGAAACATTGTTGACTTAAATATCCTTATTTCGTTGTAAACCTTAATTTTTATTCAACACCTATAAATAATTTTTACCCTATCCATAGTAAGTAATTCATAGTAATTTAATATTAATAATATTGAAAATATAATTTTACCATGGTAAGAAATACAATATATTCTGATTATATGTATGGAATATATTTTTTTAATTTCAATTAATACAATTTTGAAAATATATTTAAATATTATATGTGAATCACGATGAAAAGGAAGGGTTCAAAGAGATGGTTCCATAAGTATAAAATGTTTTAATATAAAAATTGAATATTAAATTAATTATAATGCTCAAAATTAGTAAAAGTGTAATATATTTTAACTTATATTAAAATACAATAATTAAAACTTTAATTTAACATTGAAATTTATTTAAATGAATATCTGATTTTCAATAAAAATCACTATTTATAACTATTTATCGAAAATTTAATCATTTCATAAAAATCATAAAAATACAATCAACTTAAGTAAGAATTGATATATTGATTTTCAATATAATTTTCACTTTGCAAACTACAAATTCTATATGTGGAAACTATCAATTTTTAATTATTTGTTCAATGAGAGAGAAAAATTATCTTTATAAAATTTTATCTTTTCGTAAAACATTTCTTTTTAATTTAAATTATTATTATTTTACTTTTTAGTCATTAAATAAAATAATTTAACTAATTTAGTTAATACTATCCATATAAAAAAATATCTAGTTTATGATGGAATAATATATTATGGGTTATTAAGGTTTGGGGTTGTGTGTTCACCAATATATCGAAATGATTGAAATTAAAGAAAATTATTTATTCAATTTTTTATGTTTGGTGTTGTGTGACATATACATTATAGAATATAATGTTATTTTAAAATATGAGGGTTTTTCAGATAAGGACAATTTTAAATAACAATATATTTTATATATGAAATTAAAATTATTTTATAATGTTAATAAATCATTTACCCTTATTTCATTCATTATGTCCTAAAAATTGAAGAATCATTCATGCATACATATTTCATACCTTCACCATAAACGTGGTGTACTATTTAATATTTTTTTTTGTTGATTATTATTAATACATATATAATGAATATATGTAACATTTATATTATTTCTATAATAATGTTTTCCATGAAAACATGATGGATATTATAGGATGGATAATTACATATCAAAGAATGTGTGAAAATGTAGTTATTACATAACATGTTATTTTAACATGGAATTGACAAAAAAATGTAATGATAATTCATAAGAAATTCATATATTGTATGATTAATTTTATTATGTTTCATTAACTGATTTATAGTAAACTTATATTTATTATATGGGAGGTTCGAATGTGGATGATTGAATTCCAGACTTATTGAAATGGATTTCCTTCTCACTTTTTTTGTCTATGGGATACATGACATATTTTCCAACTAAATATTATATGTATTATATAAAAAGAAAATTAATTTAATTTATGATAATACTAATTCAAATTATTTGGATTTAAGTATAATGTTTAGTGTCTATCATTCATGGGGTTTATATTTTAAATGATACTAAAAGTGTATGGGATTTATGTCTCAATTTTCTATTACTGACACATATTATATTTTATACACATATATTATTTTATGATGTATATATATTTTCATTTTTAAATATAATATACATAAATATTTATTCTCAATATTTTATATGATTTATTTAATTTTAATTTTTCAATGGGTAATTATTCAATGTAATTAAAGTATAAAGGGATTTGTGATATATTATAATCCTTTATGATGATTATTTATGATTTTTATTCTGATAAGGATATATTATGATCTATCTATAAAGAAACACTTTTTTTTATACTACTACGTTTTTATGATGTGATATAATGTTTTATCTTCATTGTCTTCTCTTTATAAACTCATGACTTCCAAAGAATGTTTTTATAAAAAACATCTTTATTTATCTCTTCTATTAGATACATTTTGTTTACAAAACAGTGGTTTATAAATATGTTTTGTATATTGTCAAAATTATTTATTAATGAGATTTTTATATGTTTTTTACTATTATTAAAATATTACGATTTGAACGTGTAAGGAATTATAAAATAAACAAGGATTTTTAAAATTAAATTTCTTAGGAAACACTATTTTAACATATGAAACATGAATTCTACATTCCTTAATAATGGTCAAATAATTTATTTAAATATTTCCTTAGATGATTAATTGTTTAATTTAAATTAAAATTAATTAAAAAATATTTAATGAATAATTATTTTTATGAAAACTAAAAAAGGAAGGGCTATTTTACCAAAAAAATGTTTTAAATGTTTTTAGGGATTCAATTGTGTGTTTATAAGGTTACTTTCAATGAAAAATATTTTTAGTTTTTAAAGGAATTTTTCTTTAAGAAATATTCAAAATGAAATTTTAATATAATTTTACACATAATATGACATCCTTAAATGTTACATATAACATAAGAAATATATTTTTAAATGATGTAATTCATATTCCTACAATGAATGGTTTATCATTATAATGACATGATTCATAAAAAAACCCTATTCTTTTTCAATGGGTTACAACATGTAATAATTCATATGAAATCCACTAATTTTTTCCAAAATATTTTTTTTAATTAAATATGGTATGATTATGAAAAAAAATTCTTTTTAATAATTTATTTTATAATTGAAATTTTATAAAACCTATTTCATTTAATAGGTTCGTATATAATGATTTCTTTGATAATGTGTAACACAAATATGTTATTTTCATTATGCAATTGTTGGTATAACTAAGATGGTGGGTCATATATCACACTCTAATGCATTGGGTAAATTTTCATATCTAATGAGAAAAAAATTAATCCAATAGGGAGTGAACCAAGATTAGAAATATAATTTTCCCAATATAATAGTCATGAGAGTTAACTATGACTTCATTGTTGCTCTGAAAAGTGAACCTGATCCTCTACAATAGTCTTGAGAGTGATTCTCATATAATATGATGGGTTGGAGAGTGAACTCATTCAACTATTAAATCCATTGTAATGATCTGTGACTATTATATAAATGACATTCTATTCTTATGTGTGTGCCAAAATTACATGATTTAGTTAAATGTTATTCTCTTATAGCTCTTTTCATTTCATTTCCATATGATTCATGTTATATGAAACGAACATATTTATTTGATGAATTGTGTTCATGATCCATGATATGTTGGATGTTGTTTCCAAATGTCGTTCTAACATTCTCATACCCATAGAGAAATGTTATATTGATATGATCCATGTTTTAAATCAAATATAATGTGAGATAATGGTTTATTTGATTTCATGGGGCGATGACTTAATGAATGGTATTATTTATTATGTGATGTCCCAAACCAATGCCACTCCATAATAATCGAAATTGGTTGGATACATGACCTCATTCATGCCAACCTATACACCAGAGGCTTCCAACTAGCAATGAGGGTCCATGGGTGAATATTGGGGAGACTATAACATCATGATCACATTGGGGCATAATAGTATAATCACATCAATGTATAGAAACATAATAATATATTGATGAACATCATAATAGTAAACAACCATGTTTTAAATAACCATGTAATTACATCCATCAATGTAAAATCCAAAATGATGATCATTCCAGGCTTTAGAAAAATTTAAAATATTAGTGCTCAGAAGATCATGAATATACAATATTCATTTCCAAAAAAAATCAATACTATATATATTATAAAAACTATTATAATCTTGTTCATACCCACATATAGTATCCAAGAATTATAATCAAGTTTCCATTTTAGGGTGTTCTCCCTTATCCAAAACTACGTTAATGAATTATGTGTAAGTTACAAATGGATGCCTAAGAAAACTGTTGGATAAAATCAGTAGGATGCCACAAATAGAGACTAATTACATCCATATCATGGAATACTTGTCATCTACATCCTAATTTTTCCTAATCCAGAATATCATTCAGTAATCATTTGGTAATGATTTATTTTATATTTCACTATCATGACATGGATCATATCCCCAAAATCCCATGTAACTCATATCTGATCAATATGTGCATATCAATGCAAAAAATAAAATATAAGTATTTTTAAAAATTTAATGATTGTCATTATAATAAGTAGATAATTTATATAATAAATCCATTCAATATTTTGAGGGAACCTAATACCATCAATGTATTTACAAATTTAGAACTCATGTATTGGCAATGGAGAAAATTAAACTATCTTCATAAAATCTCTTCTCGAGAATACCACAAAGTAACCCTATAATCACTCTAGGTGTGGTATAAGGTCATCATCCTCTGATAACATCCTTATAGTTCCACATAGGTATCCCATGATTAAATCCTGGTGTATATAACAATATACTATTTGATTTAGTCCACGGAAATCCACCAAAAGAGTCAAAGTATAACATTCGACATAGTAATAATCATGCTGCCATGTGAATCCATCCATGGCATAAATTTAAGAATGCATATGAAAACCAAGAAAGAAAATTCCTTTGGAATATTTAATTAATCATGCCTATATATTCTATTTAGGTAATTTTGGGTTATAACACGTCTCTCGGAACCATTATGGAAATATGAATATTCATGGACCTAAAGAGTAACTATACAATTTACGGTAAAAATTTAATAAAATTTCCAACACATTTATAAATAATGTACCACACCTAAGAAGGTATCTCAAAACCTATAATTCCCTTATAAGTATTACCAACCCTTGAATTCTCTCATTCAACTACATTGGGAATTATAATTTAATTAAAATATCATGCCCAAAAGTGGGGGATAAATAACGGATCACGCATAGGGATATGGTCTTATATTCACAATTTAATTCAAATAATTTTACATTTCATTCAATTAATTTTACATTCCATGACATAAGTGTAAGGGAACATATATTAAATGTTAAATCAAATCATATTCCACCCATGGTGCTTTTATCCATCATAGAAACTCACCCAAATGGGATTGAAAATCAAGGTCCCTAACCATTAATGATTTATTAATAGTCATTCTAGGATGCATTGGTCAAGAATACCATTTGAATTCAATAATCATTGAACTTAATAAGTATCACACATAATTCTTGCTGCATGAAACAAAAATATATATTAATATATACAATGGCATGGAGTAAAAAACCATGAGACCATTAGCCTCATCTAGATAGTCAATTCCACATCTATTGATGGTCCCAAAAACTATATAGAACAAAATATAATGAGAAAAAAGATAAACCCCCTAAAATATGGAATAGGACATTCCACAAAACTATGTTTTTTAGAGAAAGATAAATTAATAATGGATTAAAAAGAATAGATAGGTTATTGATGTCTATAAAATGAGACTACTAAAATCTTGATTGGAGTCTCGAAGAAGAAGATATTCCAACTCATCTATTTAGGCATGAAGAAATCATCAAGGGAGAGGGGGGATAAATAACATACATGGTTAATGAAAATTTATTACTCTTTTAAAGATAATGTGGTATCAATGGTAAATGTTTCCTCTTTTCTATCATTTTTCTGGATTAGGAGCTCAGTTGTCCCAATTGTGGACCAACCATATGCACCCTATATTCCAGGGAGCACACCACATGTGCAAAGTAGTGTGTGGTTTCAAAATCCATTGGTGGCCCATCCTCACCCTCAATATCAGCCCTACATGTTCTAATAATTCCTCGCATGGTTTAGACAAACTGTGTGCCACACTAACTGGCCCCATGGTTTTACATGAATTGTTTTAACTAACCATCTTCTAAACAAGTTCCACAATATTTTTTCATATACTAGATATTCAAGATCTAATGAAGAATTATATTCTCCAAAACCCTTACCTAAACCATAAAAAGAGTTTAATAGGATAAAATAAGGTGTTTTTACCTAAATTTGAAGGATATATAACTCTTTAAAATCCGAGTTCTTAAAATATACCACTGTAAAGTAATTCATTGTTAAATTTAAATTAACAATGCCTGTAAATAATTATATAAGAAAAAATATGGGTAGTGGGAATATATATCACCCTCCTACACCCATGGACCATATTGAACATTTTTTTGCTACCATAGTACCCAAATAAGTGGAATTGACTTGGAATGAATAATATCCTTGACACTTTCAACAATATAGATATGGTTTTCATCAACGGATTCATCAAACTCCATACCAACTTCCTCAAGATAAATGATATATGATATATCCGAATGATATTGGTGAAGGCTAGGTACAAAAAAGACATTTTGAAAAGCCTTTTACCCTTGTGTAAATTCCACTGATAGGTAACCATCCTTACTCTCTCCTATTTATCGATGGTCACTATTTAATGTGGTGATAGGTTTCCTTATTTCAATGTCTATTTATTCCTGAGTTTAGGAGAATCATACAAAAAAAACATTAATCCACTCTTATAAATATTGTGTTTGATTTAACGATCAGTATATTATTATTTTCAAGACATAGTTCTAAACTTATAATTCATAATAAGTTTATCCCCCTCTGATGAATCTTGGATAATACGTGGACCCAATATAACTTCCTATCTGATATTTATCTATAAAGAGGGTAAATAGATTGATTTACTCTATAATGATCCACATGGATCCATCTTTATTATATCATGTATGATTTCGTAAGATGATCACTTGGAGAGATGTATGTTTTTTTATAATTAAACAGTAAAATTTAAGAGACATGCTCAGATAATTTCTTCCAAAACCTATATCATATGATATGATTCACTTTAGATATTTGGGTGACAAGATATATTCACCGTAGTCTTTGAACCTAGTTCCCTCCACAACCCCTTCTAGAACAACAATGTGAAGATACCATCTCTATCTTGTATTATAGAATGTGGAATACCATTTAGATAATTTATATCAGGAATTTAGAGCCTCATATGTTAATCCCCAAAAAAGACTCATTGATAAGATTTAAATGGGAGAACATTATCAACAATTATATGATAACCTATATAGTGTCACATCCCTCAAATTGAAAAAGAAAATCATTTCATTAAATCCATGGTTAAATTGTCCCATTTTCCCTCAAGAGTATGTAAATTTTAAATCCTCACTTGTTGATGGTGTTTTAACTTCACCTGCTGACAAGTGGAACACCTAGATGAAAACACTGGTATCTCCCTTTTTATCCCCTTAAACTAGTATTTGAGGCATATGTAATGATAAATATTTGTAATATTTGTTTGTAATACTCATATCGAGGCATGAGACGATTACATCAACTCCACTTAGAAATCATAATGAACCTATATTGATACGTGTATTTCATGCATATATATCTGAGTAGTTAATTTATTGATTTATGGAGATAAATGATTAATATTACCAATTTTTTAATAAATTTATTTTTTGTACGTTTTCCAGAAGAAAATGATTAATCTATGGAAAGGGAATGAAAATGAGTGTAAATATGAGAATAAGTACAAGTCTCTCCTTGAGAAAAGAAAAGCGGTGTCCCACCAGATTTTTCAAGACAAAGAGAATATAAAAAATGTAAAAACATTATTACACGTCATGTACCAAAAGAACATGTCATGAATTAATTGGAGAATAAGTTCTTCTGAAGAACAAGTCATGAAGAGAAAACACACTATGAAATGTAATTACATTTCTTATACCTTTTGTACAAGATATGATAGAAGGAAAACACCATATTTATGATCAATATTTTCACAAGATTCTTTCTAATGTGAATGGGACACAGACATGGTATACATGACATGTAGTCCATGTACATGTCATGTAGGTGGTCAAAATTATATAATTGTAGCATAGATCCATGCATCAGTCATGAATACTCACAAAAGGAGGTTCAAAAAAATCATGTAAGAAATGTACACAACATAACTACGGTCAGGTAGAGCCAGTTTTATGCCTATAAATAGAGCCACTGGCTGCACCTTTGGGGTATTCTAGATTTAGAAGAGCACCAATGCCTGGAGAGAATCTACTACACCTCCCCAAGTTCCTTATTTTTTTATTTAGGTTTTATTTTCTCTCTAATTTTCTATCTCACCACATGGATGAGATGGAAAACCCATCATGTGATATAGTTATGTAGTCAGTGTGGGATGGTGCGTTGGATTTAACTCATTTAATTATTCGTGTATTTGGTTTTAAAAATTTTATTCCTTAAAAGTCCAATACATTCCATTTTCATTTTTCGTGACCGTCGATATTCAAATCAGAAAAAGTTATTTAAATTGCGCAACTGACTACCCTAAAGAAAACATCACCATTGTCGACAATAGGGAAAATCTGGGTTAAAATTGGGTTTAGGAAAAACATTATTCTACAACATCCAAAACTATCGAACTAATGGATATAGGGTATATCCTCATTGAGGGGGTGATACCAAGACCATTGGATATAACTCGTATTGACTATGAAACTAATTATAAATTAGTCGATTTACTTTTAAAAATCCAATTACACTTGAACTTGGAAATTACATTACCCACCATACTAACTAAAATATTTTCGCAAAAAAATCAAAATATTTTCATTGCATTAATAATTTCTTTTCTCAAAATCAATAAAGTTAATATTTTATCACACTTTTATCAAAGTAATAAAATAAATCATTTGAAATTACAAAAAAAATTATTTTCACTTCCATTCTAGATCGACTTTGAAAGTCCAAAATACTACATTTTTAATTAATTTAGTAGAATAGTTTTGGTTCTTTAAATATTGTTTTTTTATACTATCATATAAAACTAATTACACAATAAGGGGATTTCAAACTGGTGTCGTTTATAGGGATGGTAATTTTTTAGTTTTTTTGGAATTTCAATTTTTATTTTAATTGTTTATTTCAATTTCAATATTTATAATGAGTGTTATCATGTTATGAATTTTATTATTTTAATGAATTATTACAACTCTCTATCAATGAATGATGTCATACCAAACTCATCCCAACATTTTGAAAATGGCCCAGAATATAAATTGAACACAAATATGGTGGACGTAGCACAAAATCAACTTAATAGTGTAGCTTGAAAATATCACGGGATTCAGATGCACACTCACTATGGGTGCCCATAAAACACAGGATTGCAACAAATCATTCTGGCACCGCCCGTCACAACAAATCATTTCATGATAAAAGTAGCGATCATTTGAATAATATCAAATAGCATGAAATTCACTATAATGCCGCATGATGAAGCCATCATACATCTGGGAGACATTATGAAGACAAACAACACCTTACAATTTCAAAACATCTTTACCGTCATGGTAAGACTTCATCTATTCTAATTTTCATTGTGAGACAGAGCTCTAGACTGGAACCAAATTATTCCAACACATTCCATCACCACCTTGGATGAACTAGTTATAAATTTCCCCAACCATTTAATTCCACCAGACATACATGTAAAAATTAAAAAAAAATTCTCTTTGTTGAAGACTCTCTATATTCTGCATGGGAAAGTTACAAGGATATAACAAAAAAATGACCACATCATGGAATAGAGTTATGGATACTAATTTGTAATTTCTATATGGGGTTTTCTCATGAAAATAGTTTAATTATTGATCTTTCATCTAGAGGATCACTGATAAAAAAATCACCAGAAGATAGTTACATCTTGTTTGATGAAATATAGAGTTATAGATTTCAATTGAAAGAAGAAGGGTCAAAATGAAATAAAATCCATACAATCAACAATAATGACTGGATGAGAGCACAACTGGGGTTATTGAACAAGTAGTTGAACATCATAAGTGGAACAACCAACCCCCCAAGGTATGCATATAGAAGATTCCAATTATGCTGACTAAGATTGTTGTAATAAATTTTAGTGATGGATTCCACAACAACAGAAATGAAAAGGATTTCAACAAATACTACTAGGGGAACAATTCCAATCACTGCAAGGTCCCACACTAACGAGCCAGGTCAATTCATTTGAGGAGAAACTAGAAAAAATCATGAATAATTATATGATTGCACTCAAGGAAATCAACGAATAATCCTCATGTAAAAAGGCCTCATTTCAGAAACTGGAGAGTCTTGTTTGCCAAATCCCAAAGAAACATATATATAGAAAAACATGAGAGATTCATGGATTCCCTCCAGAATACCCATGTCATGACTTATATTCTATATTGATCAGATGTGGGAAAAAAGGAAGTTGAATATATTTTTCATCAATACTAGCAGTGGATGAAAATTAAAAGTAATATGATGCTGACAAGGAATAACTCATTGAAGAAGAAGAATAAGGCCCACCTCAGTACAATCCAAGGATGAATTTTCAAAAATGTATGACATAAGTGAAGAACAATGTGCAGAGAGGTATGTTTATTAATCCTTCTTAAAAAATATATATTAATATACAAATTGTAGAGGCCCTTGTGAGAAATCCAACATATGTGAAATTCATGAAGGAGTTGGAGAGAAACAAAAGGATGATAGAGGATATTGGAACAATTCCACTCATAAGAGAGTGTTTGATAGAGGTGTCAAAGGACCAACCTAATAGGTAATGTGATCTATGTATCATTTCAATTCTAATATTTATCCAAGATAATAATTGTGGGAAATCATTGTGTGAGATAGGAGAGAGTGTCAATATCATGTCGTATATGATAGTATAAGGTTTTGGACTTTATTGCATTAAGCCCACAGGAGTTTCAGTTTAAATATAATATTCAACAGTAGAGCATCCCTGATGAGTCATTGAATATTTCCTCATCAATGTAAAAAAAATCTACTTCCTTGTTGATTTTCTACTGCTGGATATGGATATGTAACATCCCAGGTTAATAAATAATATGAAATTTTCATATTAATTAATATTTTTGAGTAAAATTTTCATATTACTTTAAACGGAATACTATGATCGATGATCTACCCAATATGCAACAACATGTTTTTTTAAATCTTACGTTGCAGACTAATAATATAATAATATTATTTTAAATGGTAGTTAACGCCTAACTATTGTAATGGCGAGAATGAATAGAACTAACTAAAAAAATATTATACAAGTTTATTAAATATTTTTACATTTATCCAATAAAATTTAGAGGCTTAAAATAAGAAAATAATTTGATTTTTAGCATAAATATTATAATATTATTTAAAAGGTCGATTAACCGCCTTTTGATGGTGAACCTTTTTTTAAACTTATTTTTGTAAATTTTATATGTTATATTTGACAAACTGATATCCTTCTATATAATCGGGACATCAAAATTTACTTTGTGTAATTTTTTTTAATTTTTACGATGAAGTTCATTTTTTAATTAATAGTTAAAATGTTGTATTTTAATTGAAAACATAATTTTAATTTAATTTATTTATATGGTTAGATTATCTTTTTTATTGGGTTTAAAGTGTATTTAAAATATATTTTTACCATTTAATCCAATGGTGGTCATTGAAATTAATTTCACATTGTAATTGGACATAAACAAGTGTAATCTATTGATAGATATTGTTTCTTAAAAACACGCTATTTTTTTGAAGTGGTAATTAATTATTAAATTAGTTAATGAAACTTTTATGTTTTAAATTTTTTAAAATGGGAATATTTTTTTAATTTGGAATATCAAATTTACTTTGCATAAATGTTTTTTATTTTTCTGAGAAATTTTTATTTTTAATGAGTAGTGAAAAATACTACATTTTACATGAAAACAACTTTTTCATATAATTTTATTATATAGTTATATTGTACATTTTATTACATTTAAAGTGTAATTTAATTAGTTTTTTTATCACTTAATACAATTTTGTTCATTGGAAGTAATTTTACATTTCAATTGGATGTAAAAATAAGTCAATCTTTTGATTAATTTTACTTTTTAAAAACCCGTCTTAGGTTGTGACAACATGAAATATTTTTAAATTAATTACTGCAATTTAAGTGTTTGTAATTTGGTAAAATGGATTCCATATTTGGAATCAGATGGTCTAAATTATGTAATTAAGCCTTTTTTGACATTATGAATAGTAACGACGGTAATTATCTTTAATTATCGTGATTAATTAGTAATCTGGTAGTTAAGGGTAATAAAATAATGTAATAATAATATAAAATGACTCCAACATGTGTTCAAATCTTGTTTTTTGAGTCATGGACAACCATGGAATGCTTTTTACCGAACTTGAGGGCCCATGGAGTCACATGGTTGTAATAGAGACATTTATGACATTATTTTTAAAAAAGAAGGGAAATATAACAATGGTTTTTATATCCTATGTAAAACTATTTTTATTTTGTTTACATAAATTATATTTTAGACTATAAATAGTAATTAGAAGGAAAAAATATTTCCTACATCATGGTATTTTTTTATAATTATTAGACAATAAATAAATAAATTTATTTATGACACCATGATGATGAAGTGATTACCTCATTAATGAACGATTTAAATAAATTGAAAAGATAAGGTATAATATAAGGCTTACACTTGTCAAAAACCTATGGGATGGTGGATTTAAAACAATTATCACCTTATCCTCGAAATTTTTCATTGTGGGACCTTTATAATCTGAAAACCATTTTATAAAAAAGTAACATTTCAAGACTTTCCAAAAATGACCATCCTCCCTCTTATAAAAGACCCCCACCTCTACCCCCTTACCCACACCACTCAAGCCCTTGTCTCATCCAAAATCTACTCATATTTTCCCTCCACATACCTTTATTACTCCTAGAATCCTCACTTTTGAGATAAGTCTTTCCAAGCAAGCCTTTGGCTCAAAATAAAAAGAGTTACCCGATTTAGAGGTAATGTCTTCTCTCAAGTTTCTTTCTTTTATTTTCCTTCTTCACTAACCACTAGCTTATTATTATTTGTTCCCATAATAACAACAGTACACTCAATATACTAGGATGTTTTTATGATAATTATTATACCTACACTTATACACACCTCCTTCTAATGGTTAAAGAATATATTGTATCTGTGGGTGGAGAATTACTGCCTCATGAAATAATGATTGTTCAATCTTCTTTTAACACCTATCATGGTGGAAATTATTATGTAACTATATTTATATATGATATATATTATATTTATGTACTCTCAATGCTTCTGTATTATATATTTAAAACATACCTTTATGCTTTTCATGTTTTGTAAATGCGATAATTTCATATGAGGAAGTGCGGACAACCGCCCCCTCAAGTAATGTGAATCATTAATGCCAAACATGGAATTTATAAATAATGTAATTAATGACCTTTTTTTACCTATATAAAAAATATATAATATGGTAATTATAATATATCTATGTCTAATTTAGTTTTAAATTCCATTAATTTGAAAAAAAATGATAGTAGCGTTCATGCGTACATACGGCCTACCGTCTCCATGAATGGTACATTTCATTTAATATCTCAAAACATTATGGAATATTATTAAATACATATATACTGTATATATATGGTATTTAAATCTTTAAAGCCATTCCGGAGATGATGTACTTATAACTACATGGACAATTCTCTTCCAACAAGTTCATTGTTGACTCATTACCGAACATCGACAAAACGTATGATATGAACTGACATAATAAACTAATTTTTATAACATGATAATATGTGATATGAATTGAATAATAAACTTTAAAGTTTTTACTTATGAAATTATAAATTGACCAAAGTTTATTTTTCAGGAACATAAAGACACAAACAAGACAAGTCAGACTTGATGTAAGGGGATTTCTTATCTCACTTTTAATTCCGTGAGATTTCCATTGTTCGCCAATTATTTATTTCATGTGGTTAATTTTGTACTTCCATTTGATATATATTATTATGATTCTATTTATATTCATGGTGTTATGTGATTCATTTTATTCTTATTATCTTTTGGTCATATGACTCGATTTATTACAACGAGGTAAGGGATTTTTATCTCAGTGTTTATTCCCGTGAGATTCATGCTATATTTGTCACTATCTCTTTTGAATGGTGTATTTAATGCCCATTATTCTACTCTTTGTGTAATATACTTTCGTTTATGGGTATTTACATCAACATTGTATAGTCATTCATTCATGGGGTGTACTTTTTGAAAGTTACCCAAATCGGTAAGGGAACCTTTCGTCCTCCTCTTTTTAAAAGACTTATTTTTTTATGTCTTTTAATTTATATCTTCTTAATGATGGGATATGTTTTATATATCCATATTGTTGTAAATTTTATGTCCATGTGATGAGATACCCATTTTATCTCTCATCAACTCATTTTCTGAATTTTAAAGTGACATCATTAGGCTATCGAATTTCTGTAAGGGAACTTCTTAACCCAATTTCAATTATTTGGGTTAAACCTATACTTCTTGATTATGGCATACTATGAATATGTGTGAATGACATTTTATTGATTTAAAATTAATAACCACTTATATTGGATGTAATTATATTTTTCACACACAATTATGTAATTGATTTATCCTTAATCTAAGGATATCGTCTTTGTACATGACATCATCTCAATCTCCTTTCATTGAGGAATCATTTGATTTATACACGAATTTATTTTATATGGTGTATAAAACACTTTTGAATTTTCATTTCATTCAAAAGGAATATTTTTACATGAATCATTTTACTAAATGAAAAAAAGGAATGGTTTTTTGGTCTTACGTATGTGGCGACAATGACTTCTCCGTCGTTGTGGCCATTATTTGATTTTCGGCTTCCCCTACAACCCATTAGTTTTTTTTATTGAAAAATAAATACGATGTTTTACTTTTCTTTTATTTTGGTAATGAAAATGGTTTTTATAATTTTTTAATTATATCAATGTGTTGTATTGATATCTTGTGATTGAAATGTGGAAATTTTATGTTTCCTTTACGCATGTTTTATGTGATACAATTGTGTTATGGTTCTTGGGAATTGTTTCTAAAGTTTAGTGGTTCCATGATAATCTAAGGGAGAGTGAGCCCAAGATAGCACTTCAAAGAATTTGGTAACACTAAGGAGTTAAAGGATAAGGTTTCTCCAAAGAGATTTAGGGAATATACTGTGATGGGTATTCCAAATGTAACCCTGAGGGTTACTCCCTATGTAAGAATGTTATGAAATCTTCAAGTTACCTTTATGTCTTATGATTTCAATGAGTTATTCATAAATCTTATGATTTCATGATTTATGTTAATGTGCTTATGTTTTATGTGTAAAGAATGATTTCATTGATTCTTATGTATACATGGACAAATGTTTTCTTTCCGTGTTTTTATATCCCTTACTAAGCTTTTTATACTCATACCATGTTTTTGATTTTTTTTTTCACTAGACATAAAGTGGAATAGGGTCAAGGACGGGATCAAGGAAATGTAATTCGTTCTAAAACATGGAACTATACAGGACTCTTTTGTTCAAGAGTTTTTATTTTTTGAAAAAAATGGAAACTGAGTAGATGTGTCTACTCTTTAATCATTGTGATGTAATAGTTATGTCATAATTCCCTAAAACTATAAACCTGATAATATCCTCAAAGTAAATTATTCATTTAATTCAATATTATGTAATGTTTTATGGTTCGTTCCTTATAGTTGGTATCAAAGGTCGGTTCAGATAACATTAGAGGTTAGGTTATTCTTTAAGCATAAGTGACATTACCATAATGGTTAGGATTTTAGAAAGAGTCATATTTATTTTTATAAAGTGAATTAGTTTAAGATAACATTAATAAGTATTTCTTAGTATTTACCCTCCTCATAATATATTATATGATGATTTTACTAATATACAGACACTGGCCTTTTGGTTTTAGTAAATGGTTAGATCTTGCTGGCACCAAAGTAATAGTGGATGTGAAGGAAACTATGACATTTTTCTGAACGAGCAACTGAATGATATGGGAGCTGCAATGAGAACTCTTGTGGTTATTCTCAACCAACTATCGGGAGTCATTATTTACCACCTAAACCTTAGTGATTTTTATAAGGCATCATATATGTGAGAAACAAATCCCTACGAAAGTTCAGGTAATAATCATAAAGTTAAGAATGTTGAAAATCCTATGTGTCAATGATATGGAAAGAAACACATAGGAAAATGATTCAAAGGGGTAGAAAGATGTTATAGATGTGGAAATGAAGGTCACAAAGAAAGAACCAGCCATGGAAAAAGGAAGCATCTAGTAGACTCTAGGAAAGAGAAAGAAGTTCTCTCTTAAGGACCAATTGAATGTTTTAAATGTGGGGTGCATGGTCATTATGAAAACACATGTACCATGAATATGTTTGAGGAATGGGATAACAAAGATCGTACAATTATTTGTTTACCAATACCTAATGCCTTTCTGATTGAGGATGAAGAAATTGACAATGACCAATGAAAGGTATCGATTATTTCTTAACATATTTTTTTCTATTATTGAAATCGTAGGATATGATTTACGATTTTCATTGTATGAAAGAAGTATTTTATAATAATATGGAAAGGAATGGATAGTTGATCAAGAAGAATGTTGAATGAGTAAGAGTCAACATATAAGGGATTCAAGAGTTATGTTAGACTTTAGGATGGTGAAATTCTTAAAAGTATTAAGTCTCTTTTGATGATGAGATTACATTAGAAGAACTTTTATTGTTTGTGTAACCATAATGATTGATATATAAAAATTTTATTCAAGGAATAATTATCTTTTCATTTGTGGATATATTTTTAAAGAACAATTTTGGTTTATATGATACTTAAATTTGAGGTAATTAACAGATAATACATTTTCGGATGCAAAACGAAAGTTATTAGATTACATTTGTGGTTAAAATAAGTTATGGTTATTTTTTTTTGAATTTATCACTTTTTGGAAATGTTATAAAATTATGTAGTCTCTTAAATGGGACAACACACAAACCGTGTGACAACCTGTCGTGTCGGACGATGCTGCGATAATTGAACCCACAACCAAAGTGCGACTGGTATTTATCGCCTTCCACCAGAATATGTGAATTCCTGGTTATTATGACTAATTTTTTTAGTTAGATGATCTTATGAATCTGGAATAGGTTGATTTTGGGAATTGATTAACCTATCGTGGAGGATATGTGATTAGGTTAATTACTTTTCAGTATGAGACTCTAAGAGTAACTGATGTTATTTGGAGATAAATTTTAAGATTTACCTTGGAAGACTATGTGATTAAATCCTTCAGAGATTTGGGTTTCAATATTATTTTGGATTACATTGTTGAATTATATATATATCTATTCATTTAATGGTATTTATTGAACCATGGGTTCTTTTTTTTGAATTTTAGAGATTAAGAGTAGTATTTATTTTTATAAAGGATTATCCTTTTGGGGATTATCTGATCTTGTACTATCAATTTTGGTTTTGGTTAAGGTATAAAGACATGGGAAATATATAGTTCATCTTTTTTGGGATAGGTTATTCTCAAGAAGTATATTATAGCGCACTTAATGTGAACAAGTCATCCTAAATACTCATCTTTTAGAGAAAATATGAGTTAGTGTAAGAAATCTAGTAATAGATGAAAGTCTACATGACAAGTAAGTATATTTCCTTATGATTTAGTTATGATCATAAATAAATTCCTTAATGAAAATTAACTTAAAACGAAAATGTTGTCTGTTAAATTTTCCTATAGAATAATCAAATACTGTTTATCCCATCACATGTTTTTGATTTTTTGGTGGTTAACTTTATCCTATGAATATTTTCTATAAATCTCTATCAGAACATGACCCTTTGTTTTCTATTCCATATCCATGTTTTCATGGGATCCTAGAATGGATTATCTCAGGTAAAAATTATACTTATCTTTCTTTCATTTAATGTGATATTTTTATTGACTCCATTTTTGATGTGGGGCTTTCAATAAATTTTTTGAGCCCAATTTTAAAATTGCGAGGATGCAATTACCAAAATGGAGGAAGGATGTAACATCCCAGGTAAATAATGAATATGGAATTTCAATATTTATTAATATTTGTGAATATAATGTTAATATTACTTTAATGGGAATGCTATGTTCGATGGCGTACCCAATACGCAACAACGAGTTTCTTTGTAATCTTTAGTTGCACACTAATAATATAATAATATTATTTTAAATGGTAGTTAATGCCTAGCCATTGTAATTTCGGGAATGAATAGAACAAACTAAAAAATGGTTATATATGTTTGTTAAATATTTTTACATTTATCCAAAAAAATCGAGCCTTAACATAAGAAAATAATTTGATTTTAAGCATAAATATTCTAATATTCTTTAATAGGTCGAGTAACCACCTTTTGAAGGTGAATTTTAAAACTATTTTTTTCAATTTTATATGTTATATTTGAAAAAATAAAATCCTTATTTATATTATGGACATCAAAATTTACTTTGTTTAAATTTTTTTTATTTTTCCGATAAAGTTCATTTTTTAATGAATAGTGAAAATGTTGTATTTTAATTCAAAACCTCCTTTTAATATATTTTACTTATTTGGTTAGATTATATTTTTTAATTGGGTTTAAAGTTTAATTAAAATATATATTTATCATTTAATCCAATGGTGGTCATTGGAAGTAATTTCACTTTGAAATTTGTCGTAAACAAGTGTCAATCTTTTGATAGATATTGTTTCTTAAAAACAAGCTATTTGTTTTGATTGCGGGAATTAATTATATAATTAATTAATTCAACTTATATGTTTTAAATTTGGTAAAATGGACATCATTTTTGAATTTGGAATATCAAATGTACTTTGGAGAAATTTTTGGTATTTTACTGACAAATGTTCATTTTTAATGAATCGTGAAAACTACTGCATTTTACTTCAAAACTACATTTTCAACTAATTTAATTATATAGTTAGATGTCCCTTTTAATTATTTTTAATGCTTAATTAAATTATGTTTTTATTACTTAATACAATGTTGTTAATTAGAAGTAATTTAACTTTTTAAGTGGATGTAAAAACAAGCCAATATTTTGATGAATTTTACTTTTTAAAAACATGTCTTTGGTTGTGACAACGGGAATTATTATTAAATTAATTTCTAAAATTTCTGTATTTGTAATTTGGTAAAATGGATTCCATATTTTGAATCAAAAGTTCCAAATTATGTAATTAAGACTCTTTTGTTTTCGAACATTATGAATAGTAATGACTGTAATTATCTTTAATTATCATGATTAATTAGTAATCTGGTAGTTAAGGCTAATAAAATAATATCATAATAATATAAAATGACCCCATCATGTGTTGAAATCCTTTTTTTTTTGAGTCATGTCCGACCGTGGGAATATTTTTACCGAACATGAGGGCCCATGGAGTCAAATGGGTGTAATAGTGACCTTTATGACATTATTTTTAAAAAACAAGAGATATATAACAAAGGTTTGTATATCAAAAGTAAAAAAAATATTAAATTTGATTACATAAATGATATTTTAGACTATAAATAGTCATTGGAAATATTCAAATATTTCCTACTTCAAGGTAATTTTTTTTGTATTTTTTAGACATTAAATAAATAAATTTATTTATGACACCATGATGATGCAGTGATTATCTCATTAATTGACGATTTAAATAAAATGAAAAGAAAAGGTAAAATATAAGACAAACACTTGTCAAAAACCTATTATATGAGTGTATTTAGAACCCTTATCACCTTATCTTCGAAATATATCATTTTGGGACCTTTAAATTTAGAAAAAAATAATAAAGTAACATTTCAAGGCATTCCAAAAGTGACCCTCTTCCTGCTTATAAAAGGACCCCACCTCTACCCCCTTACCCACACCTCTCAAGGCCTTGACTCATCTATAATATGCTCATATTATCTCTCCAAATCCCTCTATAACTCCAAGAATCCTCACTTTAGGCATAAGTCTTTCCAAAGAAGCCTTTGGCTCAAATCAAAAAGAGTTACCCGATTTAGAGGTAATGTCTTCTCTCGAGTTTCTTTATTTTATTTTCCTTCTTCACTCACCGCTATCTTCATATTATTTGATCCCATAATAACAACAATATCTTCAATATACTAGGATTTATTTATGATAAGTATTATACCTACACTTACACACACCTCCGTCTAATGGTTAAAGAATATACTGTTTATCTGAGTGGCGAATTACTGCCTCAGAAAATGATGATTGTTCAATATTATTTTAAAACCTCTAATGGTGGCCATTATGATGGAAATATATTTATATTTGATATATTTTATATTTATGTCCTCACAATTCTTCTTTATTTTATATTTAAAACATTCCTTTATGCTTTCCATGTTGTGCGAATGCGATAATTTCATATGAGGAAGTGCGGACAACCGCCTCATCAAGTGATGTGACTCGTTCATGAAAAACAAGGAACTTATAAATAATGTAATTAATGAACTTATTTTACCTATATAACATATATATCATAATGTAATTATAATATATCTATTCCTAATTTAGTTTTAATGTCCATTAATATGACAAAAAATGTAAGTTGTGTTCATGGGTATGTACGGCCTACCGTCTCCATGAACGGTACATTTCATTTCCAATATCATAAAATTATGGAATTTAATTAAATACATATATACTGGATATATATGATATTTAAATCCTAAACACCATTTCAGAGATGATGTACTTATAACTACATGGACAATTCTCTTCCAACAAGTTCATTGTTGACTCATGTACCGAACATCGATGAAACGTATGATATGAACTCAGAAAATTTACTAATTATTATAACATGATAATATGTGATATTATTTGAATAATAAACATTAATGTAATTCCTTAAGAAATTATAAATTAACCAATGTTTGTTATTCAGGAATAAAAAGAACGAAGAAGACTAGTCGAACTTGAGGTAAGGGGATTTCTTATCTCACTTTTAATTCCGTGAGATTTCCATTGTTCGCAAATTATTTATTGCATGTGGTGTATTCTGTACTTCAATTTTATATATATTATCATTATTCTATTTATATTCATGTTATTATGTGATTCATTTGGTTCTTTTTATCTTTTGGTCATATGACTCGATTTATTACAACGTGGTAAGGGGTTTTTGTCTCACTATTTATTCACGTGAGATTAAAGATATATTTTTTACTATATCCTTTGAGTGGTGTATGTACTTCCAATTATTCTACTCTTTGTGTAATATGATTTTTTTATGGGTATTTACATCAACATTGTATAGTCCATCTTTCATGGCGTGTACGTTTGGAATGTTATCCAAATCTGTAAGGGAAACTTTCACCCTCCCCTTTTTAAAAGACTTCTTTTTGTTAGGTCTTTTACTTTACATCTTCTTAATGTTTGGATATGTTATTATATATCCTTATTGATGTAAATTTTATGTCCAAGTGATGATATACCCTTTTTATCTCTCATCAACTCATTTTATGAATTTTAAATTGACGTCGTTAGGCTGTCGAATTTCTGTAATGGAACTTCTTAACCCAAATTCAATTCATTGAGTTAAACCTCTACTTCTTGATAATGTCGTACTATAAATATGTGTGGATGACCTCCGATTGTTTTACACTTAATATCCACTTATATTGGGTGTTTTATATTTTTCACACATATTTATGTAATTGATTTATCCTTAATATAAGGATATCGTCTTTGTAAGGGACTTCGTCTCAATCTCCTTTCATTGAGGTATCTTTTGATTTCTACAAGACATTATTTTTTATGGTGTATAAAACCATTTTGACTTTTCATTTCATTCAAGAGTAATATTTTTACATGAATTGTTTTACTAAATGAAAAAAGGAATGTTTTTTTGTCTTACGTATGCGGCGATAATGACTTCTCTGCCGCCATGACCATTATTTGTGTTTCAGCTTCCTCTACAAGCCATAACATTTTTTAAATGAATAATACATATAATGTGTTACTTTTATTTAATATTGTTACTGAAAATGGTTTTGATAATTTATTGATTATATCAATGTGTTTTATTGATATCTTGTTATTGAAATGTGAAATTTTATGTTTCTTTTATGCATGTTTTCTCTGATACGATTATGTTATGGTTCTTGGGAATTTTTTAAAAAGTCGGGTGGTTCCGTGATAAACTAAGGGATGGTGATCCAGAGATAGATATCCAATTCATTGGGTAAAGTGAAGGAGTTAAATTCTTAGTTTTCTCTGAAGATATTTAGGGAATATACTGTGATCGGTATTCCAAACGTAACCATGAGGGTTACTCCCTACATAAGAATGTTATGAATGCCTCAATTTACCTTTATGCCTTTTTATTTCTATGAGTTATTCATAAATAATATGATTTCATGATGTATGTTAAAGTGCTTATGTTTTATGAGTAATGTATGATTTCATTTATTCTTATATATACATGGACTATTGTTTTCTTTTCGTATTTTTATATCCCTCACTAAAAATTTTATGCTAATCCCATATTTTTGAAAAAAAATTCACAGGACATAAAGTGGAATATGGTCGAGGATGGGATCAATGAAATTTCATGATGTATAAAACATGAAACTACACATGAATCTTTTGTTCATGAGTTTTTATTTTGTGAAAAAAATGGAAACTGAGTAGATGTGTCTACTTTGTAATCATTGTGATGTAATATTTATGTCCTAATTCACTAATACTCTTAAACTAAAAAGATCCTCAATGTGAATTATTCATTTAAGTAAATATTATATAATGTTTTAAGGTTGAGTCCTTATAGAAAGAGAAAATGAATCCACTCATTTTGGGAAGACCATTTTTAGCCACAATGCGTGCACTAATCAATGTTCCGAATGGAGAACTTTGTCTATGAGTCGGAAGTTACCAATTGAGCTAAAAAATTATCCAAGAAATGAATAACTATGATGTTCAATATGTTTACGTGTTCAGAGAAATATATATAGTTGATGTTTAGGATATCACTAATATTGAAACAATAAATGAGATAGAGGACACTGTGTATGAGGATCCATTACTAAAGAAGGAAGAGAAGTTAAAGCACAAGACTATTGACAAGAAAAGAGAGACCGACTCCTTGAGTTTTGAGAAAGGAAAAATTTTATGAATAGTACAAGAAAATCTAGTTAGTTTATCAGGATTGAGAAAGAAATGGTATATTGGTCTAATAGAGGTCCAGTAAGTAATACCATCTCGGAAAGTCAATATATTCAGAGAAGATGGATTGGGTCCAAACTATGTGGATATAACACAACTACAACCATTCATAAACCCATAAGAATTAAACAATTCAATAATCTATCACATAAGCTAAAAGAGGTATGGTCAAGCCAGCGACGTTAAACAAAATTGATTCCAGGAGGCAACCTGAGCTATTTGTTTTTCATTATTATCTATTTTTTAGTCATGTATTCTCTCACTCATAACATTTTCTAATTTCATTGATATGCAATGTGATTTCACTTAAGAATTTTATTTTTATAGTATCGTTATGGCCTGACGTAGGAAGATTCATGAAAATAGAAGAATAAGTGGAAGATAGATTACATGTCCTGAAGGGGATTTTCACATCATCATAGGGTTCAACCAGAACCTAAACATCCTATGATTGAAGAATCATTTTTCGGTGGAGAAGGAGTTTCAGGTAAAAATTCTTCTATTTTATTCCCCACATTTTAATTGTTTCGGAGGTTTAATTTTAAATTTCATGCCTACACATGAATGATTATTTAATCAAAATGATCTATGAGACATGAAACTACATAGAATATTTATCATTTCATTTATTTAAATTTGTATTTCCATAAATATGAATGTAAAATTGGAAAATGTAGTAGAAATAATTATGTGGAATAGGATTTGAAAAATTATTATTTATTTGGTGCATGTTGATCATTGTAAATGAAATATTTAAATTAATTGGAAATGTTTGGAATTTCTAAAATTTGAATTAATTGTTATAGTTATTCATATGAATTATCATGAGTTATTGACCCAATCATTCACCTCATTCTCGAGACATTCAATAAACCAAATATTTTATGTTTTTTATTTATTAAATCTCTTGAAAAAATTGGGCATGTATTATTCTTGAATATTCACTGCATCTTATCGTAGAAATGGCTATATAGTATGACATTTAATAATTTTGTGGAATAATTTTTGTTATCCATTATCTTGATACCCACCTTGCATTAATCATTTTAAGCCCATAGAATCCATGAAATTATTTGTTTAGAATTAATCCGTGTTTCAATCCAATTTTATCAATTCTTACCTTCCTGTAAATGTATTTATCTTATTTTAAAGAGTAAGTGTGGGGGAGGAAATTTATTTGGTGTTATGGGAGATACATTATTGTAAATATTTTTAGGGGGGATTCATTATTGTGATTTGTGGGAGAGGAAATGTAACATTCATTGTATTGTACTCATCACCTCTCTTACTAAAAAATGAATGGAAAAAATATATTCAGGTTTTGTTTTGGTAAAATAAAAAATGACAATTTTCTAGACCGATGACTTTTTATTGTATTTGGTTAGGTGAGGGATGTAAGATTCTTCCAGAACAAAGCATTGGAGAAATTAATATATAAGAATGAAATAAAGAGGGGTTTATTCATTCATTATTGTTACTTGTATCATGGGACCACATTGATATTTGGGGGGGGAGATGAAATTTGAAAAGAGATAAATTCATTAAGTTTTCTTTTATTATCATGAAAAATACATTAGATCCAACCCTCTTTTGTGAGCATCACTTTTTATATCATTTACCTACCTCCCCTAAATCCTCAGAGTGATTTTATCCATAATAATTAATCCCCCATGATTAATTGTAATCTATTTTTTTACAAGCTGGAGTTGTTATATGCCTTTCAAGCCTATGGTATGTTATATGTTTTTTAGGTATTTGCATCATGGTATTTATATTTTACCCTAATGATGAGCAGAAAAAATCATGTGATGTAGAATGCAAGTGGAATGAATGTTAATAATGGATGGAAAAATTTGAATGGATGAATGAAACAATCTTGGTTATTCGATGTGATAAATGTAAAATAACTAATTGATTTGATTCATTGATAAAATGGGGTTTTGAAAAGTTTTATATATGTGATGCTAGAACATTTGCCTTTCAATTTGATCAATTAAATTTATTGAAATTGTATTTAAAGCATGGTATGATGAATGTCCTTTGTAGTACATTGTGATTCCATTCTAGAGGACATGGCTGAATTCATGGGGGGGGGGGGTTCTATGCCTATTTAATATATATATATATTAATGTTTTTTAATGATTTGAGTTTTTTATTTAGTGAATAATTTTCTGAAATTTGGAATTTTATTACTTGATTTACGTTTTTTAGAAGGAGAAAAAAATTTGTGAAAAAGAAACAAAAAACTGATGTAAATATTATTAAAAGGACCCTTCATACCTTGAGGGAAGTGAAGTGTCATGATATATGAATTTTATAGATAAAGATATGTTGGAAAATATTAAAACACTATTAGATGTTGTGTACCACAAGTACATGTCGTGACATCATCAGAGAAGTAGGCCACAACTAGAACAAGCCATGATGTGAAAAAAATGTTGTGAACATCAAGTACACGTCTTGTACCACTGATACACGATGCGAGATCGATCAAAATTCAAATTTATGTGCAAGGGTTGTGCAAGATTATCACAGACATAATGGTGACACAGACACAGTATTCACTACATGTAGTCTACACACACATCGTGTATGCGGTAAAATTCCCAAAATCATAGCCAAGATCCACAAAGGCATCACACAAATTCCAAAAAAGTGGATCTAAATTACACGTCATGTCGTCCATGTACATGACGTGATGATGGTCAGGCAGATCCACTTTGATGTCTGTAAATAGTTCCCCTAGATGAACCTATGGAGCATTCAATATTCGGCTAAAGACCAACTCCTAGAGAAAAGCATCGGTGTCTCCCCAAGTTAATTATTTATTTATTTTTGTTTTATTTTTGATATCCTTTTTATTCTCACATAACTATGATGAGGGGGTGAACCCATCATGTGCTAGGGTGATTTGTCGAAGTGGGAAGGTGCGTTGGATTAAACTCTTTTTATTATTCTTGTATTTGGTTTGTATAATTTAATTCTTCAAACATCAAACTTATGTACTTTTCCTTTATAAAGACCATTAATATTTGAATCTAAAACAGATATTTAGATTTTGCAACTGACTACCATAAAGATAGAATGACCATTGTCAATTTTTGGGAACATCAGGTTTAAAATTGGTATCAGAAAAAACATGATTTAATAACACTAAAAACTACCGGACCAATGGAAATGGGTGATTACTACATTGAGGTGGGATACCATGATTATTAGATTTATGTCATCTGTACTCTGAAACCAATCCTGAATCAATCAATTTAAATTCAAAAATCCAAATGCACTTGAACCTGGAAATTACATTACCCTTTCATGCTTCTTAAAATTTATTTTCAATCAAATCATTCCATCTAAATTGTATTCATCACTTCTATTATCAAAATAAATCAAATCTATATTTTCTAACACTTTTCTCATCACAATTAAATAAATATTTTGAAATTATAACTAAACTTATTTCATTTTCTCGGTGGGTTGAACTCGAACATGCCTAATACTACATCTTTAATTATTTTAGTAGCACAGTTTCTGTTTTATAAATACATTTTTTCATAGTTCTAAAGGGAATTAATGAGGCCCTAAGGGGCTATCTAATATTCATCCATGAATGTATAAGATCTCATTTTCATCAATAACCAAACCATGAGGTGGTTTATCACTAGAAATCCCCTCCCATAATACCAGGCCTTTAGAATCGGATATCTACCTAATCTTCTATCCATCCATATGTTAATATGTTACTAATAAAAATTCATATACCTACTATCCATGATAGTCCCACACCTCAATGTTCATCTCAAAAAACCATTTCCACATGATCTAAATTTATTATTGCCTACTAAAAATATTTTTTCGATTTCCTACTACATATATTTTCGACAATAAAATTCCTCATTCCATGTTTTTTGACAAGATCGACATATAAGGAATGAAGTTATTAAAGACACCATCATTTCCAAATATTCATATAAAACTGTAAAAATACACACATGAGGATATTTTGATATGTGTAGTGAAAAATACACTCTCCAAATAAGTAATAAATCCTATTGAACAAGGCATGATCAAAAGGGACTAACTCCAGACCAGTTAATATTTAGTTCCTCTTCTGTATCCTTAATAGATGACCCCCCCTATTCCTTGAATCAATCATCCTATATTATAACTACATATAGAATATTACATAATGATTCACAAACAACTATATAAAATCTACCTGATCCTAGATGAATCTGGATCAATACTCAATTTTGTCTCCCTTTCAATTCCGACAATGATTTCTTGTAATCCTATGACCATATTAACATCGCAAAGTACATATAAAAACCCATTATATGTGTTTCTATGCATGGAAAGTACTAAATGAATCGCCATTAATAACCTGATATCTCTATATAACTCTATAGATTGATGATTTTATTTTGATCATCCCAAGAATCTATTATTATCATTATCTCTGGGATAATATGTTCTCATATATATAACAAAATATTACCCAATAAGTGAACATTATCCGTCAAAAAGTGACACATTTAGATCATATAATATAATAATGCTCTCCCGGTGCATTAAATATGATCTCAAAAAAAATTTCATGGTCACGTCATGTGTACACCAAGATATCTTCCATGAATACCACCAAAAATGAATCATGAAAGGGAAGGAAACCCATTTCATCAGTCCACTGAACACTTTTTTTATGATTATGAAAAAAATAAATATATACTCATACAAGCCATATCTAAAATGTAATTATGTATATTGTATATAAAATACTCTACCATGTACTAAATGGTAAACAAATCACAGATAAATCTATAGAAATTTATTTATCATATTAGATGGGAAAATAAATTGTATACATGAGGAAATAGATATAGGTTCTTAACAATATAAATATCCAACAAATGAATATCTTTGAAAATCATTGGATGTCGTCCGCCTTTTTGTAAAAAAGGCCCATGAACCGTGTGATGAAGAATCGGTTGATATAAACTCCTTATCTTCCAAAACCCATAGTGGCATTTTTATCCTCTAATAATTACAAGAATACATCGTAGATGGAAAAAAGGATACTGATGAATCTCCTTGAACTATCTCTATTTAAAAACCTTTCAATTTCATAGTATGTATTCAAAAATAGTTTTCCATGAAAAAAATCAAAGAACTAGTCAACCACTAGATGGAAATATTTCTCACATTATCCCAAATAATCCATATATATGCCATAAATATTGGCTTTCTTCCCACCTACACCATTATTATCAGGTCCATATCATCTATACTCGATATCACATATAGTGTTTTGAATAAAAACCCCACCCTATAGTTATGTCAAGGTCACCCTTCAGTGATAGTAGTCGACATTGAATGATATAGAACAAACTTTCTCACATGAGAATGTTTTCAACCCATATCATATAATGGAGAAAGATGTACAATACAATGAAACATCCATGCATATCAAGGGTTCCATGAACCACTACCCACTATGTGTACCCCTCCTGTGTTGTAAATTCTATAAGAGATATTATTACCCTTGAGTCCCACCTCTAGTATGTCCTGGGTTGTTGACTAGAATTGAGTTTATAATAAACACATATGTGGCTGGGATTAAATTTTAAGTGAACACATTCAAAATAGATTGATAATATAGATAGAAAAAATCTCCTAATCAGACTAAAATATTAATCAAAACCTTATACACATATGTAATTTCATGTCAGAAATACTACAACTGATGAGAAAACTAGAAGTACCAATAGAAAGTAAAATTACAGCAACCACAAAGCCTAAAATCTCTTAAAATACCCCCAAGTCATTAGTAACTATCATGATCTTCAAAATACTCCATGTTACCATAAAAATAGTATATATAATGTCTGGTAATTATAATAGTATACTCAGTAGGATCCCCATGGGACCGTCTTGTGATAAATTAAATTAAACATGCTAATGCACAATGAAAAACAAGTGAAACTAACATGGTCCCTAAAAAGGTATAATATGTTGCCAGCCTTACCATGGATACTCTCAGCAAGTATCTCACACAAGAGAATATAATATCATAATAAGTGTCAAGGGTACACCAATACCACTTCTCCACTTGATTGCTACTTTCTCCAACATCGCATTTCTTAATAATATTTCCCAAAAAATTATTCCCTGAAGACACCTGGGTGTAACACCACAACATGCAACTCATCAAACACGAAGAATTTCCTTCAGATAGCTTGGATAATAACAACACCATCTACACAACAAAAATATACTAGGTTGTTTCTGCGAGCCGCCATAACCCTCATAACTTGTGTCAAATATTTGGTATTATACCTCAATCAATTTCAATTCATACATTGAGCAAGGATCCTCAGGCCATCCCAGCCTTTACACATGAAACCTATTGTTTTCCGTGGAAACTATAGCTATAATATATTTGTTTTCGAAATAACCAGAATCCATTACATCCCTCTACACAGATATATAGGGAAAACTAACCTCCATTCATTTACGCACTAGTAACAAAAAAGAGAAGAGTATGGGGACAAAGGGTGTATTGAGCCATATATACTCCCCTAGGATATTGTAGAAATCAATCCTAGTGATAAGAATCCCTATGGTGTTAGTAGAACTAACTGACATGGTGGAGTAGAATATAGAAGCAAAAACATTACATGATAAAATATTTCTCAAAACAACACTATGGGAAATACCTAGTCTTAGACTCATCTGCATCTAACGTCTTTCAGAATCCTGACTTCCAATAATAATATAGGATAATAAATAAGCACAAAACCATTTTAAAGAGGTACATTATGTCACTTTATACATTTTTATTTGTTTAACATTACCCAATTTAATTATTTAATCATTAATTAATCATTATCATTTCATCATTACATTTCATTAGCATCAAAACAACATTCCATTCCTTATACTCATTACCAAAATGATTCCAAAGATTATAAAATTCACAAACTCATCATTGAATCCTAGAAATCTCTAACCCCATTGGTTAAACATTGATTTATTCATTAATTTATTAAAAAAATTATTAGTTTTCCATAATTAAAAATATTCAATGAAAAAATTATAATCTAACAAACATAAGGGGATCAATATGATGAGTATATGAACTATCTTAGGAGTATATTACACATATTGTAGGAGCATTATCCGATCCATCTTTGAAAATATAAACACTAAAAGAATGTTTCATACCCTTCATGTAATCACCACTTTTAGAAAGAGGGTAAGAAAAACAGTCTTTGTCATGCAGTGTAGAATTTAAAGCATGTAAACAAGAAATATATTCAACAAGTGTAGAACATTCACATCCAGACTATTTCTTCATCTCTAGGGTCCTCCATGTCTTCAACGAGCATAAACTGGTGCATCTCACCACTCTAGGCCTCAGCTGCTACCACAACCACTTGGCCTCCCTGCCCCCATATACCAAAATACCCATTTCGGCTTAGCTATACCATGCTCATCCATACAAGGTTCACACAAAAACAAAATATGTTATGAAAAAACAACAACATATAAATAGAATCTTATCCGTAAAAAGGGAATTCATCCATCACATAAAATGAGCGCCAACAACTATAAATAATAAGGCTCTTAGACATTACATGTAAGTGTGTAACATAGAACCCTTCATTGAACTGTCTTTATTTTACAACAGGTTCAATATTTAAAAATTGAAAAAATTTATTCACATAAAAAAACATAACTATATCCAGATTATTATCATAAAAACAAAATATTAATAACCAGATTCAATAAACAAGGCACTATATCATTAGAAAATTATTCCACACATAATCCCTTCTTTGCATTCTGTACATAGAGAAGACTCACCAATCCATCGTTGCCCATGAAGTGGAGTCACATTTAGAAATACATGATCCCCAACGTCAAAATCCAATGGTCTACTCCTATGTTTATAATGATATTTTTAATGATTTTACACAACCTGAATCCTTTCAGGAATCACTTTAACCATATCAATCTTGTTTTTTACCAGTTACGGCGTGAGAATTGATGATTATCTGACACCAGTCCATTACAATGGAGAATGGAAAGGCCAGACATACAAGGCTTCATATAGTGACATAACGATGGTGGAGTGGGAAATATTGTTGTAAAATAACTCTACCAAAGAATGGTGCCTCATCCATGAACCTCAAAAATACATGCCATAATTCTTTTAAAAAGTCTTTGAGTGTCTAGATGGTCCACTTTTTCCAACCATCCTTATGCAGATGAAAAGAAGTTCTAAGTCATAGTTGAGAACTAAAAGCATGATAGAGACCCCTCCATACCATAGTGGTAAAACAATGATATTTATCAGAAATGATCATCCTTGAGACTACGTGGAGTTTCACCACATTTTCTAGACAATGGCTCATCATAAAGTCTATTGATCTCGACTCATTGATCAATATAATGTTGATTGATTATATCAAATGATTCACTACTACCCATATAGCATCATAGCCTTCATGGGCATGAGGTAATCTGAAAAAAAAAAATCATTTGATATGTCCTCCCACATCCACTGTGGAACAAGCAATTGATGGATTAGGCAAATGAGAACACGGTTCTTGGCCTTCACCTTTTGGAAGAAAAATCATTCAGATAGAAACTCTGCAACTGCACACTTCAACTCAAGACACCAAAACTAAATTATCAAGACTTTGTGCATCTTCATCACACCAGGATGTACTGGTAAGGGATAACTACACTACTCTCTCAGAACCACCTTAAAAATTGCAGAAGGATGGATATTCTTCCCTAAAACATAACACAATGTTGTTCATCCTCTGACCAACTATAAGGGGCATCTCTAAAAACAAATCAGTCTCTCTGGACCTCCACCTCTAGATCACCCAACTAGGTATCTTCCACCATGTATGCCAATGATGACTAATCCTTCAACTAAAAAAGACATTCACTACCACTGAAATTGTAATAACCCGAGATTTTTTGAGATATATTATTTTTAATTTCTTTTATATCTTCTATTGTAAGCTACACCATGATTATCTTCCGCTATACGCAACACTGTATTAGCGTGTAGTATACGCAACACTAATCTTGGATGGTGTTACACACAATTTCAAGTTTGTTTAATAGTAGTAATTCTATGAAACATTTAGTGTATATATATATATACAATGTATAAATGAAATATGGTTGTATTTTTTTATACGCAACAACAAAGAAGTTTTTCACTACATGCAACCCTGACTTGGCTTGCATTACACACAATCACGACCTTCCTTGATAGCGTGTGTTGTACTCAATACCGAAGTTCACTAAACAACGATATATGGTTATAATATTATTATAAACTAGCTGTTATGAATTGTGTTAACTAAATTTTGAATCTTATAACATTATTATTCATCTTAAACATTTTCTAGAACACAGTATGAGAACAAAATAAATTTTTCGGGTAAAATAAGTATTTTTAAAAAAATGCAGTTTCGCCACCTTTAGATGGCACACTGACATTAAATTTCATGTTTGACATGTTTATAAGTTCAATTTGACAAAATAAAATTCTTATTTTGAATCAGGATATAAAAATTTACTTTGGATATATTCTTGATATTTTCCTGATAAGTTTCTTATGTTGATGAATAGTACAAATAAGCTAAATTTTAATTAAAAACAACTTCTTTCATCGAGATAATTTATATGGTTAAATAATAATATTGAATGGTTTTAAAGTATAAATAGAATATATTTTTGGCATTTAATATAATTTATTTCATTACCATTAATTTTACATTGAATTCATAGGTAAATATATTTCAATCCTTGGTGATGTTTTAACTTTTAAAACATGTTTTCTTAACAACGGGAATAATTTTAAATTAATCACTGCAACTTCTATGTTTTGAATTTCTGAAAATGGATTCCATATTTTAATTCAGTGGGTCCAAATTATGTTAATATATTACTTTTTTTTCAAATTATGAGTAGTATCTATGCTAATTTTTATTTAGTGCAGTTAAAGGTAAATCGAGTAATTAAGGGTAAAAATAAGATTATAAAATTACCCTAACACCTGAAAAAATTTTATTGGATGACTAAAAGTAGACCCATATCACCTAACAATCGAAATAGATTCATTTTATGGACTTTTGACTATGAAAATAATTTAATTATTATTAAAACCAAAGAAATTGACACCATGTCACTCTCTTAAATCTTATAAGTATAATAATATTAATTTAGTGATAAAATTCATGAAACCTAGAAAATGAATAGTTTCCAATAATATAATGAAATTTTCTACATCATGTGAATTTATTTTGAATTTTTAGGGATTAAATAATTATTATTAAAGGTGACACAGTAGTGATGTTGAAATTATTTTATTGATTGAAATATGAAATAATTGGTTTTAAAAATATTAAAATAAATATTATATATACTATTTAATTTGATCCACTAATTTTATAGATAAATATAAAATGTTATGAATCTATTAAATCTTATTGTTGGAACATATTTTCTGTGTGGATTTTATTTAAATTCAAATAAATTAATAGTGTCAAAATTGACACTATTGTAATTTTATAAATATAACATAATATAAAATTGTTTAAAAATCCCAAAAATATATAACAATTATAAATTAAAATTTATATGGTCTAAAATGTCATAAATAATCTAATTATGGAAAATTAACAACTCATAATTAAATATTTATAACAATTTAATATTTATAATCTTATAACCACAAATAAAATTAAATAGATTAAATAAGGATAAATCAAGTTGATAATGTTTAAAATAAATTACCAACATGTCTAAATTTTATTGGTTGATTATATTACAACCCTATATCATCTAAGTTCTGATTTGAGTCATTTTGGAAGTTTTTATATGGGGTTTAAATTTATTATAAATTAATATTTTTGAGGTTTCCATAGGTGCCCCTCTCCTCCCTTATAAAAGGCACCTCCTACCTATTCTCTTTACACAATTTTGAGCCTTCATGCTAGGCCAAACCCTGACCATTTCCTTTCTCAACATTCCTAGATGCATTATAGAGGTTTTTTATAATCAAAATACCATCTCTAGTTCCTTATGTGGAAGTTATGAAGAGGCGCGTCAAAAAAAAAGGTAATATCCTTTACCGATTCATTCCAATTTATTTCTTCTTCTACTTCTTCTTCTTTATTTATTTCATCATAAATTAATAATATCAGTATCACTCATATAATGATATGTTATTTTAAATATTAAAAACCCCTACTTCATCTTCTATCCATCCTACGGAAAATGAAATCAACGCGCGTGCGTACGTACGGAATACGGTCTCCACACCGTGGTGTAATATGTTTTCCACCACCACCTTACTTGGATTGGTATAATGGTGTAAAGAATAAAAATATATGGTTATTATAACATCATACTGATTCTGATATATTATATCATCCAGTCATATTCAATTCAATAAAAATGGGAACAATATCATCGCTCGTCTGTACGTACGGATTACCGTCTCCATGACGCGATGTGATTCATTCTCCATGATAACCATTCAAGAATTATTATAAAGTATATATAATGAATAATAATGAAATATATGACATAATGAAGCCACTGGATTTATGTATACATATATATATATATGTTGAGTCAATAAGGTTTTCCTTATGACTTTTCCATTCCTTCTTGTTTTGAAAATCAAAAACACCTTATCTTTAAGAAAATCACTTTTATAAGGAAAATTGCTTTTATAAGAAAAATTGCTTTTATAAGGAAAATTGCTTTTATAAAGAAAATTTGATTTTGTAAGGAAAATCGCTTTTGTAAGAAAAATTATTCTTATCATATTTTCATTCATATTTCTCCTAAGTATAAAATTCGGATTCATTTCTATTTTCTCGGATTTGTTTGAAACTTTGATATAAAGTTTTCTATTTTAGGATCCGAATTCTGGATAAGAACTGTAAGGAAGTTTCATTCCGAATTCGAGATGAGAACTGTAATAAAGTATCATTCCGAATTCCGGATACGAACTCTGACTAAGTTATATTCCATATTTAGGATATGAATCCTTATGAATTTCGACATTGAATTCTCATTACGAATTCTAATGACAAATTATCATTACGAATTCTGATAATGAATTTTCATTAAGATTTATGATAACGAATTCTCATTACGAATTCTGATGATGAATTCTCATTCCGAATACTGGATACGAATTCTCAATACGATTTTTTAAGATGAAATCTCATTACAAATTCTTATGATGAATTCCCATTACGAATTCTGATGAGGAATTCTCACTACGAATTCTGATGATGAATTCTCATTCCGAATTCATCTATTAAACAGAATCTGATCATCCTTGTTCTATACACTCTGAATTTATTTAGACTCCAAATTTTCACTCCGAACTTTCATTTTTCTTATGCCATTATATTTTTTCTACTCTTTATTTTTTTCCTTACACTCCGAACTTTAACTCTAAACCTTCACTCTGAATCATTTTAGTTAATATTTAAAATGGTGTCAGATATTCTGTCACACTTGTTTTGTTATAAAACGATGTCGTGCATTCTGTTATGAATTAACCATTGGTTAAGTTACACGTGTACAGTTCCCACCGATTTTTAATGAAAATATGACCGTTGGAAAGGAGGCCGACATTACCTATAAATAGGATCTCATTTGAAAGAGCTCAGCGCTGCTGGGGTGCTGAAAGGCTGACTGATCTTTGACTCATGTGATTACATGTTTGAAGTGATTTCTATAGAGAGAGGCTCTTATTAACTCTCAAAGCTTCGTGCGACTCCGAATGTTGGTGATTACATTCGAGGACTTCCGGGGATAGGAAGACAGAGGTGCCGACTACCTTGAAGTTCGAGGGCTTCCTTACTGAAGAAGATAGAGGTTGCCAAATTCCTTGAAGTTGAGGTCTTGCGGGGATAGAAAGACAGAGACACTCTGATCTTCGTATCAAGGGCTTAACCTAGTGTGGGTAAGACAGACTTGCTTGAAATTATAAATCAAGGGACCTTTATCCAAGGTTGTTGGATACCCTTCTCTTTGGGTTAAAAGACTTATATCTTGTTACTTGTAGTTCTACTACTTGTTTATTTCTGCTGAATTTTTTATTCTAAGGAAAGTATAACTTTCTTATACTTCCTTACTTGTACTCTATTTCATTCAGATTCTATACGCTTTAAGGTAGAATCTCATATTGTAATCTTTTTTTAAGCTTCAATTTCCGGAACCATATTTCTGGAACCCACATTCGGAATCTCTTTCCAAGTTTTCATTTGGTATTAGAGGTGTTGTGAATTTGCTTAAGTTTAATTTTGTTAAACTTAGCCTTTTCCTTTGCTTAAGGAAAACACAGTTATTCATAACTAACATTAAAGGTTCCAAAGGAATTTTTAAAGTTTACAATTCACCCCCCCCCCCTCTTGTATATTGAGCATCTACATCGCTATTTCGATCCTACAATTGGTATCAGAGCAGGTCTCTGAAATACTTGTACTCACGTATAAGTTTTTCTTGCTCACTTTCCCATTCCGAAATTTTCCATTCCAAACTTTTCCATTACCAAACTTTGTTATTACGAATTTTTTCTACTAACAAGTTTGTGGGCCAAAGGTTATTTTTAGTATGGCAGGAATTAATGTTGGTTCTATTGATAATCTAAATCCTACAAGACCACCAATCATTGATGGTAATGACTATGAGTACTGGAGAGATCGAATGAAGAATTTTGTTATCAATACTGGAGTAGACAACTTTGTTATGCTTACTGGTGATTATAAAATTCCTGACAAGGAAGTTAGAACTTTTACTAACCAGGAAAAGCAAGAGTATCAACTCAACTATAAGGTACGCAATACTCTACTTTGTTCAATGACCAGAAATATATATATCCAAATTTCTTCTTGTGAAGCATCCAACTGTATCTAGAAGAAGTTAGAGGTTACACACTTTGGAACTTCTAAAGTGATTGAGACTAGGAGAGCTATGCTTAGAGCTGAATATCATGACTTCAATTTTCGTTATGGAGAACCAATTTGTAAAGTTCAACAGAGATTTATGACTATCGTCAACAGCCTACAGTCTATGGGAGAGAAAGGTTTCGATGATGAAGATCTTGTGGATAAGATAATTGATATCATGCCTAATGAGTGGGAATCCAAAAGAACAGCTATAGATGAGAACAGGAAAGTGACTCAGATTTCTCTTGATGAGTTATTTGGAACTCTTCTCCAACATGAAACCAGAATGAAGAGAGATGCTGACAACATCAAAAAGAAAAATGGAAATGGTACTTTTGCTTTTACAACTACATCAAATCATATTAAAGCTAAGACTCCTGAGAGAGTAACCAGATCTAAGTCTAAGAAGATGGTATTTCAATCAGACTCTAGTGAGAGTGAAATATCAGAAAATGAATTAGAAAATCTTGCTCGAAGGATGAACAAGATAGCTGGCCAGAGAAATTTCCAATCCAAGTATAAGAAAAATGAAAGGAAAGATAAGAAATATAGAGAAGTTACTTGTTATGAATGCAAGAGAGCTGGACATATAAGACCAGATTGCCCTATGCTCAAAAAGAAAGAAAGGAAAGAAAGACATTCAGACAGGAACAGAAAGAAGTATTATAAAGCAAAAGCTAAGAATGTTCGGAAAGCTAATGACACCTGGAGTGCCAGTGGTGGTGACTCTTCAGATTAATCTTCTAATTATGAATCTTCATGATAGAAAAATCTTGGTCTTATAGCCAGATTACCTATTCATAATCACTTTTTTATTGCTAAGGTATGAAATGCTGAATCACTGACCAATGTTTCTTTAAATTCTAATGATAGTAAGTATTATGACTCTTCTAATGAAGAATCTTCTTCTGATGAAGAAAATACTTTACCTACTTATGAATAAGTCTCTAGGTTTGCTGAACTTCTTGAGATTGAGAATTCTAAACTCAATAAAAAACTTGATAAGGAAAACTCTAGGAATTATTTTCTTACAAAAGAGATATCAGATCTTTCTAAAGATCGTGATAATATAAATGATGATTTTGAAAGTATTTCAAAAAATCTTGAGGGAGTATGTTCTGAAAAGAAGAAACTTTCTAAAGAATTAGAAAAAGTAATTTCTAAGAAAAATGTTTTCGAGCCTAGCTCTAGTTATAAAACTAATGATTTTGAGTATAAAAACATGGTTGTAAAACACATGTCCAAAATTTTTTCCTTAAAGAATTTTTTATCAAACTTTACCCATGGGAAAGAAAATTGTGATAAAATGTATTCCCAAATATGACCTTTATGAAATAAATCCGGATTTGGTTATACCCATGCAAAACCAATTTTCAGTAACAATTATTTTGTTCCTCAAAGTGCCCCATTTTGTACCAAGTGTCAATGTGGTGGTCACTGGGCAAAGGATTGTTCCTTAAACAAAACCCAATCTTTAGGATTTCACAAAGCTTTCTTTTCTAAGAAAATGTGGGTACCTAAAATTTTTTTATCTAGAAATCTCGGATCCAAACAAATTTGGATTCCGAAAGTCTAATTTTCTTCTTGATTTCAGGAAAATAAAGTGAGTACCAGAAACAATACATGGTACATGGATAGTGGATGTTCCCGGCACATGACTGGTAACAAAAGCTATTTTGAAAAGATTATCAAAACGAAAGGAGTAAAAGTAACTTTTGGAGATAATGCTATGGGTGAGATAGTTGGTATTGGTAATATTGTTTTTCTTGGTAAAATTTTGATTTCAAATGTTCTTTTTGTTAAGGGTCTTAAGCAGAACCTCATTAGCATAATTCAGTTATGTGATGAAGGTTACCTTGTGAATTTTAGGTATGATAAGTGCTTAGTTCACAATTCCAAGGAAGAATTTATTCTCTCAGCCAATAGGCAAGAGAATTTTTGCACCTTATACTTAGAAGATCTTAGAATCCAAGATTTACCTTTCCTTAGTGCAATGGAAGATCATTCCTGGTTATGGCATAGAAGACTAGGTCATTGTAACCTTAGGAACCTATGTAAACTCTCTAAGAAGAAATTAGTTAAGGATCTACCGGAGCTTAGATTTGATTCTTCTAAAGTTTGTGATCCTTGTCAATATGGCAAGAAACATAAATCTAGTTTTAAATCAATCGGTGAAGTCTCAAAAACCGATGCATTACAGTTAGTGCACATTGATCTTTTTGGTCCAACACAAACTGGAAGTATTGGAGGCAAATACTATGTGTTTGTTCTCGTTGATGATTACACTAGATTTACTTGGGTTTATTTTCTAGCAAAGAAATCTGATGCTTTTTCTTATTTCAGAAGTTTTAGAGATCAAGTTAAAAATGAGAAAAACCTTCCATTGAAAACTATTCATAGTGATCATGGTGGAGAATTTCAAAATTCTGATTTTGAAACTTTTTTTAGTAAAAAATATATTACTCACAATTTTTCAGCACGTAGAACTCCACAACAAAATGGTGTAGTTGAAAGAAGAAATAGGATTCTTCAAGAAATAACTAGAACCATGTTGAGTGAATATTCTATAGCTAGAAATTTCTGGGTTGAAGCTCTATGTACTGCTTGTTATACTATAAATCAAGTTTTGATTAGACCTTTTCTTAATAAAACTCCTTATGAGTTATGGAATGGTAGAAAACCAAGAGTATCCTACTTCAAGGTTTTTGGTTGCAAAGTATTCATTTTGAATACTAAAGATAACTTACATAAATTCACACCAAAATCTGATGAAGGAATTTTCTTAGGTTATTCCAAAACATCTAAGGCTTATAGTGTTTTTAATAAAAACACTTGTACTGTTGATGAAACAGTACATGTAAAATTTGATGAGTCAGATCCTTTTGTTTTTAAAACACCTCATCCTACATGCTCAGATGTGTTTTCAAAAAATGATTATCAACCTTTGTTAGAAGAACCTTCTGATAAAGATAATGTACAAGAAGATATTCCTGAAACATTTACCCCAGACGATTTTCTACACTATGTTGATGAACAGGCTTTTCAAAACCCAAATCAGGCATTTCTTAAGAATCATCCCAGTGATAGTATCATTGGTGATGTAAATCAACCTGTAAGGACTAGAAGTTCCTTACGAAATGAAGTAGAACATCTAGCATTTCTTTCCCATTTAGAACCTAAAAGAACTGATGAAGCTTTAGGTGATGATGATTGGATTAAAGCCATGCAAGATGAACTAAATGAATTCGAAAGGAATAAAGTATGGACCTTGGTTGAAAGACCTAAGGAAACTTCTGTTATTGGAGTCAAATGGGTTTCCAGAAATAAATGTGATGAAAATGGAGTCATAGTAAGAAATAAATCTAGACTTGTTGCTAAAGGATATAATCAACAAGAGGGAATAGACTATGAAGAAACCTATGCTTCAGTAGCTATACTTGAATCTATCCGTATTCTACTTGCCTTTGCAGCATTCTTTAATTTCAAACATTTCCAAATGGATGTGAAATGTGATTTTCTTAACATTTATGTTCAAGAGGAAGTTTTTGTTGAACAACCGACTGGATTTGAAGATACAAATCATCCTGATTATGTTTCTAAACTTACCAAAGCTCTGTATGGCCTTAAACAAGCCCCACAAGCATGTATGATAGACTCACTGGATTTTTGCTTCAAAATAACTATGTAAAGGGAAATGCAGATCCAACCCTTTTTATAAAGAAAGATAAGAAAAATGTTTTGATTGTTCAAATTTATGTTGATGACATCATAGTTGGTTCAACTCAGCAATCATTGACCGACTCTTTTGTAAGTCTAATGAAATCTGAGTTTGAAATGAGTATGATGGATGAGTTAACATTTTTCCTTGGTTTTCAAATTTCTCAAAAACCAGAAGGAACCTACATATCTCAACATAAGTATATTAAAGATCTTCTTAAAAAGAATGGTTATGATAATACTAAGAGTATAAGTACTCCTATTGGTACCTCAAACTCTTTAGATCTTGATGAATCTGGGAAACCAGTAGATCAAACATCTTTTAGAGGTATGATAGGAAGTCTACTATACTTAACAGCTAGTCGAACAGACCTAATGTTTTTAGTATTCTTATGTGTAAGATATTAATCCAATCCTAAGGAATCTCACTTAAAGGAAGTAAAAAAAAAATTTTGCTACCTTAAGGGAACCATGGATCTAGGATTATTTTATACTTCTGGAAATTATTTTATCCTAAAAAGATTTTCTGATGCTGACTTTGGTGGATGTAGAATGGATAGAAAAAGTACATCTGGAACTTGTCATTTCTTAGGAGATTCATTAGTTTCTTGGTCCTGCAAGAAGCAACATTCTGTAGCACTCTCCACTACTGAAGCTGAATACGTAGCAGCTGGAAGTTGTTGTGCTCAAGTGTTGTGGATGCAACACACACACACTGACTATGGCTTGAGTTTTTCTAAAACTCAAATTTTGTGTGATAACACAAGTGCCATTGCCCTTAGTAAGAACCCTGCACATCACTCCCATTCAAAACACATAGATATTAGGCATCACTTTCTTAGGGATCACACACTGAAAGGAGATATTATTCTTCAGTTTATCGGAACGCAGGATCAACTTGCTAATATTTTCACAAAATATTTACCTTCTGATAGATTTGAATACATTAAACAGAAGTTAGGAATGATAACTATAAGGTAATCCTTCTTAATTAACTTTCTCTTGAAAAAGTCTCCTTATAGCAATAAACTCCTTTTCATAGGGGGAGTACATTTGATTGTTAGTTTAACAAAGTTTTTCAAAATATGTTTTCAAACTTTTCGGAACTAAAATTCCGGAATGGCATTTCCGGAACTAAAATTTTCCAGAATGGATACTTTCGTACAGAATACTTCTTGAATGGAAGTGTTCATATTGAAAACAACCGGAATGGAAAATTTCGTACTGATATTTTCATAACGGGATTTTCGTACCGAATCTTTCATAATAAGTTTTTTGTTTTCAAAAGTTTTTAATAAAATTTTCGTACTATGTTTTTTTTTCTTACTGAGTTTATTTTTCGTAGCGAGTTTTCCAAATTTTGTCTTTTCGTAATAAATTATTTTTTTGTTTTGGTTTTCATAAGAAAGTTACCAATTACGAATAATCCTCCTAAGCCAATCCGAAAAGTATGATTTCCTTACACAAGTTTTTGTAATCATATTTTACTTGCTGGAATTTTCTTATATTTTTTATTCGGATTATAGTTTTCTTAATTCATTGTTTTAATAAAAACCTCAAAAGATCAGATTCAAGAGAATTGGTTTTTGACCGTCAGATCTGATCTCAGCTAATCACAACCGTTCAATCAACCGTGGAAGTTGAACCGTTTTTTCGTTGCCTATATAAAGGGGACCCCAAATGATTGTCCCACATCGGTTTTCATGCTCCAGCGTCTCGAAGCTCTGCCTCTCGGTTTTAAGGCCGTTCCGAACTTCAGTTTTCTTAGTTCCGAACTTCTCAGAGGTCTTCAAATCCGAATGTCTGTGGAAGTAGCTTCTCAAGACATGTCTTCATCTAAGCCGATTTCAAAGTGGTTAGTATATAGAGAGAGGCTGGTTCATCCGGATTTCTTCAACAAGTAGGATTCTTTTATTTCTAATAATATCAAGCTTAATGGTTGGGAAGATGTTGTGGTGTAAAAACCTGGGAACTAAGATGAAGTATATTCAGATTTGCTTGTAGAGTTCTATGAGACTGTTTCCTTTCTTAATGAAGATGGAAAGGAGAAATTGTCTTTTAAGTATTATGGTAAGACTTATAAGCTTTCATATGCCAAGGCAGCCATCTTGGTAGGGCTTAATAATGAAGGTGAAGCTGAATTTATTTCTCATGTGTTTCCGGATTCTAAAGGTAGTTTCGACAAGGAAAAATCTTTAGAAACTCTCGGACTGGCAGATGACAAGGCTCCGAAGATTGCTAGTTTATCTAAAAATTTCCGGATTCTGGAGTTATGGGTACAGGGTCTTATCGTACCAAGGAAAGGTGACAAAGATAGCTTGAAGAAGGGTGAGATCTACATCATAGATTTTCTGATAAATCTAAGGATGTTTAATTTAATTAAGCACATTCTTATCACTCTTGAGAATTTGAAGAAAGGAAATCTGAGATCTCAGATTATTATGTATCCAGCAATCCTCTCCAAGTTGATAGTTCGGTGCCTTGAGTCTTTCAAGGAGGCTTGCAAATCTAAGACAAGAGTTTGCAAGATTATGCTGGTGAGTGATGGTACACTCAAAATAATGGATGTAGCCTTTGACAAGGAGTCTGGACAGTTTATTGATCTATCGACTCAAAATGAATCAGTTCCGAAAGCTGCTGATCTGGAATCCTCTAAGCCGGTAAGGTAGAGAAAGCTGAAGGAAGTGGAAGTAGAAGCCGAGGATCCCAAGTATAAGGAAGTTCATTACGATCCTCCAAAACCAAAGAAGAAGAAATCTTACCCAGATGAGGTTGTTTCTAAATGGAGGGAGATGAAAGAAAAGAGAGTGCAAGGGGAGCCTCAGTTTGGCTTGGACCCTGAAGAGGATAAATCCTTGAAGGAAAGAACTGCCGATAAGCTAGAAAAACTAGAAAAAGAAAAGAAGCTCAAGAAGAAGATTTCTGAGGCTGAGGTAGCTCAGGCTTTGTTAAAATTCAATGAGATGGTTTCTGCGAACATTCTTGTTCTGAGATCCTTTTCATTGGAATCCCTACCTGAGACTCCAGGAAGAGAGTTTGTTGCTCCGGAAGAGGCAGTGGCTAAGCCAGTTGAACAAGGTGAGCATGTTGAGCAAGTGGACGAAGAAAAAGATGTTTCTGAAGGAAGTGGTGAAACCGGAGATGTGTTGAAACAAGTAGATGATTATAAGGGGACTCCTTCGGAACACTTATCGCTCCGAACATCATAAGCTGAATATTTGAAGCTAGTTACTTCAGAAATGGAAGAAGAGAAAGGAGAAGAAGAAGTATCTTATCATGGAGAAGAAGATCAACTTTTACATGATATTGCTCAGATGTAAAACGTAGAGGTTGGAGTTCAGGAAGTTGCTGATGAGGAAGATAATGTTGTTCAAGCCTCTGATAGTGAAAAGAAAACTCCGAAACAGGATTCTATACCGAAAAAAGACAAGGGAAAGAAAATTCCTACTGATACTCCGAGTTCAGTATTCTTTAATGAGAAAGATTGACCTTGTTGAAGAAGAAAATTCTCCAAGAAATGTTTCGGATTCGGAGTCATCTTCGTTGGGGCATGACTTTGTTGTTCAGTCTTTGAAAAAGTTGGTGGGAACCATTCCGACCTTCTCAAGTATTGATTCAAGATGCCAGATGCTCCAACATGCTTTGAATCAGAAAACAGACCCTGTGTCTATGGTTATGGACAAGTGTGTTGAGATTGAGGCTCAGTTCAAAAACTTTTTTGTTGGTTACGAAGCTCGTAGAAAATCTTGCAAGAGGATTACAAACTGGTAGAAGAAAACTGTAGAAGAGATGAGGCTATTTGACGAATTTCAAGACAATGTTAAATATGCTTTTGAGACTGAGGACAAGAAGATAAATGAGCTGACTTCTTCCTTTGAAGAGAAGCTGATAGATGAAAAGAACATCTGGATTCAAGAAGTCAGAGATCTGAATGGGAAGCTAAATTCTGTCTCTCAAAACTGGAAGTTTGAAAGAGATCATCGGATTGAGTTTCAAGAAAAATTGAAGGCTCGGGATGAAAAGATCAAATCTTAGGAAGAAAAGCTTCAAGACCAGGAAGAAAAGATTTAAGCTCAATCTGCAAGAATATTGGTCTTAGAGAAGCAAGCTGAATAAGATAATAAAGACTTAAAGAATATAAAGACTATTCTAAAGGGTCTCATGAAAAAGGAAAAAGATCCCAAATAGACAGATCCGATCTTTTTTTGTCATTCAACTCTTTTGTTGTTGAAATTTTCAATCTTAATAAAATTTTTGTGCTTGCTCGTTTCTTTTTGTTGTTACTACTAATATTTCAGGTACTTTGTTATATTTTCCATTCCCTTATATTCTTTTTGAAAATCACAAAGGGGGAGAAGGAAAAGAACTCTAATGAAAGGGAAAAATAATCCTAACAAAGGGTGAGAAAGAAAACAAACTCTAATAAGAGTTTATCTAAGGGGGAGTTTTTCATTAAGGAAGACTTTCTTATTCGTAATGAAATGTCACTCCGGAAATCTAGAATACGATCCTTAGAGTTTCAAAGCCTAAGGGGGAGTTAGTCGTATTCATCAATATCCTTAAAGCAAAGGGAGATAAGCCTTAATGTTTTTCTTTCCTCTTAGAATTTCTTTTTCAAGGATGTTTGTGCTTTCCAAAAAGGGGGAGATTATTGAGTCAATAAGTTTTTCCTTATGACTTTTCCATTCCTTCTTGTTTTGAAAATCACAAACACCTTATCTTTAAGAAAATCTCTTTTATAAGAAAATTTCTTTTATAAGAAAAATTGCTTTTATAAGGAAAATTGCTTTTATAAGGAAAATTGCTTTTATAAGAAAAATTGCTTTTATAAAGAAAATCGCTTTTGTAAGAAAAATTATTCTTATAATATTTTGATTCATATTTTTACTAAGTATAAAATTCAGATTCATTTCAGTTTTCTCGGATTTGTTTGAAACTTTGATATAAAGTTTTCTGTTTTAGGATTCGAATTCTGGATAAGAACTATAAGGATGTTTCACTCCGAATTCCAGATGAGAACTGTAATAAAGTATCATTCTGAATTCCGGATACGAACTCTGACTAAGTTATATTCCAGATTCAGGATACGGATCCTTATGAAGTTCGACATGGAATTCTCATTATGAATTCTAATGACGAATTCTCATTACGAGTTCTGATAATGAATTTTCATTAATATTTATGATGACAAATTCTCATTACGAATTCTGTTGATGAATTCTCATTCCGAATACTGGATACGAATTCTCAATACCAATTCTTAAGATGAAATCTCATTACGAATTCTTATGATGAATTCCCATTACGAATTCTGATGAGGAATTCTCACTGCGAATTCTGATGACGAATTATCATTCCGAATTCTCATTCCGAATTCATTTATTAAACAGAATCTGATCATCCTTGTTCTATACACTCTGAATTTATTAAGACTCTGAATTTTCACTCCGAACTTTAATTTTTCTTATGCCTTTATATTTTTTCTACTCTTTATTATTTTCTTTACACTCCGAACTTTAACTCTGAACCTTCACTCTGAATATTTTTAGTTAAGATTTAAAATGGTGTCGTATATTCTGTCACACTTGTTTTGTTATAAAACGAGTTCGTATATTCTGTTATGAACTAACCGTTGGTTAAGTTACATGTGTACATGTCCCTTCGATTTTTAAGGAAAATATAACCGTTGGAAAGGAGGCCGACCTTACCTATAAATAGAAGATCATTTGAAAGAGCTCAGCGCTGCTGGCATGCTGAAAGGCTGACTGATCTTCGACTCATGTGATCACATGCTTGAAGTGATTTCTAGAGATAGAGGCTCTTATTAACTCTCAAATCTTCATACGACTCCGAATGTTGGTGATTACATTCGAGGACTTCTGGGGATAGGAAGACAGAGGTGCTGACTACCTTGAAGTTCAAGGGCTTCCATGCTGAGGAAGACAGAGGTTGCCAAATACCTTGAAGTTGAGCGCCTGCGGGGATAGCAAGACAGACACACTCCGATATTTGTATCGAGGGCTTACCCTTGTGTGGGTAAGACAGACTTGCTTGAAAGTATAAATCAAGGGACCTTTATCCAAGGTTGTTGGATACCCTTCTCTTTGGGTTAAAATAATTATATCTTGTTACTTGTAGTTCTACTACTTGTTTATATCCGCTGCATTTTGTATTATAAGGAAAGTATAACTTTCTTATACTTCCTTACTTGTACTCTGTTTCATTAAGATTCTATACGCCTTAAGGTAGAATCTCATATTGTAATATTTTGTTAAGATTCAATTTCTGGAACCATATTTCTGGAACCCACGTTCGGAATCTCATTCCATGTTTTCATTTGGTATTATAGGTGTTGTGAATTTGCATAAGTTTAATTTTGTTAAACTTAGCCTTTTCCTTTGCTTAAGGAAAACACAGTTATTCATAACTAACTTTAAAGGTTCCAAAGGAATTTTTAAAGTTTACAATTCACCCCCCTCTTGTATATTGAGCATCTACATCACTATTTAGATCCTACAATATATATATATATGTCATCTACTTACTTCCATTCAAGTCAATAAGGAATGGAAAACAGCATTCATTCATACGTACAGCCTACCGTCTCCATGAATGGTGTATTTCATTTCTTTTATCTATCTATTATGTCTATATATATACTGAATATATATGATATATAAATCATGATTTACATTCTGGAATTAATTAAATCAGGATATAAGTAATAATAATATCAAGAACAAAAGTCTAAACACGTACGATAAATAAAACGATTTTACCCAAAACGCTGCTTTAACATTAATTTTACAAAAGAACTAGTAATATAATGTCATAAGTGAACCATATATGAAATCATAACAATATGTATGATTCTGTAATAAGTCAATGACATTATTGAAATCATTTTACAGGAGGTTCAGATATGTGTGAAGCATATCATACCTAAGGTAAGGGATAATTTTGCAATCTCATTTTTATCTGAGATTGCTTATACGTAAGTATTTACCGAGGTTATATTTTTCATCAATGTCCATAAAATGGTTTTCATAAAGTTATTAATATTCATCCATGTATGTTTAAAGTCATGTTTACCCATCTTTGACTTTTACTTTGTGTTATGGATGGAATCTTTCTTTTATTTACCATACGATGAACTTGTTGACTTTTCCAGCAAAGGTACGAGAAGAATGTTTTTTTAACTTATACAGAATGAAAAAATATTAATGGTTTTATAAATCCTTATTTTCATGAATCTTACTCCACAATATTTCATGATTATTTTCAAAAAATTCCTTTTCTTTTAAAATTGAATGGTATTTTGTGAAATGAAAATGATTTTGAACAATAAAGGATATTTTCCTCAAGAATTAATTTGAAGTGTTTTGTCAAAACTATTTTCCATATAAGATGACTTTATTTAGTATTATTATGATTCAAGTATAATGTCTCTATTATTTACATTGTTTCACTTTTCTTATGATGAAATTATATCCATTTGTTTTATATGGATTATGTTATGATGGGATGATGTTTATGAAACCCATTTTATTATTTAGGTTATGATGAATGATTTATGATTATGTTTTGGAACACGTATGAATGATTTCATTATGAGATTTGTGGGACCCATATCTCCCTCCAATGCATTGGGTAAAGATTTATATCTCATGAGATAGACATGGATGGAATGGTAAGTTAATCTGGTTCAGTGACACGGGACTGGAACGAGGAGTGAACTCAATTCAGAAAGGGACTTTTTCCACTAAGATGGTCTTGGCAGTAATTCCTTGGATACTATGGAAATTATATCATGTGATAAATGTTTTTCTACAATTAAATATTTCATTCCCATGCTATTTTATAATTATTGAGGTTCCTTTATGATCTATGCCTTACGTACTGCCATGATTTATTTCGCAACTCAATATTTTGATGTTTAAATGTTATGTTCATGTTTTGAATTTCAAATGTATATGGTTTGTTTTATTTTCTCCATGCTTACCCTTACTGAGCATTTGAGCTCACCCTTTTTATGTTTTCTTTTCCCTAGGATATAAAGAAAGGCTTTAGGTAAGAAAAAAAGGGGAGGATCTTTATGGGAGATGTTGAAGATCTTTCACCACGATTAGAAGATTATGTTCCGAGTTTCCAAAGACACTAAACTATTACAGTCCTTGTGTGTTGGTTCTAGTTTTGTATTAAGTATTCCACAAAAGTAATGTAATTTCCATCTACGTCAAGATTTGGGTCTCTATAGTTGGTATCAGGGGAAAGGATTAGTCAACCTTTGAAAACTAGGATGTGAAATCATTAATGAGATCCCTATAGATTTTTCTAAGGTATGTCTAGGGATGTCTATAAGGATGAGTATAATTATAGGTACAGTCCAAGAATTATGTTGATGATCATGAATAACCTAGGGTGAAACTATGATGTCCTAGGTTAAAGGAGGTGTCATAAGTTATACATCATATAAGTGAATTTTTACGATTATGTGGTTCATCGTTATTTTAATTGTTTCTTACAAAATGGTTTCTGGTTTTAGTTAATGGAGGGAACCTGAAAGAATTGGGTTAACATTGAATCTTATGGACAAATTGGTGACTATGAGAAGATAAATTTCATAATGCCTAGAGAGAAAGATATTATGATTATGCCGAATCAGACATCGCGATATATGATTAACAAGGTGAACTTTAGTGGTATTCCTAATTCATCAAATAAGTGGAAGATGGAATATTATGCATTTTTGAATGGTGAGGATCATAAATAAGGGAAGATTGAGATTTCTAAAGAAGGGAAGAAGAACCTTGAGGAATACCTCGAATGGAGGGGAAGATATTATCTATGTGATGAAAAGTGACATAGAGCGACAAAATGTTATGGAGTTCAATGTCTTATCTGTGGAGAACATGGGAATTACCCAATTCAATGCCCTGACCTAATAGGATGCTTCTAAATTTAGGAAGGAACTATTCCATGCCTATCATTTAAGAGGATGGATTTAATGGATTATGTAATGGAATTGGAGAATAATGTCGTTGATATACTCTTATGGTATATCAGAATATCTATGTATTGGTCCATTGTGGTTTTCAATAATTGTATGGTACTAGTGACCATGAAAAGTGATTGAAATATTTTTGGAAAGCTGATGATATGCACATAATGAAGGGATAAAGAGATAATGAAATTTTTTATAGTATTAATGATCTCATGACTGATATAAGGACAATGTGATATCTTGGTTTGAGTATATAGAAATTTTGGGATATTAGTATGTGGAAAGAGTTAACTTTGGAGAACATTCATTTTTTTACTAAGGTTCAATGGGTACACATGTTTCAAGAGAATACATGATTAAGGAATTCACATGTTTGGAATGTGACCAACAAGATATATATATCTTAGGATATATGGGCGATAAATGATTGTATTCAATGCTTGGTAGATTAACTTTCTACTAATCGTTTTATTTATACTATGAGATTGGACAGAAGTATTTGGGATAAACCTAATGATTGGAATTGATTAATTTAGACATCAGATAGTATTGTTTAAGGCTAGAACATTTTTTATGTTATAATAGTATAGTTTTAAACAAAGGAAAACTTGTTGGACGGGCGACAACCCATCGCATCGTACAAGGTTGCAGGAATCGAACTCACAACCGAAGTGCGACAGGCCTTTATCACCTACCACTGGCTTACAAGAAGTCCCTGGTTAGTAGAAACTAGTTTTATTTTATTAAGCGGTATGATAGATGAAGTATAAGTCCATTTTTTGAATCATATACGATTAACCTCACCATAGATGGACTTATGTATATTTGATAACTTGTTCTACCCTTTTGTTTGAGATATATGGAATGACCTTTCATTCTATCACATGATATTCTAACACTTCATGGAAGACAAATTCAACTTCGTTACTTTAAGAGATGAAGTGGAAATTTCTCAAGGCACAAACAATATTAAGATTATGTCAAAATCTAGTAAGTATTTATTCTAATTCAAATTCTTCAACTCTAGAGAAATGTTCTTGAAAACCAAAAATGGTTTCCTTGTGTCCTCATATATAATGAATCTGATGAAACCTTCAATCATCACAAATTTATGGCTTTGTGATTGTTGGATTTTTTATAGCCATGTTCCCTACCACTCTCCATTAGAACATGATGGTTATGTTTCTCATCCATATCCATATTTTCACCTATGTTATCTTATGTGGAAACCCAGTGATGAGTTAATTTGGGAAACCATTCTGTTTCTTACTTTAATTTTTAAAATTATGATTTAGTATTTATTTTTACAATGTGTGTTTCTATGAAAGAAACTTTCAAGTAGTAAACCATTTATAAACCCGACGAATTTCGAGGGAGAAATTCATTTTTAAGGGAGGTAGAATGTAATACCCCAATATTTTATATGATTTATTCTTTTTAATTTCTTTTATATCTTCTGTTTTATGCTACACCAAGATTATCTTGCGCTATACGCAACACCGTATTAGCTTGCAGTATACACAACACTAATCTTGGATCTTGTTACACACAATTTCATGTTTGTTTAATAGTAGTTATTATATGCAACATTGAGTGTATATATATATAATGTAAAAATAAAATATGGTTGGTTTTTTTATATGAAACAACAAAGAAGTCTTGCACTACACGCAACCCTGACTTGGCTTTCATTACACGCAATCACTACCTTCCTCAATAGCGTGTGTTGTATGCAATACCGTATTTCACTAAACAACGATATATGGTTATAATAATATTATAAACTAGGCGTTCTGAATAGTATTAACTAAATTTTGAATTTTATAACATTATTATTCATCTTAAACATTTTCTACATCATGGTATGAGAACAAAATAAATTTTTCATGTAAAATAAGTATTTTTAAAAAATTGATGTTTTGCCACCTATTGATGGCACACCGACATTAAATTTAGTTTTTGACATGTTTATAAGTTCAATTTTATGTGATAAAATTCTTCTTTTGAATCCAAATATAAAAATTTACTTTGGATAAATTTTTGATATTTTTCTGATAAGTTACTTATTTTGATGAATAGTAAAAATACGCTAAATTTTAATTACAAAAAACTTTTTCCATGAAGATAATTTATATGGTTAAATTAAAATATTGAAAGGTTTTAAAGTATAAATTGAATATATTTTTACCATTTAATATAATGTATATCATTACCATTAATTTTACATGGAATTCATAGGTAAAAACATTTCAATCTTTGCCAATGTTTTAACTTTTAAAACACGTTTTCTTAATAATGGGATTAATTTTAAATTAATTACTGCAACTTCTGTGTTTTTAATTTTGAAAAATGGATTCCATATTTCAATTCATTGAGTCCAAATTATGTTAATAGGTTACAATTTTTTTTGATATTATGAATAGTAACTATGGTAATTTTTATTTACTGCAGTTAAAGGTAAATCGAGTAATTAAGGGAAAAAATAAGATTATAAAATTACCCTAACTCCTAGAAAAATTCTATTGGATGACTAAAAGTCGACCCATATCAGCTTAGGGTCGGAATAGATTCATTTTATGGACTTTTTGTATAGATAATTTAATTCTTATTAAAACCAAAGAAAGTGACAACATGTCACTCTCTTAAATCTTATAAGTATAACAATTTTAATTTAGTGATAAACATCATGAAACTTAGAAAATGTAGAGTATCCAAAAAGATAATAAAATTATATACATCATGTGAATTTATTTAGAAATATTAGTGATTAAATAATTATCATTAAAGGTGACACAATAGTGATGTTGAAATTATTTTATTGATTGAAATATCAAATAAATGGTTTTAAAAATACTAAAATAAATTTTATATTAACTATATAATGTGCTCCAATAATTTTCGAGATAAATATGACATGTTATTAATCTATTAATTCTTTTAGTTTGAACATATCTTCTGTGTGGATTTTATTTATATTCAAATAAATAAATAGTGTCAAAATTTACACTATTGTTATTTTATAAAAATAACATAATATAAAATTGTTTAAAAATCACAAAAATATTTAACAATAATAAATTATAATTTATATGGTCTAAAATGTAATAAATAATTCAATTATGGACACTTATTGACTCATAAGTAATTATTTATAATAATTTAGAATTTAGAATCTTAAAACCACCAATAAAATTAAATAGATTAAATAAGGATAAATCAAGTTGATAATGTTTAAAATAAATTCTCAACATGTATAAATTGTATTTCGTTGATGAGATTAAAACCCTATCTCATCTAAGTTGAGATTTGAGTCATTTTTGATGTTTTTAAGTGGGGTTTGAATTTATTATAAATTAATATTTTTGAGGTTTCCAAAGGTGCCCCTCTCCTCCCTTATAAAAGGGCACCTCCTCCCTCTTCTCTTTACACAAATTTGAGACTTAATGCTCGAAAAACCACTTCCAATTTCTCTTCTCAACTTCCATAGAAACATTATAGAGGTTTTGGTCTCCTCGAAAGTCCAACTCTAGTTCTTTAAGAGGAGGTTAAGAAGAGGCGCGTCAAAGAAGAGGAAATATCCTTTACTGATTCATTCCAATTTATTTCTTCTTCTACTTCTTATTGTTTATTTTTTTCATCATAAATTAATAATATCAGTATCACTCATATAATGATATTTTATTATAAATATGAAACAACCCTATTTCATTTTCTATTGATCCTACGGAAAATGAAATCACGGTGCGTGCGTATGTACGGAATACCATCTCCACGCTGTGGTGTAATATGTTTTCCACCACCACCTTACTTGGATGGGTATAATGGTGCAAAGAATAACTATATATGGTTATTATAACATCAGACTGATTCTGAAATATTATATCATCCACTCCAATTCCATTCAATAATTATTGGAACAATATCATCGCTCGTGCGTACGTACGGATTACCGTCTCCACGAAGCGATGAGATTCATTCTCCATGAAAACCATTCAAAAATGATTATAAAGTTTATATAATGAACAATAATGAAATATATGACATAATAAAGCTCCTGGATTTATGTATAAATATATATATATATATATATATATATTTCATCTACTTACTTCTATTCAAGTCAATAAGGAAAGGAAAACAACGTTCATGCGTACGTGCGGCCTACCGTCTCCATGAACGGTGTATTTCATTTAATTTATCTATCGATTATGTGTGTATATATATACGAAATATATATGATACATAAATAAATATTTAAATTTTGTAAGTATTTAAATCATGATATAAGTAATAATAATATCAAGATCAACAAGTCCAAATACGTATGATAAATAAAACGATTTTACCCAAAATGTTGTTTTAACATGGAATTTACAAAAGAACAGGTAATATAGAGTCATAAGTGAACCATAAATGATATCATAACAATAAGAATGATTATTTAATAAGTAAATGACATTATTTAAATCATTATACAGGTGGCTCAGATAAGTGTGATGCATATCGGACCTAAGGTAAGGGATAATTTTTCAATCTCATTTTTATCTGAGATTGCTTATACGTAAGTATTTACTGGGGTTATATTTTTCGTCCATGTACATAAAATGTTTTTCATTAAGTGTTTAAAATTATTACATGTATTTTTAAAGTAATTCTAATCCTTATTTTACTTTTACTTTGTGTTATGGATGGAATCTTTCTTTTGTTTACTATATGATGAACTTTTTGACTTTTCCGGAAAAAGTACGAGAAAAATGTTTTTTTAACTTTACGACATGAATGTATTTTTACGATTTCATAAAGCCTTATTTTCATGAATATTATTCCATAGTATTTCATGATTATTTTCTAAAAAATCTTTTTCTTTTAAAATATCATGGAATTTTGTGAAAAGAAAATGATTTTAAAGAATAAACGATATTTTCCTCAAAAATTCATTTCAAGTGTTTTTTCAAAACTATTTTTCCTATAAGATGACATTATTTAGTACGATCATGATTCAAGTATAATGTCTATATTATTTTTATGGTTTCACTATTCTTATGATGAAATTACATCCATGTGTTTTATATGGATTATGTTATGATGGGATGATGTTTATGAATCCCATTTTATTATTTGGGTTATGATTAATGATTTATGATTATGTTGTGGAAAATGTAAGAATTATTTCATTATGATATGGGTGGGACATATATCTCCCCCAAATGCATTGGGTAAAGATTTATATATCATGAAATAGACATGGCTAGACTGGTAAGTTAATCTGGTTCAGTGATACAGGACTGGAACGAGGAGTGAACGCGATTCAGAAAGGGACTTTGTCCACTAAGATGGTATTGGATGTAATGCCTTTGATACTATGGAAATAATATCATGTGATTAATGTTTTTCCACAATTAAATGTTTTATTCCCATGATATTTTATCATGATTGATTTTCCTTTATGATCTATGCCTTACGTACTGCCATAATTTATTTCGCAATTAAATATTTTGATGTTTAAACATTATATTCATGTTTTGGAGTTCAAATGTATATGGTTTGTTTTATTTTCTCCATTCTCACCCTTAATGAGCTTTTGAGATCACCCTTTTTATGTTTTCTTTTCCCCAGGATATAAAGAAAGGTTTTAGATCAGAAAACAAAAGGGTAAGATCTTTATGGGAGATGTTGAAGATATTTCACCGTGATTAGAAGATTATGTTCCAAGTTTACAATGACAATAAACTATTACGATCTTGGAGTGTTGGTTCTTGTTATTTATTAATTATTCCGTAAAATTAATGCAATGTCCATGTACGTTAAGATTTGGGTCTCTATAGAAATCTTCTTTATCCATAATTAATGCTAAAAGTTCTTCCAATACACTCCATGAATAACCTGATTATCACACTAAAATACTACATGACTTCCTACTAATCACATCAACTACACCATTACCATTACTAGGTTTATACAAGATTTTGAAGTTATAATATTGTAGAAACCCATATGCTAATGTTGTCCAATGCTCAAGTCACACTAAGAGAATTTGTACATCAAGATCTTATAATTTATGAAGACCATGAAATTGTCACTAATGAGTAAATATCACCACAACATCAGGGAAAACACCAATACCAAAATTCGTGATCATGGGTGGCATAGTTATGTTCTGGGGGATGTTTCTTCGAGGACCCATAGAAATACATGAACTCTGCTACTAATAGGGGAAATATTTTAAATTATTTTATCCTAAATTACAATGTTTTTAATCCCCCCAATGTGTTATTTAATGTTCAATTGTCACATTTTATGTTTTAGGAACATTTTTTAGCTTAATTTCTAAATGGCTTATTTTGGATTTAAATAGTTTTTAACTTATTATAATGTTTCAGCCATAATTTTTTCTAAAGTAATCCAAATTGAAGTATTATTATTATATAGGTTTATATGTTATATGGGATTCATGTTATCCTTATGCACCCAAATCACAATCCATCATTTGGAAGAAGAAATCCAGCTCACAAGTTCAGCCTCGAAAACTATGCACAGAAATGGAGAATTTTATTATTGGGGCCATATCTCATAAATGGAAAAACCATTGGATCTGATATTTTACATGGATCATGAAGACATCTTGAGGAATATGTTCCTTTAATTTGTATGCGTCTGATTCTTTCATTCTCAAGGAAATAAATGCTTTGGAACTTGATACATTGGAATACGAAGAGTCTGTTTGGAAGAATTAATGATTCTATATAAATAGATCATATATCCCTCCACACATGGCCAATAATGTTGTAATTTCATGAGCCAACCGACCATACATATTGGGACGACATTTATGAAGACTCCTTCCCAAGATTCGGCCATTTAATATGCCTACTGAACTCAAACTGTCAGTAGAGTAATTTTGGAGGGAAATTCTCAACTCCAAAAGTCTATAAATAATAGTGTTCACTTCCATTCAATGGTTTTGAAGAAGGTGGAAGAGGTGTTGTGATGGAGGATTGAGTTCTTGAAGTTCTTTTTATTTTATATTTTATATTTTCATTGTTTCATCATGATCTCTTCTTCAATTTTCAACTCGATTAACATTCACATGGAGGGGTAAAACCTTTGAGTGACTGGGGAAGGGGGGGTTTCACTTTTGTAATGTCAGAGTTTTGTGCATAAATGTTAAACCATATTTTTCTTCTGAATGATATCTATTATCAATGTTTCCCAATTCTCTTAATGCGATCATTTTTTGAGTTTCGTGTATTCATTTTCAATATCTTTGGTTAAATACATTTAATCGCTCTCTGCCTAGTGCAATATGTCTCGATCGAGCATCTTATGTTAAGTGGTTAGTGTCCAGCAATCATTGAAACATGTGTGTAACTAGTACACTTTTTCTATAGTCATAAGTATCAACCATTCTCTATTGGGACTTTCCTTAGTTGTTTAGATATTTTTATGAACATCCATGCACATAAGAGTGAGTTCCATTTGTTTCTTTAACCAAGGGGGATTGATAACTCGATCGATGAGTCTTTCATTTTTCATTCACAAGGAAGAGAGGGAATATGATCTTTATTACAATGATGAAATTTCAAAAGGGAATCCTACCCTTTCCCCATCACTCTCTTCTTCCACTAGTGTTCAACCTTTTTTTTGTTTTTCAAGCTATATTTTACAAGTCAAACAATTTCAAAAACAACATTTTATTCATTCATAAATTTAAATGACAAACATAATTATTTTGCACTCGTCTCTGAAGAAAACATAGTTCAACCACTCTACTAAATTTTAACTTAGGTTATTTTTTTTGTCACTCCCCAAGACAGGCCCATGTCAAAACTTGGAACCATTTCTAGGTAGGCTGTGCCAACAATCCATTTGTAAATATTTGACTCATTTAAAAAACACATAAAAATCGTTTTCCATGATTTTTTCAAATTATGTTTTCATTAGTTCATGGAAAAATTACCCACGAGTGAATGAAACAATTATTGACTCACCTTGGTCTATATAGGATAGTGTTTCTATTTTTTCTAAATAGATCAGGGGAGATCCAATCCAAATCACCATGGAGGATGAATTCAGGGATCTCATTCATGACCTTAAAGAAAACCTTGAATAATTAGTATTGGAAGGATTGGGCAGAGAATTAGTTGAACTCCATGAGTATTTTCTAGAATTATTTCATGAAATGATCGAGGTGAAACAAGAAGAGGAAACTCAAACAAAAGATCACTTACAAAGAACTCGTGAAGAAATATAGGATATAGAGAGAAAAATGGAATGGCTAATTGAATATTTTCACACATCCCAAGAGGATTCTGAACATAAAATTGAGCCATTAGTGGAAGTCAATTCCCATATTATACTTTATGTTGAAGAACCTAGGGAGAACATGATGGAATTAAATGGATTTCCATTTGGCTCTTCTCAACCATTGATGAAGAATAATGATGAAGAAGATGTGCCTTATGAAGTACTTACGGTAGATCAACATGATCTGGATGACTTCCGGAAGGAGTGTGAGGAACTACTTGATCCCCCAGTTCCTCATAATGTAGAAGATCCATCATCATTGAAGGAATACACCACAAACTTTGTTGAATCTGAAGAGAATATTGAGGTGTTTGACTGCATACCTCAAGCTAGTGAAATTCAACTCCAATAGGAACTTCCCACTGAAGAAGAAACTGAATCTGGGAAAACTCAGGGAGATGATATTTTCATGAACTCATTGACATCTATTTTTATTGAAACTGAATTTAGTATCACCTCCCTTTTCTTGAAATTTTAAGATTCTTCCCACACTTGTGTTGCCTTGGTGGATGAGGAAAAAAATATTCTCCTAAAGAGGAACAGTTGGAGATCCCAAAACATGTTGATCATTTATTAGAGGGAGTACATGTGATGATTCACGTGGCATTGTCTGAGGAAAAAGAGACACAAGATTCTTACATTGAAAGGGAAGAATTCTATATTGATTCTTCATGATTTAACTTTGTTCAAATAAAATTATACCCTACCTTTCCCATTTATTTTTCCAATGATGAAGCATACCTTCAGAAATAACTGGAGAATAATGCAGAGGTTGTGAAATTGGAAACCAAGAAAGATGTCGACTCATTATTTTCCTACCCTAACAAGAAAATTGTATCATATTGTACTAGGGGTGGATGTGGTGTAAAATATCCATGGTTTCCACAACAAAAAGGATGATGCACATTACATAAAGAAGGTGTTTTTTGGTTCATCACAAAGATACATAAAACTCCTTCAGATTGGGGATAACTAATTAGAATTGCCAATCTGGACGTAGTAAAAACCCAGGGCCCACTTGGGGGATTAAACCAAGATCAATACATATATTCTCATCCTATTTATATTTTCATATCTTTAAATAAATGTCTTTGTTTACTTTTGTTATTTTTCTTGTAGGTTTTTACTCTGCAACACTTAATATCTTAACTCAGTAATTCACGACCAATAAGTTAGATTGTACATATCCTTTACACTTGCTTGTTGCTGTGATTCATTTTAAATTCTGCTTACATGTTAAATACACTTGAATTCATTGAGAACACTACACCATTTAAGTGTGGGAGAGGTAACCTTTGTAGTTTAGGATTTTCATTTTGTGTTTTTTTTAAAAAAAAATAAAAAATTCCTTTTTTCAAATTTGTGTGTGCTTATTTTTCAATTATTGGTCTGTTTTTTAAAATTTTGAGCTGAAATGATTATAATTGACATTTTTTAAACCCATGTCATTGAGTGAACCAATTTATTCCATGAAAATGAGATTAAATGAATGCTAAAAATGATTTTGTTTCATGTTCAATTCCTTGGGAATTTCATGAAAATTACTCAGATTTTTGAATCTCATGCAACATTTCACTGTCTTTATCTTTGAAATCACTTTCTCATGAGGCTTCTGAACCATTATTGTTATATAATTTTCATTAAACTCACTTCTTGAGTGAATAATACCATGCTTGTCTTAACTAGAATTTGATTTATTGCTTTCAAAACATGAGGGTTTATGGTATATATGTTTTATATTATTGATGTATTTCTTTTGTTTGAACCCCCCTTTTCAAGATAATAACTTTACTTATGGCCTACCTTGTACATTTAATCATTTTATCCCATAGAATCCATGAAAAAACTATTAAGTTAGCCACATTACTAGCCTATGTTCCCTATCCAACCTGACCTTGAAGTGAAATTGCATGATGTAGTAAAACATAAGTGTGGGGGAAGAGGTCTTGTGTTGTGCTAACTCATTTGGTGAAACTTTGGGTGAAAATAAAATTCTAAAGAGATGTGTGTGCTGATAAAAAATTATTCTGTTAAAATATGTGCCTTTTCTGGAGCTTTCATAATAAGAGAAGTTGTGCCTTTCTGGAGCTTCTAATAAAGAAACAAAGCTGTGTCTTTTCTAGAGTTTCCAAGAAAAATCATGTTTTAAGAATATTGGAATTTTTTCTTCTGAAATGCTAAGCTATTTGGATATTTATTGATCTTTTATGATGATGGAGTATAATTTCTACTATGTGGGGTGAGAAGGATACCACACATGAATGAAAATTAGAATTGTGCAATTTTGCTTCAAAAATATCCAAACCCTCCTCGTTCGGCCTCAGAATTTTTCACATAAAAACCTACCAACCGAAATACACAGAACAAACCTGCAAAGTCCATATGATTAACCTAGTACCATGGGTCAATCATTTGGAGAAGTAGGAGTTTTTCAAACCTATGTTGACCCTTTCTTTGTTTTGGATGAGATAAACATTGATGAAAATTGATATTTGTGAGATGATAGAAAATTCATTTGAGGTAGGTGTCTTTTGTGCATTGGAGGATAAATAAAGAGGAAAAATATTGAAAGATATGATTTGAGAACATGGAATAATGGTTATGGATGAGGCATGATATATTTTATTTTAGGGTATGGAATTGGTGTTTCTCAATGGCATCTGTTTTGAATTTTCTTAGATTTAATTTTGATTTTGATTTGTACAGGATTCCAAGTGATAAGTGTGGGGGAATATATAGAGGAAATATTTACTATTATTTTAATCTTAATTTTAATTTTTTTTAATCCCACCAATGTGTTATTTAAAGTTCAATTATCACATTTTATATTTTAGGAACATTTTTGAGCTGATTAACTAAAATGGCTTATTTTGGATTTAAGTAGTTTTAACTTATTATAATGTTTCAGCCATACTTTTTTCTACACTGATCCAAATTGAAATATTATTCTTTTATTGGTTTCTATGTTTTATGGGAGTAACATTATCCTTATGGACCCAACACTCAATCCATCATTTTGAAGCTAAAATATAGCTCACAAGTCCACCCTCAAAAACTGTGCACAGAATTTGATAATTTTATTGTTCGGCACATATCTCATAAATGGCCATACCATTGGATCTGATATTTTACATGGATCAAAAGGACATCGGGAGGAATTTGTTTCGTTAATATGGATGGGCCGGATTTTTTAATTATCATGGCCATAAATGCCTTGGAACTTGATGCATTGGAATACAATGAGTTTGTTTGACAGAATTAAAGAATCGGAGTAAATAGATCATATATCTCTCCACACTTGGCCAATAATGCTGACATTTCATGAGCCAATAGAAGATATATATTGTAACAACATTATTAAATAATCATTCCCAAGATTAGGCCATTTCATATTCCAAACGAACTCAATCTTTCAGTGGAGTAACTTTGGAGGGAAATTCCCAACTCCATAAGTCTATAAATAAGAGTGTTCACTTCCATTCAATGGTTTTGAATAAGGTGCATGAGGTAATGTGCTGGAGGATTGAGTTATTTAAGTTATTTTTATTTTATATTTTCTCTTTTATTTGTTGCATCATTATCTCTTCTTCCCCTTACAACTGTATTACCCTTCACATGGAGAGGTAAAACCTTTGAGTGATTGGGGAATGGGGAGTTTCAATTTTGTAATGTTGGAGTTTTGTGCTTAAATGTAAAACCCTATTTTTCTTCTGAATGAAATATATTCTTAGTGTTTCCCAATTCTCTTAATGCGATCATTTTTTGAGTTTGGTGTATTCATTTTTAATATCTTTGGTTAAAGACTTTTAATCTCCCTCCGTGTAGTGCAATTTGTCTTGATCGAGCATCTTGTGTAAGGTGGTGAGGGTCAAGCAATCATTGGCACATGTTTGGAACTAGTAAAATTTTTCTAGAGTTATAAGTATCAACAATTCCCAATCGGGACATGACATAGTTGTTTAGGGATTGTTTATGAACTTCTATGAACATAAGAGTGAGTTCCATTTGTTTCTTTAACCAAGGGTGATTGATAACTCAATCGATGAGTCTTTCATTTGTCATTCAAAGAAAACAGAGAGAATATTATCTTCATTACTATGATGACATTGCAAAATTAAATCCTACCATGACCTCATCACTCTCTTCATCCATTTGTTTTCAACCTTTTTTTCTTTCTTTATTTTTCAACTCAAACAATTTCAAAAACAACCTTTTCTTATTTCTTAAATTTAAGTAACAAACATAGTTATTTTGAAATCTTATCTGGATACAACTAAGGTTAACCGCTCTACTGCATTTTATATTAGGTTTTTTTGTCACACACCATGAAAGGCATGTGTCAGCTACATCAGAGTACAGCCTAACCCCATACATGAATCATCATAGAAAATATCAAACCAAAATCTTTCTTGTAGCATACAAAGAACCAAATCACTGGCCAACATCTCCTTAAGAAACTCAAAATTTTATTAACACTGATCAATCCATAGAAACTCCTAATCATTTCTATTCAATACTGTTAGAGGATTCACAAACTGATAGAAATTTATAATGAACCACCAGTCGTAGCTCGCAAAACCATGGAAACTTCTCACCTCCAACCCATTCATGGGAACTACCTAAGAAAAAAACTACATTAATCTTCGATGGATAAATATCTACTCCCTAATTTGATTCAATAATAACTTATAAATTATATTCTTGAGCCCAAAATTCACACTTCCACAACTTCCCAAACATAGTTTGTTGATGAATAACACCCAAAATGGAATGAATATTCTCTACATGCTCATCCTAAAAGACATAGTACAAAAGGATTTCATTTATGGAGACCACCATCAACATATCCAATAAATCAGGGAACACATCATTAAAAATCCCCATGAACACACCTGGAGCATTCATGAAACTAAACGACATCACAACAATCTCGTAAATCCCATGACGACAAAAGAAAGAAGTCTTTAAAAAATATATATCCTTCACTCACATCTGATGGTATAATAACCACACATCGATCCTCTAGAATCAACATGAACCATTATGTTGATTGAATAAATCATCTATCCAACAAAGAGGATAGATATTCCGTAGTGAAACAATATTTATGTGAAAAAATTCAACAGTCAACCAAAAATTTCTATCAGCATTCTTCGGGAAAAAAACTGGGGAAACCCATGGTGACATGATTGGATGAAAAAAACCACACCATAACATGCCATTTAACTATATATCAAAACATTTTGACTCAAAAGAGGACATACTATATGGAGACATTGGGATAAGTGATGCACCTCACTGTAGCTCGAGCCCCAACTCGATCCCCTGTCGAGTAGGTAACATTGCAACCTATTTTAGGAATTCATCAGGGTATTCTTCCACGACAATAGGGAAATGTGGCTGTGGAATCTCTGATGAATTCAACATTATCTCAGCCATCAGGGAGGATATGTATTGTGCATTTTTATGACCCATCAGAGGGTCTTTCTTGCCAAGAAACCCTGATGGCTATCCATCAACATTGAAAAACCACTCCATACTTTGAAAAAACAATGATATCCTATACCAAATACAAACCATCAATACCGAGGATGAAATAATATGATACTATTTATAGACTTAAGAAATATACCCATGAATTTTTATTCTCACGCACTATCTCACAGTCTCAAAAAACATCAAACAAGATAGTTCAGTATCCAACTGTCATAGTCAATGCCAAGGGAAATGGAAGCCCCCATCCCTCATACCACAATGCACAGACAAGGGTAGGTGATATGAATTCATGATTCACTCATGAATATTAAAAATTCATGATCCCAAATATAAAACTAAAAAGGGAATGTTGAATGAAATTTTTATTTACTCTCATTGGAAATGGAAACACATGAAGATGACCACAACCTGCTCTATAGCCACCCTGAATATAACTGATACTACCTAAATAGACATGCTCTACTTTCTGAAGAAGGGGAACGTATCGGGGGTAACTTATACCAATCCCATTTCACCTCTACTGATCTGACACTAGTGAACCCTACTGTTGCTACCTCAGCAAGAATAGCCTCAATGGAGGAACCTGAAGTGGAACACTTGATGCATGCTGACTGGTCACAAAGGTCGGACACTATTGATGATGATGAATTGTCCATAAAACTGGAAAAAAAAAATCGCATTATCCCTTATCAGAGGCATGACAACTGCCTTCCTCAAAGAAATGAGATACCTATGGGTGACCTTTCCCTAGATGAATGGAAAATCATATCCCTTAAAAACTGATAACCCTGGAAAACGTCACTTTTTCACAAGGTATCCGAACGACTTCCCTCTTGAGATGACATGGTTTGAGATAACATTCTCTCGATGAACACGTCCCTCTCTTGCACCTCTAGCTATGACTTAAACATATATGGGGTGACATGGTGTTGGATCCTTAGATGTAGAGCCATCTCAAAATAAATTATCATGTCCTCCTCATCTAAAAATTCATCTAAATCATAAAGTAAAAGGTTCATAAAAATAATTCCCAACTCTCTCACAATGGAGATCCCCTCTCGAAGGATAATAATCTCCTGGAAACATCCCTCCTTCATGGTTGAAGAATGAAAATAGACACATAACAAGTCTTAGAACTCCTACCATGATCCCGTCAAATCCTCATGATCCCTATGAAATAAGAACCACCACTACCTCACTACCCATTGCAACATCATCACAACCAACAAAACTGATTACTCCTTCCTATAACTGATCGAACTAAAAGATATTTTAACCTCCATCGTCCTCTCTTCCATGACTGAATCTAAAATGGAGCCCTTATACTTCTGTAGACTCTGGTGCTGAAACTCTAGTACTTTTTTCCTTCATGTGTCTTCATTGTTAACCTCTACTCTATAGTGATATGTTGAAAAATCCTTATGAACATATTCTGTATGAACATGATGAGGATGTCAACCCGGAGCCATACCTGTAAAAGAAAAACCAATTATAGCTCCAAAACCTAGAATACCAATAACATTAACATTAATTAATTTATTTATTTTATTCATATTAGTTTAATATATCCCAAGGTCTACCCCTTTCAAACACATGTTCATAGAGGAATAATTCATGATCCTCTCCTTCTTCTCAACCCTGCAACAAACATCAATTCATTTAGTAGCCACTATAAACATAAATTATTGTGCATTAGATCATATGGGGCCCTAAATATTCATGTATCTCCTGGTCTCCCATGTTTAAATTGCTTGCCAAAATTATCTTACACATTTTCCCAACCAACCCATGAAACCTCACCTATTAATAACCCTAATCTCTATCATATAGTTCAACCAGACCATTTTTTCCACTCTTTCATGTCTCCCTCCCCACAAAGTGTACAATTTATGGGTTGGGAATATGAGAAGAGAGAAAATAACTCTATGTTATCACCTCAAGTAGGCCCAGAGTTGGCGACTAGAACCAATGGAAAAAAATACACAAACATCGGTGGAAATACCCAATATGATAACAAATGTGAAGGATAGAGATAATGTACACACCAAACAAATCATTCTCAGCATAAAATGTAAAATAATACAAAGTACACAAATCTAATTTCATGTATGAATAACTATTACTGAAAAGGAAAACTTCCGGTATAAAAAGATAATAAAATTACATCAACCAAGAAGCCCAAATAGCTCTTATAAAACCACAAATCTAGTAATAAAAAACCCTATTTCCAACATTCTAGAAGTGACCTAAAAATAGTTTATATAATTTGGGGTGAGTATAAAAATGAACTCATTATAATCCTCCCTAGATCATCTCATGAAAATAAAAATAATTCATGTAAAATAGCATTGAAGAACAAGAAAAACTAACTCATCAATTGAACAGGTATACTAAGATCCCAGAAAGACCATAGATACTCCCAACATGTATCACATATAAGAGTATATAATATAATAAATAATTTGAATGGTACCCAACTACTACTTCCTTGTTGGTATTCCTATTATCCAAAATATCACACATCCTATGCATCTCTATAAAAAAAATACTATCCGAAAGACACCTAGGCGGAGCACCACAACATGAACCACATGCAACCAAATGGATTTCCCACAAACACCTAGGAAATGCACCACACCATTAACACAACCAGAAGTAATAATGTACTTTTGAGGAGACACCACATCGCAAATAACGTGTTCCAAACATCTGGTACTAAACCTTAAGAAATTATAGACCATACACCAAGTAAGGATCCTTTAGCCACATTTCCATTAAACATTTCACCTATAGTAGTCCATATAAATTATAGGAATAATATATATATATATATATATGTATAAAATAACCACATTAAATTTCTTCCCTCAAACACATATATGTAGAAAACTAACCACCGTGCATACTATAACTAGAAACTATTGTTAGAAGTTATAAGTACCAAAGGGGGTAGTTGTCCATCCATTCTTATATCGGGATATTGGAAAAAATCCTCAATAAGGCTTTAAATCCATGGGGGGTTAGTCAGCCTAACTGGTATAGTGGTGTAGCATATAGAAACAAAAAAAACTAAATGATATAATTTAGATCACAGCCACAATCTATAAAATACATAGTCCAAGCCTCAATTGAAGTTAAAGTCTCTTGGTGTCACATCTTCTACTTCTAATACTATATATACTATAAGAACAAAACAATTATAAAGAGCTAATTTAAATTACTTTACCCCTTTTAATCAGTTTCACTTTTTGAAAATTAATTATTTTATCATTAATAAACAATAATCATTTCCACATTACATTTAATTAGCTTCATAAAAATGTTCCATGCTTTCTAGGCATAAACAAACCATGCCAATATCTTCTCAAAGTCACTACCTCAACATTGCATCCCAAAAATCTATTACCCCATGGGTTAAAAATTAATTTACAAAATAATTTTTAAAAATAGTTATTACATTCCATAATTCAAGGTATTCTAAGAAACCATTCTATGATACCAAACACAAGATGAAAAACACTGTTCATAGGTGAACTACCCATAGAATATTTTCCACCTCTAGTAGGAGCATAGACTCATCCATACATTGAAAAGATGAAAAAAATAGAATACCTTGCATATTTTCACCTATTTTAGAAGGATGTAATGAAAAACAATATTCCTCAATTAGTGGGGAATGTAAAGTAGGTAAATAAGAAATTTATTTAACAGGTGTATGATATTCACATCCAACCTATTTCATCATCTCCAGTGTCCTCCTTGAAAACCCACATGAAAAAACCAATGCATCTCCCCACACTAGATGTTAACTTCTACCACATCAAATGGTCCTTCCTACCCCCACATACCAAAACAACTCTCTATGCTCAGCCATTCCTGATCACAACAAAACAAAAGATGTATTGAACAACAAACATAGAAACTCGGCTTTTGGCCCTAAACAAGGCATCTAACCATCATACACAATGAGAACTCACAGCTCCAAAGCATAAGGAGCATGGCCTTTAGAAGAAATAGGGTAACTCATAAGCCTTAAATGAAATATATTTATTTCAAAACTCGTCCTTCATTCCATATTGAATTATTTGATTTAATTAAACATGTACAACTACATCTAATGCATTATGATCAAAGCACAACATCAACAACTAGATTCATTAATCATTTCTCTTTGCCTTTGGCCAATTATTTCACAATTAATTCTTGATTTATGTTCTTTACCAATTAAAATAATGAAAATATTATAAACATGAAATACATAGATAAACCACTATCTATAAAAACAATAGAAAATAAAATCACTAATCAATTGATAAAAATTCTTTATTCTGGTTCAATATATATTATTACACTTCCATTAGGATACAGTATGATAAATCATGATAACTATAATATATCACATATATAGAATAGGGAAACGAAGAATCCCCTACCTCAAAAGGATTCCTATGTTTTTTTCACAAGAATGTTCTGACACAACAAATCATGATCACCTCTCCCATAATGACTGCATTATGCTAAGGACATCATGGCACAACTACATCAATGAACACCCATGATATCTCCATTAGAAACATGGTGACCACATTGAATAACATGGAAAAGTAAATAGGAGGAAACATATCACAAATTTAATAAAATGGAGGTAAAACATAACTTATATTGAAGATGGATCGACACTTTCTAGGTTCACCAATACAGGTAGTGCGCATGCTGCACAATGAACTCAAGGGAAACCACTATCCAAGGATCACACCACAATCTTAATTCTCCATAGGATTGAATGGTCTGGGGAGTCCCATAAAAATGAAAGCATGAAATAAGAACAAGGTGTAATGTATCATTGCCTTTTGAAAATATAAACAGAGTACCCGTATATATACAATATGTATTTTCCATTAATGGAGGATCTGGTAGAGACTACGCAGTTTGACTGAGTAAAGGAACAATATCCCTTAATAAAATTATTATAGGAGTTAGGTTATTTTAAACACACATAAATCCATCATAATAGGTATTTGAATGTGTTTAATGTCAATGAAAATGTCAAATGGGAGAAACTATATGATGCTGGAAATAATGTTCACATATATCTCACCTATGAAACTCTTCACATATGTCTCACAAAAAGATGAGTCACCAATAGATGAATTTCCAACGGATCAATCACTGATATATCACTGACATACAGAAGACTCACCGACATGTGGCTCACCGACAGATGACTCGCTGACAGATGAATCACTAAATGATGAATCAACGATAACTCCCCCCCCCCCCGAGAGATGACTCACAAACAGATGACTCACCAAAATAATAATCAACGTTATATTCATCCCCAATAGATGACTCACTAAAATATGACTAATCAAAAGATGACTCACCGAAAGATTACTCATCAAAATATAATTCACTGAAATATGGCTCCCTGATAGATGACTCACCAACAGAAAACTCACTAACATATGAATCTCTAACATATGGGTCCCCAATCGATGAATCCCTAATTGATGGCTCACCGACATTTGAATCACCAATATATGACACATCAATTTTTGCCTTACCAATAGATGACACTAAGATAGATAACTCAACGACACATGCCTCACCTATAGATGACTCACTGACAGATGTCATACCGAGAGATGACTCATTAACAAATGACATTCCAATATATGACTCACCAACCAATGACTCACATATGTAATTTTTCACAGAACTGGAAACACTCTTCATTGAAACTCACCAACCAATGACTCACATATGGAATTTTTCACAGAACTGGAAACACTCTTCATTGAAATAAAAATATTGAAAAGTGTTGGGAATAAGTCACCTTGATCTCTCATAGCATCTCAAAACCCACATTTAAGAAATGTTATAGCCTGAATAGGTTCATCCCCTTATAGAAGGGGAAATACCTACATTGGCGTACACCCTCTGATTATATCCCCAACCGGGTATCATGATTCAACACACTATTTTAAAACTAAAGATCAATTGCAAGAATCATCATAAAATGAATATATATGATGGAATGGGAAGAACATATGTTGAAAAGTGTATATGTTATGGTAGATGTGACTAGGATAGTATATCTCAATATATATAATCTATAACACTACTCATCATTTATAAGTTTCAATACACACATATATCATGATATGTGACATTGATATATAACTTTACAACCCATAGTATGTCCACTCTATTTGTTGGGTATGTCTGGTTTCTCTCTACCCTGGTGAAGACCACCCCCATGACCTAATTTTTTGTCCATTACTCAGCTCTCTGCATAACCAGAAGACTCTGACCATTCACCTAAATGTGTCATCAATTTAGACACTCACTCACTAATCACTCAAATAACATGATGTGAAAACATCAAAATATATGGCTCATCTCACATCCTAAATTGCACTCAAATAGGACCATGGTACACTAAGGATTAATATGTCCAAGTCTTCTTCAATAGAGGAAACTCATATGGATTCCATAGTTCACCCCCGACTAATAATATCATCATATGGAAGCTCCAAAAATAACATTCAACAACTGGCCAATTGGGTTATAGATCTAGGTGCGGAACATACCTGTATTGCACCCATATCCTCTCTTAGGCTCTACTCTATGATGAGTTAATGATTTACAATTGCAGATACACTTTTTAGAAAAAAAAAATATTCCCCTGTGGTCAAATTTCATAAATGTAACCATCCCAAAATCACCAATATTTATATAAATAATTACGAGATAGAGTTGGAGAAAAAAAATTGGGTCATCTTGAAGCATAAAAATAGTTCATGTCTAATGAAGATCTATCCTCCATGTGAATTAACACTCTAGATCTATCATCCCTAAACAACATGGGATAAAAATAAAAACATATGGACATCTATAAAACCATTCAAACCATATCTAGATGAAAATATATTGGTTTAATATCATTAAATTGTGCCATAGAATATTTGTGAGCCATATATATTGAGAAATTCAATTTCCACTCATGAGGATTCTAATGTTGTTCAAAAATTGACAACATTGACTCTTTCTAGAGCTCTACAGCATTCAGTCAACCATCTAACAAAAACATGGGTTGATGCTGTAGCTAAAACATACACGTCAATTCATCCGTAGTTGGGGATGTTCTTAGGGAACCCTGAAAGGTCATCATAAAGTGAAAGAAACCCTCTATGTAATATCCATAGATTCCCATACCATCTATAACTAATGGTCCCTCGATTGTAACTACTAAAGGGTATCCTAGTAAACCAATATCCAAAATAATCAATATCATGGTCATCAACACCCTGTTGTGGCACAAATAATGGTTTTCTTGGTGGAATGTCTATATAAATTCAATTAACATTACCCAATACAATATATACTAACCACAAAAAGCACCAAAATAGGAATATTATTGGTTTAATCCTTCATATTTAAAATTAAATCCCATATTAATACACCTAAATCCCTGGTCACGATATCAAAAAGATCATAAAAAATAAAGAGAATATATATATTTCCCACTATTGAGTTCATTTCAAGGCCATGTTCTTTAATATTTATCAATGTGAATGGTATAATTAATGTGAAATGAATGTTTTATATTATAAAACTACATTAATATAAATTAGGATCCCCATTTCAAAATTACAAGGATGTTAGTTATTTGGATTCAATTCAAGTTCACAGTCACATATATTGTAAATCCAATTAAATTGGCTAATTTACATAGATCACCACATAAAATTTATAATGTACCATACTCATTATAAATTTAATTGAATAGACGCATTAATAAAAACCCACAATTTATCCATACTATAAACTAATTGTTAACACACATTCATGGACATGCAATATTGGAAACAAAACATAATTAAATAAATAATGTGGTAATATAAACTATGAATGGAATATACATCACATATAATCAAAAGTTGGACTAAGCTAATTCAGGTTGAAATAAATTCCTTCCATATTAATCACGGGTAAAGAATTGATAGACATAATGAACATAAATCATTAAGTCCATCACTTAATGTTGAAATCAATGATGTTGTAATAAGGATAATCTATAACACCATGTCCCATCCCAGGTAATCTAGCTTTTCATTGTAAATGGCTATATTACTACCAAGTGTAGGCTCATTACCAAATAAAAAAGGGAATATTGCTCCCTTCAACCATAAAAATTAAAATGTTAGGAAAATAATTGAAAAGAAACACCTATGAATACACATGGTTATTTCATAAGCTAGTTTGACTTAATAGAAACCCAATCTAGATGTCCAAAGGACAAAAATCATGGCTATTCATACATGAGAGGTTTTGAAAATTTATTGAGGGTACATTTTAATAAGATGGGGATAAAATACCCTCAATATTTGAGTTTAGAATAATCGTATAATCATATCAGTCAATATTGAAATCACAACTATTAACTATATAGTTCCACATTAAACATAGATCATGTTCAACATCGATTAATCGCATCCATCAATGTTATGTAATTTTTTTTGATAATCTCATTCTATAAAATAGGGAAAATATATTATAACAATGGGATCAGGAATATACAACAGTATATAAAAAATGAACAAAATTTTGAAGGAAATATCTATTAGCATTTGACCATATGATTGGTCCTTTACCCCCGTAAAACATCTTATCATAGTAATCCAACATAAATAGAATGTCTATTTCATTTATATAAACCTATATCCATGAATACTATATGGGTACCAAATTAAATCCAAAGTAGGGTGTGAGAAAAACTCAGTAGGAAACTACCATCCTTTGTAATACCATAAATCACATTATTATTTAATAATAATTTTTGGGATAATAGTAATTTCCTTCAATGATTTATGGTATTAAATAACCCACATAGGGTTGGTTTCCTTTGGAACACAAATCCTTTGCAACATACATCATCCTCTGATGAAATATCGATAAGTTCGGAATATATCATGATTTAAATTATAAAAACTAGTACTCAGCACATGCAATAACACAACACTGTAAAAAATTTCTTATATTCAATAATATAATAAAATTTTTCAAAAAAATAACTTATTAATATTTGGAATATTTTAAACCAAAATAAGTGGAACATTATAATGAAATAGAAGTTATTGAATTTAAAGTAGTGGGATATAAATCCATAAAGAAAAAAGGTAGAATAATTATAGCTTAAGGAAAAATCCATCATGTTTTTGAACAATTAGAAAAATCATAAAGATCAATTATGTTCCTTATAGTAAATACCCTATAGTAGATGAATCAAATTAAATGTATCATCAGTAATAAGTTGTAATAGAACATAATACAAGAATATATTTCATCTTTAAAAAAAGTCATGCATATAGGGAAAATTTCCACACATATCGTCCTCCAAGAGAATCTTTAATTTCCCCATCAACTCATCCTTGAATGAATTATCCTAAATTTGTAATGTTCAGGTTCAATTTCAATGTAAATCAAATCACCATCATCAAAGATTTAATGATTGTTCTAAAATATTCTGATTAATAGTTCAATAATGTACCTTGGAGGGGATATTATTTCATGGTTACATGGTAGTATTTCTTGACTAAAGTACATCTCCGTCATGGTACAAGGTGATTCAATCATATTCATGGTCATTAATTTTGAGTCTCCTCTCAACGATTTCTCCAGTGATTGGAAAACAATGATGAATCAATTATAGGGGTTGTGGTCATAAAAAACAAACACATACTCTTATTCCAAAGGAAAGTAAATTTTAAAAAATTCATTCAATAAAAACCTATTATAAATCCCTTTAGGAGAAAACAATTTGATCCTTTAATTATTGATTCTCTTTTATGAGAAAAATAAAATTTCATCTAATTAATTTGTAGATATTTAGTAATTGGGAGTCAGGTGTACTAAAATAAATACAAATATAAACTATGTTTTAAAATTTTACTATATGAATACGTATATAAAATTATCCTACAAGGAACACATTAAGAGAAAGAATTAGTAATTAGATGTTTAAAACACATAGCCACCAATAACAAGTTAAATTATTTCATGGGCCACAATATCCTACAAAAATAACATGAATCCTATCTAAATAACAGATTCATTTAAATCGTGATGGCAGTATAAAAAAATCTCAAACAAATCGATTATGTCATGTGAACTAATGTACCGAGATTTCCTGAAAATATAGGAAACTATATGTTATAAAATTAAAACTGCAATATAATGAAATGAATAAAAGAATTGAAATGAAGAACTAAAAACATAATGATATTACACAGAAAACATCATGCTTTACATGTCTTTGTGACATCAAAGGTGTAGAAAAGATAATTCCTTCCCATTACCATATGTTTGATATACCTTATTATCATGATATTTCTCTATGAATAACGTTAAATTATATTTTTTACTAATCATAAAAAAATATCATATGATCATTTGTTATTAATGTTGACTATGATATAAAGTTTTGTAGTGATTCGAATGGCATGCCATGCTGTGCAACTAGGTAATTCCTTCATCATGTCCATGATGGTGTAATTTAGTTACTCAATCATCGACAAACCAAAAATATGTCAAGACAAAAACATATGTGAGTCCATTTATTCTAATAGAACATCAATATGTACTACATGATTCAGTTCACTAAACAAAACTTATTGAAATAAAACATAATAAAATAATCCACTACTCAAAAAATGTCAATTCATATTTAGTTTATGTAATAGAATTATGCACTTCTCAATTGCATGATCCACTTACCTAAAATACATTATACACTACTAAAAAATAAGTGGTCTACTACCCTAAAAAGAACTATTGATCAAATAAAACACAAGATGTAGTGATCAAATAAAATACATGATCCATAATCCCTAAAAATTAATGATCCAATGTTCAAAAAAACTTTTTCCACTTCTCTAAAAAAAATTCATGTACAGAAATACAATACCTGATATAGTATGCTTCTCCAGGATAATAAAATATCAACTACTGTAAAAATTGATACACTATTCTAATACATGTCATGTAAAATGTTTTAGAAGTAAAAGTATCTAATTACTCATCTAAAATAAAATTACCCACGACACATTGATATATAACCGATCTTATATTCCACCAAAATTTATGTATACTATGCCTTCTCAACTTATATGCAAGACCAAAACCTTACATCCCTCCAGTGGAATGATTCACTAATTTTTTTCTTCTGATATAAAATACAGTGTAATTATGCGTCGCATTTGAATTTTAAAAGCATGATTGAAAATATTAAAACATTTCAAGAATTCATGTCACTTATCGGGGGAGTGGAAGGAAATTGGAAGATGAAATGAATCGAGTGAGGTTCATGTGACACATGGTGAGTTCATCCCCTACCCCTTGGTTTTTTGTTTTTATTCATATTAATAGATGATCTGAGAGACATATCTACATTATTTAGAAATTTTATTGATGTTTTATGCTTAATATTTCATTTTAAAAATTATAAAGCATCAAAATATAATGAAATTATCTTAGATAATTTTCATATCATCTTAAATAATATACACATATTATTTAAATTAAAATCTTAAACTAGCATAATAAAAATACATAGAAATTAATGGTGATAAGTAAAACAAATTGTGAAGGGTGTCTATGTTAATTTTTATTAATATAAAATAATAACATACCTGAAATAAATTAAAATACATCATTGATAGGTTACATAAACTGGCATAAACAATAATGAAATAAATAATTATGAAGTGATTTTGATAATTAAATGAATATGTCGTGTGAAAGTGGTATTGTTTAGAATCATAAATAATGAAATAGTATACATTTAATTCCATAAAAATTAGATAATTATTACACAAAAATGAATATAAAAAATGGTTTATATCATATAAACATATACCTTTAATTTTTATTTTGAATTTATGAATATAGTTATAAAATAATTAAGTGAATTTTGGCAGGAAATTTTTTTTTAATTAAAATATGAAATTTTGATAAGATGTTTGAAAAAGAGGATATGAGAGATATATTATTTAACTTGTTTATATTTTTAGATCACCTAGTAATTGGGAATTAGGTATACTACATAAAATCCAAATATAAATAGTATAATTAAATATGTCTATATAAATACATAATGAATATTAACCTAAAAGGAACTCATTCAGTGGATGTAATGATAATTAGATGAATAAATACATACCAAAAATAAATGTTTTATCTTTTTATAGGGCCACAATAACCTATATCGTTAATGTGAATCCCCTCTAAGTAACGAGTTTATTCAAATAATGACTATTTTAGAAGAAAATATGAAACATACTGATTATGAGGTGTGCACCAATTATCCAATAATAACTAAAAATACAGTTAACAATATGTTATAAAATAAAAATTGTAAAATAATGGAAAGAATAATATTTTATTATAATTATAAATTTTTTTTTGTGATATTACCATCAACATATTAATGATTAACATGAATTTTTGACATTAATGTATGATCTATTGACAATTATTTAAATATTGAGAATGTCAGGATGTAGTTAATATAGTAGTATAGAGTTAATTCACTAAATATTCATAAAATTATAACCCCATAATGAATATAAATAAGGGGTTATGTCAATGAATGTACTACCATCCATTTTTTTGAAAAAATAATATTTGCAACAAAATGTAATGAAATTTGAAAGACTATATTTTACAGAGGTTTGATATTTCAGTTTGAAATAAGAAAACTAAATAAAATTTAATGGGCGTTAAAAATTGGACATAATATTACTGGGTATCAGTGGAAAAGGAATACCTATTAATGTTTATTTGGTTTTTATTTGTGTTACAAAACCATTTGCATTAATGTTTTTGAAGAGTCATTTTTCCACAGAATTTTAACAATAGTAAATATATAAGTAGCAGATTGATAAATAAAGGAGTAATATCAGGAGTGTAGAATAAAAATAAGACAACATGATTGACGTTGATGACATAATAGTATTCTTTGAATCAATGCTTCTATTCATCTAAAAGGGGAGTTAATTTATATATTGTGTATATTTTTATTTGATTGTAAAGGAATTGAAAAAACCCTAGATCCATGGAATTCAATACTATGATCAGATTTTAAAAGTGTGTATTCAAAAGGAAAAAATACTTAGAATGTGCATATAGTCACTGCTTGGGTTGTATGTCTGAATTCTTCCAGTAAAAGTTTTTTACTATGATGAATATATTGTATTCTCGGATCGTAATGAATGGATAATGAAAAAAGGGCGAGTAGATTAAACATGTATACTTGGAGTAAGTAATGTGATCATAGTATAGACAATTGATATTGTAAATACAAATAATCCTTGGAATATGTAAGTAGTGACTGCTATGGTTGGCTATTGAGTTAAAGTTAATTTCTATCATGAGAAGAATGTATACCCTACTAATTATGAAAGGTCAATATAAAAAGTCTGAGAAATTTAGAAATGTTTACTTTGAGTATTTAAATGACTAAAAGTATTTTGAATGTATCATTGTCTTATTTTATCGAGAAAAAAATAGAATATTCACCAAAATGATAGGTATTTATGGATATTATGATAAAAACCCTATTGTAAAAATGATTGTGGGATCTGAACCCTGGAGAACCCCATTGAACTAGTGTAGTTAAAGAGTGTTGATTTTTGAGAGAAATAGAGGAGAAGTTTTTGGTGGGATATTTAGCAGTTAACATAGAAGAGGTAGCATAGGAAATGAAGGTGGTCAATGATGATGGTGTCCTGGTAACCAAGAACCAATGAATGGAAACCCTATATTTGTGAGACTGAATGATGCATCTTACCAAACCTTAGATACTGGACACTAGAAGAGTTGAAGATGGACTCTCAATATTCAGAACTTAATATAGATTCAGGATGATGATGTTTGTGAAATAGGTGGATGATGATGAAGGGAACATAGTGGAGGTTTAAAAATAGGTGATTCTGAATCAAAATCTCATGATTTGGAGGATATCTTAAGAGGAGAAGATTGAGTAGAGAAGTCTCAATGGGGAGAAGATTGGAATAAGTGAATATGGAGTAGCGAGATGCGACACAAACTATAGATTTGAGAGGCTGATGTTGGTGAAATTGGTTGCTGATGAGGAATGAAAATCAACAATTTTTTTGAATTAGTAGAATTGGAAGAGAGATGTCACAATGGGGAGAGAGAGATTGTTGAAGGAATACTGGAAGAGGGTTACTGGATAGGGGATGGAGTTGATGGGGGTAGCTACATGTGTACAGAAACATGCCAATATTAGTATATATATTGATTTCATAGGACCTGTATTATAACCCATGAATCCCCAAAAGCCCATATATGGACATGATGATTATTAAAATTTTATAAAAAAATGTAAGCATTTGACGCAATCCATTACCTTGCTTTGGCATATAAGATACATTATATAATCATTAATTTTAATATTTCAATAAAACATGGGTACGTCCATGGTGTTCCAAATTTGGAACCAAATTATACATCGATGTAAATTTTAATTCATCGTATTACAACACCATCATGGGAATTCTTCATAGGAACCATGGTATCACTCTAGGTACGGTATAATTTCACCATATTTTGAGTCAAACATTGACAATCGACAAAGAGAGGCCAAATTTTACTCACAGAATGTAAAATAATATTACCTTTAATCCATCCATGAATGTGCACACAGAGATTCCCAATATCACTTTTTTTACAACAACAATAATCACTCTGATTCATTTCATGGTATTCTATAAACGGTTTTCAAGTATCACTCTTGTCACACTACTAATTCACCTATTGGTTGATTCCATCCATGGTGTTTAAGTATTAACCCCTTTTCCACACAATTTATATAATAATAACAAAATTATAATAATTTAACTAATTAATCCCATTGACTTCGTTTATGTCATTTTGTGACAGAACCCATTTATCATACATGGTGTAGAAATATTAAGGTTCTTGGGACCAATTACAGAACATATAGTTTATTTTCATAATTAATTCAATTGTAAATAAAATTTATAAATATATTAAATAAACTCATCTGATATATAAAAACATAAAATAGAAATAGAAGGTAAATCACTTCATAAATTCCATAATTCATCTTAATAAGGAATCATAATTTTATGAAAATATATAGCCTAAGCCATAGGGATAAAAAATGTGCAAGGAATATGAAAATTTCTTTCATTCCCTGTATATTAAATTCATTTTACAGGTCATTTATATAAATTAATATTCCCTAATATTGGGAATAATAAAAATAACATTTAATATCAACAATATCAAAGGACACACAATGTATTTTTATCCACCTTATAAATAACCCCAGTGGGATTTTAAAATTCAAGGAACTTAAGTATTAAAAATGTTTAAAAAGTCTTAAATGGTCACATATGTCATGACTATACATTTTGTTTATTAATCATTAAAACTAATATTTGTATCCCAAATATTTTGGCACATGGAACAAAAACATATATACGAAACCCAATACATTGAAATAAAATTAGAAAACCACTTACCTTAGCATGGTAGTCAACTCTGTATTCTATGTCGGCCTTTAATCCAGGTTAGAATAGAAGAAATTAAGAAGGATTGAAAATTAGATGAAAATAGGGAATACTATCTTAGATGAAAATTACTCTATTCAAAAGAAGATAAACAATTGTAGACATAAGAAGAATAGACAACATACCGTTGGCTATCCAAGTGGATTCACATCAGCTTGACCATGGTCTAAATGAAAAAGATGATCCAAGGCTTGGCTTTAGAGTGATGAATGATATAAAGAATATGGGGAAATATATGCATGATTGTGGAATGAAAGGGATATTTAGTTTTATTGAAAATTATGGAAAATGTTAAATTTATCCTTTTTGATGGGTTTGTTGGTTAGAACACATGATTTTCCAAACCATGTGCCATATGTGCACATCCCACTGTCTAAGGATCACACCAAGAAAAACAATTATCACATGGCTAGTAAAACAATGTACAAACCAAGTTCATCAATTATGTTAGGTCCATTATAGACCAAACATCCCTTCCATGGTTTGTAAAAACTGTGTGGTGCTATAGCTGGGCCACACAGTTTGAATATCAATGTTAACACTAATATTGTTCTAACCATGTAATGATGTCGTTCCATATGAAAATATAGATCCCTCATATACTAACAAGACATGGACACATTCAAACCCGTCCTTAAAAAATAGGATACATTAAATATATAATATTATAATTTATTCCGAAACATAAAAGACGCATACCTTATAGAAAAGATGAGTTCTAACATATGATTTGTCTAAGAAAGGTCCTACTTATTAAGAACATAGATTGAGATGATGTAGCTCGTCTAATGAATTGTTTTTTATGTTTAAATTTTCCTAAACTAAGTAGAACTACATGATTATAAAGAGGATTTGTTTTTTTATTTATACTTAATTAATAAATATTCGATATTTAAGAATTATATGTTTAGTTATATATATATTATTATAAGAGAAATGATTATTTACCCTTTAGAAAATTTTGCGATAATATAGTAGACAAGTACCTTTCAATATTTATAAGGATATTTATTGGGTTATGTAAAAGTTTATGTTTATTGATGAGAACATGTGTGGGATAATTTGATCGAATGTTGGTAATATATAGAGTTATTCGGTTCCAAAAAATTAAACAAAAATCAGGTTAATAAATGTGTATATGACTTCAGAATAGAGGTAGCTATGGGATAAAAGACCCAAAAGATAACATTGGGATTAATTCGATAATATCTGAGTGTACAAAAATGATCCATGCAATTAACATAGTTTGAAACTCCAAGTGGTTATACAATGGAAACAGTATAACACTTTTCAAAACTTCTTAATGGATTTGAACAATGATCATGAATGACCCAGGACATGCATACAGTTTAAAAAATCTAAAATGAGGTTTCATTACATTAAAATCTGTTAAGATAATTTTCATTATAATGTTGGTTTCCACTATTATAAGTGTTTCATAAACTATTCATTTTGATTTTAATCAATTTTTTGAACAATAATGAATCATAACTAATCTAAATTGGATGGACACTTTTGTTACTATCATAATCCAAATTGGGTGATGACAAGAAAAACGTATATTTTTAGTATTCCTAATAATCTATCTAGATTTATAAGCTCAAAATAATCGGATGATAGAATTTTATTAATGGTCATGTTCTAATGAACATATATGAAATATTTTTCACATTACTATATTTAACGAATGGTTGAATATGAATATATAAAAATAAATCGAATGGTATAAAAGATGTTTTCAATAAAAAAGTGAAGAGCAAAGAGAAATTCTAGTTAATTCAATGTCATATATGTCAGAAATGATTGAATTATTTGATTAAATTGACAAAAATAATGGTTATCCCCTAGAATAAAGAAGAACCTATATTATAACTAATTATTTAAGTAAATGGGTTAAAGTATTTATGTATTTATATTCATGAATTATAATATAGTGGTATTATACGAAGGGTATTAATGTGAAAAGTAACATGAGAAATTAAATTATTATATAATTTTTTTATCCATATATGTCTCCATGTACTACTCAATTATGAGAAACGAATTCCATCAGTTATTTTAAAAATTTTATTTATAATAATTACAATTAATTCTACACCCTCTTGGGATTTTTTGTTATGGGATTTAATAATGAATACAAATTTTTTGAAACAAATTTTTTGGAATCCAACACTCTAGTTTTGAATAAATATTATTCAAAAGGTAATTTTCAAAACAATACCATTACATTTTTGTTGAATAATATTAAATTTATTGGTTTCATTTATTGTTTTTCATATATTCGAAGAAAACGTAACTACCGGTTGTTTAGATTTAAGAGTGACTTTATTTATATATTTACATGAAAAAGAATAGGAAGGCATATATTCAGTGACTTTATTTATATATTTACAATTAATTCCATAAGAATGTCTTGTCTGAGAGATGTAGTTCTAATAGATTTTTTGACCATTATCCATAAATAAAATTAAATGGGAAGGCATCATATTGGTTTTTTCCATTAGTGTCCCCAAAACATTTAAATATAAATATTTATTATGGGGTGTTTAAAAATACCGTAAAAAAGATAGCACACACAATCTCTATTAGTGAATATTTATCAATGGATATGATTTGCTGGATATACATTAAATATGTGTTATGTATTTAAGGTAGTACAATAATAAATTTTAATGAGTGGGTTTCAATGTTTACCACAATCTTCATGATATAAATTTATGTTTCATTACTAGGATACATCCTCAGAAAAATGTGATATTTAATAGAAAAATTCAAACCATATCGGATATGTTTTGATATTTTTAAATGTAATTTGAAGGTGGTGGTTGAAAATATATGTCTCTTGTTGAGGTTTCATACAATAATATGTTTCAGTGAATAATTTAAATGGCTCCTTTTGAAGCCCATTTATGTAAAGAAGTGGGGAATTTGAATTAATTAAATTAAAGTTGATTTTATAAAGCTATTAGGACCCCCTCTTGATAATGAAATAACAAAGATATTTGGAACCTTTAAAAACAATTTATAGAATGAAAATATTTATAAAAAGTTAATACCTTTAATCATTGAAGCTCTTTAGTATATGATCATTTAGGGAAGGTGTTTCTTTAAATTTCTCCATGGAAAAAGGAAAGTATAACTACACCCTCAGTAGAGATTACCCGATTAAATACTTGATCATATCAGGACAATAATATATCATTTTGTGCTTACACTAAATGTCTATGTTGTTTATGATGTGATCCATGTATCTCCACACATGATGTTTAATATTGATCCATCACATGTACTGAACTCAAATTTTTTACATATTTTTCAATATATTTTTAATGAGGAACCACTGGTGGAGATTCTAGAGAATACAAATAAATTTATAATAAATTAGTAGGATCATATGGTAAATGATTTTTGGTGAAACTACCAGCTCCAATATGTAACTTGTGATCATGAGTATGAAATTAGGATGATGTATCCTTAGTTTTCTGAACCAACGGAAATAATATGAAGGTATAATTCATTTCATGGGTGGAAAAAATGTAGCACCCTTTAATTATGTTGAAATATTATTTTGTAAAAAAATTGAATCTGTTAAATTTTTATATTACATGAAACAATTATTTTATTTTGTTATACATGTATCATTGAGTTTATATTGTGTTTTATGATACACTTAGTTGTACAGAAACACAACATACTATTAATATATTATTTATGTATAGGATCATAATCACTGTGACATTGGTATGGTAGATGTGAATATTATTAACTAGTTTTTTAAAATGTAATTTCAAAAAATTTATAAAAAATGTATTCCATGTTGCAAAAAAAATATTAAATCAAAATGAAAACCATTTGAAAATAATTTATTTTTTAAAAAATTTATTTTTATTGGAGCCAAAAAATTGAATATCATTAAATTAAATAAATTTGATTTGGTGAATAATTTTATTGAAATTTGTATTCTATATAGAAATCCTCATTAGTGTGTTGGATATACGAGATATGAATAGAATAAATATTCTGAATAGAAAAAACATATTTATAAAAAAATTCCATTTTTTGAACTTATTTTGAAATTAATTTATGAATCTTTTAGAAAATAGATTTGAAAAATAAATTTCAATTTTTAATTTTTCGAGTAAAACATTTCTTGATGTTATTATTTATAAAAATTCTAAAAATAATAACATTTTATTGAATAATGGATAATAATAACTTTTAATATGAATTTTAATTTCATTTAAAGATATTAGAGAATGAAAATTATTCCAAGAATATTTTAAATGAATATTTATTTTAAATATATATTTATATATTAGTCTAATTTAAGTTATTTTAATAAAATTAATATTTAATTTTCATCTAGAAATTTTTTAACATTTGATGATTTTCCCTTTCGAAAAATCGTTATTTGTTCATGTCTAAAAGAATAATTTAAATTGAAAAATTTCCACATCAGTGAATAAAATTTGGAAAAATTAATTAATTATTTTTGATCAGAAATATTATTATTTCATAATAATTGGAAGTTAATTTTTTGTGATTATGAATAGTAAAATAATTAAAAAATTATTACTGGTGTTATTATGAAAATTAGATTACGTTTGGTTAAAATGAAAAAGATAAGATGTTAAATTTTCTTAAAATCTAATAAAATATTATTGGAATGATATATTTCGACCAAATCATGTATAATTGTTGCTAATGTTCCATTTTTTAGCCTTTTGGGATCTCAAAAGTGGGGTACGTATTTTTATTTTTGAAATTTACAAGAATGACACTCAAATCACATATAAAAGGATAGCCTTACTCTAATTCACATCACACTTTAAAGTACCATCTTCTTTGAAAAACACTATTTAATCACTTATGAAATTAAATAAACTAATATTATTATAAATATTTTTGTAAAAATGAAAAATAGGAAGGATTTTTTTGTAAACTAGAATATATTATCCAAAAAAAATTAACATCCCTAAAAGATTGATTCAGTTTATTTCATATATCATATCGTTAAATTTTAATTTACATATTCATATATAAAAACATAATTTGATTAATTTTAACCTATGTGTTGTAATATTATTGAAATGACCTACAACCATACATACTTCCATAAAATGGGTTACAAAACTCTCTTTCATGTGTATGGATGACCACCTCCTCAATCAAAATATGATGTTATTAATATTACATAACCACCTCTGAAGAATAAAATTAATGATTTATTAAATGCATATATAAGTTATTAATGAAATTTTTAATCACATATATTTATATTTCCATTCCTATCTTCTTACACCATAACATGTTGGAAAAAAATAAGGTGGCTTGTGTGTATTGGAGACTACCTCCATGTAAAAAAATGTGAGGTGTTTTAAATATTTTTTCACATTGATCGTAATGATGAAAAATTAAATGAATTCATATTATATTATTTATATAATTATTCTTTTCTAATTGTAATTTAAAATATAGATTCATACATTCCATTCTGAAAGAGATAAAAAAATAATCTATCGAGTGTACGAAAGACTATGGCCTAGAGAGGCAATATGGTCAATTTTTCACACACACATTACATAAAATGTAATGAAGAAAACTGTAACACTCCAATAACATGTATTTCATGTAATGGTAATTTATAAGTTTTATTGTTTCGTTTTCCCCGAAAAAAACTTATCTCTCTTGGAAAAATAATAATATGATGCAATGGTATTGGCACATGAAATAGACTCAAGGAGTTTTATTCAAATAAGAAATTCATAGTGGTTACAATAAACTGAGATTAAGAGGGAAATCAAACTAACCAAATATACCTATTAATGTAAAAACCTGGGTTTTCAGAATGGGTCAAAATCCAGACCTTGTTTGAATTTTTAACTCTCTTCTGAGGAAACTGGAGAAAATGCAGAGTTTCTGGAAATTTCAAGAATACACGCCGTATACTTTAAGTACACACCGTGTATGTGTAGGCGAGTGACCAGTCGTGTGCTCGCCGAGTACATGTCGTGTGATGACCTAGTAGTATTTTCTTACAACACAGCGAGTAGCTTTGAACACACCTTGTAGACCCCCAACCGTGTGAGGCCATACAAGGCGTGTAAGTCGTTGGCCGAGTAAGAACCAGGGACATTCCGTGTTCTATTTGGACACGCTGTGTAGTCTAGTCGTGTATGAGGGATATACATGGCGTGTGGGTATTTCGGCGAGGAAGAGAAGAGGAACCTGGTACACGCAGTGTACCCCTAGGTACATGACATGTACTAATGTCGGCAGGTTCAAAAAGTAAGTCGGCGGAATTAGCCATCTTTTAAAGAGTTAAATTAAATATACACGGCATGTAGTCCTAAAGTACACGCCATGTACTTTCTTTTTTCGCTTAAATCGGGCAGTAGCCTCATTTTTTAGGTAGAACACCCCTCCTCCGCCCGGATACACAAACCAAGCTGGCCGAACCTCTAATTGATTCCCAATCGTCCGTCCGAGACTCGATTCGAGCTCTGATTAGTGCGTTGGAACCCCCTCTGTAAGGCATCGATTCCTCTTTGGCTGTTTTGTCAGATTTTCTTTCTAGAACAAGTTATAGCTTTTTGAGCGGTTTTGAATCTTTTGTAGATTTACCGCGTTTTAGACCGAATTGGCAGGTGTTACCGGAGGAGTAGCAATGTGCGAGTCTTAGGTAGGTGGTGCATACTTATTTTTGTGTTTTCATAGTTGTTTGGGTGACGTGGCCTTCGGCGCGTTTTCAGGTATTTAGAGCAGGACCTGTTTTATCTTCTTTTTCATACTGAATTGTTTATGGGACCTCTGGGATGCTTTTTTGTATGCCCAATTACCAGTTTGCATGAGTAGGGCTGGGTGAGGGGTCATTGCTCATTGGGGTATTTTGGTCGGGGAACTCCAAAATGGTTTTAATTGAAATGTTATTATTATAAACTGTTTAGTTTAATTTTTTAAGGCCTCTTAAATTATTGGAGGCATTTAAGACCTCCGTGCTGGTATGGGACAACACCTGGTTTAGTGCAATTTAACTATTTAGTTTGTTTATCTGATTTATGTTTTATGTTTAATATGTTATATATGCAATTGCTAAATTTCATCTGCTGGACCCTTTGGGTTTTGCTGGGCATAGCCCGGTTATGCTTGAGTGATGCTGATCACAGTTTGGGGCTTTTCCTGGGTTACTTTGGGTGGTTTTGACCGTGGGATTGGGTGTCTTGGACGTCGACTTGAGGCAGCATGACTGTCAGGTTGGGCATGGCCCAGGATACTAGGATAGAGATGCCATCAAACCTGAGCGACGTGGTCGCAGGGATAGGAGGTGTCAGATGTGTTGGGGTCTTAGGACTATTTTAGTGATTACCGCTCACCTGGGACTTGAGTAGTTTTCATATAGAGATACCCCATGATGAGGTGGTTTTTACCACTCATGTGGGTGGAGGCCCCTCTAGTTTTTTATAGGTATTTTGGTTGGGGGTGCTTGTCATAGAAATCCACGCGAGAGGTGAGGAGCCTTCAGGAAATGGGCATGCCTTCGGGACGTCGGTACTTGAGACATGAGGTGTCAAAAGGCACATGGTGCCGGGTTACTATTTTGATCGTGCCTTAGGGACGTCGGTACTTGAGGCACGAGGTGTCAAGAGGCACATGGGGTCGGGTTACTATTTTGGGCGTACCTTTGGGATGTCAGTACCTGAGACACGAGGTGTCAGGTGGAACATGGTGTCGGGTTACACGACAGAGATTCCGGCGTTGGCCGAAGCAGGTGACACTCCATGGTGGCCATTGAGCACCAGTGGAGTTTGTATTTACTTTTTCATGGTACTGATTACTTCTTTCCCGGTAAATTCATGACTGCTTAAACACATATATTTGGTACGCACCGTTGGGTGGTATCCAACTGAGATTTGTCTCACACCCTGCACGGGCCCTTTGGGACGCGTGCAGACTTTATGGATTTATGTGTAGGAAAGAGGCCTTCTTCAGGAGCTGGGCTGCGTTAGTTGTTGCATGGAGATGGTACGGACCTTGAGGTCATACCTAGCTGGGGTTTACCTTGTTGTGTTTACTTTTTTGTATCAGCATGCTTACTTGTTGTAGCTACTGTTGGTTAGCCATTGGCGCCCTTTTTTTATTCAGTTGTGTATAACCTACTTTGGATGTATGTTTTACTATTCAATAGTAGTTACATGTTATCATCATGCTGTTGTGTTTATTTCTACTATAGTTTTTTTTCTATGTTGCTTCTACTATTTATCTGTATTGTTTATGCTTCTGCTTTGCGGGTCTGGTTCGAGTCTACTGAGTTATTCATTTCCACTGCATATTTTAGTACTATACTCATACCAGTACCCTTAATATGATCCTCCGAGAGGGTATAGCATCCCCACTATACCTATTCATACCCTCGATGCTAGTCGACAGCCTTTGGCGTTCTGGGGAGGTGCACCTAAGGTAGTGACACCATACCCGCTAGGCACTGTTCGGGTGGTTGTCCGGGTCCGGGACGTTACAAAGTTGTATCAGAGGTGTTCTTGACAAGGATTTAGTGGCAGTGTTTTTCTGGCTACTAATGAGATTGAGACTTCTCTTTTTAATTCTGCTGGTTTTACTATTTGGGATATGGTAGACTGGAGATAAGTTCATGTTAGTGGAACTGGGTTTTTAGCTTGTGCGTGGGTGCCTGCAGCCCCAGGTATGAGGGATGGACCTAGTTTCCATTGGTGGGAATATCCGTTTGCTTTTTCTCAGATTACGGTTTATATGATTTTCACCTCGGTGGCCCACTTGGTGTGTGATGTTCTAGATTGTGATATGTGACCCTTGACCTGTTGTGGTAAGGTAGAATTGGACCATGACCCGGTATAACATGGCTACTTTGCCTGGCTTTGATAGGCACATTTTTAGGGTATTTCAATTTCATAATTTCACGTATGCTTTGTGAAGTGATAATACCATGTGAATAAAACAAATCTATTTCCATGCTTTATCTGCTTTGAAATGTAAATCGGTGAAATTTTTGATAGAATTGCTAGTTGTGAAATGTGTATGCCATGCCTTGTATTTTGTAAAATTGCATGTGGCGGGATATTTGGGTCTGAATCTTATGAGAGCAGGCATGTACTATGACTGAGGCAGTGTAACTATCAGGATTGGGCGACTCGGTCGCCGGTTTAAGGCAACATGAGTTTTCGGGACGGGCATGGGCTGAGGTACTTTTGATACTAGGCTCTGTTGAGCGAGTTAGGAGGCCATGAGGCCGGGATGCCGTGAGGCATGGGTTGCATTGAGGGGGACTAACGGTATTTGTTATGAACTGCCTTATACATCTTTTTTTATCTGTGTAGAATATATTGTTGTATATATATATGGGTTGTCTGACCATTTATGGTATTCAGCGGGTTATTCCTTCACGACTCGATGGAGTGTCATGTAGGAGACGATACAGCGCCGCAGGATCAGGGTCAGGAATCAGTACACACATAGCACGAGCCGTAGGTACAGGCCCAGAGACCGGATCAGGCTCAGGATCCAGAGAAGGCAGGACAGTAGCTGGGTTTGGCATTGTTCGGGCCGTGGCTCGATGAGAAGTTCCGAGCGAGCATGGCATGCGTCTTGCAGGGGATTGACAGAGGCGCGCAGGGTATAGAGCCTTCTATGGCGTATCTGACGCGGGAGTTCAAGTCGTAGCACCCGCTGCTTTTTCAGGGTGAGGGTGGTCCACAGGCGGCAGATAACTAGATAGGGAGCATACAGATGATTTTTGAGTAGCTCGAGACGCCTCCATGGCGGAGGGTCAAGCTGGCAACATACATACTGAGAGGACCGGCGAAGCGTTGGTGGGACGTACAGGTTCAGTCTCGTAGACACGAGGGACTGACATGGATGGACTTCGAGGACAGGTTCTTTTAGCACTTCGACCCGTAAAAACTGAGGGTAGAGAGTGCTCGTGAGTTCTTGAGTCTTCAGTAGGGGGACATGTCCGTCATGGACTATGCAACTACCTTCACAGAGTTGTCTCATTTTTCACCTGGTATGGTGAGCGATGATGCAGCTAGGGTGAGGCGCTTCAAGGATGGCTTACGACACGCCATTTGGGTCCAGGTGAACATCTTCAGGCTGGGATCCGTCTCTGAGGCGGTAAATCAGGCGCTCATAGCCAAGGGCAACGAGATAGAGAAATCTCGCTTGGGCAAGACGACAGCTTCAAGTGACGGTTCAAACAGCAGGAAGTGAGGACGTGATGAGTTCCAGCAGGGCAGTCAGGCCAAGGATTCAGCTAGACCACCTCATGGGAGTTCTTCAGTGATTTGTTTCCAGTGTGGACATTCGGGACATGTTCGGGCGCAGTGTGATAGGACTCCGAAGGAGTGTCGGGCATGTGGACAGGACGAACATCTAGAGAGGTTTTGCAGGCATCCTTCTTAGATAGATGGCAGGCAGGGACCAGGACAGACTGCAGCATATGGAGTTGGTTCAGGTTCGGTACCTGGAGAGGTTAGTCGAGGTTCAGCTGTGCGCGGAGGTCATGACAACGACGGTGGGACCCAGCTCAGGGGTCAGTGGTCGGTGACTGGACCAGCATCGCAGGGAGGTCAGGCGCCAGTCACCCATGTTTCAGACCAGGTGCACGGCCTGGAGCTGCCAGTGGCTGAGCATGCCGGTGAGCATATGACAGTTAGAGGTACACCGTTGTGTGACCGTGATCTCCATGTCTCCTTTTTGGCATGACATGTAGAGGTATATCTGTTTTGAGTGCACGAGGTGCACATGATCTTTGTGGATTACCTACATGCTAGTCAGTGGGTTGGCACCATCTCTGGTGGGTGATATATATATATATATATATATGTGTGTGTGTGTGTGTGTGTGTGTGCGTGTGTGTGTGTGTGTGTGTGTGTGTGTGTGTGTGAGATTCTTGGCATTGGGGTATCGTGGATGCGGGTTACTTGAGGTTTCGTGGGCATTAGGGAATCATGGATGCGGGTTACTTGAGGTTTCGTGGGCATCAGGGCATCATGGATGTGGGTTACATGAGGTTTCGTGGGCATTGGGGCATCAAGGATGCGGGTTACTTGAGGTGCTCAGCACCGGGACCTCATCGAGGCAGACACCGATGCGGTGCGGGTTAAGTTGAGTGTCGGAAGCGACACAGGAGCACCAATGGGGTGCAGGGGTGACGATGCGTCACGGGAGGATTTTTCTTCTGGAAAACAGGTTAGTAAACCCCGTTTGCTTTATATTTTGTTGGGTTGAGACTGGGTAAGGCAATTCCTAAGGTGGGGAGCCCCCTTGAGGAATTTAGCTGGAACCTTTAAGACCGGTGTATTTCGGGTTGTTTAACTGGGATGAGTGTGTTCGGTGACATCTCTTGGTTTCATTTGGTAGCTCGTGGATGAGCTACATTAAGGTGGGTAGTTTGTAATAACCCGGGTTTTCAGAATGGGTCAATATCCCGACCGTGTTTGAATTTTTGACTGCTTTCTGAGGAAACTGGAGAAAATGTAGAGTATCTGGAAATTTCCAGACTACACGTCGTGTACTTTAAGTACACACCATGTATGTGTAGGCGAGTGACCGGCCGTGTGCTCGCCGAGTACATGTCGTGTGATGACCGTGTAGTAGTTTCAAAATACACGGCGTGTAGCTTTTAACACACCATCTAGACCCCCGACCGTGTGAGGCCATACATGGCGTGTAGGCCGTTGGCCGGGTAAGAACCAGGGACACACTGTGTTCTCTTTGGACATGACGTGTAGTCTAGCCGTGAATGAGGGATATACATGGTGTGTGGGTATGTCGGAGAGGAAGAGAAGAGGAACTCGGTACACGCCGTGTACCCCTAGGTACACGTCTTGTACTCATGTTGGCAGGTTCGGAAAGTAAGTCAGAGGAATCAGCCGTCTTTTGAATAGTTAAATGAAATATACATGATGTGTAGTCCTAAATTACACGCCATGTACTTTCTTTTTTGCTTAAATCGGGCAGTAGCCTCGTTTTTGAGGCAGAACACCCCTCCTCCACCCGGATACGCGAACCAAGCCGGCCGAACCTTCAATTGATTCCCGATCGTCCGTCTGAGACCCGATTCAAGCTCTTATTAGTGCGTTGTAACCCCCTCGGTAAGGCCTCAATTCCTCTTTGGCTGTTTGGTTTGATTTTCATTCTAGAATGAGTAATATCCCTTTGTGTGGTTTTGAATATTTTGTAGATTTACCACGTTTTAGACTGAATTGGAGGGTGTTACCGGAGAAGTAGCATTGTACGAGTCTCAGGTAGGCGGTGCATACTTCATTTTGTGCTTTCGTAGTTTTTTGGGTGAAGCGGACTTCGGCGCGTTTTCGAGTATTTTGAGCGAGACCCGTTTTATCTAGTTTTTCATACTGAATTGTTTATGGGACCTCTTGGATGCTTTTGGGTATGCTCAGTTACTAGTTTGTGTGAGCAGGGCCGGGTGAGGGGTCGTTGCTCGTCAGGGCATTTTGGCCGGGGAATGCCAAAATGGTTTTAATTGAATTGTTATTGTTATAAACTGTTTTGTTTAATTTTATAAGGCATTTTAAATTGTTGGAGGCATTTAAGACCTCAATGCTGATATGAGACAACACCTAGTTTAGTGCAATTCAATTGTTTAGTTTTTTTTTGCCGGTTTATGTTTTCTGTTTTATATGTTATATATGAAATTGATGAATTTCGTCTTCTGGACCCTTTGGGTTGTATTGGGCTTGGCCCGGTTACACTTGAGTGATGCTAATCACAGGTTGGGGCTTTGCCCGGGTTACTTTGGGTGGTTCTGACCATGGGATTGGGCGACTTAGACGTCGACTTGAGGCAGCATGACTGTCAGGTTGGGCATGGCACAGGATACTAGGATGACGATGCCATCGGATTTGAGCGAGGTGGTCGTAGGGACATGAGGTGTCATATGTGTTTGTGGCTTAGGACTATTTTGGTGATTACTGCTCACCTAGGACTTGAGTAGTGTGCACACAGAGATACTCCGTGATGAGGTGTTTTTTACCACTCATGTGGGCAGAGGCCCCCGTAGTTGCGGTTAGGTATTTTGGTTGGGGGTTCTTGTCGTTGAAAGCCACTTGGGAGGTGAGGAGCATTCAGGAAATGGGCGTGCCTTCGGGACGTCGGTACTTGAGACACGAGGTGTCAAGAGGCACATGGTGCCGAGTTACTATTTTGGGCGTGCCTTCGGGATGTCGGTACTTGAGGCACGAGGTGTCAGGGGGAACATGGTGTCAGGATACTATTTTGGACGTACCTTCGGGACATCGGTACTTGAGACACGAGGTGTCAGGTGGAACATGGTGCCGGGTTACATGATAGAGATTCCGGCGTTGGCCGAAGCAGGTGACACTCCAGGGTGTCCGTTGAGCACCAGTAGAGTTTGTATTTACATTTTCATGGTACTGATTACGGCTTTCCTGGTAAATGCATGACTGCTTAAACACATGTATTTGGTACGCACCGTTGGGTGGTATCCTACAAAGATTTGTCTCACACCCTGCATGGGCCCTTCGGGACACGTGCAGACTTTATGGATTTACGTGCAGGAAAGAGGTCAGCATCAGGAGTTGGGCTGCATTAGTTGTTGCATGGAGATAGTACGGACCTTGAGGTTATACCTAGCTAGGATTTACCATGTTGTGTTTACTTTTTTGTATCAGCATGCTTACTTGTTGTAGATATTGTTGGTTAGCCATTGGTGCCCTTTTTATATTCAGTTGTGTATGACCTTCTTTGGATGCATGTTTTACTGTTCAGTAGTAGTTACATGATATCAGCATGCTGTTGTGTTTATTTCCGCTACAGTTGTTTTCTATGTTGCTTTCGCTGTTTATCTGTATTGTTTATAATTCCGCTTTGCGGGTCTGGTTTGAGTCTGCTGAGTCATTTATTTCTGCTGCATATTTTAGTATTATACTCGGACCAGTACCCTTACTATGATCCTCTGAGAAGGTATAGCCTCCCCACTATACCTATTCAGACCCTCGCTGCTAGTCGGTGGCCTTTGGCGTTCAGGGGAGGTGCGCCTAAGGTAGTGACACCCAACCCGCTCGGCACTGTTCGGGTGGATGGCCAAGTTCGGGACGTTACAATTAAAAACCTTATCAAAATTACAGGGAGATATCTTAAAACAATGAGATCCCCGAGAATGTAATAAGGGTCTTTTTTATCTTTCATAATGAACATGGGAATGGTCGAAGCCACCATGACCACACTAAGCACCAAAGGAATGACACAAACCATCTTCATCAATCGACATGATTGTAAGGACACACTATGTCTTGGATTTAAAAGACACTATTTAGATTGTTGCCATGTTTGACCATGGAATCCCAATGGCTATAATTATAGTCGTTGGACATGTTGGTTTAAATAATTGAAAACACATGGGTATATTTTAGTTATCAAAATAATTAGGTTATGAATTAAAAAATTATGAAACTACTCTTAACCATGAGCTTTAAGAGGTCATAATGAATTGTTTTGAATTATACAATGCAGTTTTTTTATTTAATAAGGAGATAAAAACATGCTATAATTAATTTAAATGTATAGTAAATATATTGATTTAGTTTCTGAAATTTTGATTAATTTCTTTTAATTGATTTATAATTATTATTAAACTATGTTTTGACCATTATAACACTAGTATAAGGATTATTAATTAAATTATAACTTTTATTTTATAGGATTAATGGTTTTAGAAAACCTTGGAAAATACTTTTGAGATAAGGTCCATCATGTGAACATTAATCCCATGAATGCTTAATGAAATAAATGTTTAAAAAGAAGAAAAAAGTTCTATATATTATAATTTATTTTTCCTTTAAAATTCATATTTTTTCATTTTAGTTTTATAAAAAACTATATAGGCCCACTAGGGACAACCATTTAATGACTGGGTTGAGGGAGGCAACACACATAGGGTGGATGAGCCTAGCCCTCAGCCCAAGCTTGGGCTAGCTCGAGCTCGGGCGTAGGTCACCTGAGGGGGGCACAAGAGTGTGTGGGTGAGCGCACGACCGCGCAGCATGGGTGCAAGGGTGCGGTGAGCATGGGTAGGTCGAAGCCAACAAGGGGGAGGGGGAGCCAGTGTATAAGGACCCCTTGGTGTGTGCTATGTGATTTCTGGGTGATGCATAAGAGACATAAGCATATAAGGATGCTCAGGGTTCCACCCCATTTTGATGTGGGAAGCAAAACATCGGGCGAAAATAGATCATGGCCATCAGATCGTGCTATGCACGATCCGAGCCACTGATCTTGTTTCCATGTTTGATTTTCAGCAACCGCAGATGCCCCCCCAACCCAAGGATTAAATACATACACGATCTGGACCATCTTATTTCCACCCGGTTTTCTCCAGCGGCGATGTCCTCTTCCTCTCGTGGCATGCAATGCACCAGTGCCCTACTTTTTGTTTCTACCCCATTTTTCTTCACTCCTATAGTCACCGGGCCCTCCTCTTACACAGTCTCCACAAACATCTCTTTCCTCGGTATTTTTTTTAAAGTCAAGTGGCCTCAGATCCCTTTCTTCATGCATTTAGATAGACATTATAGGTATAGTTTATAAAACTTCATTTGAGACATTTGACGGACCTCCCGGCTCCTTGCACCCAAGCTTCTTGTGGACCTCAACGTGCCTCCAATAATTCTAGTGCCTTCCCAAGTTCTTCTTCCTCCTCAAACGGATGTCAGTGTTTATTCTTTGACTTTCATAGTTTTAAGTTGTATGAAAATATATATTTATATATATATATATACATTTAAAACTAGTAAACATCATCATATGATTTGAGATTATATTCCTTAAAAGTTGCATGATTTTGAGTTATAATGTATTAACAACCCTAAGCATGGACACCCCATGCAAATATATTTTATGCCTTAAAATTTTAATCTATTATATACATATACGGGATTATGAAACTATATATGAATATTATACACAACCCTCACATTTTCATAACATTCATATTCCCAGGATAAATATTTATATGTTTGAGAGTCAAGTTAATGAAGAACAAAAACTCATGGATTCAATTTGTTTATGAAAGTTTTATATCTAATCATGTATGCATGTATATTTGAGTACACATAAAATAAACGTTGTTTTAAAACAATTCAATAATTTTACCCTAATAGTTAGATCCATGATTTAATAAATTTAGAAGTTTCAAATTCACAATAAATGAGAACATTTCATATACATGCTGGGTATAATTGGGTATGGGGTTATGTGTATATGAACTCCAACTTGATCCCTTTTTATATTGACAAAATTTATATAGTTTGCGAAGAAAGTATTAAACATTTGTAATCAAATGTTTTTGGCTGGACTAAACACTCTAATCATGTGTGCCCCGTTGAAATAATATTTTATATGAAACTATAATCATGGTTTTCCAATTGCTTTCATTTAATACGACTAGTTCAATAACATATATATTGGGAGCTTGGGACTCATTTTAATATGTACTCTTTATTCTCCACTCTTGATATAAGATGATAGTGTTTAAGGTCGATTCTTATAATTTTGATTTTAAACATTCAATGTTGTATTAAAATCTTAATTATAGAATTTTTTTGAGAAAATGTGAGTTTTGTACCCCACATAAAATGTTAATTTTACCTATTTAATTATTATGTTGACATTACGTCTTTATTTATTATATTAAGTCTACCTCTCTTTTTAATCGTGAATGTTCTTGATTAATATGGTTCTAGACTTTAACATTTTATATTATCATGTTTTTATCCATTTTCTGTTAATTAACATCACACGTACTATTTATTTATGTTCCAATTATTAACATGACAACATATTTGATAGTATTGAACCAGACTCACTACATATGCATAAATGTGAATGATGGTAACATTAAACTTTTATACCCTCTCCTGGGCTTTGGGAATTAATTATTTGGAGTGGTATGGGACACCCCAAATAATAAAAGACATGAAATTAGGTATTCAAATTAGTATTGGACACTTTTAATACATGACCTTATTAAACAAATTAGGAATGTATAGAATCGGTATAACGGGTTAGGGACCGGTTAATGTAAGACCCTCGATGCATCAATAGTTCTCATGAGGCATTCTGGTCATAGCACGAGGCAATTGACATATCAGGTCATGGAACGATGCCATTGACATTTCAGAGTCTTGACATGAGGTCTTGATAGAGTCATACAATATATTTTCCCTCATTATGTGAAAGATAATTAATTAACAAAATGGTTTTCCTACTAGTATAATATCCATGGGTAAGATCTAGTACTTATGATTATCAGAAAAGTACAAGTTTAAGGCATGACATATGCTCCCAGTGAATTAATATTTAGTATATGAAATTAATGTTATTACATTTATGCACAAACTATTAGAACATTTTATTTTGTGCTTACATATTCTTAGGTCAAACATGTTTATAATTTCTTTTATTCATCATGCCTATATTCGAATCATGTATCCCTGTAATTGTGCTAGAATTTTTCTAATTAAGCACTTTTATTATGAAATGATACATGTGTTATAGATTTTCATTAAGAATATTGTTTTCTGAAATGGTTTAATGAAAAATTTCAAATACTATATTGGTTTATTTTAAAACCCCTTACTTGACATTCATATTCTCACCCTACGTTTTAAATGAAACATTTTCAGGTATTAGTCACGTCTTCAATATGTTTCAGAATGTAGCTGGTTACTGAGAACCTGAACCACATGATCCAATGTAGCATGGGACACGATGTGATATTTGTAAATGAATGTAATGTAAAAATTATGGTACATCATGTATCATGGTCACCGGCTCCGGGAACTCAGGGGCTAGGTCCTCAAAGTTGGTATCAGAGGATAGGTTCAGTCAATTCTGGAAAACCAGGTAATTGAAATATATTTCTATGACTGAACCTTACTAAGTAATTTTATTGTAACTTTCAGATGGTAGATGAAAATGTGCCTAAAAATATTCTATAACTCCCCGCTAAGGCCCAAGATACCATTGTGTCTTTAGCTATCTGAGAGAATTTTCATAACTACGCCTATATCCCCATGACATGAAAAAACCTGTACGATGTGTCAAACTCACCACGGGTTCTTTGGATACACCGGGGGTTAGGATTGGATTACCTTCTTATCATGATGTCCCAATTCCCCTCTTATGCACGTCCGGGAAGGAACCATGAGGGAATTTCATAAGTGTTCATGAGAGGTGATGAATCTGGATCTATGACTCTTGACACTTTTCAAGAAGCTACTACTGCTGATGACCTCTGAGTGGCCTATCTTTGTCAAATCATGAACTACATATTCTGGGATCAGTTGTTGGACTTCAGAATGTTAGAAGATGAGTCCACCCGACTGTCTTTAAGGAAAAAAAGTGTATTTTTATGTCTCACATATTCATTCCCCTCAGGCTACACTAATGATAAGTCACATGTGCCCCCATGAGATTAACCCTGAATGCTGAGCCTGTGTTTGGTTTGAGGAGATAGGGAGTTTTATTTCTCTATGTGGAGTTCGTGTAGTAGGTCATTTGGGGAACTCAGGCACTGATGTTTAATTATAAAATTATGGTTTATTGATATATTATCTTTCTAAATATTGTCTTTACTTTATCTGAACATTTAATGAGAATTCTCACGAATATGTTTTCAGATGGCTAGACGAACAAATATCTCATCTCTGTCTGATGAGATATTAGAGGATATCTTAATCAGAACTTGTGTTGTGGACTATCCATCTTTCCTCAAACTATGAGGATCATGTCAATGCATGTTTGTCTTGTCTAACAGCCCTGATATCCTTCATTCTTTTCAAGGGAATGACCATGTCTTCCACTTCATTGTCGTTACCCAAATTCCATATTATAGGCGAAGGGGGAGGTACTTCAAGGGACTTTTTAAGTGTTTCACTCTTGCACATAATTTTTCTGCCCGAGCATGTTTCCTAGTGGATGCCCAAGATGGGAACCTCATAGAAGCCTTTATGTTATAGATTCTAAACCTCAGTCTATTTAACATCATCGTTCCAATTGAATATCTCGAGCACGATGTAGTCCAGAAGGGAATCAGAGAAAATGTCCATTTGGACATCTTCAATATTTTTACCACTCTAGCCTCCCTGTGGAAGCATGAGTGTATAATGCATGATCTGGAGTTCAAAACGTACTTTTGGAGATGTATCTGGGCCAGAGAAGCAGTGGAACTGAATACGAACTTGGGTATTCCATTGACTGAGCCGAATATCCTGTTTTTTGTGATGATAATCATCTGGTAATTTCTTATCCAGTTTGTGAATTGAATCTTGAGGACGCAATTCATTGTAGGAGGGAATAATGTAACACCCCCCTAAGAAATTTTGATTCATGTAATGGTAATTTATATGTATTATTGTTCCCTTTTACTAGGAAAAAACTTGCCTCTCATGGAAAAATAATAATATGATGCAACGGAATAAGTACATGAAATGGACGCAAGGAGTTTTATTCAAATAAGAACACCATAGTGGTTACAATAAACCGAGATTAATAGGGAAATCATACTAACCAAATATACTTATTAAAAACCCCATCATATTTACAGGGAGATAACTTAAAACAAAGAGAACCCAAAGAAGTTAATAAGGGTCATTTTTATCAATCATAATGAACATGAGAATGGCCGATTCCACCGCGACCAAACTAAGCACCAAAGGTATGACACAAACCATCTTCTTCAATCAACATGAGTGTAAGGACACACTAAGTGTTGGATTTATAAGACAATATTTAAACTGTTTCCCCATTTCACCATGAAATCCCAATGGCTATAAATATATCCATTGGAAATGTTGGATTAAATAATTGGAAACACAGGGGTATATTTTAGTTCTCCAAATAATTAGGCTAGGAATTGAAAAATTATGAAATTACTCATAACCATGAGCTTTAAGAGGTCAAAATGAAATGTTTTGAATTATAGAATGGAGTTATTTATGTAATAAGTTGGTCAAAACAAGTTGTAACTAATTTAAATGTATTGTAAAGATTTTTATTTAGTTTCTTAAACTATGTTTAATTTCATTTAATTGATTTATTATTCTAATTATACTATGTTTTGGCCATTATAACGCTAGTATAAGGATTAATATTTGAATTATAACTTTTATGTTATAGGTTTAATGGTTGTAGGCAACCTTGTAAAAAACTTTTGAGACAAGGTCCAACTATTTAACATTAATATCCAAATTCTTAATAAATTCTATGTTTAAAAAGAAGAAAAAATTTCTTTATAGTATAATTTATTTTTCCTTTAATAATCATATTTTTTTCATTTTAGTTTTTTTTTAAATATAGTCTCACTAGGGCCAACCCTTTAACCACTGGGCCGAGGGAGGCAACACACACAAGGAGGCTGAGCCTAGCCCTCAACCCAATCCTAGGACAGCCCATGCTCAGGCATATGTCACCCGAGGGGTGTACAAGATCGTGTGGGAGAGCGCACAACCGCCCAGTGTGGGTGCATGGGCGTGGTGAGCATGCATAGGCCAAAGCCTACAAAGGGGAGCAGGAGCCCGTGTATAAGCCCCCCTGGGTGTGCACTATGTGATTTCTCGGTGTTTCTTCTGAGACTTAATCTTATAAGGAAGCTCGCCACGCCACCCCATTTCTATGTGGGAAGAAAAATATCATGGAAAATAAGATCTTGGTCATCAGATCGCGCCGCACGCGATCTGAGCCACTGATCTTGTTTCTGCATTCAATCTTTTGCATCGCAAACGCCCCCAGCCTTAGGATCAACGACATACGTGATCTAGACCATCCTTTTTCCTCCTGGTTTTCTTTCGTGGTTCTATCCTCTTCATCCCATGGCATGCGCTTCACCAGTGCCCTACTTTTTGTTTTTACACCATTTTTTTCACTCCTACAGTTGTCGGACCCTCCTCATACACGGTTTCCACAAACTTCTCTTTCCCCGGTATTTTTTTAAAATTCAAGTGGCCTCAGATCCCTTTCTTCATACATTAAGATAGAATTTATAGTTATAGTTTATAAAACCTCAACTGAGGAATCCGACAGACCTCCCAGATCCTTGCACCCAAGCTTCCTGCGGACCTAATCGTGCCTCTGAGAATTCCAGTGCCTTCTCGGGATCCTCTTCCTCCTCAAGCGGATGTAAGGGTTTAGTCTTTGTCTTTCTTGGTTTTAAGTTGTATGAATATATATATATATGTGTGTGTATATTTACTTTTAAACCTAGTAAACATCATCATATGGTTTGAGATTATATTCCATAAAAGTTGTAGGATTTTGAGTTATAATGTATTAACCACCCTAAGCATGGTCACCCCATGCTAATCTATTTTATTCATTAAAATTTTAATTGTTTATATACATATATGTGTTTATGAAAATATATAATAATAATATACACAAATCTCACATTTTTATAACCTTCATATATCCAGGTTAAAGATTTTTACATTTGAGAGTAGATGTAATGAAGAACTAAAACACATGGATTCACCTTGTGTATGAAATTTTTATATCTAAACATGTATGCATGTATATTTGAATACACTTAACATAATATCCATTTTGAAACAATTCAATAATTGTACCCTAATAGTTAGATCCAATATTTGATAAATTTATAGGTGTCAAATTAACTTAAAATGATAACAATGCATATACATGCTGGGTATAATTGGGTATGGGGGTATGTGTATATGAATGCCAACTTGACACCTTTTCATATTGATGATATTGCTATAGTTTGCAAAGAATGTATTAAACATGGGTAATCAAATTTTTTTGGCTTGACTAAACACTACTTTCATGCTCGCCCCGTTCAAAGAATATTTTACATGAAACTCTAATCATGGTTTTCCAAATGCTTTCTATTAATACGCCTAGTTCATCAACATAGATATTGGGAGCTTGTGACTCATATTAATATGTACTGTTTATACTTCACTCTTTATGTAAGATGATAATGTTTAAGGCTGAGTCTTATAATTTTGAGTTTAAACATTTAATGTTGTATTAGAAGCTTATTTATAGAAAATGTTTGAGAAAATGTGAGTTTAGTACCCTGCATGAAATGTCAAGTTTACCTCTTTAATTATTATGTTGAGATTAAATCTATATTTATTATGTTATGTCTACCTCTTTTTTAAATCGTTAAAGTTATTGATTAATATGTTTCTAGTATTTTTCATTTTATATGATCATGTTTGTATCCATTTTGTGTTAATTAACATCAGAAATACTATTAACTTATTTACCAATTATTAACTTGACCACATAATTGATAGTCTTGAGCCAGACTCACTACATATGCATAAATTTGAATGATGGTAACATCAAACTTTTATACCCTCTCTTGGGTTTATGGATTTAATTATTTGGAGTGTTCTCGGACACCCCAAATAATAAAAGACAGGAAATTAGGTATTCAAAGTGGTATGAGACACTTTGTATACATGACCTTATTAAACATGTGAGGAATGTATAGACTCTGTATAAAGGGTTAGGGACTGGTTAATGTTAGCCCCTCGATCCATTGATAGTTCTCATGAGACATTCAGGTCATAGCATGAGGCAATTGACATATCAGATCATGGCACGAGGCCATTGACATTTCAGAGTCTTGACACGAGGTCTTGATGGAGTCATACAGTATTTGTTCCCTCATTATGTGAATGGTAATTAATTAGCAAAATGGATTTTTGACTAGTATAATTACCATGGGTAAGATCCAGTACTTATGAGTATCATAAAATTAGATGTTTATGGCATGACATATGGTCCCAGTGAATTAATATTTAGTATTATAAATTGAAGTTATTACCTTTATGCATAACTCTGATTGAACATTTTATTTTGTGCTTACATATTTTTATGTCATACATGTATAGAATTTCTTCTATACAGCATGCCTTTATTCGAATCATGTATCCTTGTAATTCTGCTAGTATTTTTCTAATTAAGAAATTTTATTATGAAATGATACATGTGTTACAACTATTCTTTAAGAAGATGGTTTTTTGAAATTGTTTAAAGAATCTTTTCAAATACTATATTGGTTTATTTTAAAACCCCTTACCGGGAATTCGTATTCTCACCCTACGTTTTAAATGAAAAAATTTCAGGTGTGAGTCACATCTTCCATAAGTTTCTGAATGCAGCTTGTTACCCAGAACCTGAACCTCACGATCCACTGTAGCATGGTACATGATGTGATATTTTTAAATTAATGTAATGTAAAACTTATGGTACCTCATGTATCATGGGAACCGGATACAGACACGCAGGGGCCGAGTCATCACAAAAACATTAAATTAAAATATATGATACATATAAAATAAAAACCATTATATAATTTAATATATATTTTATCCTCACATATTTCATTTCGTCCAATAAATAGAAACAATGTCACTACGTATTGTGTCTTACCACATCAATCAACATAGTATTTCATTTTATATGTATAAAATTTAAGGATTATGATAAATAAATATTAATGAAAATATATGATATTATTATTATCGTACAATGTATTAAGTTTATTTAGAAATGGCCAATTTAAGAGGATTATAAATATCAAAGACAAAATACCTAAAAACATAGTTATTACATGAAATATAATTTTATGATGAAATTGATTTAAAATGAGTAACTAAATGTAATATGTGGAAAATATATTGTATAATATATATATATATATATATATATATATTTCTGGTTCTTTAATATATTTATTATTATTTTATATTTATAATACATAAGTTTTAAATATTTACAATGAAATCGAGACTTATGGTTAGGGATTTACATCTCATGTTTTTCTTCTCTAAGACTCGTGATATATTAAAGATCTATTTGTTTTATATGGGGTATACTATAACTATAAATTTATTTTTGGATACTTTTCTTACATGTTATTTGTATTTAAATATAATTTTAAGGATCTCTCTTTCACAGGGATTATAATTCTGGTGGAACATTGGCTGTAAGAGATTTCGATATCAATTTTTCTTCTTTGAGATAGAAGTTATTTTATAAATGAATATAATTTTTTGAGTTATATATATAAAAACATTAATATTCAATATCTAGAATTAATTTATTCTCATTATTTTTATTAAATTTTATGTTATTCATTCATGCAGATTATGATACAATGTTACCAATTTGTTATGAGCTTTCTAATATGATATCATCATTTTTTGGGCTTGTTTATGATTAGGTGTCCATGAGTTCAGAAGAATGATTATATTAAAAATCATCTTAATATATATATATATTATTCCATAAAACAATTTATTCCAAAAACATGTTTACTAAAGGTTTTTTTTGAAAATCCTTCAAATTATTTATTAATGATGTTTTTACCCTTGCAGTATATTTGACAATAATATCAAGAATATTATACTCATATTCAATGAGACAATTCCATTTTTTTACAAAAAAAATATTGAAACCATAGTGTTAACATGTACCATATGAATTATGTTTTCCTATATCAAAACCAACTCATATTTGGAAGCTTCCATTATAAGATTCAAATTTAAATAGAATATAAATTAGATTCTAGAAAAACATATTATTTTTAAAAAGAAACTATTGTAAAAAATATATATTTTCATCAAGAAAATGGTTCACTGAATTTTATTGATTCCATTATATGTTTCCATGAATATTTATTATGAAAAGTATTTTTTAAATTTTTTTTGTAAAATTCTTCTTTCAATAAGGAATTTTTATAATACTCGAGAGATGTTCCAATTGATCTTTCAGAATCATTTTCCAACGAATATAACATCTGGTGGTATTAAATATGATTTAATAGGGATATGATCTAAGGATTCCATCATTATTATTTATATGAATTAATTATATCTATGATGAAATGATTTGTATGATACTAACTTATTTTTAAACATGTAATAGCATTGTAATATTTTGATGGAAATATATTCTTTTTCAATAGGATATGGTTTAGTGAAATTATGAAACATTTATTAATGTTTTATTAATTTAGATATGTTATTTTTGGATTAATTATTTATAAAAACCATTTATATTTATTAGTTCTATTATAATTATTGATTTAAGAACACATAGAGCAGATATTTATAATTTTTATTATGTGATAGTGCTTATTTGATAACAAAGGATTTTGGATATATTACAACAAGATGGATGTGACCTATATTACCAATATATAATATTGTGAAATGGATACCTAATTAGATAAATAGAAATGGAATGTGGTGTTAACATAGTTTAGTAATTTAAATTTTCCAATATGATTGACCAGGGAGTGAATCATGACTACTATAATGATTTGGTTGGTGAACCCAATACACTATGTTATTCTTGAGAGTGATTGGTGTGTTAACCCATTTCACTATGATAACCTTGTAAATTAGCCTTCAAAATTATGTAAATTAATTATTATGCTTCTGTGTAATTCCAAAAATTAATGTATTATGTCAAAATTATGATCTCATGGAATTGTTTTGGATTTTCTTATGATTTTTGTCTTTTGAAGTTACATGTATTATTTCATAACTCCCATTTATGATCCATGATATGAATTTTTTGGTTTCCAAATGTTTTACTCATCTTATTATACCCATATGGCCTTGTTATAATTTTATCTCATGTTTTCATCCTTTCTGATCATCTAATATCACCTTTTCATTTGTTTTATTTATCTAATGTATGATGAATGGTATTATGTATAAAATATCTAAACAAGGTTCTAGTTATTATGAAATTTGTAAGAGATAATGTTCCTCACTTATGGAAATCATTTTTTGTGTCCATATTACGAAAGGCACCCGACCTAAATGATTCTTGTGTCGATCGTAATGATATTTACTAAATATTAATCTATTATGATGTGATATTAATTTATTAGAGGATTTTTTTTCTAATTTTGGTACCATTGAACGGATATGTTATCCTCTTTAAACTACGATGACGATAATTTAATTATATACATATATATTTCTATGAATATTTATAGGTATAAATAAATATATAAGTTTAAATATCAATCAATGTGGTGAAAATGTCCTAGAATGTTTTTTGATGGAGGGAATGAGTGCTTTAATTATATCACACCCTTTTATAGATCACACAAGTGGGATTGGATATGGAACAGAGGTGCCAAAGGGTATTTAAACCCGAAATTGGTGAGTTGAACCAGACACAATCTTCACATTGTGTTAAATGATCAGCCTTGCTACACCCTTGGTTTTACACTCCTTCAGTATATACTTTAAAAACCAAGAAGCCTTTTTTAAAACCATAAAAAGGATTTCATAATAGTAATTAATTATCTTGGTTAAATAAATAAATTTATATATTGATATGAATTATTAATGATATGTACATTTTATAAATGAATTTACATTATTATGTGGTTTTACACTATGATTTGTGTTTCCTAAATTGTTCTTTTTGGTTTCAGTTAATGGATGGAAGTAAAATCAATAATATGTACACAATATTAGATTGAAATTTTATTTTATATGAGAATCCAGATTGTATAATAATGGGAGAGAATGATATTTTTATTACGATTAATCACCTATCATGATATATGATTAACAAGATGATTTTTGTGACATTTTTTATGCATAAAACAAAAATTAATGTAGAATTTTAAGAATGTTCATATGGTAATGATCATATATTAAATAATAATCCACATCCTACATATCATGAAGTATAGAATAATAACCTGGTAGAAAATCTCAATTGGAGGTGAATATGTTTTCTATATTGAAATAAAGGATATAGTGTCATGAATTTCCTTGTAATTTGATATCATACATGAGAGTTACATTGTAATTATCCAATTATGTTCCCTAAACTATGGGTTATAACTAAAAACGTGGAAAGAAATATGTTATTAAAAAACATAGATTGAATGGGGTTAATGTATTTATGTATTTGGATTCAAGAATTATGTTTTTGATGTATTTCACTAAATATAATTTTGGTAATGATAATCCTGAAACATAAGATGAAAATTTTATTTTGGTAGTCATATAATTATCCATGAAATATTATATTAATAGTTATGGATTCCATATTGGTTTTATATGTTTTAGGTTTATCATTAGTTCAATATCATAGAATCTTATACTAAGGATTCACATGATGGGAGTTTATCTAGATTAAGGATAATTTGGTTGTGATTTATTCAAGAAAAACTCTTTGGATTTTTATATGTTTTAGTAAAAAAGTTATTTGATGATGTAAGAATTTTTATTTTCTGGGAAGATAATATAAAGTATTCAGATCTTTTATGGTTTATCATATATTTGATGTTATGTTAATTAAGGTAAATTTCAAATTAAGAACATTAATATTAACTATGTTTTTGAAAAAGAATAACTCAGAAGCTGGGAAAAAATCAGTTGTGTATGTAATCGCCCCGAGTTTTAAACCCACAATAAAAGGGTGAATAGGGTATAACCCTAACACTATAATACATAAATGATTATTTCTCCTGGGAAAACATAAATTGAGATATTCTGTATTTTGAATCTGAATGAAAATATTTTTAGGAATTTGAAGTATGAGTGAAAATATCTAAAAGGATGCATTGACCATTATCCATATTATAATTTATATATGAAGAAATGACTATGGGTTTCCCCAATAGCCACCAGAAAACAAATTAATTCAATAATTTAAAATGTGTTATAGTCGATTTAATTAAAAAATAGGTCCCAAAATCTCAACAAGATAATATTTACCATAGGATAATATTTCTAAGAGGTATATAATGTTATTTTTAATGATTTAATGGATCATAAAATTCTATTATATTTGATCGGGATTTGAGGATCACCTAAATGTTCGGGACAAAAAAATTGTGTTTTAATAGTATATATCATCTTATAATATATATTCATTATGGTAGAAAAGTTAATACACTAATGAATATGTGAATATATTTTTCGATGGAGTTCATAGGTGGTAGGGATAAAAATCATCCTCTAGATGTTTTTTTCAAAAAAAAACTATTTCATTAAAGAAGACATATGTTTACATCTGAAACCCATTATGGGAATAATGGTAGAAAAAAAATATCTGAATAGTGATATTAAAATAATGAAATTGGAAACTGATCTAGATGATAAAATGGAATAGAAGGTTATATCCCTTCAACAACAAATAATGCCAATGAAAATTCAATATAAATATTATATTGATAATTTTTAATGATTTCATGTAATTCAAGTTAGTACTATGGTGTTTCTATAAATTTCCTCCAAAATTGAAGAAGGTAAAGATGCAACCGAGGTATATCAAAATATTTTAAATAAAATATTGTATTAGAATAATAGGTAGACATTGTTGAATTTGATAAACCTATACGAGTTTCATGATTTCTTCTATTTAATTATAATGATGATTCCCATACCAAATCCATCGCATGTATTGAAAAATGATTTCATACCACTAGATCGTTATCTTACATATTAGGAAGAACAAGTGGATATTATCACTGATTAATTATCTTTTATTGAAAATAATACAGCTCACCTATTCAATGGTATTTTGGGGAAACCACAATATTTGAAATGTTATATATGAGTCTAATGATGTAATGAGGCATAATAATCCCCAGTTGATTGTACTATGTTGAAAACATTTGAGTGGGAATTTCAATTTAATGGTGATGAATTTATCCCACTAAGATTATAGTGAAATATTCATTTTTGAAATTAATTGAATCTAATCGGTATTATATGTTCAAATGAAAAACAAGTTTTATCTCACATAGCATGAAACACAGAGTGTTTCCTACATTACACACAACAACTAGTTGAATAGAGTTCTAAAAACCTATTGAAATTCAATTATTTTATGTGATATTTATATCCTAGATATTAAAGATGTTTGTATGAAATAGAAAATGTTAATTAAGGAAATATATTATATTCCATTTTATATAAAATGATTTACTTCGGGAAAAATTAATTAGAAATAAAAATAAAAGTAATTTGAAAATAATAGAAAAAATTTATTGATGTATTGTTTTTGTGCACAATTTTTTTTATTATCAATAAATTAAAAAAAATCACTTTTGTTGAATGACATAAACAAAATGAATAATTAAAATTACTAGTTTTTATTAAGTATTGTAATTTATATGATTTTTTTTTGAAACCCTGAAATTTACATATTATATTTTCAATGAAAAATTATTTACTTATATGTCTACTAATATAATTTAGTTCAATAGAGTAGATTTTAAAATGATTTTTAATGTATAAATTTTTGATCTTTTAGGGATTATCTATTTAAAAAACACCACTTTTTTATTGCATCTGTAAAATTAATTTTAAATTAACATATTACACTTCTGTGAATGGAATGTTAAAAAATGGATTAAATATTTATAATAATCATAATTTATAATATCTAATTAGTTCGAATTAAAATTTTGTCATTATTAATAATAAATGACGTAAAAATTAATTACCACGGTTATGGTGAAAATGGGTTCCCTAGAGAATTTAATAAAACAAATAACATGTAAAACAATATAGAAATATGTAAAACCATATTTCATTTCCATATTAAGACATTATAATGAAATTTTTTATAATAGTCCTTTTGGAGACATTTAATGTGTGATAATTTTTGTTCCACATTTTCTATTTTAACAAATTTCATATGTGCCCCTTCCACACTTAAGAAATCCCAAACCTTCTCCTCACCACATCACACATCCAAAACCCATTGGATCTCTCAATACAAATCACATGGATTTTATTAATTCAATATATTCATACTAGAATTATTATTTTTCCACTAATACCAACCAATTAAATATTTTGGTGAAAATTAGAAGAGATTGTCCAAAAATGAAGTAACATCTCTAATAGTGTGTTTAATTTTAATTATTCCTCCAAATAAAATATGTTTTATTTAAATATAATGTTATAATATACTAATTATATTACACATAATTATATGCTTTAATTTTTTTTCAAATACCTACAACCATATCCACTTCAATCAAATAGGTCATGGAATAATAATTTATTTGTATGACATACTTAACCTCCAAAACTGATGTTATTCAATTTACATAACCAACATTAATAAATGGTAAAAATTATGGATTTAATATATATATATATATATTTATATATATTACAATATTGTTATTCAAGAATTATAATACCATATCTTTCTTCTTACCTATTATCTCTTGAATAACAATAACGCTGCTTGTGTGCTCAGAAGATGACCTCCCCACAAATTGATTTGATGTTCATTTCATTTTTTTATAATTAGATGGTAATAAAGTTTGATTAAATAAATAAATTTGATAAGTGTATTATATTTATATTTATGGAATCATTATATAATATACACCCTATCATATTAAATTCCATGGGGCATAAAATATTGTTGTTCATGTGTAATAAAGACTACCATCTCATGAAGCAATGTGATACATTTATCAAGAACAATTTACATAGAAGAAAATCAGTAAAGGTATTCATATAAATATGCGATATATTGGAAATAATAATAAATATTTATTTTTACTAAAACATTATCCCTTCTTTCATTGATTTTTCCTTGAAAATGGAAATTGTGTTCATGTGTACGGAGAAAATTCCATCCCCATGAATGAGGTATTAAATTTTCTATCTCTAAAATTTATGGATAATGATAAATACATATATAATTAATATATATGATCTTTTTATATTTATTTTCATTATAGATATTATTAATTCAGGATCAGTGTATTAAAACTAAAAATACCAAACCAAAAATTTTAGAGGAAAATATGAAGTTATTACCCAAAAGGTTAATTTAAAAAGGTATTATTTTTAAATTTTTAATTTGAAAAATATTAAAATTATATTTTTTATGATAAATAAGAATGTTTTTTTGATCAATTAATAAAAAATAATTTTTATTATACATGATTTTTGAACGTGTATGAATGAATTCATGACATATGGTAAGGTATCTCATTCTCAATTATTACATCTATAATCCACATGCCATATTAACATCTTATTTATTTTAAATGGTGTATATACATATCATTAATGTAAATAATTATGATTATCCTGATTATTATAATTATTTTTAAATCCATTTTATGATATCACATTCATATAATTTATAGTTCAAAAGATACAAAATCGGTAATGGATTTTTGTATCTATGTGCCTTCATTGTTTAATATGTTATGTTTTACACCTATATTCTTTTTTTGAGGTGTATATACTTCAGTTAGTACCATTAATAAAATTATTTCAATTATTATAGTGATATTATATTATTTATTTAATATTTTTATGTAATGTAGAATATTATTCAACATTAGAAATGTGGTTGGTGTTTTATAATAAAATATCATCAATTTTTGGGATTGTATATGAATATGTTTCATATAAATTTTTTTATGATCTGTATCTCAATAAACACATTTATTTTTTTATAATTTTGTTATCTCGTGATAATTGAAATTTTCCCTTCATTTTACTCATAATATTTACTCATGATTTCAAATTAATTTTTCTATGAAAATAACATCTTTATTTATCCCATCGGTAATAAGTAAATTTTCATAAAAAATGATTTTATTTATTTTTTCAAAAATAATTATTTATTTTAAATTTATTTTAAAATTTTAAAAATGATTTAATAAAAAAATTTACCAATGTTTTAAAAATAAAATTTTCTTCACAGGAAATATCATGAAATTTTCAATGGAACATTTAATATTTTTATTTTACAAAACAATATGTAAGGAATATTTATTTTTATTTATACAAGATGAATGGTATTTTCTGATGTCAGGAAAAACTACTGACTTTAATGTTTTCTTTATGTGTATAATATTTTATTTTAATATAAAATGGTTTATTAATTTTTTATTAATTTTTTTCAAAATGAAAATGATAATTTTCCTAGGAAATGAATTAAATTATTTTTATAGATTCGTTTATTTTTTCCAGTGGCTTTTTTTAATGAAAATTATTTTGAAAAAGTTTTCTATTTTAAAAATGTAGTTTTACAATGTGTAAATGCTATTTTCATCATGTAATTTTATAATTTATATTTCAAAAATATTATTAATAGGAGATGTCATCCTATTATATTAGTTATAATTAATTAGGGATATGATCCAACACTAACATTCTTATTCATTATGTGAATGTATATTTTTATGATAACTTGATTCTTATGAAACCTGCTTCTTTTTCAATTTGTTATACAGTGATAAATCCAAATGAAACCTTCTTATTCGTACATGGTGTTTAGAATGATGAAATGAAGAAATTATTCTGAAACCAATTTCATTCCATTGGTTTATTAATAACTTGTACGTACTCATGTGCTCACACCGAAATACGTTCAATGCATATTTTCAAGAAGACAAAACTATATTTCAATGTTAATAAAGAACATGAATATTGTATATATTAAAAAAATAGTGATACATAATATTGAACTATAATTGGACAAAATATATGGAATTGAAAACATAATAATATAATAAAAATGAACATAAGAGAATATGTATGAGAATATTGAACACATAAAGGAGAATATATGAGAATATATAATGAAAAAATAAGTATACCAACACTTTACAAAAAAACAATAAAAATGCTTCATGTATAATATAAAGAAAACATATAGGGGAATATACAAAGAAAATAAAATTATTTAAAAACATAAAAAACATATACAAGAATATATAAGGGAAAACATACATTCAAATACATGAATAAAAGAAAAAATTGACATTAGTTAGAAAAGTACATTCAAAAACGAACATTAATGAAATAACATAAGTATTAATGTCATTTCGAAATTATGAAAAGAACATGGAAGAAATATTATAAAGCATTTATATATACAGTATAATATTCCAATGGACATGAATGAAAATAAAATTCAAATGTACATTTAAATATCAAAACATACAACATAAGTATTAATGTCACTGAGAAATAATGTCACACTGTAAATATATCCAACATCAAATGCTGGGAAAAATTTCTGCATAGAAAAAAATGTTTAAAATAAAAATAACTGAATTTTTACAATAAAAAATTGAAAGTCAACATAAAAGAATTAATTAGAAACCAAAATAAAAGAACTTGAAATTTACCTTTTGAATCCATCAATGAAAATTGGAGACCACAAGCTACACAATACCCATTTGAAGCTAACTATTTCTGATAGGAAAATATTCCATAATAAACGAATGGTCTACAATAGTGGTAAAATGATTATGTTGGTATTCTAACCAATACTCTAGAAAACAAAATAGAATATTCAAGATATCGTGAGAACATGACGAGCAATGATCTTGCACCATTATGTAATTAAAATAGGATAGAAATGTGAATTATAATAAAACTTTATATAATGAGGAAAAGGATTCGTCGTATGACATAGAATGCTCATTAAAACTATATATTGAAATTCCATTTGCAACATCCACTTATTCCAGTCTTCCATAAATTTCATTTCTTCACTTCATCAACAAAAAGACATCATATTCTTCTCGGACCAACATAACATTCAAGTAAATAATCCATTTTCCCTAATGGATGGTTCCACTTGCCTGTGGGTTGTGCACCACCATTCCTATAGATGAACCATCCATACACCGTACAGACCTACAGTAGAAACTATTAATTGATTTCAATTTTTTTACCAATCAATACATTCACATAGTTGAAGACTAAACGTCTTCCAATCCTACCTATTGAGGAATCATGATGTAAAATATTGATATAAACCGTTAACATACCATTTAATAACAAACAATAGTCGACACAAAACCCAAATAAAATCAACTTTACTACAGAAAAATAATACATTTCACATAACAAAGAACACAATAAAAATGTATTGTCTCCCGCATATTCATATTGTCCATTAAAAAGAATGGATGGTGACCCTTGACTATGGGTTGTGAACAACTGTTCTCGCCGATGAACCAATCTCATGTCGCACCGACCAGTAATAGCAACTATTAATTGCCTTACATTTATTTTACCAATCAGAACATTCACTCAGTTTAAGTCTAAAAGATTGATATAAATAATTAAGGTACCATTTAATAAATAAATATCAATACAAAAAGCTAATCAAATCCATTTCACTCAATATAAAAAATACATATCACTATAGAAACACAATAAAAATGATTTATATATTTATATAAATTTTTTACAAATATAAATAAATTGTTTTTTAACTAAATCCAATGAAAACACAGCTACAAAATTAAAAAAAATTATAAAATATAATTGAAAACATATGCTCGTGATATCAAATAATGAATAACATAACTTGATTATGTACAAAGAAAACAACCCAACATATTTAAAAACATAACAAACTTTAACAATATTGCATCCAAAATTAGGAATAAAATCATACATTGAATGCAAGACATGCAATGCTAGTGTGCATAAGATATGATAGAATCGATTTTACCTGGAATATTGTGAATTGGCTGCATACTCACCCAAAAACCTCATCATAACTAGATTACATGGATTCATTACTTATCATGTTGAATAAAAGATGCAACTTTTACTAAAAAGGCACTTTAATATACCTAAAAAATTAATTTGATGCAAAACCATATCCTCAAATCAACTTAATACCACCAAAATAATCCCGAAGAAGGATCAAGACGGATAAAGTCGACAACTGAGAACGAACATATCAAAATATAAATTATGCAATTAGATAATAAGATAAGAACAAATAAAAGAAAGGTTTATACCAGAATACAGTGACAGTCCAAATAGAATCTATATGTGCCAGCTTCATATAATCAAATAGATGGTCTAAAATCACATTAATTGTCAATCACAATACGGTTTCACTGCGATTTATATTAAACCAAATTCAAAACATAGACCTGAAATGATTAGACGAGAACTAAAATAAAATGATGTTGAAGAAAGGGAGAAGGGGAATCCCAGAATTCTTTGTCTTGTTCCCAACATACCAGAAAGAGACATGCATAGTACAGATTCAAATGATAAGGCAATCAATCAATGTTCTAAAATATAGTATACCATCAAGATCAGCATTTAATACCATGTGATGATGATCAGATCTTGGTAAATTGGAATTGTTTTAGGTAATAGTTAGTATTTAACACCCTCAAACATTGATATATAACATAAAAATTGTTCTAATCTATGCTTCAATGTCTCAAGGTAGGTCACAAACCTGGACCATTGTCATACCACAAAAATTGAGTAGGCTAATATCAAGAACCTATGGTCAAAATAAATCAAGTGGATATTCTTATCATGGGAACCGTTAGGAAAGTATTTATGCATTGAATATCATAAATACGTAGATGAATTATAATTATAGAAGAAGGATCTATCCATAAAAAATTTAAATCAAATTAAAATGGTATTTTATACGTTGAAAACTACTTAGTGTATCAGATCATATATTGAATAGGAGCATATAAGATCCTTATATGAGATGAAATATGGAGGATTATATCATACATGATCCAATGACATTAATTTCTAATATTTATATTTAAAAAAACATAAAATAATATTTATGGTAACTAAATCCTTCAAGTCAAAACATAGTGTAATTTATGAGACAATATTAGAACATAAAAAAACCTTTTCTCGTGTCGAATTGATGATATATTTTTTATAAGAGATAGTGTGATGAATGATTAAAAAAATATAGAGAACTACTACCAACAAAAATTATATTTATCCTTCATCATTCAAAGTTTACTTGTATAGCCTATAATTTCAAATCATCAAATTAAACCAACTAAATTTATAAGAATACATGGAAAATAGTTGTTTTAGATTGCGAGAGATAGAGGGAGAGAGAGATAAAATTATACAATGTAATGTTTCTATCTCCAACCTACTCTTCTTGGTACACCCCCCCTTATGATGCGCTGAATTATAAATAATTAGAATAAATAATTCAAAACAAACACATAACTTACAACAAAACTGACCATGATAATATCAAAATCATAGACAACAAATAAATCAAGGAACCTATCCTACAATTGGGTTCAATCATTATATATTTAACCAAAAGATAACATCAATCCATTAATATATTATTCATGTTGTAGCATTAAATAAATATAATGTGATATAATCTTTATTTGTGTTGAAGCAATATAATTATATGTAGATTTCTTTATTACTGTACATAATCAAATCATCGATACTAAAATTTAATGATATAATATTTAGTGATAATTATAATATTTATCTTATTGAATAATAATAAGCATAGAAAGATGAATGAAAAATGAAAATCATAAGACGGTTTAATGAAAGACCAAAATAAACAGAGAAAGAATCATTACAATGCTTCGGGAAGGATCCACTAAAAGAAGTTTAAGGTTGTGAGGAAGCAAATTTAACTAAACCATCACATTGATATTCCTAAAAATGTAATTTTATGAAGTCACATCTCTTCAAATAATCTAAATCCAAAAAATGGAATCCTGACGATGGATAAAATACCATTAATTCAACAACTGAGAATAAACAAATCAAAAAATCTATTGTGCATTTAGACAATAAAATAGGAGGAAATAAAAGATAAGATTATACCAAATAAATGGTCAATGAAATAATCAATCATGATGATTTAATGTGAATTCATATAATACAGTGAATGTCCCAGCAGAATCTCCAAGTACAAGCTTCATATGATAAAAAAGATGGTCTAAAATCACATTAATTGTCAATCATAGTACTGTTTCTCTGTGATGGTTAATAAACCAAATTAAAAACATAGACTTGAAAAGATAAGACTAGAAATAAAATAAAATTAAGTTGAATAAAGGGAGAATGATAAACCATAAATGCCTCATCTTATTCCCAATAAGCCATAAGTAGGATACACGCACAGTAATGATTCAAATGATAAGGCAATAAATTATTTTTTCCCCTTAAGAAGCATCCCTCGTTGAGATTGGAACAACCTTCTGTCAGCTGGCACAACAAAATCTACAATTTGAATCATACCACAACAGTTTGAGAATGAATGAACATGGATGTTATGATGAAGCATCTCTGACACATAACATCCCTAAAAAAGGATTTTGGAGACCGCACGAGGCATTTCAACTTCTGCTTCCTCCTATCCAATTCAGTTGGAGGGTTTGAGATCAATATCATTGGGAAGAAGCATATTAGTAGTAGAACGTACAGCCTGGATTGCCTAAGGATATTAGGTTCATTTGAACCAACACTTTCCCAAGATAAATCAGGATATTTGATTTGAAAACTTCTCCTAAAATAAATATAATCTATACATTGAGAACAATAAAAAGTAATAACTCTGAGTAAGTTGACATCAGAGAAAAAATTCAAAAAAATAAGTATGGATTTATTGATAATATCCGGAACAGATAGAAGATTGAATGACCATGGATGGTGGTCAGGTTACAAAAAAGACATTGGTAGTTATAACTCCATTCAACTCATAGGGTAAATATTGATATCATATGAGATAAACAAGATTTAAATGGAGAGTGATCCTTTTTTAAGTAAGGTACAACGTCTATTATGATAGTCTTGATAGTGAATACTGAAAACTATGATGGTTTTGTGAGTTGAGTAAATCTATATAGTTTGTCTTGGGAGGGAAGATTAAAATTTAATGATGGATTGTGTAGTTAAACTATTTGATTATGATACCCTTGGTTAATATCCATGACTACTATGGAAATGATTATATTTTCATATTTTTATGCCACAATTCGATATCTTATGACAATGATATAATCTCACTACTCATGTAATTTTATTTCTATATGATTAACCTCTTGTTTACAATGATGAATTATTCTATGACTCATGTTTATAGTCCTTGTTAGGTGGGGTATACTTAATTAATATAGTTTTTCATGATATCATACCCAAACGGACATGTTATATTGATATATAGTTTTTTAACCATAATGAGAATCTTATCTCACACATTATTATGATTCCTTCCCCCATAATATGATGGAAGGTATTGTGTATGATTACAAAATGAAGTGGGTTTTTATGAATAACATAGTGGGAGAGGACATAAATTGCATATGGTCCATTTGATTATGGGTCCATGTTTCCATACTCTCTAGACCAAAAATATTAGGTTTGTATCATTATGTTATGAATTTAATATTCATCTAGTACGATTTATTCATTATGTATGCTGTGTTTTTTTCTACACAGAGGATATTAGATCATTTCATAATAATTTTGTATTTAGAATATTCAGTCACATACGATGAAACTATCTTGGTTTGAAGGCCTTGATGGAATGAAATTTTATTAGTTGGGAGCCTTGATAGAAAAATTCTATCATATATTATTGGCCATGAAGGTAAGATTCTTGATTTTATGGTTGATGGTCTTTGGTCATGAATGTAATGAATATTTAATTTCCATGATTTAGAATTCAGCTTTTCTTATTATGTGTTTTATGTTTCAAAATTATATGAGGAATCTATTTGAAATCATTTTTTTCTTTTAATGAAATCTATACTGATTATCAACTCGACCATTTTTATTGTTGTTGTTGGACTCACCTATTTTGATAATCCCAAATCATGTTTAAATATTGATCATGATATATTAAGTCAGTAACTAATCTTTTTTAATCTACATTTATAATTATCTTATCCTTAACAATGTATACTCTTAAGTCTCATGAATTTTATGCATTATCTTACAGTTTATATTTTCGATTTAATTTGAAATCCTTTATATATTAATATTATCATGACTATAATACTATTCAGTCCATTGGTAATGAATCCCATGTTTGTAGTGATAATTTAATAAAGTGACCATAGATTCTGAAATACTAGGGTCTTTGTCAATATCGAATCTTTAAAAAGTTTAAAAATAAAAAATAGTATACATTCTGAATAAGCCTATGAACATCTATTGGTAAAAAGAAGAACACTAACATTCATATGAAATAATTTATTGCTGAGATAATTATTTTATAAGGAATGAATACCAAATTATCTTTATAATGAATACACTATTTTCTTGTTATATTTTACAGAATATATTACTGAGGTATATATGTCTTGTTATGATAATTAAATAGTGATTAAAATTATTATTATATGATTAATATGTTTGTTATATAATACTATTGAGATGAAATTATTATAATCATTTTTTTCTATCAATGCGGGAATTATTTTTGTAGATCCTCAGGGGTAACTATTTCATGAATGAAAAAGTATTTAATATTCATGTTATTATTTTGGTTTTATAAATTAATATATTTCTTTATATATATTGAATAACTTATGCTAAACAAATTTTAATAACATATTAATAATGAGAATCAATTAATTATAAATATTATAATTTGTTAAACATAATTTAATTATGTCAAACATGAAATATAATTATATAATATCCATTTCATAGTGTACGTGATTATATATAACAAAAATTTATACAAACACAACCAAATGATTGAATTATTATTATCAAATGGAATGAAATAACATTATTATATTTTTCTATAACTCTATATTTATAGTAAACCAATCTATAAATATTTGTAAAATAATCTTCAAAAATAAATATAATTGGTTTATCATAATTAATGATGATTTTCTGTTCTTTTAATATTCAATGATTTAGTGTTTTTTTCTTGTTGACTTTCTCATGACCATGTTCTCTACACCTCCATATTAGTCCCTGATTGTAGTTTTCTCCTGTAATATTATATTTTAACATCCCATCAATGGTTTTCTTATATATGGACCTAATTATTTATTTTTTTAGGTTATAATTACACATAAAACATGTCATTTATAATGGATTTTTAATACTCCATTTATATGATGTACTTTTTATACAATGGTATTTCAAAAATTTTATCATATAATGACCCTTCCTAATATGTATTTTTTCATGACTACCACAATCTTGGCTATAATAGGCTTATTTAAAGAGACTAGTAATGAGTAAGAATACCATAAACATTTTATTCCATTGAATAATTTTCTTATACACACACAAGCACCCATATCTACAAGACCAAATAGTGCTAAAATGTAAAAAAACTTATAAACATCCACACATTCATCGAAAATCCCAGGATCAATGTATGAAAACTAGTATATGAATGAAAATGGTCTAAATGATATCCCACCACAATGAAACTGAAAAAAATTCTAACCTATAATGTGGGTTGGGAATACATTAAATGTAACTGTAGGAACACGCCTCAGTCGTCCAAGATCACTAATATATTCCTGGCATGATACCCTCTAGGATGCATCAAAAGATCATTCATCTATGTAAAATAAATCATGTAATGGGAAATGCCATTCATGGTTGAGTATAACAATGCCCAGTAGGAAACCCATAATTCACTAATAATATTTCATTAATAATAACAAACAAATTATCATAGTTATATTTCAACAATATTGAACAAGAACATCCTAACATACCAAATATAAAAAATTGTCCCAATTATGATCACAAAATTACCTACAACATATGATTCAGACTTAAAGGATCAACATTGCATTCTTCAATAATACCACACACCATGAGTCAGATAACACTGAAGGCATCTATCTAATATTTTATTCTTGTCGAGACTCCCCATTTTAGATACCTTCTATAAATATGAAGAAAAAGGTACACATTTGGTTAATAAACAAAATGGATAGTGAAAAACTATTTGTCAAATATTAATAAATCAACATTTTAGGGGATCAATACTACTTAATGTTGGTAATGATTATATCGAGAACACCAAATAGGGGAATGATGATAATATATCTCATCAGTCTTGGCCTCATGGTTGAATTCACATAACTATATACATAAATGAAGTTCCTCATAGTTTATCACGATATTATAAATATTAAATGACTCTATACTGAACCCTCATGGAATGAATCAAGGGAATTTACCCTAGAAAAACATGTCCATTATGAAGGGGAAAAGGCCTCCAAAAAATATTAATGGAAGTAAATTGTGTGTATCTGTAGTACATGATGTGTCCCTTTTAAACTGAGTTATAACTATGTATCACATCATTTTCCTATATATATGTCCGAGTACACTGAATTTTTTATCTCATGTACTCCGTTCCATGCATGGATATCATTGTATGGGCATGAGTAAATAGTTTGTGTGAACCCGTGTACTTTAGGTCTTGTTTGTGTACATCTCAGGTACACCCAGATCCTCTAAATATGGGTCATACAACATGTGACATCTGTCACATGTCATGTGATATATAAATCTTCTGTAAAACCTAGTTTCACAATGGGGGGTCCAAATGACATGTAATTCTTGATTACATTCCATGTTACATGAGAGTTTCCAAAATCATAGATTTAGTTAAAGCTTTACCATTTAATCTTACATTCTCTGATTTAGCCTTTAATGATTCTTGTAATAATGGATCATGAGTTTTTATGCTATTCTATCACGGGACACCATGTTATATCCTTCTAATGCATTCAATAATCATCCATACATTCCCTCCATTATATCATGTGAAAGACACAGAGAACATATATACCCATCTTCTTCTATTATTTATCAGCAATCATCATATCTTAATCCCTTTGTCAAATCGAACAATAATATGCATTATCAATCCATTATTCCATGAAATTTGTTCAGAATGATTTATAAAAGGGTATTTATCCAACTAATGAAAACATGGATTTCCATGATTGATGATGAATTAAAAAACACACATATAATGATAGAACCTTTACCAATGTTCATATTTTGATTGATTTGATGAATTTAATGTATAAAATTATGTTATGATAATATAACAAATAATGACATCCACCTTCCAATATTATATCTATCTTATAACCAAAATATGGATGTTCCATGAATGATATCACTAGTTCATCGATACAGTATCTTCATATGAAATAATCCTTAGAGATAAATCCCCATAAAAATATGTCCTACCTTGTAATGAATTGGACACTAATGAATATTGAATCTAAAACATTATTTTTGGTGTGATCATCGTACTTTCATGGTGCACCAATCATGGATCCCAATCTGTTCGGATGTCATCCAACAATAATTCTATTCTCTAATGGTCCTCTACGTATCCATGTTAAATTTCAAACCCTAATATTTCCCCATACCCATGGTTTTATATACGAAAAAATTAATTATGTAAATGATATTTAAAAAATAAATAATATAAATAATATAATTATTGTCACCCACAATGACATTAAACAAACTCTAACACATACAAGGATTATGTCTTATATATGATAAAGATCACTCTATGATATCAATGAATGTATAAGAGTTCTGATCCATGACACATTTAATTATATATTTCACTTTTCCATGATAACATCGCATGAGTGATATTTAAGGTATTAATTATAATTTAAAAATAAATCACTGGATAACTAGGTTAGAAATTGTTACACCACCTCATCACCTAGATCCAAAAATAATCAATACAAAATTATAATGTAATGTATGGAAAACTAGAGTCATTATATTCTACATATCATTTGTATTTAAATCATTGAAAACCCAATGAAAACACTACCAAAATAGATGTTGGAACAAAGGTAGAATCTTAATCTCCCATACCCAGATACTCTACTAAATTATAATAACACAAAAAGTGGAACTAAAGGAAGCTCAAACCCATAGAGTTTCCTCTATTATAGATCCTCAATATCTATTATGTACATAGAAAACGTTTCCACCTATTAAATATCTATAATTCCTTAGTGTATATCATATTATGTGTCATGAACATACCACCTCAACTGAAACATGTTTAATAATTTATGTACATGGTCTATATATAGTGGTAGATCTATGATGTACACCACCTAGCCAATTTTATATAGCATATGATATGACTAATGAATCATAGAGATATACTTCTTACCAAGAAAAATAATTGAAATCCATGTTAATGTGAGCCCCTTAGTATCACATGGTCTATATCCTCAAAATATAATAGCCCCAAAAATAGGTCTTCAAAGGATATCTCAGGGCTCTAAGAAGTCCTCATCCACTCTAGTATGATCTGAACATTATCTATAGTGGCTCGTACCAAGTCTAATCCCATAATTACTTACTCTCCTGGAATAGTCCATCATAGTGGTGAAATTTTGGGTCACCCATAAAAGAAAACTAATGGTTCCATATTGAGGTTGTAATGGTATATATTTTGTATGTTTACTCCACAAATTTATGTGCTACTCTTAGCTATAGAATTAGTATAATATGGAATCTCCAAACCTCTCCTCCATGAACTAAATGTTCTTATCATTTTTATCGTTACTCTATAGGTGAAACACTGTTCTCAAATGGAACTAATTCCAAAATTCGTCCAAGAATGCTTTCCAAAACTGAGTGGTGAAGAGACCACCATGATCAGAAACTAACATTGAGGAAACACTAGGGTGTTTTACTATATCCGTCAAATAGAGAAACCACATGCTATCTACCAAACTCTACTGTTTAGTTAATATGAAGTGGGATGACATAGTGAATCGATATATGATCACATAGTTCGAATCATATCACCAAGGTTTACATGGTAACCCCATCATTAATTCCATGGATATCTTTTCTCACTTCAACAGTAGAACCTCATGGGGATGAGATAAACCCACTTGAACATGGTGTCTATAATTCAATGGGAAACATGTAATGTATCTATAAAAACATATGTTACTCTATTATTCATCCATTTCCACCAAAACTAATGTTCAAGGTCATGGTACATCATCTCCACACCTATAGATACTTATAAGGGAGATGTATGAAACATCATCAACACCTCCTCCTGCAATGTCATTGGTACCATATTTTATTTTCTAAAAAGAACATCAAGCACCATATGTTCCAAATAATTATTATCCTATCCAGTGGATATTAGAATAGGATGGGTTTCTTAGTATGTATCCCCAAGATTTGTCTCCCATACTCACATTAAATATGGAGGTGTAATTATAATATCTTGGTATAAAGATACTCCATCACCATCCATAAATGATAATTGAAGAGTGACCAACAACTATGACTCCTTGTCTAATTGTTCTGAAAAATATACACAAATTAAAGAATCTACTTCCACCTTCACATTCCTAGGAGTATAGAGAATATTTTATTAATAATTTTGGATGAAATAAATCCCTAAAATATATATAATGTTAAAATATATATGAGAGAATATTTAAATGATAATATTGTGGCCAAAATTATGGATAAATCTATCACCCATAAGGTAGTACCACTACATATTCATGTCAAATAATACTTGAACTAACATAAGATCATACATCTCATAGTTATATTATAGTTCTCCCAACTAATGTGAAAAATATAAAATCAATTCTTAGGTATACATTATAATAAAAATAAACCTTTCCCATTATTCTTAAAAGAATACTATGTACTAGAAACCATCCTATGGGAAACTCAATATCAGAGAACATGTCAATATCTTCCTCAACTTCTAAAAATACTACTAGAACCTCTCATTCCATATGAATGCATTCCAATTTCTACCAAATGTTATAAAATGATCTAATATCTTATTTATGTCAAGTATGATTCTCTAATAGTATCCTAGTAATCGAAAAAAACCATGTACATCCATCACTGTCTTGGGAGGATCCAAAGAAAGCACTTCCTCAAGAATTTCTTGGTTTATATGTACATTTTTTATTGAGTTAACAGGTCCTTTTATATGGAATTGTTGAATCCATATATGAAAAGATGAGATATTAATGTAAAGATGGTGTTATCATAGTACATATTGAACCATCCTCAAGCCTCTCACGTACTCCTCCTCGAAGGTTGATTACACTACGACATCATCAATGAAAAATACACAAAAATAGCCAAACAAGATTGAATGATCTGATTCATGATCCTGATAAACACTACTGAAGATTTATTCAAAAAAATCACTATATACAAATAGTGACTATAATGAAATAAAAAATCCATCTATAGTATATCCTCATCTCATACTCTCAACTAGTGATTGACTAAAATGAAGAAAATAATCAAGGGTCATTGTTCCCCTCTCAACTAATCAAATATGTCATAAATACTTGTTGGTGGATAATTTTTCTCCATTTTTACATGGTTTTGGTTAGAATAATCTACTCACAACCTATATATCCCATCCAACTTTTTGGTGAACAATACTACGGCTTCCACGGTTAAAAATTTCGTCAAAAAAGTACATCATGTTGAAGTATTACAGTTTCCACAACAAGTCATGAATCTCTTTGGGATCCATCTTATATAATAGTGATGTTTTTGAGTTTTGAATAGGTTGTAGATAAAGGTAAATTTCTCTCAGCCAACGGTGAGGTAAAACTATAATTTACTATGAAAATAAATCCTTATAATCTTCCTCCATTGTAGGAAATTGGAAAATCATGGAATTTTCTTTTATATGGGGTATCTAGAAATTTTTGGAATGATTAGTTGACGCCACCATATTCCATAATTCTCATCCTATTATTATTTTTCACCTTTAATGGAAAAACTCATCCCATCACTATAGACACACCACCTCCTCCACCTAAAATAGTTTATCTTGGAATAAACTTTAAATATATATAATAAAGCAAATACGACATCATTAGGTCTCATCACTATTGAATGTTGATCCCAAATGATATTTGTGCCACAATGATTTTGTACACACCTTGAATAGATGTTTGTGATTGCTATGTCACATCTAGTAGGAGTCTCAAGAATTAAGGGTCGATCCTAATGATCAACAGAAATCTCTAATTCCTAAAATAGATAAGGGTAAATAAAAGAGTAACATTTACATGTCTCCATAATCACATTTTATAAGGTATAAAATAAATATATCTTACCATATATAATCCATGGGTTATATGGGTCATCATAAATGACCACTTATAGCTTACCGTTCCCCTATATACTATCTACTTGATCCCAGAAGGGAATATTTTGGGGGTTTCTATCCTAATGAAAAAAAAATATTCCTCCTCCATCTACTCTCACCCCTCCAACCCCATATCATATACCATGTAGAACTCCATGTTCATTCTGTTTCCTCATCCAAGGACTGAAATTCATTAATTATCTATTAGACACAAAACTAGTCATGAATTATCATCAAATAAACTCATGACAATCAGAGTTGTACTAGCATTTCTGTTTTTCCTAACTAGATCTATCATTAAGACATAATCCACAGTACCTATATATATGTTTCTTAATTTAAAAAATATCACTCGTTCATTTCCCTTTGTATTCCTTTAGCTCTATAATAACAATGACACTGCTATTTTGATTTCACTACATGCACCAACAGTAGGTGTCTACTCATTTAAAAGAATCTTCACCACCAAAATATTATATGGAATCGCAGATTATGCATCCATTCAATGATTTATCACACTTGCTATATCTCTAAAATTATAACTCAATAAGATGTTTGAGATCAATATAATTGATCATGTACCATTTTCATCTAATGTATTTATATATTGTTGAACCTCAATGAATACAAAACCCTAGAAGTTTGGCCCTACTAATGTTGAAGAATATTCTAAATACCCACAAGAATCAATAATGATAGAAAATACTCATATCATAAATGTTTCTAAATATAATACTATACAAGATATTACTCTTCACAAATATACCAGTGACTACCCAATGACCAAATTTTACATTAACAATGTCAATTAGAAGAATGTCATTGTTATAGTGTACGGATGCATTGTCCACCGCACCATCACTGGAATACATGTCCTAAGAGGAGATCATAAAACACATAGAATTATATCCCCAAACAAATCATTAGACTCTAGTACCAAGGTAGAACCTACTTCTCATATACACATTTTCACTACCCATCTCAATGGGGGCCATAACCTGACTACCCCAAGCTAGCCTCTAACAATATAGGGGGATGGAGACTATAATTGAGTAGTAAAATCACAAACATGAGAGGAATTATCCTAGTGTATTTGTACAAACCAAAACATCCCTAATCTCAATAGAGGATTAAATGTAAAAAAACAATTAACCATTATTTCATGAATCTAAAATCCCACCATTGTAGTATGCAAATAGTTAAAGGAAATAAAAATGGGAAAATACAATCACAAAACAATGAAACGGAATACATATAAATCATATAAAGTGGGTGAAGAATGTGTCATAGTAACCATATGAACAACCCTTGGGCTTATTATAGGACTAATATATACCATTTCATGGTCTCTTTTCGACACCGTGAAAACATTGATCCTATGCATATGTTGCAACACGTGTGGGTAATTACCATGTAGGGGTGAGTAAACAAATGCCTAGTAGGACACCCTGAAGTCACTATGCATATAGACTGAAGAATACTAATCACCGCATCACATGTATATGTCAATTACATACAATGAGAATGTTCATATATAATCATTTTATACAAATGGTCTCATGTATGAACACAAGTGTATTTCAATCATTTGTTTACTTATTGAATGTTCAACCTAACACTTTTTGGGGAGACACACACCAAGAGTCAGATAATACTGATGGAATCCATAAATGATTTAATTATCATAATGTATCTCTATAATAATACATTTTTGAAGTATAAATAGAATGATACATATATGGGGATCACAACCATGGAAATGGGTTTTACCAACAACCCAATTAGTAATAATCATTAATGTAGGGGATTTATGTACACATTTTATTTTCCATGATGATACCATGAACCCACCAAGGGAAATTATGATGATATAGGATATCACTATGGGTATCATGGATTAATTTCCACAAATCTATCAAATAATTATGTTCCACAGAGTTGATAACCATCTTATGCATATAATGTGACTCCATGCTAAAACATTTGAGAATAGATCAACATAACATATCGTAATAAAAATGGTCTAAGAAGAAGTGAAAAAGGACTATAATAAATCCTTGAAGGAGTAAAAGGAGGGTATTGGCGGTACACGACACATAACTTTTGATATTATTCCTACCCATGTATCATAGACCTTGCCAATTTCTATGTCGGTTTATACATTGTTTTTAGGATCATGTTCTCCAAACTATGTATATATATATCTCATCATAATCTTACTCGAGTACATTCCTATTCAAGATCATGTACTCATAAAAGTGTCCTTGTACCTACCAAGGTAAACTCCCATCTATTAGGTATGTATCACCCACCATGTGATAGATTTCATATAATCTAGTATATTTCTCTTCTCATGGAAATCATAACACTATACGAGAGGTCCTATATGGCATGTAATTTCATATTACATGGTGTCTAACATAATATTTTCCAGAGTCCCAGATTAGGTCCTTGTGTTTTTATACTATTCTCCAGCCACTGATACATCCATGAATCATGTAATTAATTAAGGAACGCCTTTGTATGAGATTTTCTACATAAATCATCTATTTTAATTGTAATAACCCATGGATTTATAGTTAGTGATTTTATTTAATGTAATTCAATAGGTTGAACTTCACGCAACACCAAGTTCGAGCACACCACGACATATCAAACAAGCCATTCAAAAAGAGGTTATGAATAGAATTAACATAATTTTGAATTTTATGTCTCCATATAATTTTAACATGAAAATTTTGTGTATCTTAGACATAATAAAAGAACAAATTTAATTTTTTAGATAAAAGACGTATTTATTAAATAATGGAATTTTACTGCCTTTTAATGGAGAACCCATTTTAAATAAAATATTTGACAAGACATTATATTCAATTTGATAAAATAATATTATTATTTTGAACCATGAAAAAAAAAATTAGTTTTGATAAATTTTTGGTGCTTTTCTGATAACTTTCATATTTTGATAAATAATGCAAAATACCAAATTTTATTTGAAAACATGTTTTTCAGTAAAAATAATTTATAGTGTTATATTATATAATTGAATGGGTTTTAAGTGTAGTCATATTATTTGTTTTATAATATATTCCAATTGGAAGTAATTTTACATTTAAATTGGACAAAAACACAAATCAATCTTTTAATAGTTTTTTATTTTCAAAGCATGCTTTCTGGTTTTGACAATAAGAATTTTTTTAAAAAAATTAATTAATAAAAATTTTAAGTATATAATTTGGTAAATTAGACATAATATTTAAATTGGGAATATAAACATTTTCCATGAATGATTTTTGGTATTTTTTTAAAAACATTAAATTTATGATGAATAGTGAAAAACATTGTGTTATTGTTTAAAAACTAATTTTTATATAAATAATTATTTTTAATTAAAATTTCTTTTTAAGTAAAATTGATAAATTATACCAATATCAGTCCAATTTAATTCATTTAAGTCATTTTATAATAAAATTAGATATATAAAATTTTATTGAACTTTTTACGGTCTTTTACCCACCTTCTTGGAACATTTTCAAATTTTCATAAAACATAATTTAATCACTTCTGTGATATTAATTTTAAAAATAAAAGAGACATGGTTGACATCAATAAGTAAAATTTGGTTCAATTGGATGAAAATATATTTTTGATGAATAGTAACTTAGAAATTTTATTTAACACGGTTAAAAGTAAATTGGGTAATTAAAGGTAAAATGATACTATAATTACCCCAAAAGATGTAGTAATTATATTTGATAAGTGTATTTCGAACAAAATCATCCTTTAAAATAATTTATGGCCTTTTTTGATCAACACACATATGATAAAAAAATATATTATTATTTTATTCAAAGAAGAGTTAAAAATGTTAAATTCAAAATTTAATAACTAAAAAATTCTTAATATAGGGTTAAAAATAATATAAATTAGACAAAAAATATTAAATAGAAAGATAAAAAAATTAATTCATAATGTTATTTTGTTTATAATTTATATATGTTAAATAATTAAATATATGTATGACATAATGATGATGAAATAATTACCTTATCAATGAAATACTAAAATAATTGATGTTATAAATATTAAAATAAATGTAAATTTATAATTTTAATGACTTCCAATAGTCTTGTAGGTTAATATGATATGTTAGTATTTATTTAATTTATTTTATTCGAATTAATATAGTTTTGATGACTTTTAAAAAAAACAAATACAACATAGTGTCCAAATTTACATAAATGAGTTTTCAGAAAAAAATATTATATTATTAAATGATGTAATATTCTTAAAAATAAAATTGTCTTCCAAAGGACATATATAATTATAGATATTTAATTAGTTAAAAAAGTGATGTTCTATTGGAAATTTATAGTATGTTTGTTATCCATGTAACATAAAAATACAAGAATATATAGTAAAAGATAAACTATTTAACTAAGAATTAAATATATATGATAAGGTTAATATGGTGACATAAACTTGCCTAAAATCTATTGTTTGAGAATATTTCGACCCATACCCAACTCATACTGTAAATAAATCAATTTGAATCTATTATAAACTAAATATGATTTTATAATAAAAAACTATTTCCAGATTTTCCAGAAGTGACCATCACCTCTCTTATCAATGGGTACATCCACTTCTCTAAAATTCACACATCTGAATACATTTTCCGTGGAAAAAACCTGCTAAAATATCATCCCAACAACCCTCAATCCTTCCAAGAATCCTTACATTGATCCTAAATCCAACCTACGGAGCCATTTCTATAAAATGAAAAGGATGCACCCGAAGAGGAGGTAATAATTTCATCACCTCTTTAAAAGTTCTTTTCTTCTTCAAAATCCACTTTCATTGTTGTTTTAAAATAAATATAATAACTATAAAAACTTCAATATATTTTTATGTGATTAAAAATATGGTACAACCACATTCATTATTCTATCCATCCCATAAATGAAAATGTCACCATATGTGTGTATGTACAGTTTACGGTCTCTACATCCTGGTGTAGTTAGTTATTCAACACTTAATTATATGGTTTAGTATAATAATGATAATAATTGATGTAAATAATAAATATAGAATGATAATATTTTTTTATATATTATATACTATCCAATTACATACGATTTCACCATCAATAGAATGATATTTTCACACGTGCATACCTACGGATTACCATCTCCACGAATGTGATGAGATTTATTTCCCAACGTACCCATTAAAAAATAATTATCATTTTATGATTTAAAATAATTATTATGAACTTAATATAATTCTTGATATGAATAAAATAAATCTTATCCATAAAAAATATGACTTACGTAATAAAATATATAATTGTAAACAAATCAGTTAACACCAGAATCAGTGAAAGTAATGAAAAATTATTAAAAAAGAAATATTTTAAGATCATATATGATATAATATTTATGTATGTGGTTATTATGTAATTTAATAACAATGAATTAGCTATTATGTAAGATTTTAACATAACATATACTATGGAAAAGTATAATGTAAGGGATTTTCATCTCACTTCTTATTCCCTCGAGATTCATGAAATATTGCCACTATTTATTTTGTGTGATGTATGTACTGATGATGATTGTATTTTTTGTGAAATATAAATTAATTTTTTGAAATTTAAATCTTCATTTTTTGATCCTTTTTTTGTGGGGTGTATCTTTTTTATGTTACCAAATCAGTTAGGTAATTTCTGATTTCGATTTCCACTCGTTGTGTTTTATGCGAACATCATAGACTATTTTACTCTATGATTATGTGTGAAATCACTATTTATTTATTTATTTAGTAATTTCCACTCCCATTTGTGTGGATATACTTTTTATTCACATAATCACTACATTTATAAATTCACAATTCATCGATATGATCTTGATAAGAGTAATCTTTACTCAATTTCCATTCATTGAGTGAAACATCCATGTAATTGGTGTTGTTTTTACCAGAATATGAGTGAATGTACTCTGATTGATTTACACTGAATACCCAATCATATTGAGTGTATTTATTTTTCCACACATAATTATTTCATTGATTCATCCATAACCTAAGGATACAATCTTTATAAGGGATTTCATCTCAATTTATATTCCATGGAGACTTCTTTGTTGTTATCCGAAAATTCAATTTTATATGGTGTACATACTATACATTGACATAGTATATCATGAATCCATTTATTCTCATGATATTATAATGTTTTAATTCCTCAATTATTTATATCCAAGAATGTATCGTTTGGTTATGAACTCTATCTAAAAAATTATTTTAGATGTTTTATTTATTTATTCTTCTAAATATTATTCAATAAAGTCCATCTTATATAAATGGTGATACAGATTTATTTATATGGACTTAATTGTTTTAAAATTAAAATTATTGTTAAATGTTTCAAAGTGGTATGGGATATTTTTATTCAAAAATCAATTTTTACCATCTTTTTTATATATGGCGAGACTTATAAATGTTTACAAGAAGAAGGGTATATTTCTATAAAATAGTTTTACTGATTAGTTTCATCTTTGTAAATATCCTTAATTATTCTTTATTGGGGTTGATTTTTTATAATACAATCTTCCGTTTTTTATTGAATGATTTATGTTGGACTATAGATGTTTTATTTTTATATCATTCCTAGTATATGGTTAAAATATTGACACTTCGTTTGCATGTTTTAATATGAATGTTTAGATTATGTTTCATCCTTTTCATATGAGATACACATTGGACATAGCAAGTGATGGGTGGAACCCACTATAGCTCCTCGATGCATCAGTAAGTATCATGAGACAAAGTAGTGTCATGGGACAATGCCTTGACATAATCTTATTTTTAGTTTTAGCACGAGGCCTTGAAGATGGGGTTATTATGTCCGAAATTATGAATTCTATCATTATGAAATTAGCTATTGAGAGTACATGTGATTATTTGACTAGTAAAATATCAATGTGAATAAGTATATGGAATTATATTATTTATATTTCTATATTATACTGATATTTATATTTAAAAGGGTTTTGTTTTAGTCTTATACATTACCAAAAATGTTTATTCTTATTTATGAATGTTTTGGATATATTGTAATGTTTACTGAGAATCTAAGCTCTCCCCATTATCATGTTTTCTTTTTTCTTGGATGTGAAGATGTGTATTATGATTGACCTATAGGGGTGGGATAAGGGATGTGAGTGTGTTCATAAGGACACAATGATGTTTTTTTCATGATGTAATGTAAAACATATATATCTTTCAACTAATTACAATGCTAATAAACTAATTTGTCATTCAAGACATGATCTCTTATGATAATGAAAATGTTTTATAATAAGTCACTTACTCTAGGTAATAGGGATCAAGGCATTATAGTTGGTAATAGTAGAAGTTTAGTACAATCCTTATAAATTAGATTTATAAAAACAATATTTGGTAAAATCACCCTAAGATGGACACTGGGGATTAATATAGATGAATTTCTTAGAATTACAGTAATGTAGAGATTTTTTGAATTTTCCAAGAAATACATCCCTAACTGTATATAAGCTGGTAGAGGCAGATCTAGCATGGATTTATCTAGCGGTAAAACCCAAAAACACCACTTGGAGCTAGACTCAAAATAAATTGGTGCATGACAATGGGCCTTGTTGAACTCTTGGTTATGAAACTCCTAGGGGATATGCATATGATAATTCATATTTTCATTACAAACCGATATGATGGATTTTAATATATAATGAGAATAAATAACCTTGGTTAATCCTAAGGTGTTTTATATTGAAAATAAGGTGTCAAGATATTCTTTAAATGATTTAATGACTATTGTTACTCACATTATTCTTTCCAGTTTTAGTCAATGGCTGGATTCCAAGGAAGTCATAATAACATTGAACATGATGTACAATGTGGGAATGATGGTGGAAATGTGAAACTATAAAAAAATGTTGATAAGAATAATGATATCATATTCATACCCAAAAAATTATCCAAAAATATGATAAAAACATATACAATATCCAACCCCAATACTCAATAAAGAATAGAATTATAGATAATGATAAAAGCACCAGTAATGTAGACAATGGAGAAAATAATGCTCAAGTTCCATCATGCATGAAATGTGGAAGGAGATTACCATGAAATTGTTTCAATGGACCAAATAAATGATTTTTGTGTTGTAAATAAGAACATAAAGTAAATATATTCTCTGAAAAAATGGATAGTACAATGGAATAATGTATAAATGATCCTAAGAATCTATTTACATTCATTTTTTATAAATTCAAGATATCTGGGCATTACATGAGTCAATTCCATTTTCTATTGGATAACCACTTGGTCATGGGAGAACTTATATGGAAATAAATGGATAGAGAAATGTTTAAAAGTATTAATTCCCTTTTTGGATGAGATTACATTGGAAGACTTTTCTCTTGTATGTGTATCCCTATAGTAGTTTTTGGTGAAAATTCCATTTGAGGAAGAATTATCTTTTTTTAGTTGATATAGTTATAAATAACCATTTGGGTTTATATTATCTTTTAATTTGATGAAATTACATGTTATTAATTATTGGATTGAATATGAGAGCTATGATATTACATTTTTGGTTAAATTATGTTATGATTATTTGGAGAAATTTATCTCATTTTGGGAATTTTATAAAATATAGTTTTTGAAAATGGACAACACGCCGACCATGGGACAACACGTCGTGTCAGACAAATCTGTGGGTATTGAACCCACAACCAAATTAAGAATTGGATTTATCACCAACCACGAGACTACGTGAAGTCCTGTCTTAGTGTGACAAAAAAAAATTAGTTAAATAATTTTAATAATCAATAATAAGTTGAATTGGGATATTATGTTTTATTAAATGGATTTCCATATTATAGGAAAATGATTTGGTGGTTAAGAGATAAATTTTTTTTGGAAGACGTTCACTCTTTTGAGAACACTATATGCCTAAGGAAAATATAATACTATGGTATTTTATTAGATGAGTAATTGTGGATTTTTATTTGGAATGAATTTATGTTATTTAAAAAGATTTAGGTTATTAATAGAAATAATTAACCTGTCATATAGAATGAGTGATTTTGTTAATTACACTTTAGTATGTGAAATTAAGAGTAGTTGATGTTTTTTGGAGATAAATGTTAAGATTTACTATAAAATAATATTTGATTAAATTCTTCTGTGTTTTGGGTTTCAATCATAGATTGGATTATATTGAATAATTTTTAAGACCATTGTATATTGAATAATATTTATTTAACTTTGGGCATCGTTTGATTAACATGAAATTATTATTAGTATTTCTTTTTATAAAGGATTATCCATTTTGGGGATCATCTGATCTTGTACTAACAATTTTTGATTTGTTTAATCTTTAAAGACATGGGAGATATATATTTCATCCTTTTTGGATTATCTCATTTTTTATATGTTGATTTTATCACTTTAGGATTGACTCATTCATCTTGAATACTCATCATTTGGAGAAAAGATGAGTTAGTTGAATAAATTTACTAATGGATGAAATTATACTTGAAAAGTAAGTATATATCATTATATTATTATTCAATCTCATTAATAAATTCCTCAACATTATGAAGTGGAACATAATACAAAAAAACATTGTTCGTTTACTTTTCCTATAAGGAATCTAATAACCAGTTATATAAGGCCCCAGCCTTAAACATTACTTAATATTGAATTAAATGAATGATTCACATTGAGGATCTTTTCAGGTTTAGAGTTTTAGAGAATTAGGTCAAAACTATTACATCTCAAAATATTACATAGTAGACACTTCTACTAAGTTTCCATAACATAAAAAAACTTAAAAAGAAACATGTCTAGTTCCATGTTTTATATAGCATGTCTTTCCTTGATCTCATCCTTGACCCTATTCATCTATAAGTCCTGTTGAGATCATTTAAAAAACATGGGATGATCATAAAAAGCCCAGTAAAGGATACACAAAGAAGGAAAACAGTTAGTTTTCAAAACAACAAGTAAACCATGAACACTTTACCAAAGTAATACTTTTCACCTTTATAAAGTAGTAAAAACTCTTCACTGAATAAAAGACCATTACTTACCCTTTTATAACCAAAATATTTCCATAAAACCCATATAAAGAACATATAACATATAAAGGTAACTTGGGACATAAACATACTTAAATGGAATAACCATACGGTCGAATTCCACACATACTTAATGGAATACCTATATTGCCGACTTCCATACCCAATGCATTGGAGGTTATAATGTAACCACCCGTCCGGGTATTCACGGAACCACCCGTCATATGGTTTATCATGTAACCACCCGTAAAATGTCCAAGTACCATCATTACACATAAAATATTGAAAATATAAACATTTCAATAACAAAAAATCAGTTTCAATCACAATAAGTAATTCCAAGATATTTAATTAATCAACCCATTTTCAAAAACCATTTAAAAGAGATTTTTGAATCAAAGTGTCCCATACCACTTTGAAGATTTTAATGGAATTATAATTTTAAAACATTAATGTCCATATAAATAAATACTGAAAACCATTTTTAAAGCATGGACATTAATGATAAATATTTAGAATAATAAATCTTTAACACATTTAAGACGATATTTTTGTTAAAGAGTTTTTTACAAAATGAGAGACTCTTGAATACAAATAATTTCGGAATAACATTTAATAATTAATTTATATTATCATGAGAATAAAGGTACTCATGATATAATATGTCAAAGGACAGTATACACACCATATAAGAGTGAATTTGTGCATAACAACAATGAAATCTCAATGGAAATGTAAATTGAGATGAAATCCATTATAAAGATGGTATCCTTAAATTAAGGATAAATATATCACATAATTATTTGTGAGAAATATAAATACACCCAATATAAGTGGATATTAAGTGTGAAACAATCATAGGTCATTAACACATATTCATAGGATGACATGTTCAAGATGTACAGGTTGAACCCAAAGAAATCGAAATTGGGTTAAGACGTTCCCTTGTAAAAATTTGACAGCCTAAGGGCGTCACTTCAAAATTCATAAAATTAGTCGATGAGAGAGAGAATGGTATCTCATAACTTGAACATAAAATTTACATCTATAAGGATGTAGAAGAACATATCCCAACATAATAAGATGTAAATTAAAAGACATAACAAAAGAAGTCTTTTAAAAAGAGGAGGGTGAAAGGTTCCCTTACCGACTTGGGTAACTTTCAAAACGTACAACCCATGAAAGAAGGACTATAAAACATTTATTTAAATACTCATAAATGAAATCATATAACACAAAGATTATAATAATGGGCAGTGAATACACCACTCAAGGGAAATGGTGGAAAATGTAGCATAACTCTCACGGGAATAAAAGTTAGATGAAAATCCCTTACGAAGACTCGGCAACCTAATGGCGCCACTTAATACATCCAAAAATGGATTTATGAGATCAAATAGAGTCTCTAAAAAATATGAACAAAATAATTACAGTATGATTAATATAAAATAACATTCCAAACATATGAATTATGTGCTTATAAGAAATGACATAAAAGAGATTACTTAAAATGAACGAGAGAGGTTGGATCCCTTACCTCAAGTCCGACTTGTCTTGTTTGTTTCTTTATATTACTTAATAATAAACATTGGTAAATTTATAACTGATTATGTACATATTTTAAAGATTATTATTCAGTTCATATCACATATTATAATGTTATAATAATTTGTTAATAATGGTAGTTCATATCAGACGTTTTTGTCGATGTTTGGTACATGAGTCAAAAATGAACTTGTTTGAAAATGATTGTCCATGTAGTTATAAGCAAATCATCTCCAGAATAGTATTAATTATTTAAATATCATATATATCCAGTACATGTTCATTTTATACTACTCCATAACATTTGGAGATAAAAATAAATGAAATGCACCGTTCATGGAGACGGTAGGCCGTACGTACGCATGAACGCTACTTTCATTTCATTTTCATATTAATCGAATTAAAAATAACTGAGAGATATATATATTATAATTCCAGTATAATATATATTTAATATAGGTCACATATGTTCATAAATTTCATTCTGTATACATTCCATCTATTGCATGAACGAGTCACATCACTTGAGGGGCGGTAGTCCACACTTCCTCGTATGAAATTATCGCATTTGCACAACATGAAAAGAATAAAGGAATGTTTTAAATATAAAATTAAGAAGCATATAGAAAACATAAATACCATATATATCATATATAAAATATATTTACATCATAATGGCCACCGTTAAAGTTGTTAAGAGAAGATTGATCAATCATCGTTTCGTGAGGCAGAAATTCGCCATCCACAGAAACAGTGTGTTTTTTAACCATTAGAAGAATGTGTGTGCAATTGTAGCTCGAATCCTTCACATAACAACATCCTAGTATATTTAATATACTGGTTTTGTTACAAAAGAAAGTAATAAAAAGATTTTATAGGCTTGGAGAAGAAAAATAAAACAAAAGAACACAAGGTAAGACATTACCTTTAAATCGGGTAACTCTCTTTGATTTGAGCTCAAAGGATTCCTTGGAAAGGATTATGCCCAAAGTGAGGCTTCAATGATGAATAGAGGGATGTTGAGAGAAGAAATGGGCAGAGTTTTGCCTAGCCAAAGGCTTGAGAGGTGGGGGTAAGGTGGTAGAGGTGGGGGCCTTTTATAAGAGGAGAGGAGGGGCACTCTTGGAATGTTATAAAATATTACTGTATTATAAAATGATTTTTGGATTTAAAAGGTCCCAAAAGGATATATTTCGAGGATAAGGTGATAAGGTTTCGAAATACACCCATCCAATAGGTTTTTTACAAGTTTAAGACTTAGATTGTACCCTATCGTCTCATTTTATTTAAATCGTTCATTTAGGAGGTAATCATTGCATCATCACGGTGTCATAAATAAATTAATTTATTTAATATCTAAATATTATAAAAAGAAATATCATGATTTAGAAAATCTTTTTATATTTATAATGAATATTTATAGTCAAAATATGACTTGAATAACCCCATCTAAAAATTGTTTTAGTAAAACAACACATGTTTGTGACATTTTAATTTTAACATTAAATAAAAAGGTATTAATGTCATTTTCCAACCAAAGTGGCTCCATGGGGTCCCCAAGTTGACCCATTAATTGTCTGGGTCGGCCATGACTCATCCAATAATGGTAGGACATGTGTCAAGGTCATTTCATATTATTAAAACATTATTTTTGCCTTAATTTACACTAATTACTCTAATCGTGATTAAAAACATAAAAGTTACTATTCACAAAAAAATTATTTTGATCCCATTGAACCAAATTTTGCATCCTAATGACAACCATGTATGTCGAATTTTTGAAAATAAAATCATAGAAGTGGTAATGTTTCATTTAAACGAAAAATCAGTTTTTAAACTACCACTTAGTGGTTTCACTATTCATCTAAAATTGAAGTTTTTCAGAAAAATACCAAAAAATCAACCTAAGCTATATTTGATATTTTGAATTAAAAAATGATGTCTATTTTAAAAAATAAAAAAAATATAAGTTGCATTAATTAATTTAATAGTTAATTCCGGCTGTCAAAACAAATAGCGTGTTTTTAAGAAACAATATCTATTGAAAGATTGACACTCGTTTAAGTCCAATTTCAAAGTGAAATTAATTCCAATGACCACTATTGGATTAAATGGTAAAAATATATTCTAATTTCACTTTAAAACTAATTCAAAAGATAATATAATCATATAAATAAATTATATTAAAAAGAGGTTTTGAATTAAAATACAACATTTTTCACTATTCAATAAAAAATGAACTTTATCGGAAAAATACCAAATATTTACACAAAGTAAATTTTGATGTCCTGATTCTAAAGAAGAATTTTATTTTTTCAAATATAACACATCAAATTGTCAAAAAGTGGATTTAAAATAGGTTCGTCATCAAAAGGCGGTTAATCGACCTTTTAAATAATATTAGAATGTTTACGCATAAAATTGGATTCATTCACATTTTTAATCCACTAACATTTATTGTAAAAAGTAAAAAAATATTTGAAAAACATACATAATCATTTTTAAGTTAGTTCTGTTCTTTCCCTCCATTATAATGGCTAGGTGTTAACTACCATTTAAAATAATATTATTTTATTATTAGAGTGCAACGTAAGATTTCAAAGGAACTTGTTGTCGCGTATTGGGTACGCCATCGAGCATAGTGTTCCCTTTAAAGTAATATTAATATTATTTTCACAAATAGGGATAAATATTAAAATTTCATATTCATTATTTACCTGGGGTGTTACATCCTTCCCCCCTTTTGGGAATTGTGTCCTCACAATTTTAAAATTGGGCTTGGAAACATCATTAAAAGTCCCACATCGGAACAAGAGTTGGTAAAACAATAAATTTAAAAGTAATAAAGAGAAGTACAGAGGTCACTTGAGTTAACCCATACTAGGATTCTCTGTAGGAAAACATGGATATGGAAGAAAAATCAAAGGGTCGTGTTTTGAGGGAGAGTGATAGTAAACATGTATAGGAGAAAGTTAACCATAAGAAAATCACGAACATATGATGGGTTAAAAGGAATTTGATTCCCCAGTAGGAAAAGTTAACAGACAACATTTTTGTTTTAAGTTACTTTTCATTGAGGAATTTATTTTTGATCTTAAGGAAACATACATACTTGTCATGTTGACTTTCAACTTTTACTAGATTTCTTACACAAACTCATACTTTCCCCAAATGATGATTATTTAGGAAGACTTGTTCACATTAAGGGTACTATAATCAACTTCTAGAGAATCACCTAGTCCACAAAAGAGAACTATATACTTCCCATGTCTCTAGACATTAACCAAAACCAAAACCAAAAAGGTTAGTACAAGATCAGATAATCCAGAAAAGGATAACCCTTTATAAAATGAAAATCTATTCTTAATCACCAAAATTTGTCCAAAAAACCCCTAAGTTCAACGAATACCATAAGTAAACCAAACTATGATTGAAACCCAAATATTTGAAAGATTTAATCACATAGTCTTCCAAGTTAAATTGTATCATTTATCTCCAAACAACATCAGTTTCTCTTAAAGTATCATATTGAAAATTGATTAAACTAATCATATATCCTCCATGATAGGTTAATAATTTCCATAGATAACCCAACATCAACTAAATATTAATTCATAATATCATATAACTAAAAATAATTATTCAAACTAACCAGGGACTTCACGTAGTCCAGTGGTAGGCGATAAATACCCGTCGTACACTGGTTGTGGGTTCGATTCCCACAGCTTTGTCCGACACGACGGGTTGTCACACGGTCTGCGTGTTGTCCTTTTTCCAAACTATATAATTCTCAAATCATTCCCCAAAAAGAGATAAAATAATCAAAAGTAACCATAACATAATTTAACCTCGATTTTATCTCATGCCTTTCACTTTCCATCATAACATATAGTAACCCATAATTACCTCAAATGTAAGGATCATATAAACCCAAATGGTTCTTTATAACTATGTCCACCAAATAAAAGATAATTATTCCTTGAAAAAGTGTTCATATATCAAACATCAGGGTGACACATACTATAAAAAGTCTGCTAATGTAACCCCATCATAAAAAGAGACTTAATACTCTTAATAATTTCACCATAACTCTTGAAGCCCTTATATGTTGACTTCTTGCTCATTCAACATTATTCATGATCCATTAACCATTCCTTTCAAACTTATTCTGAAATACTTCTTTCCTACAAACAAAATCATGAATCATATCCTAAGATTCCCAAATAGGAAAACAAATGTTAATAAATAATCCATACCTTTGATTGGTCATTGTAAGTTTCTTCATCCTCAATCGGAATGGCATTAGGTATTGGTAAACGAATATTTGTACGATCTTGGTGATCCCATTCCCAAAACGTCTTCATAGGACATGTGTTTGCATAATGACCATGCACACCACATTTAAAACATTCAATTTATCCCTCAGAAAGAAATTCTTTCCCTTTCCTCGAGTCAACTAGATGCTTCCTTTTTCCATGGGAGGTTCTTGCTTTATGACCTTCATTTCCACATCTATAGAATATTTTTGTCCCTTTGAAACATTTTCCTAGGTGTTTCTTTCCACATCTTTGACTCATAGGTTTTTGAACACACTTACCTTTATGATTATTACCTATAGTTCTGTAGGGATTTGTTTCTCGCATATATGATGCCCTATAGAAATCACCAAGGTTTAGGTGGTCCTTCATGACTCCAGGTAGTTGGTTGAGGATGAACACAAGTGTTCTCATTGTCGCTCCCATATCATTCAGTTGCTTGCTCAGAAAACTGTCACAGTTTCCTTCACATCCACTGTTACTTTGGTGCCTGCTAGATCCAACCATTTACTAAAACAAAAAATTTCAGTGTGAGTATATCAACAAAACCATCATGTACTAATGAGGAAGATAAAAACTAAGATATACTTACTAATTCACTTTATCTAAAACTAGGACTCTTTCTGAAATCTTAACCATTATGGTAATGTCCCTTATGCTTACAGAATACCCTAACCTCTAAAGTTATCTAAACCGACCTCTGATACCAACTATAAGGCCCCGACCTTAAACCTCACATAATATTGAATTAAATGAAAAATTCACATTGAGGATCTTTTCAGGTTTAGAGTTTTATTGAATTAGGTTAAAACTATTACATCTCAAAAGATTACATACTATACACTTTTACTAAGTTTCCATAACATAAAAAACTTTAAAAAGAAACATGTCTAGTTCCATGTTTTAGATAGCATGTCTTTCCTTGATCCCATCCCTGACCCTATTCATCTTTAAGTCATGTGGAAAACATTTCAAAAACTTTGTATGAGAAAAAAAATCCCAGTAAAGGATACACAAAGAAGGAAAACTGTTAGTTTTTCAAAACAACAAGTAAACCATTAATACTTTAACAAAGTAATACTTTTCACCTTTATGAAGTAGTAAAAAATCTTCACTGAATAAAAGACCATTACTTACACTTTTGTAACCAAAATATTACCATAAAACCCATATAAAGAACACATAACATAGAAAGGTAACTTGGGACATAAACATACTTAAATGGAATAACCATGCGGTCGACTTCTACACATACTTAATGGAATAGCCATATGGCCGACTTCCATACCCAATGCATTGGAGGTTATAACGTAACTACATGTCCTGGTATTCATGGCACCAACCGCCATATGGTTTATCACGTAACCACCCGTAAAATGTCCAAGTCCCATCATTACACATAAAATATTGAAAATATAAACATTTCAATAACAAAACTTCATTTGCAATCACAATAAGTTATTCCAAGATATTGAATTAATCAATCCATTTTCAACAACCATTTAAAAGAGATTTTTGAATCAATGTGTCCCATACCACTTTGAAACTTTTAATGGAATTATAATTTTAAAACATTAATGTACATATAAATAAATACTGAAAACAATTTTTAAAACATGGAAATTAAAGATAAAAATTTAGAAAAATAAATTTTTAAAACATTTAAGACGATATTTTTGTTAAAGGGTTTTTAACAAAATGAGAGACTCTTGAATACAAATAATTGCGGAATAAAATTTAATCATAACTTTATAATATCATGAAAATAAAGGTATTCATCATATAATATGGAAAAGGATAGTATACATACCATATAAGAGTGAATTGGTGCATAACAACAATGAAATATCAATGGTAATGTAAATTGAGATGAAATCCATTATAAAGATGGTATCCTTAAATTAAGGATAAATCTATCACATAATTATGTGTGAGAAATATAAATACTCCCAATATAATTGGATATTAAGTGTGAAACAATCAGAGGTAATTCACACATATTCATAGCATGACATGTTCAAGAAGTATTGGTTGAACCCAAAGAAATCGAAATTGGGTTAAGACGTTCCCTTGTAAAAATTCGACAGCCTAAGGGAATCACTTCAAAATTCAGAAAATTAGTCGATGAGAGAGAAAATGGTATATCATCACTTGGACATAAACTTTACATCGATAAGGATATATAAGACCATATCCCAACATAATAATATGTTAATTAAAAGACATAACAAAAAAAGACTTTTAAAATGAGGAGGGTGAAAGGTTACCTTACCAACTTGGGTAACTTTCAAAACGTACAACCCATGAAAGAAGGACTATAAAACATTTATGTAAATACTCATAAACAAAATTATATTACACAAATATTAGAATAATGGTCAGTACATACCCCACTCAAAGGAAATGGTGTCAAATGTAGCATAAATCTCACGGGAATAAAAGTGAGATGAAAATCACTTTTGAAAACTCGGCAGCCTAACTGTGCCACATAATACATCCAAAAATGGAATTATGAGATCAAATAGGGTCTCTCATAATATGACCAAAACAATTACAGTATGATGAATATAAAATAACATCCCAAACATAAGAATGATGATCTTTTAAGAAATGACATAAAAGAATTACTTGAAAAGAATGAGAGAGATTGGATCCCTTACCTCAAGTCCGACTTGTCTTGTTTGTTTCCTTATATTTCTGAATAATAAACATTGGTCAATTTATAATTTATTAAGGACCTATTTTTAAGATTATTATTCAGTTCATATCACATATTATAATTTTATAATAATTGGTTAATAATGTTAGTTCATATCAGACGTTTTTGTCGATGTTTGGTACATGAGTCAAAAATGAACTTGTTTGAAAATGGTTGTCCATGTAGTTATAAGTAAATCATCTCCAGAATAGTATTAATGATTTAAATATCATATATATCAAGTACATATTCATTTTATACTACTACAAAACATTTGGAGATAGAAAGAAATGAAATGCATCGTTCATGGAGACGGTAGGCCGTACGTACGCAGGAACGCTACTTTCATTTCTTTGTCATATTAATGGAATTAAAAATAATTGAGAGATATATATATTATAATTCCAGTATAATATATATTTTGTATAGGTCACATATATTCATTAATTTCATTCTTTATACATTCCATGTATTGCATGAACGAGTCACATCACTTGAGGGGGCGGTAGTCCACACTTCCTCGTATGAAATTATCGCATTTGAACAACTTGAAAAGCATAAAGGAATGTTTTAAATATAAAATTCAGAGTCATATAGAAAACATAAATACCATATGTATCATATATAAAATATATTGACATCATAATGTCCACCATGAAAGGTGTTAAGAGAATATTGAACAATCATCATTTCGTGAGGCATAAATTTTCCATTAACTGAAACAATATGTTCTTTAACCATTAGACGAATGTGTGTGTAAGTGTATCTCGAATACTTCACATAAAAACATACTATTATATTTAAGATACTGGTGTTGTTACAAAATAAAGGAATAAAAAGATTTTAGAGGGTTGGAGAACCAAAATAAAACAAAAGAACACAAGGGAAGACATTACCTTTAAATCGGGAAACTCTCTTTGATTTGAGCTCAAAAGCTTCCTTGGAAAGGATTCTGCCCAAAGTGAGGCTTCAATTAAGAATATAGGGATTTGGAGAGATGAAATGGGAAGGGTTTTTCCGAGACAAAAGATTTAGAGGTGTGGGTAAGGTGGTAGAGGTGGGGGCCTTTTATAAGAGGAGAGGAGAGGCACTCTTGGACAGTTATAAAATATTACTTTATTATAAAATGATTTTCAAAATTAAAAGGTCCCAAAAGGATATATTTCTAGGATAAGGTGATAGGGTTTCGAAATCCACCCATACAACAGGTTTGTGACAAGTTTAAGACTTATATTTCACCCTATATTATCATTTTATTTAAATCGTTCATTTATGAGGTAATCACTACATCATCACGGTGTCATAAATAAATTAATTTATTTAATATCTAAAGATTATAAAAAAACATCATTATGTAGGAAATCTTTTTATATTTCTAATTAATATTTATAGTCAAAACTATGACTTGTATAACCCCATCTAAAATTTTTTTTAGTAAAACAACACATGTTTGTGACATTTTAATTTTACATTTAAATAAAAAGATATTAATGTCATTTTCCAACAAAAGTGTCTCCATGGGGTCCCCAAGTAAAACCATGGATTTTCATGGTCGGCCATGACTCATAAAATAAATTTAGGAAATTTGTCAAGGTCATTTCATATTATTTAAACATTATTTTTTCCTTAATTTACACTAATTACCTCTAATCGCGATTAAAAACATAAAAGTTACTATTTACCAAAAAATTATTTTCATCCCATTGAACCACATTTTACATTTTAATGACAACCATGTATGTATAGTTTTTGAAAATAAAATCACAGAAGTGGTAAAATTTCATTTAAACGAAAATCAGTTTTTAGACAACCACTTAGTGGTTTCACTATTCATCTAAAATTGAAGCTTTACAGAAAAATACCAAAAATTCACCCTCATCTATATTTGATATTCCAAATTAAAAAATGATGTCTATTTTACGAAATTCAAAACATATAAGTTGAATTAATAAATTTAATAATTAATTCCCACTGTCAAAACAAATAGCATGTTTTTAAGAAACAATATCAATTAAAAGATTGACACTAGTTTAAGTCCAATTTCAAAGTGAAATTAATTCCAATGACCACTATTAGATTAAATGGTCAAAATATATTCTAATTTAACTTTAAAAAAAAATTCAAAAGATAATCTAATCACATAATTAAATTAGATAAAAAAGTGGTTTTGATTTAAAATACAACATTTTTCAATATTCATTAAAAAATGAACTTTATCGGAAAAATACAAAAAATTTACACAAAATAAATTTTGATGTACCAATTCTAAAGAAGAATTTTATTTTGTCAAATATAACACATAAAATTGTCAAAATGTGGATTTAAAAGAGGTTCTCCATCAAAAGGAGGTTAATCGACCTTTTAAAGAATATTAGAATGTTTACGCTTAAAATTGGATCCATTCGAATTTTTAATACTCTAACATTTATTGTAAAAAGTAAAAAATATTTGAAAAAAATATATAATAATTTTTTAGTTAGTTCTGTTCTTTCCCTCCATTACAATGGCTAGGCATTAACTACCATTTAAAATAATATTATTTTATTATTAGAGTGCAACGTAAGATTTCAAAGGAACTCATTGTCGCGTATTGGGTACGCCATTGAGCATAGAGTTCCCTTTAAAGTAATATTAATATTTTTTCACAAATAGGGATAAATATAAAAATTTCATATTCTTTATTTACCTGGGGTGTTACAATTTAACCCATCACAAGTATGTTATTTTCTTATTGTTAATATTCTCCATATGATGTTTTATATCACCCTCCATACGAACATGACCGATAGTTTATCTACCATATCCATTTTACCTACATGAAATCCTAGTATGTGTTATCTCAGGTGATCATTATACTTTACATTCATTATTTTAATGTGGTAGCTTTATTAACTAATTTTTTAATGTGGGAAATTTAATGAAGTTCCCAAGCCCAATTTTAAAATTTCATGGATGCAATGTATATAAGGTGGGAAGAATGTAACATCATAAGATTTAAAATTAAATTATTATTTTTAATGTAATTAAATATCATGTGGTATACACAACACCGAGTTCGAGAGCATCACAACATACCAAACCAGACATTCAAAAAGCGGTTATTAATTATTTTAAATAAATTTTAGATTTCATATACGGCATATAATTGTAACATCCATATTAGGTGTTTCTTAGAAATAATATAAGAACAAATTCAACTTTTCAGATAAAAGAAAGTATTTTTCAAGAATCAAATTTTATCGCCTTTTAATTGAAAACACTTTTTAAATCCAATATTTGAATCTTTTATATATTAAATTTGACAAAATAAACATCAAATTTATAAACGTGACATAAAATAATATTTTGGATAAATTTTTAGTGCTTTTATAATAACATTCATATCTTGATAAATAGTGAAAATACTAAATTTTAATTGAATATAAAATTGTTTAATGATAATAATTTATAGTGTTAAATTATAAATTTGAAGGGGTTTGAAGAATAATTAGATTATTATTTTTCATTTAATCCAATTGGAAGTATTTTTTCATTTAAATTGTACATAACCACATATCAATCATTTTATAGTTTTTTACTTCTCAAAAAGTTGTTTTTGTGTTTTAAAAACTAGAATATTATTTTAAAATAATTAATATATGTTCTTTGTTTTGAATTTTTTAAAATATACACATTTTTTGAATTTATAATATCAAAATTATATTTGGGTGAATTTTTGGTGTTTTTCAAAAAACATTCAATTTGTGAGGAATAGTGAAATACACATTATTATTGTTTAAAGCTGAATTTTTTATTTAAAAAACTATTTTTAATTTAAAATTATTTCATAGTCAAAGAAAATTCATAATACATATATTAGTCCAATTAAATTCATTTAATTTTTTTTATAATAAGATTAGATAAATAAATTATTTTTAACATTTTACCGTCTTTTTTCCACCTTCTAGGAACATTTAAAATTTTTAATAAAACATAATTTTACTACTTCTGTGAATTGAATTTAAAAAATTAGAGACACACAGGTGACATCAGTATGTAAAATGTGGTTTAGTAGAATTAAAATATTTTTTATTGAATAGTATCTTTTGAATTTTAATTATCGCGGTTAAAAATAAATATGGTAATTAAAGGCATAAAATGATATAATAATTACCCCAACACACATCTTAAATCAGTTGGATATGTGTCTTTCGACCAAAATAAACCATAGGAATAATATATTATCCTTTTTTATCCACATGGAATATATTAGAATATTTATTATTATTTAATTTAAAGAAGAGTTAAACGTGTTAAATTCAATTTTTAATAACTATATCATTTTTAATATATGGTTACACATAAGATAAATTAGACTATAAATATTCATTATAAATATAATTATATTTACTAAATTATAGTATTTTAATTATAATTTTTAGAAATTAAATAATTAAATTTATTTATGACACATTGATGATGTCATAATTACCTTATTAATGAAAATCTAACAAAATTAATGTTGTAGATATTAAAATAAATGTAAATTTAATTTTTTCAGGAGTTACACTAATATTATTGGTTTATATGATATTTTGGGGTTGCTTTTTGTTTTTCAAGTTATCGAGTTTTTTTTTTGAATTTCAAAAAAAAATACTAAATAGTTTTAAAATTGACATAAATTAGTTTTTAAAACAAATACAATATTATTAAAAGATATAATATTCATAAAAATATAATATTCTTTAAAAGTACTTATATAATTATATATATGTCATTAATGAACCACTTTTGGTTCTCTTGAAATTTTATAGTATGTTTATGAACCATGCAATATAAAAATATAAGAAGACATGGTAAATGTCTAATTATTTTACTAAGAATTAAATCTGAAAGATAAGAGTAATTTAGTAAAATAATCTTGAAGAAAACGTATTTTTTGAGAATATTTCGACCGATCCCAAAATTATCCTCAAAATAAATGAATTTTGAGCCATTAGAAACCAAAAATGAATTATTAATAAAGTAATATTTCAAGATTTTCTGAAAGTCACCCTCACCTATCTTATAAAAGGGTACATACCCTTTTCTCAAATTCACACATCCAACTCCATTTGGATCAGCCATAAACTGGTCAATTATCCTCTCAACTACCCACACTCCAACCAAGAGGCCTTACATTGATTATTAATCTAACCTATGGATCCCTTTTGATCGAATCAAAAGGATTCACCCGAAGAAGAGATAATAATTTCTCCACCTCTTTCAAAGTTCTTTTCTTATCCCACATCCTCAGTATTCATTGTTTCCATACCAATATAATAAATCATGTAACATATATATAATTTTATGTTATAATAAATATGGTACAACCATATTCATTATTCTATCCATCATATGAATTGTAAAGTCACCATACGTGTGTACGTACAGCTTACCATCAACACGTCGTAGTGTTGTTTGTTATTCAGCACATCATTATTTGGATGGGTATAATAATGAGTAAAATTAAAAAAATAATAAATATAACATGTTAATTATTCTGTATATATGATATAACATCCAATTACATACGATTTTACAATCAATATAATGATATTGTCGCTCGTACGTGCGTACGGATTACCGTCTCCACGAACCGGATGAGATTTATTTCCCAACATAGCCATTCAATAATAATTGTCATTTTATTTTTCAAAATAATGTTAATGAGAAAAATATCAAGCTAGATATGATTAAATATATCATATCCATAAAAGCACGACATACGTAACAAAACATATTCAAAAAAATGAATTAGTTAACACCTGAAACAATTATACTACAGAAATATTATTAACAAAGAAATAATAGAAGATCATATATGTTATCATATTTATGTATGTGATTATTTTATCATTTAATAACAATAATTTAACTTTTAAACATGAGGTTAACATACCATCTACTAAGGGTAATTACAAAGTAATGGTTTTTCATCTCACTTCTTATTCTCGTGAGATTGAAGTTACATTTCAACTATTTTCTTTTATGTGGTGTATGTATTTCCCATGATTTAATTATTTGGGTAATATAAATTAATTTATGGCTATTTACATCTTCATTGTATTATCCTTCATTAATGGGTATTATGTTTCATATGTTACCAAATCGTTAAGGTAATTTTTAATTTTGATTTTCACTCATTCAGTTTTACGCAAACTTCATTGATTATTTTACAATAATATTATGTGTGAAATCACTATTAATTTAATTATGTAGTAATTTCCACTCCCATTTGTGTGGATATAATTTTGATAAACATAATCACAACATTGAAAAATTCTTATGTAATTGATATGAACTTGATAAGAGTAATCTTTACTCAATTTCCATTCATTGAGTTAAACATTATAGTCATTGGTGTTGTTTATACATGAATATGTGTAAATGTACTCTGATTGACTTACACTAAATATCCAATAATATTGAGGGTATTTATATTTATCACACATAATTATGTTATTGATTTATCCTTATCCTAAGGATGCATTCTTTATAAGTGATTTCATCTCAAATTACATTCCATTGAGACTTCTTTGTTGTTATGTGCCAATTGACTTTTATACGATGTTCATACTTTAATATTACATAGTATATCATGAAACCCATTATTCTCATGATATTATAATTTATTTATTTACTCAATTATTTATATTCAGGTGTCTCTAATTTTTTTAGGATCACTAACTAAAATATCATTTTAAATGTTTTAATGTTTTGATCTTCTAAATCATTCTCATTAACGACCATATTTTAAAATGGTGTTACAAATTTATTTATATTCACATGAATGTTTTAAAATTAAAATTCCTTTTAAAAGTATCATTGTGGTATGGGACACTTCGATTCAAAAATCTATTTTTAAATATTTTTGTATAAATAGTGAATTTTTTAATTGTTTTCATAAAAAAGTAATATTTCTCTCAAATAGTTTTGCTGATTATTTTCATCTATGTCCATATCCGTCATTATTCATGAATTGGGTTTATTTATTATAATTCATTATTCCATATCATATTGAATGAGTTTGTTTGACTTGGGATGTGCTATTTGTATACCATTCATGGTTTGTGGTTAACATAACTACATTTTGTATGATAGGATTAATACAAATGTCTTGAATATATTTCAACCTTTTTATATGAGGAATGAGTTGGACATAGTATGTGATGGGTGGAGCCCACAGTATCTCCTCGATGCATCAGTTGGTCTCATTAGACCAACTAGTGTCTTGGAACAAGGGCTTGAAAATGTTTTATTTTCTGTTTTCTCATGAGGCCTAAACAATGTTGTTATGATGTAAAACATTATGAATTCTATCATTATTAAATTATATGTTTATATTATAAGTGATTATTCAACTAATAGAATATCGATGTGAATAAATAAATGGATTTTTTTTATATTTTCTATATTATACTGAATTTCATGTTTAAAAATCTTTTAGTTTAGTCTTATACATTGACATAAATGTTTATGATTATTTATAAAAAATTAACTCTATTTTTATCCTTTCTGAGAATCTTATCTCACCCATTTCTTATGTTATCTTCTTCGCAGGATGTGAAGAAGTATATTATGATTGACCAAATAGAGGTAGAATATGGGATATTAGTGTCTTCAAAGGGGACATAAATTTTTTGTTGTTTTTTATTTCACGATGTTATGTAAAACTTATATGTATGTATCAATTACATCCAATGATAATAACTAATCGGTCTTTCGAGACAAAATCTCTTGTGATCATGCCAATGTTGATTAATAATTCACTGAGTGTAGGTAACATGGTTCAGGGCATTACATTCTTCCATAAAATACATTTAGAAATTATTTATATGTGACATATTTATCCAAAATTCAATGGTACAATGAAAATGTGTCCCAAAATGAATATTTGATTGATCAACCATCATCATTCCTCAATCCCATCATAATAAAACAAAAATGTTTGGTAACATTCCATTTTCAGATGAAATGGCTGCACAACGATTGATTACCAAGTAGTCTTTAAATAACAGAACAAAGAGATTTCCCTTAATGAACAATGAATGAGAGATGAAATGAAAAACACACATATGCTAAAAATAAACTGCGTCCATCATTATTTTTGGACACAATTTCTTGTCTTAAACTACAAATAGTAATGATAATATAATACACTATAAAATCCTTAATCCCAGATAATATCTTTACCATACGCACAATATGAATGATGTAAAAATCAATTCATTGGTTCATTGATTCATGGTCATCATAAGATTAAATCAGTGAGGATAAATGCACATACAATATTGTCCAATCATGATATGGATCAGTCACTATGAAAGATAAAATCCTCTTAATTATCCTTGGTGATATCCAAATATTTTGATGGAACAATGATCATTAACCTCAATCATATATGATGTAATCCACCTATAATAAATTCCTCTAATGTTCTTATACGTCTCCAGTGTTAAACATTAAACCATTATATTACCTCACAATTGAATATCTAATGAAGAAAAAGTGTTTGGATTGTCATTCATAACAAAACAAATTAATTTATTTTATAATATTAAAATTTATTTCCATGATGTCTTTAACCAACTTCTGATTCCAAAAAATTTCATGTCACTACTAGGTTAAAGAAAACACTCTATGATAAATGGAAGACATCAAAATCTGATTAATGTCATTGTTTATTATTTATTCGAAATTTTCAAGAAAACTACTCATCAATATTATATAAATATTTCTCTAAAAATTTATCTCATGATCATTGGGCCTCATAATTGAAAATCATCTCACTTCCAAGATCTAAAAAATAACTCATACAATAGTACGAGATGATATAATAAATAATTAGGTTTATTAAATATACATTTTTAACATGAAAAAATTTTCAACTTCCAAATTTATATTTTTTTAGATAGGGTTATAATGTGAACCTCTAGATATTTTATAAGAAATTTCAAATTAACTAAATTATAAGTGATCGATGGTTTTATTAACACAAAAAACATTGTTTTAATATTATTATGATACACTAAAAATAGTATAATACTCTTTATATTTCTCCATTATAAGATTGAAATTATTTCAATGTCTTAAAAATTTGTAAATACATCATATAATAAATGTATGATTTACATAATCAAAAAAATCAGGATTAATTCATATGATATAGAGGGTAATTTTTTGTAGTGTCATTTTATGTTGTAATGTTTTCTTTTGTCAAAAGATCTATTTATTACATTTTGTGTGTGGAAATTATATTACCTTTATAATAATTTAAATAATTTTTTTATTATAAACTGATTTAAATTTTTGGAATTATCATATCAAAAATAACATATTGAGAAATTTTATTTTTTATAGAAACAATTGTGATTTTATAGAAAATTATTGATTTCCACAAATGTTTAATTTCTTTCAATTAGATAAATAAATATAAAAGTTTAAATATAATTTTTATTTGGTTTTGAATAGAAACATTATATATTTCGTTTGTAGTAATAAAACTAATTCCATTTCAATCAATAATATTCAGGATTTTTATAGATGTAATGTTATATGCATGAAACAAATTTTTATAAAATATACGCTTAATTATTTTTAATAATTTTTTCTTCAAATTAATTTCAATCCCTATAGATACTGAATCATGAAAAAATTGCTATCATACATGGAATCAAGAATATCATGATGATTAAATTTATCCCTTTTTCTTTTGGACATTATTAATTGCAATAATATTAGGTATTTATCACTTTAGAAAAGGAAAAATTGGTAAAAGAGGGTAAATCCCCTAGGATAATGTATGAAAATAAACAAAATACATTCAATTGTTTATTTTATTAATATATTCGACTTTATAAAAACCAAATTCATATATATGATATTTGGGTTCTATTTTTCTATAATAATGACCTTTTTCAGTAAATATAATTCCCAATTTTCACTCTCTGGACTCTAATATCCCTAATGTTTTATGAAAAATATAATAATTGGATATTATTGGATATAAATACTTATATTAACGAATAATTAATTTTTTTCATGGTAATTTGTCTATAATTTTTATGTTTTTATTTATTATCTTAAACACTTATGCAAAATCGATGCAATATCAATTCAATTAATAGAAAAATAATATTAATTACTTAGAAAATTATAAAAGTTATTCATTTTGGGTGAATTATTATGTTACATATATATTTTAGATACATATAATATTTTTGAGAGGTTTGAATGGATTATATTATAATTTCATAATAATCATGATGAAATTAATTCCAGGTAATTAGATAGTTTTAAAATTTACATTAATTAAAATTAATAAATAGTAAATTTTTATTAAATTATTCTAAACTACACATACACTTTTATAGAAATAATTTTTGATTATAATTGGCAAATTATGTTGAAATTTTCACTTATGATCTAATACTTTTTTTATATGTAATATTAAGGCGATTTTAATTAAAAAAAAATTTACCACATTTAAGATGAAAATTATCTAACAGATATGTTATGAAACAATTTATGTTGTAAAAATTTTAAAAAATATATAAAATTCATTGTATTATGATATTTAATAAATAGAAAATATTTTTTGAGGTAATTTCTATTTTTTGGATTGTTTTTTAGGGATTTATAATTTATATTAAAGATCATTTTAGTAATTCTATGTTTTTCTTTTCCCATCGTATAAAGGGGAACACCTTATCATTTTTTCATAAATATTTATCAGACATCTAGTGTAAATAAAAAGTGATAAATTATCATTTAAACATTCATAGACATGATTTAGATAATTTTGTATTAGTAAAACACCATTTTCTTACACCAATTAAAATAATCTAAAAGAAATATTTTAATGAAAAGATAATCATTCAACCCGACCACATTAAAATTATTTCCTCTTATACCTCTTTTAATTTTATTATAGTTAAAATAATATTTATTTATTATTATTCAAAATATAAGAAAATATTATAATTATTGGGACACCATTATCCACCCTCTATTCGATCAATATTGTAATCAAATGTATCTCTCATGCATAAGTGTGGACCACCACATCCACGTATAAATATAATAAAATTTACATTACCATCATTAATGGATTGTTATTAAAATGTTAGTTATATTTATATATTGTTTTTATAACATAAATATCTGTCTATTAATATAAAAAGATATTAACTATCATACTATCCCATCAATACTAAAATAAATATAATTTATAACACGGTCGTATGGAAAACCACCTCCATGAAATGATGTGATTCGTTTCTCATTTATGTTATCCTTTGGTACAAATAAAGATAGATATAATGAATGTATATGCTATATGTTATATTAAAATTATTCTACAAATGATCATTATCATGTACCTTTCTTTTGTCAAAATTGTCAAAAATTGTAATAACCATTCAACTATAAATATGTCCAATAGTCTCTGTCAACAAGAGAATTAAATATTGTTTTTTTTACTTTAATGAATTAAAATATGTATATATATATATATATTGAATAAATTTGATAATAAAATAATATTTAACGTTATCATGATGATGGAACAATGGTTAATGTAAAATTATTCGGACATCCAAACCGGAACATGAATGAGATAGAAAGTAGTAATCATCATTAAGAATGATTTAAATAATGAATTTTTAATAAAAAAGTAATAATATATGATATTTCAATCATATATAGTTTTGTATATATTTACCGTCTTGAACTGACTGACCACTAAAAACTGAGACTTCACCGGTGATGAATTGGCCTCAACCATGCCTCTGTGTACACTATAGGCTACTGACTACTAGAGAGGGTCTATGGAGGAGAAAATGGAGAGACTATACCCACTTGATCGAGGTGGCATAATTTTATATCATAAAATAAATTAAATACAACAATTGAAGCATTAATTACTGAAATAAAAATCAGCAGAATAATAGTATCAAATAATTATGAAACATCCACCACTAATATACGACAACGTATGTATGTCAATATTGTTGGAACGGAGGCTATTCTTTGAAAAAAATGGAGTATGGTTTCTGTTTTTTTTAATCCTCACATAGAAGATCAAAAACCTGTCAAGGAAATTTATCATATATTTCATGCTGAAAACATTATTGATGGATATATTTCCTTATGAAAAGTAGATCTACTAGAAAGCCATATGAAAATTAGGAAATAGCATGAATTTCAAGAATATGGGCATCATGAATTTTGTTTCAAAAAGGATCAATGAATTATTATATTAATCAATACATAAGATAAAAAAATAATGAATGAAGTGTAATTGGAGAATCATGAATACAAATGGTGATCTCTATGATTATGAGAATTGGAGCATCATGGTGTGTCATGGATTAATGGAAGGCTCCACGACAATTATCAGTTTCATGGAAGAAAAATTTCCATGGAGATTCACAATAACATTATCAACAAGAATATGTTTTTTAAAGATCAATATAATCCTCTAAGAGGTAGTGGAGGATCGAAAATGGGCGAGTGTATAAATATGAGGCTTCTGCCACATAATTCGTACATGTTTTTCTATGAAAATATGAAAACTCCCTAATTTCATGAAGCTATATTAGCTTCAAGAATTTAGATTTCTATGAGAGATAAATTATCTGTAAAATAATATATATCTTGATATATTCCCATTATTTAAATTAATATGTGATTTGTAGTAATGGTTTATTCCCTGTAGACTCAATGATATTCATGAATGATATTTATTCCCTGAAGGAAGTGAACTTTGCGATGATTTTTTGGTCCATGTTGGTATGGGTTCTACATAAAGGTAGTTTCGGTTTTTAAGGTATTGAGCTTAGTAAAGGATCATCGTGAAATGTGGTTTTGAATTTTAGTTTTTCATTGAACTAGGATTTAATTGTTCAATAACATTGGTATATGGTGCATGATGAGTCTCATGCTAGATATGGACAATGAATATAATGAAAACCCATTGAGGGGAACATCATATATATAAATTGAATAAGACTAATCTCACAATAGAGAACTAGTGGGAGTTAATGAAAGTGTTCTAAGGGACATAGTGAGGTATCTGAAATATAACGTAAAGGTAGTGTGCCTAGTATAGAGTAACTGTGACCATACATATATATTACAAATATTATTAATATTAGTGGATATTGGTATGGATGACACACTTTTGGAATTTTCAACATGGACTAGCCCTTATTCGTGAACCATGTAAAAGTGAGATTTTTTCTTTCTGAATTGGACTGTATTATTTCTGATCGATTATATCATAAAAGTTTAATGATTTCCTGCCAACATGGGAACACAATCCGTCATATTAAAAGAAAAAGTATACACCTTGATTTACCCCTCCCATCTCAAGGTGTTCTGGGGGACTACCCCTAGGAATATACATAAACTATAAATGTAGACATAAAAAATTAAACATGAAAAAATGAAGTATGTGAATAATGAAAAGAAATAAAATTCATGAGGGGGTCACCATGAGAATCCTTAGAACAGAAGGACTCTAATGAATCAACAATCATGATCCATTTTGAGGTGAATATTAATTAATGGAATAATATAAAACCTTATAAAAAAAAGATAAAACATTTTTGGTATCTTTAAACATCATCATCATATAACACCTACAAAACACTTACAACTTGAAAAACCACATGAGAAATATCTAATATAATTCTATAGAGAACATAATCATTACACAATGCATTGGAGATATATTTTCAATAACCCAGAATATACATTATATTGGTCTCACTTGATTCATTCTAATAACACACAATATGTAAGTTATAATAGGCACACTTTGTGCTATCTGAGTAAACCCATCACTAATGCGAAAAAAGGATCATGCAGTTCTCTTTAGGAGAACCCATGATCTTCAATATTTTCCTTGTACCACAAATGAATGATGTAATGAGATCATTAATTTCATTATATACACAAAAAAACTAATTTACCATTTAAAAACCATATTACCCAAATAAATTAAATTGGTTCCATGAAAATCTATATAAATCATGATTGTCTCCATTGAAAATAAATTCATTCAATAACATTATCCTAAAAACACGATTGAAAATAGAAATAAGAAATGTGTTCCATTAAAATTTCATTGAAGAACGAATAACAAATAATAATTAAAAGGGTTTTATTAAAATTTAACTGATATATAATTATCTCTTTTAAAATTTAATGACTTCCATTACCTTATATTTGAAACAAGATTAACTCATGGGAATGAAAATCATCTTATAAAAATATATTTAAAAATGATTAACCCTTGGACCAGAAATTGGTTCCATAATAGACACATCAAAACATCATAAACCTATGGAAATGAATTGGGTTTCATAATAGTATCATGGAAACATGAATAAACTGTTGGAAAAAAATAAGTTCTATAATAATCTTATAGAAACTTGATTATCCTTAGAAAAATAAATGGTTTCCAAAACAATATCATTGAAAAAATCATATTATATCTAGAGAAACAATAATGAAAGATTAATAAAAAATATACCCATTGGAAAATATACAACTATTACTCTAATTTTGGTTAATGAATTGAAATACAATTAAATGTATATTAAAATATTATTGAGGAAAATAACATTTTAATTTGGATGTACCGCTTCGAAGGTGGTGTTGTAGTGGGTGGATGAGGGCCACACAATAGGTGTTCAGTGGGGTCTGGGGTTCGATTCCTGGGAGCCCTATCATGGAGAGTTTCTGCCTCCCATGTACCACTCGTCTTGCCGGCTCACCTGGTGTCTCACCGGGTGGGCAGAAAGGGATCACATCACCTGGATGATGGATTGTTGTGTCGAACCATCACTGATCGAGGTGTAACACCGTGGGGAAACTCTGTCATCTCGGCTGACAATGACTCCTCCCCAACTAAGGATTCCCCAGATGACTTCTTCATGGGGAGGGGGGGTTCTAGGGTGTGGGGGGTTTGAAAAGTCCACTCTTGGTAATTCCTTTAAAAAAACAAAAACATTTTAATTTGGATGTCCCTATAAAAAAAGTAAAATATATATAGAAAATATAAATATTTGGAAAACCCTTATAAATGTATACTGAATTGTTCAGATTAAATAATCATCAGGGAAATAAGAAAATATATTAATTTAATAATATTTATAAATAAACATTATTTTCCAAACCATTTATATAATGGAGTCAAAAGATGCTCGTTTCGATAAAATTATCAAATTTCAGATCAAAACCTATAATAATAATGTAAATAAACATTTAAAAGGTAATTAGTAAATAATATATTATTACAAATATGTTTTTGGAAAAAATGTATTAATACATAGAAATGGAAGAGAGAGATATACCTAATATAAATGAAGTTACAAGATTTATACCACCTAAAAAGGGATTTACTAACATTTGTTTAGTCAATATTGAAAAAAATTAAATTAAAAAAAGTTAAAAAAACATTTTTAAGAATTAGATACCCATGTGATGTGGTTCAGTAAAATATTATAATATTTTCTGATCATATATATTCATTAACAGTATAAATCCAAGTAGAAATGTGATTATAACAGAAATCATTTTCCAATTTTGTGATATTTTCAATCGTAAAACCCATGATAGACTAAAATAAAATGAAAAATAAAATTTAGAAAATATCACTGGTTTTATTATATATCATGTAAAAATGAATAAGTAAATAAACCTCGTCAAATATTTTATTTGAATAGTGTTATTGCATTCTTCTATGAAATGAAATTCAGAGGTTTCCTCCTAAATTTTTTTAATCATTGGATAAAAACCAAATTAAAAGATATAACAACATATATATTTTCAAATAAAAATATAATTATTAAAAATAATCATATAATACATTAATAGGATTTATATTCACCACACAATATAAATATTTGTTCAATATTGTATATTTTTCATAGACTTAAATGCGAGAATAGAAAACCCATACCTCTTGTACAGAATTTCCAATCACGTCCATAAATTGTAGTATATTAATATTATATAAATTATTTGATTTATTAAATCAATTTACTGGTCTATAAAATTAAACCTAAATGATTTATTTTATTTATATTTATTGAAATATTTTAATACAGTCTATGTAAAGTCCACATCGTGTGTTTTGAGGATGTACAATTCATTATTTCAAAACGTCTTCAGTGTGCTGAACATGGTCAATGTTGTCATTATTTCAACACCTCTAGAATAAAAACCATGGAATAATAATCATATTAATTCCTTAATAATACATTAAAAAACAATTATGATGAATGGTATGAAAAATTAACTACATTACGATCATGGAGATGGTAGATCATACATATACATGATTAATGTTTCCATTTTTCAGTGATAATATTTGAAAGAATGTATGTTGTTATAACATAATTTGATTACTCCATTCAACATCAATTTTCACTATCTATTCAATTTTTATTTTTAATATAATTAAATTTAGTGAATAATTATCAATTGTTGTACTTTATGTATATAATTGTTAAAATTATTTTTTTTGGTCAGATTTATTTTTTATTGTAAATTTTTTTTTGGAAAAATATAATTTATTTAATCACCCTCTTTTAATAACTGTTTATATACGTATATTTTTTTTAAATAAATTTTTAAGTTTTATCATTTCAATTATTTTATTATTTATGAAATTAATGTTTTCCCTTTCTTTTGTTTTAATTTATTATTATTACAATTTAATTTATTTAATTCATTTTTTATTAGTAAATAATGAAATTGTCATATTGTTTTATTATTCTCAATATAAATCAATTAATTTTTAATTTTTAATTTTTTTCACTAAAATATTTTCAGTATTCATTAATATTTAATTGAAATTGAAATTATATATTTTATGAATTATTAAAATTAAATAATTAGTTTATTAAATTAATGAATCTGATTTAAAAAAAATTCTCAATAAATTTTAAATAATATAATTTTTTAACAATATAAATGGTGAAATATATTTTATTAATTTCACAGATAATTAATTGTTTATATTAATATTTTATAAAATTTAATTTAGTAATTTTTTGTGTATTTAATTTTATTTTTTAGGTGTTTATGTCTGGGAGTCACTATTAGATTCCACAAGAATTGACTATCCTCTCTATGCTATCTATTCCAATTTTCAGTTTCTACACCTATCAAGAGCCCCTTTCTCAACATTCAATCCCTACTTCAGTGGTGACCCAAATGAGTCATCGCCATCCCACACCCACCGTTGGCTTATTTCTAATATTTATTCCACATTTAAAATTCAATATCCTATTACCTCACTCACTAATGCCACCAACACCAACTACCAATATTTTCCAAATGTCGCTCCCCATTTTCAGCTAATGTCATCTCCTTCCTTTGATTTTTTCTAACAGTATGTCGGGACTCACTACCATAATTTCAAAAACTGTGATTCAGGGCTCACCATTAGTCTACTATCTCTTTGGTACCTTTTTTTCCAACACACTTCATCAAATCAACACCACAACTACAAGAATGAATATTAAATAGCACAGAAGCTAAAACAAAATCAAGTTGGTTCACATTCAAATAGTATCTAAAGAAAAAAAAATCAACCGCATCACAGAGATATAAGAAAATAGAAAATTTGTATTCATTAAAATCTAAACATGATAACCAATGTAATGAAAAAAATAAAATTTATTATCGCATTTGAACCATCTGAAGAAGTCTAATCCCCACACCATAACGTTGCACCTACTCCTTCCACTACTAGAACACATTAGATACCTGTCTCCCTTGCCAAGCCACACCAGAGCCCATCGAGCGTTAATCCAGCTCTAAACCCCTATGAATATTTTGAACCCCCCATCCCCACATTTTGATCTAAAACACCCAAACATCTTTTCTTCTTTTTTTAATTTTATATACAATATCATATATAATGTAATATCTACAATATATATAATAAATTTAATAATACAAAATAACATGTAATATATATAATATAATATATATGATATGAAATATATAATAATTATAGTAATTGTTATTATAACAAAATATATTTACATTCATAATTAGATTATGTATATTTATTTGTAATAAATATTTTGCATAAAATAATATAATTTTAATATTTAATATAAAAATATATTAAATATATATATATATATAATGTTATAAATAATAAAAAATAGTTTATATTATTATTTATTTATAATTATCTTTTCTATTAAATATTTATTCGTTTTAACAATATTAATAAATAAAGTATAATATATATAAATAATTAAATTAAATAAGCATTAAATATAACATTTTAATGTAATTATATTTTCTACATCTATTATTTATCAATACTGATAGTATTTTTATTTTTATTACTATATATATCTTTTAAACAATGTTATGAAATACATGGACTTTGGCTATCCACATCCCAACTGATCCAAAATTGACATTCAGTTTATTATAGTTTTGTGTAGCTCATTTCCCAATTCTTGTGTTACTGATCACATGAGGGGATCATGGGCACTCGAGAAACTAATAGTGGTCATGTTTGAGGAAATAAATAGGTTGTTTCCAAATTGTAGTTTCCCTCACCTTTTGTTCACATGATGTATGTTACGAGACTATAAAATATGTGACGTTTGGTTTTCATGTTTGTTAGGTTGGTCTACTTTCATAGTTTCATTCATCTTGAGAAAAAGAGATTATTTTCTCTACTATGTTCAAAAAAATTCAAACCTTGAAAATGGGAACCTTCTTTACATTAAGGGATGGGTAGCCAACATTTTCATTCATTCTTTTCTTCGCCTTATTATTTTTCATGTTTTAATTGGGTTTTCTGTTTTATATTCTATAAATAGTAGTGTCATGGATTTATATTTGAAATCATTTGTGAATTAATTTAATTTTATATGATTTGGTTTCTCATCATTGTTTTGTATTGCAATCTCAAATCTCAAAAAAAATGACTATGTCATGGGGCCTATTTTATGGTTTGAGACATGATAAAATCAAGATATTTGATTATTTCTTCTAGAATCATATTTTTATTCTTCTTATAAATCATTTAATATGAATTAGGTTGAGATAGAGATAATCCATAGACCTTATTGGTATTTCACTCCCTTGTCTCATTGGATTTCTTCTTCCTTTAAAAATTTTATAAACCTCTTATATGAGTTGGGTTATAGTATTTGATGGACATAGATAGACTAGTCTGGATTAGAACATCCTTGTTAGAATGACTCAGTCAAGTGGTTTAGATTCGAATTTGGGGGAATTGTCGAGCATTGAATAACTTCGATGAATGATTTTTCATTATTCAGGTGAGAGATGTTTGTGATCTGCTCCATTTGGAATGCAATGAGTAAATTGAGAGTTAATTGTTTATTCTTATGTTGATCCATGATAGGGAGTTGATGATGGATCCACATGGAACTGGATTCTTCTTATTGACATCTTTTTTTATGCCTACTTTCTGTCATTCATTGTTTTTTCATGTTTATTTTGAGTTCTATATGTTTCATCACTGTTTCTCAACCTCACTATGTTATTATAAATGATTCATTTTATTTTTTTTATAATATTAAAAACACAATAATATTATCGGATATACCACTATGTATTCCGACAATGCTAATATGATAGTGGGCTCGATGTTAGTTATGGTGTTAGGGTTATATAAATCATACATTGACCATCCTCATGAAAATGAATAAGTCAAATTTAATGTTATTTGTGGGGAAACAATGATTTTATTAGTGGGTTTTCCAACTTATAATTCATTTAAAAAAATGTAAAATCGTGAAAAATAGATAGAAAAAATTGGTGAAATATAACAAATATAATTCATTTTAGTTGGTTGATCCAATTAAAAAACATGATGTAGATATTTCTAAATTTAAATAATTTTTGTGTTAAAGGAAACATCAAGAAATTTTTTATGATCAAAAAACATATGCCCCTGAAGTCATGCATATTATGAATCATGATATGTATAATATCAAATGAATATAAGAACATAGGACATTACTCCAACCACACACTGATGTAAATTATTTATAAAGCTTGTGAGAAGGAAAGATAAAAGAATGAAATGAAAAAATTGGAGGTATCAATTTTCGATCTGGAAATTCACCTAATGTTAATGCATGAAATTTCAGAATAGCCCTCTAGAGATTTTTTATAGGATGATCAGAGAAGAAATATGTGAAAATTTCTGATGTTGGGAACTTCATTGATGATCATTTCCCCCTAATTTTCATATTAATAATTTTTATTTCATTGACTATTATAATTATTTTTCCTTGATTCAACAGATGGATCTATCCCATGACACCCTATCATATTTCTTTGAAGATTTAAAAAATGTGTTTTTTTTTGTTTTTCAGAGATGTGGAGGTGGTTGACTACCTCACTCATTCACAAGACCATTTCCAAGGACATCAATTTCATCATTAGGAGGAACCAACAACACCATTAAAGAAAGTAAATAATTTCTAGGGAGATGTATTTATATTTTATTGTTATCATGTTGACATTAATCTTAATTTTATTCTCCTCATTACATTTATTAAATATACAGTATACTTTAGTGATTTCATGGAGACTGAACTGGAACTAGAGCCTGAACTGACTAAAGGGTTGTTAAAAATTACAAATATTTTTTTAAAAACACATGATTAGGAGTTATTATTAATGAGGAATTACTCACTTTATGTACTAGTTTTGAAGTATATAATGACACACACATTAATTCCAAAAAATAGTCATTAGATTAAGAGAGATGAAATATTTCTCTATTGAGATACATTCTCACAAAATGTGATCATAAACCATCAAGAAGAGAATGGAGGGAAGTCCCCCAATATCTCTCTTCCCTATCCACTAATGTCATGACCCGTTCTCGGGGCTCGTGTCGTGAATATCCCATTCCCTCCTTCCATAGGCCAGGGGATGGCAACTAGCACCAATGGCGAATTCTTGATAAAAAGGGAAGGAATTGTCTTTAAACATCTAATACACACAGTCTGAACACAAGTAGTAGAAGGAAAAAGAACTTAAATAGAAAAGGATGGTGTACTAAAAGTAAGCGACCTAGTAAACAAACCCAACTGAATAACCAGTACAAGTAAAAAGGGGAAAACAGCTCAGGGATCGTCCACCGGGTAATCCAACATAAAGGGTAAGTAAAGATCTCAAACAACTCATCCCTGAGGTACGTCACATCTAGTACAGCTCCAAGCAGCCTCCCGTCCATCACCCTCAGCTTCGATCACTGTTGACCATCGTCTGTGCAGAACACAACAAGGTGTGAGCGAAGCCTGTGCATGGGTGAGTATAACAATACTTAGTAGGGGACCCTGAAACCCCCGAAGGTCTCCCCGAATCCACTAAGGATAAACCAAAGAATAAAGATACAATCACGATGTATCAACCAACCCAACTTAGGTAGATGGCCATAAATATACCTAAGTTACCAGTCACATTTCAGCTCCAACTCTCGAGCCCAAGAACAACCCAGTCCACAAAGGAAGTAAAGTCAATCACTAGAGGATAATGATTGAAAGAAAAGACTCAGATCACACAGGTATACAACACATGAAGATGGGTATATATGATTATATGTAGCCTTGGAATCATCTCTTATGTCGAACCCATGTAGGATCTGGGAACAATATCAGCTCGGTCAAACCCATGAAGGATCCTGGTACAGAAGTCATCACTGTCGAACCCATGGATGATCCCAGTACAGAAGTCACCGCTGTCAAATACATGGAGGATCCTGGTACAGATGTCAATGCTGTCTAACCCATGGAGGATCCTGGTACAGTATCGTCACTGTCGAACCCACGAAGGATCCTATCATCTCAGTCGCAGCCATCCATAGGGGTTCCACACACAACACGCTTGATTTCAGGAGGGTCCGCTCCACGAGCCAAGTGTCGATACATCAACTATCAAAAAGTATTGAGTTGATATATCCCGTAGTTCTGTCTCATCATAAGGAACACAACATGACAGCCGGCGCGTCAAACGGACACCCAGTCTGTGAGTTATTGGTATTTCTGTTCAGGGGCCCGGTTGGTTTTTAGGATCAATCCAACCTGACCGTTTCCCAACTAGGTCCAAACCTCATCTAGGATATTTCAAAAGAATTACCTCACTCTAATATTTCCATTGCCTCAGGCGGTTCGTCAATCGGACACCTGTAGCCCATGAAATGGGCGGAATGGTGAAAACTGGCCATTTCGGGTCCAGGTCTGGTCCAACCAAGTCGGAGCGACCTGGCCCGACCCGGTCCGAACCGGGGTCTGACCCGGTCGGAGGAAATGGCCCAACCCGAGGGGGTGGCCCAGCCCGAGGGTGGCCCGGTCGTGGGCGGCCCGACCGATGGGCGGCTCGGCCGAGGGCGGCCCGCCCGTGGGCGGCAGGGCCATGGGGGGCCCGGCCGAGGGTAGCTCGGCCTTGGGCAGACCCGCCGATGGCGGCCCGGCTGAGGGCGGACCGGCGGCCTGCCCTAGCCGCACTCAGTGGGTGGCGCGCGACCCTTGGCACTCGAACATTTTAACTCTTTGGGTGAACCAAATCAGCACCAGGTGGCACCGGTCCCGCACACGCGGGACCCGACGGGGTCCCGCTCATCCCGGCTAGCTGAGTGTCCAGCCACTCCGGCTCCACGGCGGCTGGCCTGGTCGTCCTCCACAATACCCACATGATGGTGCGTTGGCGCGGCGGTGCTGCTGCCCTCCGCGCGGCACGACAGTGCCCCACCACCACCACCGAGGTCCGGCCTAGCCGCTGCCTCCTGGTCCATTGCGCGACGCGATAGGGCCACGCGCCTCCGCAGTAGCCCATTGTGGCTGTGACTCTCCTTCTGCGTGGCACAATAGTGTCATGCTATCTTTGCGACATGGTGGCCTTTTGCCCCCGGTTTTTTTCGCGGTCCGCTTCCATCGTCAAAAAACAATAACAACTAATGGGGGAGGGTCGGTCGTGGTAGTGCGGTCCGAACCCTCCTAGTCATGGTGATAACATTTGGCATACAAATCGCGAAATTTGATTTACAAATATCATAGGTTTAATCTCATATAAAAATTAACTCGAATCCCCCTACCTTGAATCGATGAACGTTGATGAAGTCACGAGAAAAAGACGTACATAGATTCGTTGATGTCGGAAAGCATCCGAGGAAGAAGCGGTGTCGGTGTTCGTCACGGGCAGCTCATTTTCTTTTGGCTTGGTAGAAGATCGAAGATGGAGTTCGTCGTTCTGTGAAGATGAGGAGCGTTCTTCATGTTCATCATCGAGAGGATGAGGTTCTTCAAAATCTCCTAAGTCCTCTCTCAAATTCCACACAAAATAATCACCAACCAAAATAAAATAATAGCTCCTCCCTTATTTTATTGTTTCCACACATTCTAAAAGAATTCAAAAGTTTACAAAACGGTAATTAATTGTGGCCATTAATTAATCTTTAGGTCTGTTGGAACCATTATGGGGAAGTTCAAGAGCTCCCCCCTTTTATGGGTAGTTTAAGCGGTTTAAAGGGGGGTTAGAGGAGTTAAAGGGCTTGGGTGGGCCCCACCTAATAACAACCTCTCAAGGAAGGTTAGGGTGTGGTGCCCCCCCCCCTAAACTATACTTGCAGGTTTTAACCACCAAACAAATAAAAATGTGTTACACTCATTTTTATTTAATTTTATTTAGAAACCACAAAAATTAACTTCATTTCTCGTCAGAATGCTACTATAGTGAATGTCTCACTAAGAAATCACTGACTATGTGAGTTAAACAGTGCCCTCAGATTTCAATTCTGAGCACCAGTTCAAAAGATATAAAAACCCGCTCGTAAGTTTTCCGAACGTACCAGAACAAAACTTCATAAATTGATTCCGGGCACACCGGGCCTCGGAATCAAGTGCCGTCAGAAATGGAGGACTCGTAAAATTACCATGTATTTATGAAAAAAAAATCCATAGAATATCTGGGTATTTACATTCTCTCCACCTTAGGGATTTAATTCCCTATAAACTGCCTCCCACACTAACAAAACAAATGGGGGTACTGAACACGCATCTGTGCCTCCCACTACCATGTGGTCTCTTGGAGGTTCTTGTGCTTCCAGTGAAAGTGCACCAGAGGTATCGACTGTCCATGCAGCGCCCACTCCTGGTGATCCTCAGTCTCCACTGGAACCTCCGTGAAAGTCTCCCTGTCATCGATTTTGAGATCCACATGGTCGATGATGTGGGACAGGTCGTGCACGTATCCTCTTAGTTGAGATACGTGAAAGACATCATGCACCTGGTGCTACTGAGGTTGAAGAGACAAGCGTTATTCCACCTCGCCTACTCTGCTGAGGACCTAGAAAGGTCTGATGAATCATAGTGATAACTTTCCACCTCGTCCAAATCTCTATAGACCTCGTCGAGATGAGACCCGTAGAAAGATGTGGTCGTCATCCACGAACTCCAGTGGTCTCTGTCTCCTATCAGCATATGACTTCGCCCTGCTTTGTGCAGTCTTCATCTTCTCCTGGATGATCTTCACATTCTCTATCATATCCTACCCCATCTCTGGACCCATAAGTATTGACTCCCCAGGGTCAGTCCAGCACAGAGGCGATCTGGAAGTTCGGCCGTAAAGTGCCTCGAAAAGTGTCATCCCGATGGTGTAGTGGTATCTATTGTTCTAGGAAAACTCTACCAATGATAAGTGGTCCTCCCAGCTGAGACCGAAGTTGAGGACACCAGCATAATGCATCTCTTCAAGGGTTTGGATGGTCCGCTCAGTCTGACCATCCCTATGGGGATGGAAGGTGGTGCTCAAGAGATGTTGCATCCCCAAAGCCCCCTTCAACCCCTTCCATAGTTGGGAAGCAAACCGTGCATCAAGGTCAGAGACAATAGAAGATGGTACTCAATGTGAACGCACAATCTCTTATACTTACAGGCATCTCATGTTCTCTACTGAGCCCTGCTTTCTGATCGGTACGAAGTGGCATGACATGGTGAGTTGTTATACGATCACCCAGATAGATTCATGTCCTCTAGATGTATGGAGGAGTCCTATAACGAAATCCATTGATATCCCATCCCACATCCACTCTGGGACCTCTAAGGGATGAACTAATCCTTCTTTAACTTGGTGCTCCGCCTTCACTTGCTGACAAGTGAGGTATCTTGAGGAATACTCTGCTACTTCCTTCTTGATACCTAGCCACCAGTGCTGTCGTCAGAGGTCCTGATACATCTTCACCCCTCCTAAATGTACCGCTAAAAGAGATGTGTGGAACTCCCACAACACTTCCACCTGAAGTGGAACTAGTACCATGGTACGTCCTGTGAAGTGAATGATGTGCTCTGCACCTTTATAAAACCCATCAGATACATGCCCTATGGATATCTGATCACATCGCGTCTCACATTCAACTTCCACACGATGTGCCTCCCCGACTAGCTGAATAAGTGAAGGAGTGACTTTGAGATACTGTAGAAAGGCTGCTCCATCTCTATACACAAAGGATATCTGCAACGCGGCCAACTGCTCTGTCGCCTCTCCTAGGTGATGAATTCCTGATCTCTTACTTAGAGCAACTGCTACAACGTTCTCCTTCACTAGAGTATAGACTATATCGAAGTCATAGTCAATGAATAACTCAAGCCATCACTACTGTCTCAGGTTCTGGTTCTTCTGAGAGAAGATATACCTGAGACTCCAGTGGTCAGAGTAGACTGTAAAATGCTCATCCATCAAATTGTACCACCACATCTTCAAGGCGAATACCAATACTACTAACTTCAAGTCATGGGTATCATAGTTCTACTTGTGTTGTCTCAACTGCTGAGAACCATACACGATCACTGCTCTCTCCTGCATCAGGGCACACCCGAGTCCGGTCCCTGATGCGTCGCAGTAAACTATGTACCCTACACCCTCCTCCGGTAGCCTCAGGTTGGGTGCACTAGTCATCCACTACCTCAACTCTTGAGAGCTCTTCTGGCATCTCTCTGACCACGCGAATGGTTTCACATTCTTCGTCAATGCTGAAAGCGGTGCTGCAACTCTGTAGAAGTCTGGCACAAATCTCTAATAGTACCCAGCCAGTCCTAGAAAACTATGTACCTCCATCACACTCCTAGGTGGCTCCCAAGAAAGAACTGCCTCAATATTCGCTGGATCCACTGCAACACCAGCCTCTGAGATGAAATGTCATTGAAAGTGTATCTCTTGGATCTATAACAGGAACTTAGAGAGCATACCATAACGTCGGTGCTCTCGGAGTGTGTCCAGTACTACCTGAAAATGGAAGGCGTTCTACTCCTCGGTAGTCGAGTATATCAAAATGTCATCAACGAAGACCATGACAAAACGATCGAGGTAAGGCTAGAAGATCCTATTCATGAGACTCGTGAACTCTTCTAGAGCGTTAGTTACTCTGAAGGGCATAACCATGAACTCATAGTGGTCATAATGACACCTTAAGGTTGTCTTCTATACATCCTCATCTCGAACTCAAAGCTGGTGATTTCCTGATCTAAGGTATATCTTCGAGAACCATCGTGCTCCCTTGAGCTGATCAAAGAGGTCGTCAATCCTCCAGAGTGGGTACTTGTTCTTCATGGTCACATGGTTCATGCGATGGTAGTCGACAAAAAGCCTCAAGCTCAAGTCTGCCTTCTTGGCGAACAGAATCTTGGCTGCCTAGGGAGAAACATTGGGCCGGATGAATCCCTTCTCTTGAAAGTCCTCCAAAAATACCCTCAGCTGACGAAGCACGGCAAGAGCCATCAGATATGCTGGATTAGATATCGGTGTCGTCCCGGGGTACATGTCAATGTAGAATTCCACCTCTCTGTGAGGAGGTAGCCCTGGAACATCTTTAGGGACAACATCCGTGTACTGATCCACCACAAAAACAAAACTCGGACTCTGCACATCAACCACTCCGATAATGAGGTTAGTCAACTGATGTGTGATTGGCATCCCCCTCATCTGGTTAAGTCCATCATGTGCTGTGAAGGATCCCATCTCGCCGGTGAAGGTAAACCTCATCCCATCCTCACAGACACACCGCACTTTCCACCTAATACAGTCAATCTGAGCATGAACTGTGGATAACCAATCCATACACATGATGACGTCGTAAGGCCTCGACGCTGGAACGAGGAGATCCTAGTAAAAGCTCTCGCATCCTAGAGTAAGCTCACACTGCTAGTACCAGTGCATAATTTTTGAGTCTCCTCCCATGGGAGTTTCTATATGTAAGGATCGATCCAATGGCTCTATCGGAATCTCCGAGTTCCAAATGAGGGCGGCATCAATAAAATAATGACTCGCACCTGTGTCTATAAGTATTACTGCAAGGGTGGATTTGACACAGATAGTACCTCTAATCATCTCAGGTGTGTCATGGTCATAGGCCTCAATAGCCTGGAGCTAAGCCCACCCCTGTCTTTCTGCTCCCTGTGGTCGGGGTAGACCTCTTGGTGGTGGTGGTGGTGGTAGGGCCTTGAAACGTAGTCCACCACCAACTTCTTGGCTAGGTCCTCTACCACGTCCGCCTAATCCTTGAATACCACCATGGTCGAACCTATTACTCTTCCTGGGAGGTCCTTCTATTGTCTAATTACCATATGCATGGTGGGTCCGGTAGTCACGAGCCCTGTGACCCTGCTCGCTGCATGCATAGCACTACCTGCTCCTCGTATGGCTGACAATGTCTTGTGTGCTCCAACACAACAAAACTTGTATCCTGAGGTCGCCCACCTGATGGCATGGTCCGTTTGGACCTCTGCGACATATGTATACTTCCTGCTGATGAAGACTCCACTACGTGTTTCTCTATGGTGGGTCTCGCTGCTGGTGTCTGCTCAGCAAGAAAACACTCCACAATAAGGGCTCTCTCCAGCACCCCCGCCTGCGTCGGGATGCTGAGGGAGATCATTGAAGCCCTGATATCATGCCTGAGTCCCCGCTCGAATGACCGAGGCCTAAAGAATGGGTCTCATCCCATATCCGTAGAGTAGCGTGAGAGGTCAGTGAACCTCGTTGAGTACTGATCTACTGTCATGTGGCCCTGCTATAGATGAAGCAACTCCTGAATCCGCACTGCAAGAAGGTTGGCGGGAACAAACTCTGACCGGAAGAGGCTCTTGAAGTCTACCCAGAGTAGTGATGCCTTGTCATGCACCTGAAGCATCAAGCTCCACCATCAGCCTGTTACTGCATGCAGGAGACTCGCAGAAAGTATCATCGTGAGGCCAGATGGTGTCCCTACCAATCTGAAAACTCTCAGAACATCCTCCTGCCGATCCTCATCTACATATTGGTTCGTCTCTCCATGAAACCTGGGTGGGCTCTGTTGTTGTAACTCGTGCAACACACTCAGATGGCGTGCACTCTCCACTGCTGGAGCTGGTGTTATAGGTGGCCCAGTGGGTAGTGGCACCGCTGGTACCTCCACTGTGATGGGGACCTTCACAGAGGCATCGTTGCTCGGTGGGCTACCATCTCGTATGAAACTCGGAACCCTAGCTAGCTACCTTTGGGGGGCCATCCTGAGAAGAAACAGGTGCTTCACGATTAAAAAATATACCAGGTGAGATGACACAAATTAATCACGAAGAAAACTTTTCAAAGGAAACACACAAGAAATCATTGTTTTCGCACACTCAGTCGGAAATCAGAAGTCAGAGTCCTAGTGTATGGATATGTCAGTCGTCGCACCAACACCGGTTTCCCTAAATTGATAACCACACCCAAAACTCTTAAAAATATTTTTTTTAAAAGACTCAGAGTCCATGTTCTGCAGTAGAACCAAATCCTCTGATACCAATTTGTCATGAACCATCACCGGGGCATGTGTTGTAACTACCCCAAGCCCGCCTTCCATAGGCTAGGGGCTAGCGACTAGAACCAAAGAGGAATTCCTGATAAAATGGGAAGGAATTTCCTTTAAACCTATAACACACACAGTCTGAATAGAAGTAGTAGAAGCAGCATGTACTAAAATAGAAAAGGAAGATGTATTGAAAGTAAGTGGGCCATTATACAAGACCAACTGAACAACAAGTACAAGTAAAAAGGTGGAAACTTCACCTGGATCATCCACTAGGGAATCCTACTTGATGGGTAGGTACATATCTAGAACAACTTGTCCCTGAGGTACGTCTTGTCTAGTCCATCTCCAATCAGCCTCCCGTATGTCACCCTTAGCCTCGATCATTGCTGACCGTCATCTCCACAAAACAGAACAAGGTGCGGGGGAAGCATCTGCAGGGGTGAGTATAATAATACTTAGTATGGGACCTCGAGAGCCCCGAAGGGCTCCCATATCCACTAAGGATAAACGAAATAATAAAGATACAATCATGAAGTATCAAACATCCCGACTTATTTATATGCCCATACATATACCTATGTTACCCATCACAGTCGGCTCCAACTCTCAAACCCAAGCACAACCCAGTCCACAAAGGACGTAAATTCAATAACCGAGATGATAATGATTGAAAGGAAAGACTCATCTAACACAAGTATACAAAACATGATGAGGGGTACATATGATTAGATGTAGCATCTGAATCATATCCTTTGTCGAACTCACGTAGGATCCTGAAACAATATCAGCGCTATCGAACTAATGAAGGATCCTCGTATAGAATTCATCAATGTCAAACCCACAGAAGATCCCTATACAGAAGTCAATACTGTTGAACCCATAGAGAATCCCAGTATAGAAGTCATCGATGTAAATCCCACGGAGGATCCTGGTACAATATCGTTACTATCGAACCAATAGAGGATCATATCATCTCAGTCACAGCCAGCCATAGGATTTCCACACACAACACCCTCGATTATGAGATGGTCGGATCCTCGAGCCATGTGTCGATACATCAAATACCATGAATTCATGAGTTGATGTATCCCGTATATTCATTTAATCATATGGAACCCAACGCGACAGACATCGCGTCAAACGGACACCTGGTCTATGAGTTATTGGCATTTCCGTTCCAGTGGCCCGATTGGTTTTTAGGCTCAAACCAACCCGACTATATCCCAACTATGTCTAAACCTCAAATATGATATGCCAAAAGATTGGTTCGCTCCAATAATTCCATCGTTGCAAGAAGTTCGTCCATCGGACACCCATAGCCCACGATATGGGTGGAAAGGTGAAAACTGGCAATTGTGGGTCTGGTTCCCGTCCGACCCAGTCAGAGCGACCCAGACCGACCCGGACTGAGGGTCTGACCCGGTCCGATGAGACGGCCCGGCCCGGCCGGCCGCCACCATGTTGCGACATCATCACAGTGCTGCTGCCCTCCGAGCGGCATGACGGCGCCGCGCCACCACCGCTAAGGAACTCTGGTCAACTGCGCGGCGCGAAAGCGCCGAACGCCTCCACCGAGGCCCACCGTGGTCGCACCTCTCCTTCCAAGCGACACGACGATGCCACGATCTCTTTGCAACCTGGCAGCCTTTCGCCAGATGTTTTCTTTGCAGTCCGCCTACATGGTCAACAAACAAGAACAGTCGATGGGGAAGGGTCGGCTGTGTTTGTGCGGTCTGAACCATCCTCATCATGGTGATTACATTTGGCATACAAATCCAAAATTTTGAATGACATAAAATGGAGGTTTAATATCATATAAAAAATAACTCAAATCCCCCTACCTTGAATCGATAAACGTTGACTAAGCCACGGGAAAAGGGCAGACGTCGATTCGTTGAAGTCGGAAAGCATCCGAGGGAGAAGCGTCGTCAGCGTTCGTCACGGGCCACTCCTTCTCTTTTGTCTTGGTCAACGATCAAAGACGGAGTTCCTTGTTCTTTGGAGATGAATATAGTTCTTCATTTTCTTCGTCGAGAAAATGAATTTTCTCCAAAATCTCTCAAGTCCTCTCTCAAAGTCCACACAAAATAATCTCCAACCAAAAAAATACTAGCTTCTCTATTATTTTATTGTTTCCATGCATTCAAAAAGAATTCAAATATTTTCAAAAAGATAATTAATTTTGTTCATTAAATAATCTTTAGGTGTGTTGGCACCATTATGGGGAAGTTCAAGAGCTCCCCCATTTATGGGGAGTTCAAGGGGTTTAAAGGGGGGTTAGAGGAGTTTAGGGGCTCGGGTGAGCCCCTCCTAATAACATCCTCTCAAGGGAGGTTAGGGTGTGGTGGGACCCACCCCTAACCTCCACTTGGAGGTTTTAACCAAAAAACAAATAAAAATGAGTTTTAGTCATTTTTATTTAATTTTATTTAGAAACCCCAAAAATTTTCTTCCTTTCTTATTAGAATAAAACTGTAGTGAAGGTATGACTATGCAATCAGTGACCATGTGAGTTCAATGGTGACCTATGGTATCCATTTCGAGTACCGGTTCAAAAGATATAAAAACTAGATCGTACATTTACTGAACGCACCTGAACCAAACCTCAGAAATTGATTCTGGGCACACCGGGCGTGGGAATCAAGCGCCGTCAGAAACTGGGGACTTGTAAAATTCCAATGTATTTTTGAAAAAAATTTCCATGTAATTTATGGTTCTTTAAGACAAATATATAAATGATTCATTTTAAATTATGGGGAGTTAATGGAAGCTTACTAAGTGGTACTCCAAAAGTGGATAGTTTATTATGTTGTGAGGTATCACATTTGGAGATTCCTTAGCAATATGGCACGTCCCCCATCATAATGGGATTGATCCACTAACATTACAGTTTTGGTTAGTCAAACTACATCACCCCTTATGGGTTGTACAAAGATTATACATTTTAATTTCATGTTTCTTGTTATTTAATGAAACGTTATTCAAATTTTTTTGTGGAAAATAAATAGATTGTAGTTCTATACGGTAGTTATTCAAGACAAGAGGGTGCAACACACTGGTATTTTTTATAACACTCTCAAACTCAAACATCAGTTGAATTTTACTTTGTACATTAAAATTTTAAAGCCTATGGTAATTTTGTTTATGTCATTATAGTAACATGAATGTATTAGTAATATATATTGTTGAAATGAAACAAATAATGCTTTCATTTGTAGTGAACTTGTCAATGAAAATCTACACATTTAGCGATGTAATTGTTTAACGATGTAAATTTTTCTTGTAAAAAGAATAAAATAACTTCATGCTGTTTGGGATTAAATTTCGTGAATTCTCTGATTTGTATGATTATCCTGGGTTTCTTTTTTCATGAGTATTTTTTAGAAAACTAAAATCTATGTAGTTAAAAATTATTATTATTTCATTTGTGAATCATATATGAACCCAATTTCATCACATTAAAAATTTAATTGTTGAACATAATTTCTTATACTATTTCTTTTTAAATGAAATAGAAAAAAATTTCTACTTGTTAAATTCGATAGCATGAAATATTCAATAAAACAATTGCTCTTGATATGAAGGTGGTGGATGGTGGGGTCTGTTTTTCTTTTCTCTTATTTTCATTTTTTAAATGGAAAAGAATATTTCCAACTTCAATTCTACCACTGCAAAATATTATAAATACAATATTTCGATTATTTTTTGTACATTTATATCTCCCTCCATGAGATTCATTATTTGGGACAAAATTAAATTTTATGTGTTGGGGGGAGGTGTCTTTCATTATCATCAATTCCCCCCAATTGATTTTTTTTTCAAAAAATAGTCCAAGAATATCAAATTATTTGAAAATTATTTCATATTAATTCATATTTTCATTAACATCATGAGGGTTATTAATCTACAATTTTCATAATTATTCTATTACACCTAGTTGATGAAAATATCCTAGTTGTTTATAATTACAATAAGTTTGAAAATGCTAATGATATTGGATTGCTAAGTAGAGTATCTCACTATTCTAATTGATATTCTATTTGGGTATTGAAGAACTGAATATGATTTTAATGCTTTTGTGCAATTTTCATCATAAATTTTGGTAACTATAAAATATAAATGGAACCTAGTGGTATCCATTTTTAAATAATAATCACTTTAATGATCCAAATGTAATAAAAATCACATAAGTCCTTTCAAACGTGAGTAAATTGAAAAAATAGGATCCCATGTTAGATCTCAAAGAATATAAAAACTAGTTGGGTGTGTTTTGGCCCTTTGAACATACCAATAAGTTCTTCTCTACATTTCTTCTCACATACATGGATATGAAAAAGGTATATATATATATAAAGTTGTTAGTGGATAAATGTAAAAATTAATGTGGGGGTGTTTTTGATACAATATGTATAAGGGGATGATTTACTTGTTTGAATATCCTTTTATTTGACCCAGTGAAGTGATTCAAAATAAATACAACATTTTATTTTCTAGAGCATATGATAAAGTTAAAATTTATTTATTTTTTCTAAAGTCGTTACCAGTTTTATCTAACATTCCATCCCTCTTAGAATAAAAACATGAACTGTATTAGATGTAGAATGCTATGTGATTTCTAATAGGAGCCATAACATCTTTAAAGGTGGATGAGTTAGTGTTCCATTGATTTATAAGGGGTGTTTTATGTTAAGAATGACCATTTAGGACTATTTCATTTGAATATCCTTAATATTATATTTTGTTTCTCAATTAATAGAAGTCCATACATGCTTCATTTTTAGGATCATTATAAAACCATACATTATCTTTTCAAAATAAAAAATCATGCATTTTTTAATAGAAACAAAATTTTAAGTGTGGGGGGTTTTATGTGGCTTAATTTCTATACAAATTTCCACATAATTGTCCAATTTTTATTCAATTTTTTTTAAAACTAATATGTTTTTGTTAATAATTATCAATTGTTTTTTATTATGTTTCATTTATTTGATAATATGTTTTTTTGAATAAATATTATTTTTTAGTGCTCGTTTTATTAGAATAATAAAATTATTTTGTTTATTTTGTTATAACAACCATTGTTTTACTTTTTTATAATAACATTTAATATTTTTTTATTAATAATTCATATATTATTTCTATAATTATTTTTTATACCTTTATTCTAATTTATTTTAGTTAATTAATTAATATTTTTTAAATAAATTAATTTTGGGATTAGTTTTTCAATATTAAAATAGTTAAAATAATTATTTTTCTTTTTATTTCATTTCATTAATATAAATTTAATATTCAGAATTTTTTTCCCAAATATAAAACTTTTAATTAAATAATTAATTTTACTAATTAAGTAGTTAGTTAATTTAACAATACTAATTTAAATATATTTCTTTTTGAATGATTTTTCAGTAATATTATTTTTTAAACAATTAAAAATGTGAATATTAATTTATAAATTTCATTCCTAAATTAGATTATAAATTATTTTTTAATTTAATTAATATATTGAATTTATTTTTATAATTCTTCGTATTCTATGTTTTTTAGTTTTTTTTTACCCTGACTAACCATCAGATACCTCCAGTAGTGAATCCCAAGCCACATTTATGAATCCCCTTTGTCAGATTAGAAAACTACCTCTAGCCCCATTCTTTCTTTTGGAGTCCTCACATTTCGGTGAATCGAATGAGTCACTACAATCCCACACCAACCATCAACATATTTCTAAACATAAGTCCCCACTCACCATTCTCTCTCCTCTTCCCTTAGTCATTGTTTTCCCCAACACCCACCGCCATTGTTTTCCTATAGTCTATCCATATATTTTAGGAACAATCACTTTATTCTAATGAATTTATCGAATAATGTGTTGGGAATCAGTACCATAATTTTGTTAATGCTGATTCGGGACTCCCCAAAAGTCTCATATCTCAATAATACCCTTCATCACCTCAAACTAATCAAAATAAACACCACAAAAAGAGTAAAAAAATGAAATAGAACCTTAGTAGAACTGAACTCTAATGGTAGCATAAGATTTCCAATGGGAATAGAGTGGAAAACAATCAATTGCACGATAGACTAAATAGAAAACCAAAAAATAAAATTCATTAAATTCTACACATGATCCCTTCACCTCTGAAAAATACCAAATCATATCCCGTATCATCACTAAACAACATCTAGAAGTAGAATCTTCTCTCGGTCACAACGTGCATGCTCCCTCAGCCACTTGAACACACTGTTGACCACCAGCCATAGCCATGAACCACCTAAGCCAACTGAGATATTGACAACCTAGAGCCCCACTTCTTGCATTGAACCCGCTCCCCCTTTTCATGATCTAAACCACCCACCCCCTTTTTATTTCATAAATATTATAAAATACATAACAAAAATAATCTAACAAAAATAATAATTATATTAATTCATAATATAATATTATATATACTATATAATATAACATAAATATTAATTATTTTGATACTAAAATAAATATAATGAATTATTTTAATTATATTAATTTTTATTTATATATCATATTTTTATAAAAATATTGTTGTAATAGTAAATATAAATAATTATTATATTTATATATTAGTATATATTTTTATGTATCCTTGAAATAATATATTAATTAGTTTTAATAATAAATAAATAAAATTTATTGCATGTAATAAATATGTAAATATAATAAAAATTTTATATATTAATTTTATGTAATTATATTTAATATTACTATACCTAATAAATATTTCTAAATTTTAAATTTTTATAATTATATAGATATATATATATATAACAATTATAATAAATTCTTCAACATTATAAAATGATGTTTGTGCCGAAAAAATTGAAATTCAGTTTGTTTTTGTTCCATTGTGCTCAATCCTATATTTTTCTATCAGTGATTGGAGAAGGTGGTCATGGGTATTGAAGCAATATATTTTGTCATAGTTTAAGGGATGATGTGGGTAGTTTAATGGGGATAATTTAACTAAATTTGATTTCACATGAAGCTAGTGACAAGCTTGTATATGATGAGGAAAATGGATTTTATTCCTAGTATGTTATCCTTATTTTCATTGTTTTTTTCATTTTGTGAATAAGAGGAACATTTTTCATCTCTATTAAGAGAAAATTCACACCTCGAAGACAAGAATATTATTCAATCCTAGAGAAGGGCATCCCACAATTTCAATGAGTCTAGTAATAACGATCTATTCAAGAGTCTAGCTTCTAGTCGTGATAGCTAATTCAATATGGTGATCTAATCATTAAAAAATCATCTAATATCTCTTCTATGTATAAAACCATGACAATGAATTAGTTTGAGTGAGATAGGAACCTTTCATAGAATCAAGTTTCCACATTTTCATCCCATTTATTTCCCCCTTCCTTTTTCATTTTCCAGAACTAAGTTTATGAGATGGGCCACACAATCTAAAGAACATAGCTACACCATTCATCTAATTAAATAACTTTTTTAATGACTCAGTTGAGTGGTACATTTTTTATTTTTCATGAATTTTCAAGTGTTAAATGACTATAGTGTTTGATAGTTCAATATTTAGGTGAGAGAAATATCTGATCTAAGCCATCAAGCATGCATCGAGTGAATTGGGTGATGTTGATTTATTCACAATTTGATCGATGATTTGGCATTTAGGGTTTTAAAACCTAGATATGGAGTTTGTCTTATTAATAACGTTCTTCTGTATTTTTATTCTTTTTCTTGTACATTTCCAATATTTCATGTTTCTACTATTATACTTCAATTTCAACAATGTTTCTCACCCTTACTGTTCTTTTTATAATTGTTTCCTTTTCTTGATTGATTTTATCATAATATTAAAAACATAATAATATTTTTGGAAATATTTCTAGGACTCTACACACTTCATCATTGAGAGAGACCCCAAGGTTATATATCTTGCTTTATCATTTGTAGTATAAATGTAAAATTTACCATCTGCATGATTATTTCATGGTAAAAATCTGGATCTGTTGCTAGGGAATAAATTAATACCTGAGTGGATTTTCTAATTTTATTATTACGAAATATTAAAAAAATGAAAAAATGGACATAAAATTTTTATTAACTATAATGAATATAATTTATTCTCATTGTATGAACTAGTACAAAAACATGATGTAGATATAGTTAAATTGCAATATTGGATTAGGAAAGGAAACATCAATACCATATAGTTGATGACACAACATATGCTCATGAAATCGTGCAGATTATGCAACATAATATTGATAATATCAAATGAAACCAAGAAAATAAGATAATACTTTTACCACCAAAAGAAGTATAATATTATCAAATCAAGAGTTAAAGAAGGAGAATGAAACTGAAGAAGATAAATACTAGAGATTCAAATTTTTGATCTGGATTTTCCAGTGGTTTTAAGTCATGAAATTCTAGAATCACCATATAGAGACCATTAAAAATACAGAAGATAGTACATTAAAATATTCATGATATTACGAATTTCATTTATGATCATTTCCACCTGAATTTCATATGATTTATTTTGAGGGAATTTACATTTCTTATGATTTTTATTCATTCATTAAGTGGTACCAACACATTACATCCTCTAATTTTACATGTAAGATTCAAAAAACGAGGTTTTGAGTAATGGAGAGAGGATTTAGGTAGTTGGATACCTCATTACTTCCCCAAATGTTCTCATAAGATCATTATTTAATCGTGAGGTGGGAAAAAAATACAATTACATGGTGTAAATATTTTCATGGAAGAAGAGGTATTTATATTATACATTCATTTTGTTAAATCGGATTATAATTTTTTCCCCCCACTAAAGGCACTAAATATGTAGTCCACATTAGTGATTTACTTGATAGTCAAGATGAACTCGATTCTTAACATACTAATATGTTTTTTGACCATACAGATATTGTTAAAAACTCTAGGTTGGTTGTTGCTAATGAAGAAGAGTTTGTATAGGTTTGTATAGGATTATAAGTTGATGATGACACAATATTTATTTCCAAAGATAAAATAATTCACTTAATTAATCCATAATTCAATTATTATCCAAGATAAACATTCTCACAAGGTCCTCATATCATCTTTCCATTAGTTGAAGAAGGATAGTTCTCCACCACGATGTTGGGGAAAACAGCCCCATAAGGCTCAAAATCCTAGCTGTGTTATCCAGATATACAGATATGTTGGAGTATCATATAGAAAGAAAAACTAAATGATATAATTTATCTCACAACCACAATATGGAAAATACAAAGTATAAAACTCAATTGAAGTTAACGTCTCTCAAACTCACAACTTCCACTTCTAAGACTAGATATCCTATAATCACACAACAATTTTAAAGAGCTAAATTAAAATAATTCAACTCTTTTATTTAGTTTAACATTTCAAAAATTAATTATTTAAACATTAATAGATCATAATCATTTCCCCATTACATTTCATTAGCATCACAAAAAATTTCCATTCCCTCTAGGAATAACCAAACCAAGTCAATAGATTCTCAAAGTCACTACATCAGCATTGCATCCCAAAAATCACTTAACTCATGGGTTAAACATTATTGTATTAAATCATTTATTAAAATCATTATCACTTTTCCCAAATTCAATTTATTCTATGAAAGCATTCTATGCTACCACACACAATGAAATAATCATGGTGCGTAGATGAACAACCCATCGAATGTTTTCCACCTCTTTTAAGAGCATAGACTCATCCATCCCTGAGAATATGAATAAAAAAATATCGTGGAATACCCCATATTTCATCACCTCATTTGGATGGAAGGAATGAAAAACAATCTTTTACAATTAATGGGGAATGCAAAGTAGGTAAAAAACAAATTGATTCATTAAGTATCGAATATTCACATCCAACCTATTTGATCATCTCTGGTGTCCTCCCTAAAAAATATTTCTAAATTTAAGTCCCCACTCACCATTCTATCTCCTCTTCCCTTAGATATTGATGGCCCCAACACCCACCGCCATTGTTTTCCTACAGTCTATCCATGTATTTCAGGAACAATCACTTCATTCTAACGAATTTATCAAATAATGAGTTGGGACTCAGTACCATAATTTCGTTAATGGCGAGTCAGGACTCCCCAACAGTCTCATATCTCAATAATACCCTTCATACCCTCAAACTAATCAAAATAAACACCATAAAAGAGTGAAAAAAGGAAATAGAACTTTAGTATAACTGAACTCCAATGGTAGCATAATATTTCCAATAGGAATAGAGGGGAAAAATCAGTTGCACCGTAGACTAAATAGAAACCCACGAAATCAAATTCATTAAATTCGACACATGATCCCATCACCACTGAAAAATACCAAATCATATCCAGTATCATCACTAAACAAAATCTAGAAGTCGAATCTCCTCTCTGTCACACCGCGCCTGCTCCCTCAGCCACTTGAACACACTATTGATCACCTTCCATAACCATGAACCACCTAAGCCAACTCAGAGATTGACAACCTAGAGCCCCTATGCTTGCATTGAACTCACTCCCCCACCCCCTTTTCATTTCATAAATATTATAAAATACATAACAAAAATAATCTAACAAGAATAATAATTATATTAATTCATAATATAATATTATATATACTGTAAAATATAACATTAATTTAATTATGTTAATACTAAAATAAATATAATGAAGTATTTTAATTATATTAATTTTTATTTATATATCATATTTTTATAATAATATCATTGTAATAGTAAATATAAATAATTATTATAAGTATATATTAGTATATATTTGTAAGTATGCTTGAAATAATATATTAATTTGTTTTAATAATAAATAAAAAATTTATATTGCATATAATAAATATGTAAATATAATAATAATTTTAGATAATAATTTTATGAAATTATATTTAATATTACTATACCTAATAAATATTTCTAAAATTTAAATTTTAATAATTATATATATATATATAACAATTATAATAAATTCTTCAACATTATAAAATGATGTATGTGCCGAAAAAATTGAAATTTAGTTTGTTTTTGTTCCAATGTGCTCAATCCTATATTTTTCTATTAGTTATTGGAGAAGGTGGTCATGGGTATAGAAAAAATATATTCTATGATAGTTTAAGGGATGATGTGGGTAGTTTAATGGGGATAATTTAACAAAATTCGATTTCACATGAAGCTAGTGACAAGCTTGTATATGATGAGGAAAATGGATTTTATTCCTAGTATGTTATCCTTATTTTCATTGTTCTTTTCATTTTGTGAATAAGAGGAACATTTTTCATCTCTATTAAGAGAAAATTCACACCTCTATGACAAAAGTATTATTCAATCCTAGAGAAGGGCATCCCACAATGTCAATGAGTCTAGTAATAACGATCTATTCAAGAGTCAAGCTTCTAGTCGTGGTAGCTATTTCAATATGGTGATCTAATCATTAAAAATCATCATATTTCTCTTATATGTATAAAACCATGATAATGAATTAGTTTCAGTGAGAGAGAAACCTTTCATAGAATCGGGTTTCCACTTTGTCATCTCATTTATTTTCCCCTTCTTTTTCAATTTTCCAGAACTAAGTTTATGAGATGGGCCACACAATCTAAAGAACATAGCTACACCATTCATATAATTAAATACTTTTTTAATGACTTAGTTGAGTGGTACATTTTTTATTTTTCAAGAATTTTCAAGCGTTGAATAAATATAGTGTTTGATAGTTCAATATTTATGTGAGATAAGTATGTGATCTAAGCCATCAATCATGCATTGAGTGAATTGGGAGATGTTGATTTATTCATAGATTGATCGATGATTTGGAATTTAGGGTTCTACAACCTAGATATGGAGTTGTTCTTATTAATATCGTTCTTCTGTATTTTTATTCTTTTTCTTTTAAATTTTTAATATTTCATGTTTCTACTGTTATCCTTCAATTTCAATAATGTTTCTCACCCTTTCTGTTCTTTTCATAATTTTTTCCTTTTCATGATTGATTTTATCATAATATTAAAAACATAATACTATTTTTGGAAATATTCCTAGGACTCTACACACTTCATCATTGAGAGAGACCCCAAGGTTATATATCTTGCTTTATCATTTATAGTATAAATGTAAAATTGACCATCTGAATGATGATTTCATGGTAAAAATTTGGATCTATTGCTAGGGAATAAATTATTACCTGAGTGGATTTTCTAATTTTTTTTATTACAAAATATTAATAAATTGAAAAAATAGACAAAAAATTATCATTAACTATAATGAACATAATTTATTCACATTGTATGAACTAGTATAAAAACATGATGTGGATATTGTTAAATTGAAATATTTGTTTAGGAAATGAAACATCAATACCATATAGTTTATGACACAACATATGCTCATGAAATCGTGCAGATTATGCAACATGATATTGATAATATCAAATGAAACCAAGAAGATAAGATAATACTATTAACACCAAAAGAAGTATAATATTATCAAATCAAGAGATAAGGAAGGAGAAATAAAACTGAAGAAGATAAATATTAGAGATTCAAATTTTTGATCTGGATTTTCTAATGGTTTTAAGTCCAAAAATTCTATAATCACCATCTAGAGACCATTAAAAATACAGGAGATAGTACATTAACATATTCATGATATTATGAATTTCGTTTATGATCATTTCCACTTGAATTTCATATTAATTATTTTGAGGTAATTTACATTTCTTATGATTTTTAATGATTCATTAAGTGGAACCAACACATTAAATCCTCTCATTTTACATGGAAGATTCAAAAAATGAGGTTTTGAGTAATGGAGATAGGATTGAGGTAGTTGGATACCTCACTACTTCCCCAAATGTTCTCATAAGATCATTATTGAATCATGATGAGGAGAAAAATATTATTACATGGTGTAAATATTTTCATGGAAGAAGCTGTATTTATATTATACATTCATTTTGTTAAATTGGATTATAATTTCTCCCCCACTAAAGTCACTAAATATGTAGTCCACATTAGTGATTTACTTGATAGTCAAGAGGAACTCTATTCTTAACTTACTAATATGTTTTTTGACCTTCCAGATATTGTTAAAAACTCTAGGTTGGTTGTTGCTAATGAAGAAGTGTTTGTATAGGTTAGTATAGGATTAGAAGGTGATTATGACACAATATTTATTTCCCAAGAGAAAATAATTCACTTGATTAATCCATAATTCAATTATTATCCAAGATAAACATTCTCACAAAATCATCATATCATCTTTCCATTGGATGAAAGAGTATAGTTCTCCATAAGGATGTTGGGGAAAACAGTCCCATAAGGCTCAAAATCCTAGCGGTGTTATCCAGACATACAGATACATTGGAGTATCATATAGAAAGAAAAACTAAATGATATAATTTATCCCACAACCACAATATGTAAAATACAATTTCTAAAACTCAATTGAAGTTAATGTCTCTCAAACTCACAACTTCCACTTCTAAGACTAGATATCCTATAATCACACAACAATTTTAAAGAGCTAAATTAAAATAATTCATCTCTTTTATTCAGTTAAACATTTAAAAAATTAATTATTTAAACATTAATAGATCATAATCATTTCCCCATTAAATTTCATTAGCATCACAAAATTTTTCCATTCCCTCTAGGAATAACCAAACCAAGTCAATAGAATCTCAAAGTCACTACATCAGCATTGCATCCCAAAAATCACTTACCTCAGGGGTTAAACATTATTTTATTAAATCATTTATTAAAATCATTATCACTTTTCCCTAATTAAATTTATTCTATGAAAACATTCTATGCTACCACACACAATGAAATAATCATGGTGCGTAGATGAACTACCCATCAAATTTTTTCCACCTCTATTAGGAGCATAGACTCATCCATCCCTGAGAAGATGAATACCAAAAATAATGTGGAATACCCCATATTTAATCACCTCATTCAGAAGGAAGGAATGAAAAACAATCTTTCGCAATTAATGGGGAATGCAAAGTAGGTAAAAAAACAAATTGATTCATTAAGTGTCGAATATTCACATCCAACCTATTTGATCATATCTGGTGTCCTCTCTACAAAATCACATCCCTAAACCAATGCATCTATATATAGTGACCATTAAATTATACCACAACCAATGGTCCTATCTACCCCCACATACCACAACAACCCTCTAGGATCATCCATTTCTGGTCACAACAAAACACAAGAAGTAGAGAACAAAAAACATAGCAACTGGGCTCTTGGCCCTAAACAAGGCATCCGACCACCCCACCCAATGAGAAATCCCAACTATAAAGAATAAGGATTTTGGAATTTAGATGAAATAGGGTAACTCATAACCATTAAATGAATTATCATTATTTCAGAACTGGTCCTTTATTCTATATTGAATTATGTGATTCAATTAAACATGCATAAATGCATCCATTATATTATGATCAAAGAACAATTAAAACAACCAGATTAATTAAACATTACTCTTTGTATTAGGCCAATTATTACACAATTAATTCTGGATTTATATTATTTACCAATTTTAAGAAAGAAAAATTGATAAAGATGAAAATAATAGATGTTACACTGCCTATAAAATCAATAGGAAATAACATTTCTACACAAATGATACTAATTCTTTACTCATTTTTAATATATATTATTACACTTCCCTTAAGATATAGTACAATAAATCATGAAAACTCTATGACATCACGTATATAGAGTAAATAATCCACGACTCCCCTATAACCAATTATTTCTTATATTATTTTCACAAGAGTGTTATGACCCAACAGATCATGATCACCTCCCCAGTAATGGTTGCATTTATCCAAGGACGTCACGGCACATCTGAATCAATGAACACCCATCAAATATATTTGAGAAACATGGAGATCCCATGGAATAACTAAAAAAATAAAATGGGAGGAAAAATATCAAGGATTTAGTAAGATGGAGGTAAAACATACCGTATATCGAAGATTGATCAGCACATCCTGGTTGCACCAAAATAAGTAGTGTGTGTGTTGTGGGAAGAACTCTAGGGAAACCACTATCCAAGGACCATACCACAAACTCTAAACTCTTTGGGATGGGATGGTTTGGGTAATCCCATAAAAAGGAAAACAAGAAGAAGAAAAAGGGGAATGTATCTCATCCTTTTGAAATTGTAAACAGAGTACCTTTTTAGATACTATTTGGATTTTCCATTAATGGAGGATCTGGTAGAGACAACGTAGGTTGACTGGGTAATGGACCACAAACCCTAAAGAAAATTATGATAGGATTTATGGGATTTTTACCATCCTTAAATCCATAATAATAGGTCTTTGAAAGTGATTTATGTCAAAAAAAATGTAAAATGGGAGAAACTACATGGGTCTGGAAACAATGTTCACAAATATCTCACCTATGAAACTCTTCACATATGTCTAACAAACAGATTTCTCACCAACAAAAGGCATTATGAAGGACGAATCACCAATATATGTCTCACATGGAGATGCCTCACCGACAGATGACTCACCAAAAGATGACTCACCAAAATATGACTCAACGATAGATGACCCACTGATAAATCACTGGCCAACATATGACTCAATGAAATATGACTCCCCAATAGATGAATTACCAAAAGATGACTCATAAATATATGACTCACAAATAGATTACTCACCAAAAGATAATTCACTGACATATGGATCACTGACAGATGACTCACTGACATATGACTCGCAGGCATATGACTCTCTAACATATAAGTCACCAATAGATGAATCACCTATAGATTACTTACTGAAATTTGAATCACAGACATATGACTCACTAATATATGACTCCCCAATATTTGACATTCCAATAGATAACTATAGGATAGAGGACTCAACGACACATGACTCACCAATAGATGACTCACTAATATATGACATACCTAGAGATGAGTCACCAAAAGATGACATATAAATATAGTACTCACCAAAAAATGACTCACATATGGGACTGTTCACATAACAGGAAACACTATTCAATGAAATATATATTTTGTAGAGTGTTAAGAATAAGTCACCATGATATCTTATAACACATCAAAACCCACATTTTATCAAAGGTATGGCCCCAAGCAGTTTATCCCCTTACTGAGGTTGAACTCCATACATTGGAATACACACTCTGATTATATCCCCAAAATAGTATCATGTTTCATCACACTATTTTAAAATTTCACCTCTAGTTCAAGAATAATCATAAAATGAATACATTTTATGGAATCGGAAGAACCTATGTTGAAAAGTGTATATATTAAGGTATAGGTGACTAGGATAGTGTATCTCATTATATATAATCTATAACACAGCTCCTCGTGTATAAGATTCAATATAAATGTATTTCATGATCTATGTCATTGATATATAACTTTACTACCCATAGTATGTTCACTCTGTTTGTGTTGTATGTCAGGTTTCTCACTACCCTGGTGAAAACCACCACAATGACCTAATTTTTTGTCCATACCTTAGATCTCTGCCTAACTAGAAGATTCTGACCATGCACCAAAATGTGGAGTCAATTTAGACCCTCACTCACTAGACACTCCAATAACATGATGTAAAAAAATCTCAATATATTTCTCATCATGCTGCATGAATTTCACTCAACTAGGACCATGGTAAACAGATAATTCATATGTCCATGTCATTTTCACTAGAGGATCCTCATATGGATTCCATAGTACACACCCCACATAATAATATCATCATATGGAAGATCCAAACACAACATCAAACAATTATTCTTTAGAGTTATATATCCATGTGCGGAACATGCCAAGATTGCACCCATATCCTCTCTTAGGTTTTTCTTCGTGAAGAGTTATTGATTAACTACTCCACATACACTTTTAAGAAAAAATAAATTCACCTATGGTCATATTTCAGAAATGATATTATACTCAAATCAAATTGATTGATATAAATATTCATGAGAGATAGTAGGTGAAAAAATTTGGTTCACTTTGATGTGTAAAAAATAGTTCATGACTAATAAAGAGCTATCCTCTATGTGAATTGACATTATAGATCTATCATCCCTAAACTACATGGGATAAAAATTATAACATCTGGAGATCTATAAAACCCTTAAATACATATCTATATGAAAATATATATTTTTTAATGCCATTCCACCATTCCATAGAAGATTCTGGAGTCATATACATTGAGAGATTCAATTTCCACTCTTGAGATGTGTAATGTTGTTGAAAAATAGTCAACATGGACTCTTGCTAAAGCTCTGCAGCGTGAGGTCAACCATCTAACGAAAACATGGGTGTATGATACTTCTAAAACAATCATGTCAATTCTTCCATAGCTGGGGAAGGTCTTGGGGATCCTTGAAATATATTCTTAAAGTATAGGTAACCATGTATAAAATTTTCATCGATGCCCATATCATCTATATGTAATGGTCTCTCAAGTGTAACTACTAATGGGTATTATGGTGAACCAATATCCAAAAAATATATATCACGGTCATCACCTCCATGTTGTGCCACATATATTGGTTTTCATGGTGGAATGTCCCTATAAATTCTAATACCATTATTCAATACAAGATTTACTTACTGCTAAAAGCACAAAAATAAGAATATTATAGGTTCAATCCTTCATATATAAAATTTAATCCCATATTCCTTCACATTAATCAATTTTCAATATATTAATAAGATCATAAATTAAGAATGAGAGTATGCATATTTCCCACTATTTAGGTCATTTCTAGGTCACTTTCTTTGCTATTTATCAATGGGAATGGTATAATAACTATATAATGAATGTTTTATAGGATAAAAATACATTAATGTAAATTGGGATCCCCATTTAGAAGTTATAAAGATTTCAGTATTTTGGATTCAAATTACGTTCACAATCACATATATTTTAAATACCATTAAAATTGATGATTTAAATAGATCTCCACATCAAATTTATAATGGCCCATACACATTATAAATTATAATTTATACACTCTTTAATAAAAATAATAATTTATCATGACTCTAAACTAATTGTTAACACACATTCAAGGACCTGAAATCTTTAAAACAAAACATACATCAAGAAATTAATGTGGTAATATAAACAATGAATGGATATACATTACATATAAACACTAATGTGACTATGATAATTCAGGATGAAAAAACTCCTTCCATATTAATCACGGGTAAAAAACTCGATAGGCATAATGAACAAAAAACATTGAGTGCATCACCTAATGTTGAAACCAAAGAAGTTGTAACAAGGATAATCCATAACACCACGTCATATCCCCGGTAATATAGGTTTTCGTTATACATGGGTAAGCTAGTACCATGTGTATGATCTTTAGAAAATTAAAAGGGCTCTATTTCACCATTCAACCATCCAAATTAATATTTTATGAATATAATTTAAAAGATAGACATATGATACTACATGGTGATTTCCTAAACCAGTTTGACTTAATAAAATCCAAAACTAGTTGTCCATAGGTCCAAAAACATGTCTATTCATACAATAATGGTTTTTTAATTTTTGTGAGGATATATTTTTCGGAAATGGGGATAAAATACCCTCATTATTTGAGTATAGAATAATGGTATAATCATATCAGTCAATGTTGAATTCCCAATAGTTAACTGAATTGTTCAATACTAAACATTTATCATATTAAATGTTATGTTATCACATCCACCAATGTTATATAATTTTTTTGATAATCACATTCTATAAAAAAGGAAAAATATTGTATAACTAGGGGAGCATGCCCATAAAACATTCTATACAATAATGAACAAAAGTTTGAAGGCTATCTCTATTAGCATCTAGACCATATGCTTGTTCCATCCCCCCTATAAAACATCTTATCCTAGTAATCATGAATAAATGCGATGTGTATTTACTTTGTACCAAAATATACCGATTAATTCTATCAGAGTACCAAATTAAAGCTAGAGTAGGGTGTGAGAAATACTCATTAGGACACCACGATTATTTGTAATACCATTCATCACATTAATATTAAATAATCATTTTGGGTATTATACTAATTTCTTTAAATGATTTATGGTATTATATAACCCACATATGTTGGTTTCCTATGGAACACAAATCCTTTGCAATATACTTCACCCAATGATGGAATATATATGAGTACTGAGTCTATCCTAATTTAATTTATAATAACAAGTACTCCTCCCATGAATTAAGATGAAACTACAAAACAACTCTTATATTCAATAATAAAATACCATCTTTCCAAAAAATTCATATTTAAATTGGTAATATTAAAAACAAATATAAGTGGTACATTATAATGAAATAGAAGTGACAGAATTTAATAGAGTAGGAAAAAATCCATAAAGAAGCATAATAGAATAATGATAACTTAATAAAAAATTTATCATGTGTTTGAACAATTATAATTATCAAAAATAGCAATTTTTTTACTTATACTAAATCTTGTATAGCTGATGAAACAAATTATAAGTATCATCTTTAATAATCTGTGCTCGAAAATAAAATACAAATCTCATTCATCTTTAAAAAAATTGCATCCAGGAAGAATTTCCACACATCTATTCCTCCAACTGAATCCTTAATTTCTCAATCAACTTATAATTGACATAATAATCATTAATTTGTATAGTTTAGGATCAATTAAAAAGTAAAACACATATCCATCATCCCTGAAATAGTGATTGTTCTAAAATATTCTAATCAATAGTTCATGAACATACCTTGGAGGGGACCTTGTTTCTTGGATTCATGGAAGTATTTCATGAGTCAAGAATATTTCCATCATGATAAATATTGATTCAAACATAGTTATGGTCAAGCATTTTGATTACCCTCTAGAAGATATCTTAAATGATGTGCAAACAATAATAAATCAATTAAAGGAGTTGTTGGTCTCGCTTGTCGTTGATTGATGTTATATGCGTCCCAAATTAATTACCCATTCTTAGAACTTTAGTATAGCATAATTTTGGGGTCGATTCATAGGGAAATGTGGAGTGTATGAATTCAATTGAGTTAATACTTAATTAGGTGAAGTATGCAGAATTTAGAATTGATTGGGTTGATTTTGGGTTTTGATAAAAACTAAATTGATTTACTTTGAAGAAATGGATACAGTTTGAAAGAAAACAACTGCTAAATTTAAAGAGTTTTTAAAACAGAAAGAAAAGACGTGTCAGGGCTGTGGTGAATAAAGAGTTCTTATGCATATTGTTTAAATGGTTGTGTTGTTCATAATAATTCAATCATTCAGGATTTCATTTTGTTACAAGATTTCCTTGGTCCGGTTCCTCTTGTTTGGAATTAGAGCAGCTGACTCCTTGGTCCGATAGTCAGTGTTCTTAATTATTTATTACGTCCATTCCATTATTTGATCTATGAAAACCTTCCAATGGTCATGGATGTTTCCAACATTACTTTTCTTTTGTATCACTGAGAATCCTTCCCTTGATCCGGCTAAGAATTCTCAGTTATATTAGATAGTGGTTTAAGAAGAGTAAGATGAATTACAATAATTCCAACACAACTATATAAAACAACATACAAATTATGATCCCATCATCCACATCCCCAACACAAGGGGTTTAGTTAAACATAAAAATTGGTAGAGAAATGACACCCATGATACTTGACGGATTCATCGTGTAGGCATTGAGGTAGAGTGTCGGAAGGTGGAAGGACGTAGTGACGGAACCTTGGTAGCTTCGGGAATGGTGATAGCAGAGTTTTTCTTTCCTCTCAATGGTATGAACTCCCAAATCCATAGGCCAAGGCCTCATTTTATTGAAAAATAAATTACACGGTGTGTATAGAAAGTACACGTCGTGTACTTTTCGTCAATGCGTTTTGGTGCCAGTTTCTCCGCTAGCAGGTGGCCGAGCACGCCATTTTTGACTTTTGAACACAGCGCCGCCTACAAGTTGAGTGTACACGGCGTGTAGCGCCACCATACACAGTGTGTAGTATCAAATTTTTGGCCGCTAGCCCATTCTAGAATAGAAAACACGGCGTGTAAAAGTTCAAACACGTTGTGTCTTCATCAACGGCCACATGGGCGTGTGGACTTTTCTTCGGCAACCACCGCTTCTAGAAAGTAGTACACAGCGTGTAGCGCCACCACACACGGCGTGTATCTTCTGCCGGGTGACATGGGCGTGTACTCCCTCCTTCGGTCCGTGTCCCTGCCTGGATGTACACGGCGTGTATAAAAGTACACGCGGTGTAGTTTCAATAATTTCACATGCATCCCTTGATTCGTGTATTTAGCCAAAAAGCTTCTGAAAGTAAACTGAATCACCAAAATCAAATAATATGTTCATAAAAAAACAGATATTTGACGAAAACATGTTTTTATCTTTAATTATATATATGGAAATGTATACACAAATTGGGTAAATCAAATTCTCCCACACTTTTTCTTTTCCTTTCCCTCAAGCAAAATATCAACATCTAATTAAGATGGCCTATACTTTAAAAGGAAGTCATTTAATTAATCAAACGTATAACTACTAAATTTATTGAGTAAAAATTTCTAAAAGGCACAAAAAAATTCAATTCATAAGATATTAAAATCATGCCTCTTGTATAATGTAATAAACTACTCTCATCCTCTTTCAACACATTTTTCAACCTTTCAAAAATAAACATTCCACTTGATGATTTACCTTACCAGTTAAAATCACACTCCACACTCAAGATGTTTTTGATCAAAGTTATGCTCAATCCAAGGTATATACACTCTATCCATTGGTTTTCCAGATATCTTGTTCTTTACTTCAGAAAAATTGAATTACAAAAATCATGAGGGCTTTATCAATAAGGTTCAAATGTTTCTATGGCTAAGGGTTGGTAGGTTCAGATGTGAAAATAAATTCTGAGGCTTGAAAAATGAAGGATAATTCCTTTAAACAACATTACATGATATTCACAGTAAAGCACACTGAAAATACATACTTCAAAATTTCAGTCGAATGATTTTGTAATCGTCACCATCTTCTTTATGCAAGTTGGGTTCATGGGCAAATATGCATAAGGTTCCCTTGTTGTTTGTTTGTTTTTTTTAAATTAAAACAAAAAAACGCAAGGTAATCCCTTATGAAAACAATGAGTAGATGTTTGGGACCCATTATTCCCCAAATAATCAAGAGGCACTCCCCCACACATTATTTCATGTCTGTACACAAAAATATGCCATTTATTTCCAACTCCCTCTTTAAAGCTTAAATGAATAATCATTCAATGTTTAAAAAGAAATAGGGTAGGAAGGGAAATAGGCTTGTAATGTGGATTTCTATAAATTTTGTTCATGGATTCTATGGGATTAATGAAGATTAAATGTAGGGTAGGTCTCAAGATAAAGGGTGTGAAACAATCTAATGCCTCAATCATGTTAATGTAATTCAAAAATTTCTTCATGTTTCGAAAAGAAAAACAAGAAAATTCTGGTAGTGATGCATATCCTAAGAATCTCTCAAGAAAGAGGGTATTAGAAAAGAAATATGAAAAAGGGTTTCGAATACCTCTGAGGAGTGGAAAAATAATAAAGGGACAATCAGGTCATGACATGCATATAAATGATTAGCCTAATTAATGTAATTTAATCAAGGATGAAGGGTTGCAATTGAAACTATATCAACAATCATTTTCAAATACTTAAAAACTAAAATAAGTATGTAACCTTTCCAAAAGTTCCTACTGATAACTCTAGCATTTATAAGATTGATTAACCAAAATTTCTTTACATTTTCAAATATAGAGTCTAATAATGATGTCTCTTAGGTTAGATTAAGGGCAAAGACTAAGGTGAAAGACAAAGATGCTCCCCCACATTTAATACTGCACATGGTCCACCAAGTGCAATACTAAGGGAAAGGGTGGGAAAAGAGGAGAAATGGGGGAAAAATGAGGGGAAGAAGTTGAAGAAGTATATCTAAAAAGAAAGAAAATATAAATGGAAAAATACTCCCCTCGTGAAAATTGATTCCCAAGGCGCTCCATGCCTGTACCTGTGACTGTCGAGAGAAAGGAAAACCACAAACACGCATAACATCACATCACAGAAAATGAACAAAGTGACATATAAGATAAAGAAAAATGTCACTATCATGGGGTCACCTTAGGGGAGGCATCATCTGGTAAAGAATCGGCCGGTAGAGACGGTGCAGGAGGCGTGTAAGGGTGAGGCTTTGACTCGGCATCGGGAAGGGTAGCTGAAGAAGTAGGAGTCGTAGGTTCTAGTCTCGGGATCGGATGCTCAGCAGCAGGGCCTGGTCCGGTAGAAGTGGCAGCAGCAGAGCTCATCGTAGTCATCGGAACGGAATCTGTGGCCGGCCCAGGAGACGGCGGTGGAGTAACAGCAGAAGGCTCAGGAACGGAGGAAGAGGCTGGTGGCTGAGGCAGTGGAACACCAAGATGCTGGGCAGTATGCACAAACAGATGCTCCATCCGGTCCTGGTGGTCGTCCAGACGAATCAAATGGCGTGCAATGGTGTCCTGATAGCTTATGATACGGGCTAACTTCTACTCCATCGTGGCTAGGCGGAGGGAAATGGTCGGATCGACCGAGGGTGCGTGGGTAGGTGGGATAGGGGATGGGACAGAAGAAGTAAGGTCAGAAGAAGTGGGGTCAGTAGGAGGTGGGTGAGGTGGAGAAGCTGGAGGGGGTGGGGAAGGAGGAGCGGGGTCAGCAGCTGGGGCAGGGTCAGCAGCTGGCGGGGCTCGAGCCTGAGCAAGGATGTAGGCACCCCCTACTTCCGGACCAATCCCATGTGAATGAGCATGAGGAAGTCCATCCATTGGGGTGAACCTATCAAGTCATGAGGTAATGAGGGCTCGAATACCCCCAAGTGGTGGGCAAGACGGGTGGTGTAAAACCCACCGTTCAGGTTGCCCTGACGGCCGGTAAACATGGAGTGGAAATAGGAGGCGGAAAGATTGGGGAGGTCCGGGTAGGCGTGCCAGATGACATAGGTATGAAACCCCCTATCACAGCCGGTCATGACCCCCATATCCACATGGCGGGGAAAAAGGATCGCGCTGAAGCACCGGTGGGTGAAGCGAAGGATAGGGTCGGCTATAAGAGTGCTTTTCTGGGAAGTGGGGGAGTACCGGTGGTCAGGCCCAGTGATCTCCTGCCACATGGCAATAAGGTTAGAGCGCTCAGTCTGGTTCAAGTCAGAAATGGGGGGTGGTGTGATAGGATGGGGGTAGAAGTCGCACCCTCGGCTAAACTCTGTCATTGTCAGAGGAAAACGTCGGCCGCCTAGGCAGAATTGATCTACGGGCACCGCATCTTCAGGTGTCTCCCGGTACTCCGCTCCATCAAACTCAAAGGAGGCCGCAAACTCCAAAAATACATCTCGAAACATAGGAGTGCTGACCTAAAAAAATCTCGAGGAGTGTGGTGTGCCCGAGAAGTACCTCCAACTCCTCCAAAATACCGAGCCACTGCGGAATGCTGCTGTCAAGGTACCGGCCGCTCAATGGTATCGGCCGACGAGAGAAGCGTCGGATCCTGTCGTATGCGAAGTCGGTGACCAGGAATACTGTGCAGGGATAGGGAGCACCTGCAGGTCCCGACCCAGGTGCTAGTGCAGCAACAACATCTGGATCTGGAGGTGGATCTTCTGAAGAAGAAGGTGGCTCGGTAGAAGGTGTGCTCAAAAAGGGATCAGCTGCTGAGGATGAGGGTATAGGGAAAGTGGTAGCTGGTGCAGCAGAAGTAGGCCTAGCCTCATCTAAGGGAGTGAGTGGCGGCAGAATGGCCAATAGAGGGAGCTCAAAGACCGGAGCGTCGGGGTCCAGCTGCGTAGGTGGTCGGAGTCGGATCCGACGATAGCTGGGCCTCTCGCCCTTGGTGGCGGAGGCTGGCCGCTTCCCGCGGGAAGGATCACGATCTGCCATATCCTGAAATAGAAAGAAGAATAAAACAAAAGAAAAGAAAAAGAAAAAGGAAGAAAATAAAACAAAGAAAATGTGAGAAAACTGGAAAATAAAAGAACACGGCGTGTACTCCAGAGTACACGGTGTGTAGTCAGAAATGGAGAGTATCACGTGTTCTTTAGAAAGACATGTCGAGGGTGGAAATAGACCATGTAATAGGACACGGCGTGTACCGAACATACATGCCATGTTTACATCAAAATGTAGGTGGTCGTGTAATATAAAGGACACGGCCATGTTTTTATCAGTTCTAAGAAAACAATACACGTCATGTAAGAAAAAAAAGGTGTGTGAGGTCGTGTTCAGAAATACATGGGTACGATGGAAAGGACACGATGTGTACCAAACATACACACCAGGTATATTCAAATTTCGAAAAATTATATGTGAGGCCGTGTTCAGAAGTACACGGCGTGTGTTCTTCATTTCGTGGTCGTGTACTGCCGGAAGCCGAACGGTCGGCCGATCCGAAAAACACCCTAAATGAGTCTAAAAACTTGAAATAGAGGGTGCAGAATGGTGTACCTGGACTAAGGATCACAATGTGAGAAGAATCAGAACGTGAAACGCCCCAAATCGACGGATCTGGCAAAGGGGGTTCGGATGGCATTCGGGAGAAGAAACGGGAAGAAGGGGAACAAGGGGGCGGCTGTGCGACATGGCCTCAAGCTGGGTGGCCCGCGGCTTATATAGTCGCGGTACACGATGTGTATTTTTGGTACATGACGTGTATCACGATTTTTTTTCTTTAATTTATATATATATATTTTATATTAGTAAATATAATTATTATAGTAAACTATATAATAATTATTATTAATAATTAAAAATAGATATATCGAAAAATTCTATTATACATAAAGTATATCGGGAAATACACGCCATATATTTTAAAATGAGAAAAAGAGTGGTTCAACCTTTGGTCTGGTGCTTGGGGCGGGATTCGAACCGGCGATCGGCCGATTCGAACGGACGTCCTCACCCACTACAGCAAAGGTTGTTCTACTATTCATATTTATTTTATATATATATTTATTATATATGTCCTATACACACGGAAAGAACGAAAATCACGGCGTGTGGTTTTTATTTAGGAAAGGATGGGGGGGATGCGGGGAGATTAGCGTGATTTGAAACCGAGTCTTGTGAACCTGGTGCCGAGACTTTGCCAATGTGCAAACTTCACCCGCATGTAATTTCTTATTTTTAAAACGTTTTTCATTTATATTTGAAAAATCATTGCACACACGGCATATATCGGAGTACACATCGTGTGGTTTTATTAAAAGAACAAATGATGGAAATGGGACGGTTGTATGGATTCGAACCCGAGACTTTTGAAACCGGATTACGATTCTAGCCAACTGGTCCATCCCAACCATGGGTTTTATTAAACACATTTATATATATATATATAGATTGAAAATACAACACACATCATGTAATTAAAATGAGGAAACCTCGTTCCGAAGGTAGGTCAGGAGGATTCGAACCAAGGACGGCTCGAATAAACTCCAGTGACTTTGCCATCGGCACCGACATCATCCCTGGTTATTTATTTTTTATTCTATAGATTTATACTATTAATTTTATAAATTAAAAAGGATTAGTACATGCCGTGTATATAAGTGGGACACGGCGTGTAACCTCTGGGTTGCATCCCAATAAGCTCCTTTGCTTTCGGTCATTGGCTCGACCTACTTACCTTGCTTACCTGAGGTGTATGGTGGACAACGTTCCCACCATGTTATCTGTAGGATGGTAAGCTTTCAAGTGCTGCCCGTTTACCTTGAATGGTTGACCATATTCTCCAGAAATTTCTACCGCTCCGTGATGGAATACGTGGATAATGTGGAATGGTCCCAACCAGCGTGACTTTAACTTCCCTGGAAATAAGTGAAGATGATAATTAAAGAGAAGTACCTGATCACCGAGTTGGAATGATTTTCGTGATATCATCCGGTCGTGAATGGGTCTTGTCTTCTCCTTGTACAACTTGGCATTCTCGTATGCCTCTAATCAGATCTCATGTAGTTCCAACAGTTGGAACTTCCATTTCTCGTCAGCTGCCTTTAGATCAAAATTCAGGGCTTTGACGGCCCAGTAGGCTTTGTGTTCCAATTCTACTAGTAAATGGCAGGGCTTGCCATAGACGAGGCGGAACGGGGACATTCCTAGTGGTGTTTTGAAAGTAGTCTGATATGCCCACAAGGAATCATCCCACTTCTTGGACCAGTCCTTCCGTGAAGTGTTCACTGTTTTTCCAGGATCTGCTTGAGATCACGATTGGAGAGCTCTACCTGTCCACTGGACTGGGGATGATATGGTTTTCCCATATGATGCTTTACTCTATACTTCGACAGTATTCCTCTCATCAGTGTGTTGTCGAAGTGGGTCCCTCTATCGTTGATCAGTACTCGTGGAACTCCAAACCAACTAAAAATATTTTTCTTTAACAAATTAATGACTTCCTTGGCTGTGTCGTGAGCTGTAGCAGTAGCTTCCACCCATTTGGAGACGTAGTCGACACAGACCATGATGTAAGTGTTCCCAAAAGATGAGGGAAAAGGACCCATGAAATCTATGCCCCAGACATCAAAAATCTCGACCTCCAAGATGGGGTGCTGAGGCATCTCGGCTCTACGTCCCACATTACCTATCCTCTGGCACCGATCGCAACAGGAAACAAACGCCCGGGCATCTCTATGCATGGTGGGATAGAAAAATTCAGATTTCATGATCTTAGTTATAGTACGGTCCATCCCATGATGTCCTCCTATTGGTGAGGCGTGATAGAACTCCAGGACACCGTGAACATCATTCTCTAGGATGCAACGGCGGATCACTCCATCTGCACAGGATCGGAATAGCAGAGGATCCTCCCAGAAGTACCATTTCACATCAGAGAAAAATATTTTCCTTTACTGGAAGGAGAGGTCGGGGTGAACGACACATGTAACCAAAAAAATTGTGATATCATCATACCATGGTCGGGGTGTTTTGCTGATAAAAAAGAGGTTCTCATCAAGAAAATCCTCCTTGATCTCCTGATCTTCTTCATTCTCCAAGTGAGGCAGCTCGAGGCGGGAGAGATGGTCAGCAATGATGTTCTCACTCCCTTTCTTATCCCGGATCTCAAGATCAAATTCTTTTAGGAGAATTACCCAACGGATCAATTGGGGCTTCACGTCTTTCTTGTTGAGTAGGTACTTTAGTGTTGCATGTTCATTATAAACAATAACTTTAGACAACACTAAGTAAGAATGAAACCTGTCAACTGTAAAATCCACTGCGAGCATCTCCTTTTCTGTGGTGGTGTAGTTAATTTGTGCCTCGTTGAGCGTCATGCTGGAATAATAGATAGGTCGGAAAATCTGTTCTATTCGCTGGCCCAAGACTACTCCCACTGTGTAGTCGCTCGCATCACACATAACCTTAAATTGTTCCTCCCAGTTGGGAGAAATCATAACTGGAGCTTCCACAAGGCGCTGCTTTAGATGCTCAAAAGATCTGAAACAATGGTCATGAAACTCAAATATGGCATCCTTGGTTAGAAGATTGGTGAGGGGTTGGTATATTTTTGAGAAGTCATGGACAAACCACCTGTAAAATCCTGCATGCCCCAGGAAGCTGCGGATGGCGCGGACGGAAGTCGGTATAGGTAGTCATGGAATGACTTCAATCTTCGCCGAGTCCACCTCTATCCCCTTCGCTGAAATTATGTGGCCAAGGACTATGCCACTTTTCACCATGAAATGATACTTTTCCCAGTTCAAGACTAGGTTAGTGTGCTCACACCTTTCCAAAACAATCTCTAGGTTTCGTAAACAAATGGTAAATGATTTTCCATAGACGGAAAAATCCTGCATGAATACCTCTAGGATTCGTTCCTCCATGTCATGGAAGATGGCCAGCATACAGTGTTGGAAGGTGGCGGGTGAATTACACATGTCGAAAGACATCCTTCGATAAGAAAATGTGATGTAGGGGCATGTGAATGTTCTCTTTTCCTGATCCTCTGAAGTAATGGATATTTGGTTGTAACTGGAAAACCCGTCGAGGAAGCAATAGAAGGTGTTCCCTTCTAGCCTCTCTATCATTTTATCCATGAATGGCAAGGGGAAGTGATCCTTTCTTGTTGCATCGTTTATCTTCTGGTAATCCACACAGACTCGCCAGCCAATGATAGTGCATGTAGGGATGAGCTCGTTCTTTTCATTTGAAATCATAGTGAAACCCCCCTTTTTGGGTACCACTTAGAGAGGACTCCCCCGCGGACTATCCGAGATGGGATAGATAATGCCTGCATCCAATAATTTGATCACATCCTTCTTTACAAATTCCTTCCTGGGTGGATTCAAGCATCATTGTGGTTGCCGAGATTTCTTGGAACCCTCTTCATGTAGCACCTTGTGAGTGCAAATGGTAGGGCTGATGCCCTTCAGATCAGTGACTGCCCTCCCAATAGCATGCTTCTGCTATTTGAGAACCTGCATAAGTGCATCTTCCTGCTCCTGTGACAGTTCTGCATTAAGTATAACAGGAAACGTTTGATTAGGTCCTAAATACCCATACTTGAGAGAAGATGGAAGAGGCTTCAGTTCGAGTTCAGGTGCATTTTAAATCGAAGGTACAAGTGGATGCACCTTGTCCGTTCCAAATTATCAGGAACAACTACACGCTCCCAATAGTGGTTTCCCTGGCCTTCTATGAATTGCAAGTCTTCTGGCGCTTCTTCTAATAGAATATCTAGATCAGTTAAATTATTCAAAATAAAAGAACATACCAGATCCTCCCCTTTGTCTCTAAAATTATTATACATGGTGGATACTACATAACAGTCCTCATGCTCTGACAAGGAAGCATGTTTGATGGCTTTGAGGACGTTATAGGAAACTCTTTCATCACCTACCCAAAAAATAAGCTCTCCTTGGTGCACATCGATCAGTACCTTCCCAGTTTCCATGAAAGGTCTTCAAAGTATAAGAGGTGCTTCCTGGTCATCCCCCATGTTGAGTATGATGAAATCAGTGGGAAGGATCAGCCTACCCACCTTGACTAGTACGTCCTCTAGTAGTCCCTTCAGGTGTTTGAGGGATCGTTCAGCAAGTTGAAGGGTGACGCGGGTAGGCTTGAGCTCGTGGAGTCCCAACTTCTTGAAAAATCTAAGGGGAATGAGGTTCACGCTGGCCCCTAAGTCGCAGAGGGCCTTCCCAAAATCGCAGGATCCAATGGTACAAGTAATGGTGAAACTACCTGGATTATGGAGTTTGGGAGGGATGGAATGTTGAACCACCATGGAGCACTCCTTCGTTAGTGAAATAACGCCCAAATCGTCCATCTTCCTCTTATTCGAGAGGATTTCCTTTATGAATTTGGCGTAGGTGGGCATCTGAGTTAGGGACTTTGTAAATGGGATGTTTATATGTAGCTTCTTGAAAACATCCATGAATTTGCTAAACTGGTGGTCCAGCTTCCTCTGCTTAAATATTTCCCAAAAAGGTAAGGCAGACTTGAATGGTTGGATTACTTCCTTTTATTTATTTTGTAAAGCCTCCTTCTGCAGGCTTTTGGATGAGGAGGGGTCGGTATTGGTGCCTTTTTCATCAACGGTGGGTGTGGATGCACCTTTCTGTGATGATTGGTTTGGTTGGAGATCTTTTTCACTCTAGAGCATGATCACATTAGCCTCCTCCCTTGGGTTCTTTTCGGTGTTCCCCGGTAGTGTACCGGGCTGTCTCCCGGAATGTTGGTTTTCCAGCTGGCCAATATGATTCTCCAAGCCTCAAATCGAAGCTTCCTGATTCTGGAACCGAGTCTCAGAAGTAGTTATGAATTTAGTCATCAGTTCCTCTAACCTTGAGGTATTATCTAGCTGAGGTGGTTGTTGAGCCGGTGGAGGAGGTGGCTGTCATGGCTGCTGTGGCTGAGGGTTTTGATACCCTTGTTCCTGATAAGGACCCTACTAGGGTTGTTGAGGCCTTTGATATTGGTTCTGGTATGGAGACTGGTTGTAGCTAGGCGGTCGCTGGGGCGGAGGATTCTGCTGTTGTTGGCCCCAGCCTGTGTTCTACTGATCTCTGCATGTCGGGTTTTGGTACTGCTGGTACTGGTTGGGCCCTCGATTTTGGGCAACATAACTCACCTCGCTCGTCGAGGGGCCTCTAGCAGAACCCGGGCATTCTCCCATGATGTGGTTATCACCATAGTCGTCACATGCTGGATGGTTCGCCGCATTAATTTGAGATCCTCCTTTGAGGTTCAATGCGTCGATTTTCTTGGAAACAGTGTCCAACTGAGCAGCTAACATAGTGGTAGCATCAATGTTGTGCATACCTCACTTTTCAGTATCCCGCTCAGAGTGCCACTAGAAGCTATTGGCTGAAATGTCTTCCAGTAGTTCGAATAGTTCATCGGGGGATTTCCGCATCACTGTACCTCCAGCAGCAGCATCCACCATGGACTTGGTATTCGTGGTAAGTCCTCCGTAGAAGGTCTGGACTTGCATCCAGAGTGGGAGTCCATGATGGGGGAATTTTCATAACATCTCCTTGAAGCGTTCCCAGGACTCGTACAATGACTCGGAGTCGTGATGCTAGAAGTTATAAATCTCATTCTGTAGTTTCACCGTCTTGGATGGTGGGAAGTACTTGGATAGGAACGTCTGGGATAGCTCCTCCCAGGTGAGGATAGATCGTTGTGGTAGCCCCTCGATCGAGTCCTTCGCCTTGTCACGTTGAGAAAACGGGAATAAGTGAAGACGGATGGCGTCCTCAGACACACCATGGTACCAAAAGGTGTCTCAGATCTCCAGAAAGTTGGAGAGATGGGCGTTCGGGTCCTCACTGGCTAGGCCTTCAATTTGGACTGTGTTCTGGATCAGCTGCATGATAGCAGGCTTGATCTCGAAGTGCTAGGCCTAGACCAGAGGACGAACGATGCCAGTATCAGCTCTGTGAATCGATGGAAGTGCGTACTCCATAAGGGTATGTCTTGGAGGTTGTTGTTGATGGGGTGGAGCTTGCATAAACTGCTCTTGATGGGAAAAGTATGGTCATGGGAAGAGTTGATGCGGTGGCCATTGGTAATCCCTTGGAAAGAATTCCATGAAGGCTCCAGGAGGTTGATCCGGTATACCAGCAGCGGGAGGCTGCTGATCCTGGTACTGATGCTCAGTCGCATCATCTACGGCTGGTGCTCCCTCTTCCTTGTTCGCCATGGGTTGTGGTTGATGGTTGTGAGTTTCTGTCCATGTACACCGACGATGAAGCAAGGTCCATTCGATTTCCAGGTCAAGCGGAACTAATTACGAAGACTCGGCACTTCTGGATCGTGTAAAAGGTCTAAACATACACTTTAAGCTCTGCACAACAAAAAAAAACGAAAACCAGGCGTAAAAGGGAAAAATATAAAAGAAAATATGAAATGGGATTATAAAAGAGATTTTTGATAATTTTTTATTTTTATTTTCACTTAAATCAATCATTAACATAATTTAAATCTTAGTACTAAACCAAACGGTGTCCCCGGAAACGGCACCAAAATTTGGCCTCGCTTGTCGTTGATTGAAGTTATATGAGTCCCAAATTAATTACCCGTTCTTAGAACTTTAGTATAGAATAAGTTCGGGGTCGATCCACAGGGAACCATGTCGTTCATGAATTCAATTGAGTTAATATTTAATTAGGTGATGTATGTAGAATTTAGAATCGATGGGGTTGATTTTGGGTTTTGATAAAAACTAAATTTATTTACTTTGATGAAATGGATACAGTTTGAAAGAAAAAAACGGGTAAATTTAAAGAGTTTTTAAAATGGAAAGAAAAGACGTGTCGAGGCTGTGGTGAATACGGAGTTCTTATGCAGATTGTTTAAATGGTTGTGTTGTTCATAATAATTCAATCATTTAGGATTTCATTTTGTTACAAGATTTACTTGGTCCAGTTCATCTTGTTCGGAATTAGAGCAGCTGACTTCTTGGTCCGGTAGTCAGTGTTCTTAATTCTTTATTATGTCCAGTCCATTATTTGAATTGGTGAAAACCTTCCAATGGTCATGGATGTTTCCACCGTTAATTTTCTTTTGTATCGCTAAGAATCCTTCCCTTGGTCCGGCTAAGAATTCTCAGTTATATTAGACAGTGGTTTAAGAAGAGTAAGATGAATTACAATGATTCAAACACAACTATATAAAACAGCATAAAAATTATGATCCCATCATCCATAGCCCCAACATGAGGGGTTTAGTTACACATAAAAAGTGGGAGAGAAACGACACACATGATACCTGACAGATTAATCGTGTAGGCATTGAGGTAGAGTGTCGGAATGTGGAATGGCGGAGTGAGGGAACCTTGGTAGCTTCGAGAATGCTGATAGCAGAGTATCTCTTTCCTCTAAATGGTTCTGAACTCCAAATTTTGTAGGCCAAGGCCTCCTTTTATAGAAAAATAATGTACACGGCCTATATAGAAAGTACACGCAGTTTACTTTTCGTCAACGCGTTTTGGCAATAGTTTCTCCGCTGGCAGGTGGCCGAGCACGCTGTTTTTGACTTTTGAACACGGTGTCGCCTGCAAGTTGAGTGTACACAGCATGTAGGGATTCCATACACAACATGTAGTATCAAAATTTTGGCCTCCAGTCCCTTCTAGAATAGCAGACATGGCGTGTAAAAGTTCAAACACGACATGTCTTCATCAACGGCCACATGGGCGTGTTGACTTTTCTTCGCCAACCACAGCTTCTAGAAAGTAGTACACGGCGTGTAGAACCACTACACACAGTGTGTATCTTCTACCTGGTGACATGGGAATGTACTCCCTCCTTCGGTCTGTGTCCCCGCCTGGATGTACATGGTGTGTATAAAAGTACACGCCGTGTCATTTCAAAATTTTCACATGCATCCCTTGATTCGTGTATTTAGCCAGAAAGCTCCTAAAAGTAAACAGAATCACCAAAATCAAAGAATATGTTCATAAATCAACAGATATTTGATGAAAACATGTTTTTATCTTCAATTGTATATATGGATTCATCGTGGAGGCGTTGAGGTAGAGTGTCGGAAGGTGGAATGGCGGAGTGACGGCACCTTGGTAGCTTCGGGAATGGTGATAGCAGAGTTTCTCTTTCCTCTCAATGGTTCTGAACTCCAAAATCCGTAGGGCAAGGCCTCATTTTATAGAAAAATAAAGTACACTACGTGTATAGAAAGTACACGCCGTGTACTTTTCGTCAACGCGTTTTGGTGCCAGTTTCTCCGCTGGAAGGTGGCCGAGCACGCCGTTTTTTACTTTTGAACACGGCGCCGCCTGTAAGTTGAGTGTACAGAGAGTGTAGCGCCACCATACACGGTGAGTAGTATCAATATTTTGGTGGCCACCCCCTTCTAGAATAGCAGACACGGCATGTAAAAGTTCAAACACGTCGTGTCTTCATCAACGACCACATGGGAGTGTCGACTTTTCTTCCGCAACCACCGCTTCTAGAAAGCAGTACACGACGTGTAGCACCACCACACACGGCGTGTATCTTCTTCCTGGTTACATGGGCATGTACTCCCTCCTTCGGTCCGTGTCCCTGCCTGGATGTACACGACGTGTATAAAAGTACACGCCGTGTAGTTTCAAAATTTTCACATGCATCCCTTGATTCGTGTATTTAGCCAGAAAGCTCCTGAAAGTAAACAGAATCACCAAAATCAAAGAATATGTTCATAAAACAATAGATATTTGATGAAAACATGTTTTTATATTCAATTATATATATGGAAATGTATACACAAATTGGGTGCATCAGTTGTGCTAAAGAAAAACAATCCCATGATCTTAAAACTAAGAAAATTAAATTGGAAACAATTCATTCAATCCAAAACTATTATAAAACCCTCTAAGAAAAAATTATTTGATCCTTTAATTATTGATTCTTTGTAAAGAGAAAAGAAAATTTCATCTGATTAAAATTTTATATATTTTAGTAATTGGGAGTCAGGTATAATAAAATAAATCAGATTATTAACTATATGATAAAATATTACTATATGAATACATATATAAAATTATCCTACAATGCACTCATTGTAACAACCAGGCCACGTGGACAGCACATCCACCCTGCCTTAACATGGCCATCGGGTCCTGGCCCACCAGGTACCCCTAGTTGCCTCGCAGACACGTGGGGCCCACCCCAAGGTCCACCCACATGCCTGAACGGGTCATCTGACTAATGATAGTCCCCACATGCCAACACATGTCCTTTCGAGTGTGCTTTGTCCTCACTCACACACACCCAGAGAAACTTCCCAGAAGGTCACCCATTCTGATCACTACTCCAGGAAAAGCACGCTTAACTGTGGAGTTCTAATCAGACAGGCTTCCGAAAAGGATGGTGCACCTTGTTGACATGAGTCATATCATTTAGTCATTTAACCCTTTATCATTTGGGGGTGTTACATTCACCCCCCCCCCCCCCCCCTTAGAGCACAACGTCATCGTTGTGGGCCCTACATCTCAACCCAGGCAGTGCACCGCGCACTTAAGGCTGGGTTCCTCCTCTGATACCAAATGTGACAGCCAGGCCCTAGTGCCACCCTGCCTTAACATGGCCGTCGGGTCCTGGCCCACCAGGTACCCCCAGTTGCCCCGCAGACATGTGGGGCCCACACCAGGGTTCACCCACTGCCTGAACGGGTCATCTGACTAATGACAGTCCCCACAGGCCAACACATGTCCTTTCTAGTGTGCTTTGTCCTCACTCACACACATCCTGAGAAACTTCCCAGAAGGTTACCCATCCTGATCACTACTCTAGGCCAAGCACGCTTAACTGTGGAGTTCCAATCAGACAGGCTCCCGAAAAGGAAGGTGCACCTTGTTGACATGAGTCATATCATTTATTCATTTAACCCTTTATCATTTGGGGGTGTTACACTCATTACGAGGAGGTATTGATAATTAGATGTATAAAAAACATAGCCACCACTAAACAGTTCAACTATTTCATGGGCCACAATAACCTGAAAAAATACAATGATTCCCCACTAAATAAAAGATTCATTTAAATCATAATGACAGTAGAAGAAAATATCAAACATACCGATTTCGAGGCATGCACCAATGGTCCATGAATTCCTGAAAATACAGTAAACTATATGTTATAAATTTAAAATTGTAAAATAATGCAACAAATAAAAAAAAGGACCATAAGAATTAAAAACCTAGTGATATTACCTTCAAAAACATCATGCATTACGTGTCTTTGTGACATAAAAGGTGTAGAGAAGATAATTACATCCAATTACCATATGTTCAATATATCTTATTAGAATTATTTTTTCATATGATTCACATTAAATAAACATGTTACCTAAACATTATAAAATATATTATGTACATTTTTTTTAATGTTGACAATGATATCAAGTTATGTAGTGATTTTAATGATATACCATGTCATACTAACATGTAATCCCTTCATCATGTCAATGCTGTTGTAATTAAGACACTCAATCATCCACACAAAAATATGTCAATACAAAAACATATGTGATACCATTCATTCTAATAGAACATCAATATGTAATACATGATCCAGTTCTCTAAAAAAAGAAATTGAAATAAAATATATAAAATAATCCACTACTCGAAAAATGTCAATTCAAATTTAGATTATGTAATATAATTATCCACTTCTCAAATTCATGATCCAATGCCCTAAAATACATTATCCACTACTAAAAAATAAATTATCAACTACACTTAAAATGATCCATCGATAATATAAAACACAAGATCTATTGCTCAAATAAAATAAATGAACCACATGCCAAACCAATTCATGATCCAATGTTAAAAAAACATGTTCCACTTCTATCATGGCCCGTCCTCGGGGCCCGTGCCGTGACTACCCCAATCCTACTTTCCATAGGCCAGGGGCTGGCGACTAGCACGAAAGGCGTACATCCCGATAAAAAGGGAAGGCATTGCCTTTATAAAAGTAACAAACACCACAGAGTATAAGCAGAAGCAACACTAAGGACAAAAGAAGGTGCTGATAGGTAAATGGGCCATAATACAAACCCAACTGAAAAGTATAACTACAACTGAAAGTAATGTACATCTCAAAGAATAACAGCTAAAGCTGACAAGACGCTCTTTGATCATCCTCTGGTTTTCTACCGGAAGGCCACATCCGTCTGTCTCCTCCGGGTACCGACTCATCGTGAATCCACCTTCGGGAACCGACTTGGCGTGAGATCCTCCTCTGAGTACCGTCTAGCTCTAGAAGCCTCAACCACGATCATTGGTGTCTGTCGTCTGCAACCAACCCAACGTAGTGCGGGTGAAGCCTATGCAGGGGTGAGTATATGATACTCAGTAGGGACCCCGAGACCCATGAAGGTCTCCCTGAAACCACAAAGGATAAACCGCAATGAAAATATACAGTCACGTTGTAACAACTAACTCTACTTAGGTATATGCCCATACATATACCTAAGTCATGAAATCCAGTTAGGCTCTAGCTCCAGAGCCCAAGAACAACCCGGTCCATACAGGAAAACACAACTCATCCCACAAGAGAACTCAACAAATCCACATAGGAGAGCACAACTCAGTCCACACAGGAGAACACTGCAAGTCCATGAAGGAGTGCACAACAGAGTCCACACAGGAGAACACCACAAGTCCACACAGGAATGCATGACAACCAAATCCAAGATAATGATCGAAAGTCAAGACTCAGCTCACACAGGTATACATCATCTGTAAAGCAAAAGGAGATGATTAGTTGTAGTTACTGATTCATCTAGGTGGGACTGCATGTAGGATACAAGTACAATAGTCATCACCACCAAACCCACGAAGGATTCATGTACGGTTTTCATCGTCATCGAACCCACGGAGGATTCTAGTACGAAAGTCTTCACTGTCGAACCCACGGAGGATTCCAATACGATTGTCATCATCGTCGAACCCACGGAGGATTTCAGTACGAAAGTCTTCACCCTTGAACCCATAGCTACTGGGGAACTCCTCCTCTATCGAGTACAGTGGGCCTGCTGCTACAACCAAGCGCTTCCCACTAACCTTGGACTAATGTAGTACTCCACCTGTTGAGTACTGTGGGCCTGCTGCTACAAACAAGTGCTTCCCACCATGGGTCTGCCGCTACAACCAAGCACTCCCCCTCATAGCCTTCAGAGGTACTCCTTTTGTTGAGTATTGTGGGTCTGTCACTACAACCAAGCGCCCCTCCACCATGGGTCTGCCTCTACAACCAAGCGCTCCCCACTGGGCTATCGAAACACTCCGAGTCGATCGATCAATAGTCGTCAAGTCTCAGCAAGCTCTAGGGTTTCCGCACACAGCACGCTCGTTCCGGGAGGGTCCGCTCCACGATCCCAGAGGTCGATACATCAACTATCACGTATACCAGATTTGATGTATTGTAATGTTCCTTCATGTCAATAGGAACACAACGCGACAGACAGCTCGCTAATCACACGCCCAGTCTGAGAGTTAAAGGCTTTTTCGTTCCAGGGGCCCAGTTGGTTTTTAAGTCAAAACCAACCCGACCTTACTCCAACTACGTCCCAACCTCGAGCAGAGTAAGCCAAAATGTCTGTCTCACTAATAGGAATCCAACAAAGTCTATGGCACGTAAATCGAATGTCCGGAGCTCATGTTATAAGCATTCCCACTCCGAGGGCCCGGTTGGTTTCGTGTTCGAACCAACCTGTCCGTACCTAAAAGTCTGCAAAACCTTGAGTGTAGTATACTGAAACGACCGCCTCGATCCAAAGATTGCATCACAACTGACGGTGCGTCGATCAGAGGTCCTTAACCCAAGATACATACATTTTAATGAACCTTTCCGGTTTTAGGTGGTTTTGGACCCGGGCCGACCCGGCCCAAGACCCCATGGGTCGGCCCGAACCGGGTCGACCCGACCCGGGTCTGGGTCCAGCCCATTAGGGAGAAAGTCATAAAATTATGGGGGGGTTTCCAACATTAAAGAGGAGGTTTAGGGGATCTAAAAGGGCGGGGGCTCGTGTGGGCCCCTCCTCACTATTAACCTCACATGGGTGGTTAGTTCCACCCAACCTCCATCCTTAGGATTTAACCACTAAAAAGAAATAAAATTAGTAGCACAATTTTATTTCTCTATAGTATTAATCCACAAAATTAAACAACTCCTCTCGTGCAAACGCAACTCTAGAAAAGTTCTTCTTAAGAAAATAGTGGCATTGTGGTTTCAACGGTGCCCTCAGTTTTCGATTCCGATCACCAGTTCAAAAGATAGAAAAACCCGCTCGTTCATTCACTAAACGTACCCGAGCTAAACTTTGGAAACTGATTCCAGGAACATTGGGCCTCAGAATTAGGTGTCGTCGGAATTCGCAGTCTCATAAAATTTCGAAGAAATTAAAAATAAATTCCTTGAAATTTCCGGGTCTTTACATTACTCCCACCTCAGGGCTTTACGCCCTCGTAAAGCTATAACACCAACTGGGGAAACAAAAGTGGTGATGAGCACAAAACTGAGCCTCCCGTTCCCATGTTCTCTCCTGGAGTTTCCCGTGCTTCCAGTGAAATCACACCTGAGGAATCGACCATCCACGTAGGACCTGATCCTGTTGATCCTCATTCTCCAGTAGAACCTCTGTGAATGTTGCCCCATCATCGACGTCCAACTCCCTGCGGTCGATGATATGTGAAGGGTCATGCACGTGTTTCCTTAGCTGAGATACGTGGATGACATCGTGCACCCGGTGCAACTGAGTTGGAAAGGTCATGTGGTAAACCACCTCGCCAACCCTGCTGAGGACCTAGAAAGGTCAGTTGAACCTCAGAGATATCTTGCCGCCTCGGTTACATCTCCATAAACATCATCGAGGTGAGACACTTATAAGAACATGGTCGCCATCCTCGAACTTTAGAGGCCTCCATTTCTTGATTAGAACTGAAACTCAAAACTCCTACAGCCACGAGGGTAAGGTTGGTCGACCCAAAAGTGATCGGCTACACCCTCTGAAGCATGAGTTAACATGTGCTGCATGGGGTTACACTTTCTCCGACCAAGTAAAACCCATCCCGACGTTTGCCTAATACCTTCAATTTGTGTATGAAATGTGATTTCCCAGTCCATACTCAAACTAACGCTGTAAGGCCTCGACGCTTCCACCAAGAGGTTCCAACCTAAACTCTCGCCTCAAGGGTTAGATCACACCGTCAGCGTAAGTGTGATTATCATGTCTCCTCCCATAGGTATCTCCATACGTGAGGGTCAAGTCAATGGATTAATCAGAAACTCTATGTCTGGGACAAGATTCATGGAAGGAAGGAATGATTCGTATCGATGTCTGTGGATACGGTAGCTACCATAAGACATAGTCCGTACTTCAAATCATCCTTAGAGCCATTTTGGTCGCACTCCTTGACCGCATGCAGCTACTCTTTCCCCATACCTCAATATCCCATGAGCCTAGCAGGGATTAAAATGGTGGGTGGTTACAACATGTCAAATGTTCACCACCCCATGCTACTCTCATAGCTCCAATTCTACGTCTGCTGCCTTGAAGATTCATCTGTCAATTTTACTACCTCTACTTGAAACATTTTACACGCTCAAGTCTCTGAGACTGGCAGCAGTTTCTTGCTTTCACACTGCTAACTTTCACTGACTTCATCCATTTAGAAAATGAATTCTCAACCACAAAGGTTCTATCTAGAACCCTCGCATAAGTAGGAATGCATAGAGAAAGAAGTGATGGCTCGGATTTCCTTTAAACACCCCTCACTTAGAAGTCCGAGCCCTGAAGCATCGATTGCATCGTATTCATCGAGTACGAGGAATGGTTTGGTATGCCCCAATGAATTCTCAGCTACCGATATGTCATCCTGCCGAAGCTGTATAAGCTCTAGAAGACTATCAACCACCTCCTCAAGCTAGTCCTCAGCGGCCTGTGAGTCGAGCTTGCCTCGGAACTTGAGGGATATCTGGTGCTGAAACAGGTAATGCACTAAGCCTACAAGTTTCCTCTACCGGTACCACCGGTAGTGTCTACTGTCCAACAGGTAGTGATGTAGCTGACACACTACCCGAAGATACAATCTCAGGCGTCGGTCCACATACCGAAGCCTCTTCACTATAAAGATGACCCCCATGGTAACTCACTAAGAATCATAAGTATCTAAGTCCACTACCCACTCTACTAGTGTCTAAACTAAGCGTAGAACTCTAGAAATCGCCTCTATCCAGTCCACTACTGACTGGGAATCTGTCTCGCCTCGTAACCCCGAAGGCCTCCGCTGCTGGAACCCGTGCAACGTTCTCTTCCAGCGTGAACCATCCACTAGTACGGCTGGTGGAATCTGCTACCTAATAGGTGGTGGTGCTGTTGGTACACCACCCGAAGGAGCCAACATAGAAAGAGGGCCATGCACCGGAGCCTCATCGCTCGGTGAGCCGTCATCGAGTATTCTCTCAGGAACTCCAACTCACTGTCTGCATGGAGACATCCTGAACAGATGTGACATAGTCAAACGATTTAAACCTGTTGAGCTGACACAAAGTAATCACAAAGAAAACCTTTGAAACACACATGCAATCATTGTTTTCATGCACTGAGTCGGAAATCATAAGTCAGGGTCTTGGTGTACGGATACGTCGGTTGCCACACCAACACTGGCCTCCCTGTACTGATAACCACACTCAATACCCTTAACATTATTGCTTCACATAGAAGAAATATCAGAGTCTTAAGTTCTATAGTAGAACCGAACTCCATTGATACCAATTTGTCACGACCTGTCCTCGGGGATCGTGCCATGACTACCCCAAGCCCACCTTCCATAGGCCAAGGGCTGGCGACTAGTACCAAAGTCGTAAATACCAATAAAAAGGTAAGGCATTGCCTTTATAAAAGTAACAAACACCATAGAGTATAAGCGGAAGCAACAAAAAGTACAAAAGAAGGGGATGATAGGTAAATGAGCCAGAATATACACCCATATAAAAAGTATAACTACAACTGAAATTAAAGTACATATTAAAGAACAACAGTTGAAGGTGACAAGCCGCTCTTGGATTATCCTTCGGTTTCCTACCTGAAGGGCAGGTACAGATCTCCTCCTCATCTCTCCATGTCCATCCATCTCCTCCGGGTACCAACTCGTCGTGAATCCACCTCCGGGCATCAACTCGATGTGAGATCCTTCTATGGGTACCGTCTAGCTCTACAAGTCTCAACCACGATAATTGATGTCTTTCATCTACAACCATCACAATTTTGTGCGGGCAAAGCCCGTGCAGGGGTGAGTATACGATACTCAGTAGGGACCCCGAGACCCCTGAAGGTCTCCCTAGATCCACAAAGGATAAACCACAAAGAAACGATACAATCATGTAGTAACAACCAACTATACTTAGGTATATGCCCATAGATATACCTAAGCCATCAAATATAGTTCATCTCTATCTTCAGAGCCCAAGTACAACCCGGTCCACACAGGAGAACACAACTCAGCCCACAAGAGAACTCAACAAATCCACATAGGAGAGAACAACTCAGTCCACACAGGAGAACAATGCAAGTCCACGAAAGAGTGGATAACACATTCCACAAAGAAGAACACCACAAGTCCACATAGGAAAACATTACAATCATATCCAAGATAATGATCGAATGTCAAGACTCATCTCACACAGACGCCTGGTCTGAGAGTTAAAGGCTTTTTCATTCCAGGGGCCCAGTTTGTTTTTAAGTCAAAACCAACCCGACCATACTCCAATTGTGTCCAAACCTTGATTGGAGTAAGCCAAAAGTTCTGTTTCACTAATAGGAATCAAACAAAGTTGATTTCACATCAATCGGACATCCGGGGCTCAAGTTATAAGCGTTTCCGCTCTGAGGGCCTGGTTGGTTTCGTGATCGAACCAACCCGTCCTTACCCAAAGTTCTCCTAAAACTTGAGTTTAGTATACTGAAACAACCTTCTCGATCCAAGGATCGTATCACAACTGACGATACATCGATCGGTGGTCCGTAGCCCATGATACATGCATTTTAAATAACCTGTCCAGTTTTCGGTGGTTTTGGGCCCGAACCGACCCAGCCCAAGACACCCTGGGTCGGCCCGAACCGGGTCGACCCGACCAGAGTCTGGGTCCGGCCCATTAGGGTGTGGCCCGTCCCTGCCGGCACGGCCTGGCCCGGCGCGGGGGTCCGGCCCTGCACCGGCGGCCCGTCCCGGCCCCGGCGGTCCGGCCCCTCGCAGGTGGCCCGGCTCGGCGGGTGCTACGTGCTGAGCTGACGCTGGGGGGGGGGGGGGGAACACTGCCCCCCCCCCCCTTACTTTTGTAACCACGGCCCCCATGTGGGGGACCGCCAGACCACCTATCGGGGGTTACGAACCCCCGGTATTCCGGAATCCGGCCAGCCATAATGGCTGGCCGGTTGCTGCTGCGGGACCTTCTGGTCCCGCCCCCAGGAAACTATGGCGGCCGGAGGTCCGACCGCACTCCATGCTCTGCCGCATCCAAAGACCGCGGCCTTGTCCGACCAGTGCAGTGCCCCTCCGCCACGGCCCCACTCTGGCCGCGTCCTCTACGTGGTTCTCCAGCGTGGCGCGACGGCGCCGCGGCCCGACTCCAGCCGCAGCCTCTTTCGGCCTCAACGGTGTGGCGTGACGACGTCACACTTCTTCGTCGCGTTCCTTCTTGTTTCTGCACGGTGTCGTTGCACCGCGTCGCCTTTGTTCGAGCTGCAATGAACACAACATCAAAGGGGGAGGAGGATCGGTCATGTTCGGTTGCTCTGACATCCTCCTGTTAAATTGATAACAGGTGGCCCAAATATTAAATGAAGAACGCAAGGAATTATTCACAAACAAAACCAAACCCCTACCTTGATGAAGTCGCCGAACGAGGGTCGTCACAGATCGAGGCTCCGTAAGCATCGTCGGTGTTCGCCCGATGAATAAAGCGGTGCATCGTCGTTCTTCGGAAAAGGCGTCTCTTGCTGGCTACGGAGAGGAGAGAAGATGGCACGACGGTCTTCCTTTGCGGTGACGGCGTTCTTCGTCGAGGTCTTGACGTTCTTCATGATCCACAACGTGGAAGATGATGTTTTTCGAGACCTTTGTTATTTTCTCCCCAGACTCCTCACAACGAACCAAACAAAAACAAATTAAGACTTTGTCTTAATTTATCCACACATGCCAACATTTTTAAAATTCAGAAACCTCATTTAATTAATTAAAGAGATTCAATTAATTGAATTTATTTGTTGGCATTCAATTAAAGAGAGAGAGAAAGTCATAAACTTATGGGGGGGTTGCCAAATTTAAGAGAGGGTTTAGGAGATTTGAAGGGTTTGGGGATCGTGTGGGCCCCACCTCACTATTAACCTCACATGGGTGGTTAGTTCCACCCAACCTCCATCCTTAGGATTTAACCACTTAAAAGAAATAAAATTAGTAGCACAATTTTATTTCTCTGTAGTCTTAATCCACCAAATTAGACAACTCTTACCGTGCAAATGCAACTCTGGAAAAGGTCTTCTTATGCAAATATTGGCGTTGCAGTTTCAACGGTGCCCTTAGATTTCGATTTCGAGCACCGGTTCAATAGTTAGAAAACCATGTTCATTCGTTCACTGAACGTACCCGAGATAAACTTTGGAAACAGATTCCGGGCACACCGGGCCTCGGAATTAGGTGCTTTCAGAAGCCGCAGTCTCGTAAAATTACAAGGAAATTAAAAAAAAATCCTTGAAATTTCCAAGTCTTTACAAATTCTTTAAAAAATGATCCTGTATTGAAATAGAATACATGATTCATTCAGCCGCTCCTAGTAAATAAAAGATCAAATACTGTAAAAATTGATCCACTAATCTAATACATGTCATGTAAGAACTTTTAAAGTAAAATTATCTAATAACTCAAAAAATATAAAATTACCTACTACTCATTAATATTTAACTGATCTTATCTTCCACCAAAATTTAGTTTTACTCCTCCCACTCACCTTATATGCAAGATCAAAACCTTACATCCCCATAGTTGAATGATTCTATAAATGTTTTCTTATGATTTTAAGTAAAGAGTAATTGTAACGACCCGAAATTTTGAATAAATATTGTTTCCTAATTTTATGTGTTATTTTATTTTATTTTTATACTCAACAAAAATGTTTCATTTGATAACATGAGTATAATTAAAATGATACCGTTGGTTTTTGGCTGTTATATGACCATTGGTCAATATGACCGCTGGAAACTAAACGTTTTGATTATTGTCTCTAAATACAAGTAATCTTGGTTAATTAATAATGAAAGAAGATTCGATGGCCTCACCCAGTAGTCTTGGACCGATCGAAGCCCATCTAACAGAACTTGGGAAGGAGGTAGCACCACTGGGCTTTGCTCTGGACCAAACCCAAGCTGAACTTCATCGTGTAAAGATAGAACGGGATCGCCTTCGCGAGAAGTTCAAACTGATAGAAATTACTACTCGTGCGATGTTGGCCGAGCCTCCCTCAGATTCTCTCACCTTAGCAGACCTTACACTTAGGTCCTATGCTGGTGTGACAAGGGGCTATGTAAGGAGACCGCAACTGCCTTGTGTAATCCTTTGTTTTAAATAAAAATTGGGATTTCTTCTTATGATGAAGTTTATGAATTTTCAAATGACCGGATAAATATAGTATGCATATTTTTGATGAATTTTAGAAAAAATTATATTTTAAAAATGTTTTTGTAAACCTTAAATAATTAAAAATGTGTAATGATTTGGAAAAAATGGTCTTCTACAATTATGTTCAGTACGAAATTTAGAGTCTAATAAGATCAACTTGATTTTTGATGAATAGTAAATTATGAATAGTAATTTTATGATTAGGATTAATAATGTGTCCAAATGGATTAGTAATCTCACTTAAAGAAAGTATTAAAATAAGCTAGGCACCTTGATTAAGTAATGAGATTCAATAAAATGTGTAAATAACAGTTTCATAAATTATTAGTCAAGTATTAGTCTTTTTAAGGTGAATAGTGTTTTTTAATTAAAAATATAATTAAAAATAATTAGAAAATTATTTTTATAAAATGGACTTTATTTTTGAACTCAAAGCATCAATATTATGTTAAGGTAATTTTTGGGGATTTTTCTGAAAAAAATGAATTTTTGATGAATAGTGTTTTTATTTAAAAATTAAATTAAAAATATTTAGAAAATTATTTTTATAAAATGGATTTCATTTTTGAAATCAGAGCATTGATATTTGGTTAAAGTGAAATTTTGGGATTATTCTGAGAAAGTTGAATTTTCGATGAATAGTGAAAATACAGTTTTTAAGTTACGGGTGTTTAATGACATCATTAAATTATGTATTAAGTTTGTAATCAATATGTTCGAATTATGAATATTGAGATAAGGTATGAGGTGTCCCAAGTGGCCAATACCATGGGAAAATACCATGGGCAAGCCCATGGTTTTGCCAAAACCACTAATGAGGTGTCCCTTTGCCATTAATGCCTTGTCCCCTCACTTTCTCTATAAATACCAAGCCATCCTCTCACCCATTCGACTCCCCACTCTCCCCCAACGAAGTTCTGGTCTCATTACCTCCCAAGGAGTCCTCCCATGGTGCCCCCAAGCCCTCAAGGTCCAAACCTTTGAGTTTTAAGAGTTATGTTTTAAGGTAAGGGATCTGACCTCTCTCTTTCATTTCAAGTAATCTCTTTTATGTCATTCCTTTTATTCTACATGTTCTTATGTTGGAGGATGTTATTTTATAATCCTCTTACTGCACTTTCTATGTTCATATAATGAGAGATCCCCTCTTACTCTCATTATTTCGTTTTATTATGTTTTAAGTGGCGCCGTTAGGCTGCCGAAATTTTTGTAACGGATTCTTTCTCCCTTCTCATTTTTCAAGATCTATTTTCATGTAAAGTATTTCAAGTTCCTTTTTGTTATGTTGTGGTATGATCTATATATTTATCATACTGATCTTTTATGATCATATGATGAGATATCCCATTTGATCTCTTCAATTCAGTATTTTGAAGTTTTAAGTGGCGCCGTTAGGCTGCCGAATTTTTAAGTGGTTCTTCACCCTTCTCGTTTTGAAGTTCTACTTTCATGTCAATTCTTTCAAGTTCCTTTTTGTTATGTTGTGGTATGATCTATATATCTATAATACTGTACTCTTATTTTCATATGATGAGAGACCCCATTTGATCTCTTCAATTCAGTATTTTGAAGTTTTAAGTGGCGCCGTTAGGCTGCCGAATTTTTAAGTGGTTCTTCACCGTTCCCGTTTTGAAGTTCTACTTTCATGTCAATTCTTTCAAGTTCATTTTTTTTATGTTGTGTTATGATCTCTATATCTATCATACTGGACTCTTATGTTCATATGATGAGAGACCCCATTTGATCTCTTCAATTCAGTATTTCGAAGTTTTAAGTGGCGCCGTTAGGCTGTCAAATTTTTTAGGGGATTCTTTCACCCTTCTCATTCTTTTCAAAGTTCTACTTTCATGTCAAGTCTTTCAAGTTCCATTTTAATTATGTTGGTGAATTATCTCTATATCTATAATACTGAACTCTTATGTTCACATGATTAGAGACCCTATTTGATCTTTTCAAATCATTTTTGTTGAAGTTTCTGTAACGCCATTAGGCTGCCGAACTTTCATAAGAGAAATCTAATTTTTGTCTTCCTTCCATGTTTTTCATTTCAAATGTTATGTCCTTTAAATTTCATTAACATGATCATGTATCCTTCTTATTCTGTCCATATACTGTTTTATGGGTCATTTATGAATGTTTGACCCATTTTCCCTCTCTTTTTAATGTCTTCTAAAACCTCGTAACATAGCCGTTATGCTGCAGAATTTCCGTCTCAAAATGTCTCTCTCTTTTTCTAAAGTTCTTTTAAATTATTAAGTGAATACTCAAAGATCTTTCTTATAAAGGGGTATTCACATATATACCAAAATGTTCTATTTTAAATTATGGGATTTACATTCATGAGCCCCACCTTCCTTTTCTGTGGGTTTTAAGGTGACGTACAGATCATGTCTTTAAAGCAGTTTTTAAAACGTTATGATTTTGAAATGAAACCCATTTATTTTATGCTATATGGGTTATTTATGAAATGTTTGATGATGATATATGTGGCTCACATGATAATAAAGGAAAATTTAAGGGTGCGCCCTGATAGCGCTCCAATGCATTGGGTAATGATGTAACCACTAGAGATTACAATTTTCACGATACCTTGGTGAATAACCTTGGTAATTTTCAAATGACACCTTAGGGATGGACCTTGGTGATATGTTCATGATTGTCTATGTTAAATGATGTAGCCACATCTTCAAGTTATGAAAAAGTTTTATTTTTATTATGATATGCCTCATGATTTCATTTTCATGCCTTAAAGTTCTTTTCATGACTTTATTAATGTATCTCAAGTTCATATGTAAAATGTTTCACTTGTTTCCCTTGCTGGGCCTTCTGCTCACCCTTCCTTTTGATGTATGCCCCCAGGTTTTGAGATGCAGTAATGAGCCTAGGGTGAACATGAGGATAAGCCTTTCACGTGTTTAAGAAGAATGTTTTTTTTTGGTTTCATGTTTTATGTTCCTTGTTTTCAAGACACTAAACCTTAAATATACTCAGTTCTGGGTAATGGAATGAAAGTTATGTTATAAAAAGACGGGATTCTATAGTTGGTATCAAAGGATGGTTTAGTTATTTGTGGAAATTAGGATATGAAAACTCTAGGAAGAACCCTATAGAAAAGTTTAAATATAGGAAATATTCCTGGTATTTTGGTGAGTATTGAGTAAGGGGTTACCAAGCAAATACATCCCTGTCTGGATACGAGCAGGTAGAGGTGGCTCTAGCACAGATGTACATAGGGGTAAAACCCGAAAACACCGCTTTGAGCTAGACTCGAACGAGAACTGGTACACGACAACGGGCCTTGCTGCACTCTTGGTTACGACACTCCCGGTGGATATGCTTTGGTAAATTCATAAGCTTAGTATGAACTATTGTTAAAGGAATAAAGATAAAATTAAATAAAGGTTCACATAAGAATATATGATCATGGATAACCCAGATGGGAACCTAGGGTATCACAAGTTAGGGTATACATTTCTTCTACAAGTTATCCTTATATGCTTTAAGTTTCTTTTCATGATTATTGGCTAAGTATTTAAGCCCCTAATTATAGCTTCTTTTCTTAATTAATGGAGGGAAATGGAAGAACATGTCCCAACAACCAATGTGATAGGAAATGCTACGATTTCCGTATTAATACGACAGAGATGATTAGGGGATTAAAAGATGATTATTATTTTGGAAGACGTTCACTATTTTGAGGACCCTATATGATCAAGGTAAATAGATTACTGTGGTATTTTCATTGAGGAGTAAGGTTGACGTATATTTTGAATAATCAATGAATTTAAGGAGGACTTATAGTAATTTAGGTTACTTATGGAAATGATTAACCTATCTTGGGTAAAATATGTTTAGGTTAGCTACTTTTGTTATAAGATGTTAGTTGTGGTTGATTTTGTTTGGAGATGAACAATGAAGTTTATTTTGGAAGACTATGTTATCAAATCCCTCTTGTATTTGGGTTTCAATCTTAGTTTGGTTTATTTTGAGGAATTTTAAGGACCGTTATTTAAGGGATGGTCTATGATGAACTTTGGGTAGTACCATGGAACTTTGAAGATTTCAAAATAGTTTCCCTTTCTATGGGATTCTTTCTTTTTGAAGAGTTTTTTTACCTTACCCTTTCTGTTTTTGGGATAATGTTTAAAGATAAAATAAATAGATAGTTAATCTTTTGTGGATTATGTGATTCTCTAGAAGATGATTCTTGTGTTTTGATGAGACCAAGTAGTTTTGAATGCTCATCATTTGGAGAAAAGATTAGTTTTGGTAGAAACTTATAAAAGGATGAAACTCTACATGAAGGTAGGTATATTTTCTTATGTTTTTGTTCTATGTAGTAAATGAATTGCTCAAAATTATGAAAAGGAACGTAAAACAAAAATGTTGTTGGTTTACGTTTCCTACTAGGTAATCAATGACCGTTTACACACATCATATGTTTGGGATTTTCTTATGGTTAACTTTCTCCTAATCATTTTCTCTGTCACTCTCCCTCAAAACTTGACCCTTTGTTTTTCTTCCATGTCCATGTTTTCCTACATGGAATCCTAGTGTGGGCTAACTCGGGTGACCTTCGTACTTCCCTTTCTTTCTTTTAAAGTAATATTTTTACTGACTCCTCTTCCGATGTGGGACTTTCAATGAAATTTCAAAACCTAATTTTAAAAAATTGCGAGGACGCAATTTCTTAAGGGGGGAAGATTGTAACGACCCGAAATTTTGAATAAATTTTGTTTCCTAATTTTATGTGTTATTTTATTTTATTTTTATACTCAAAAAAATGTTTCATTGGATAACATGAGTATAATTAAAATGATACCTTTGGTTTTTGACTGTTATATGACCATTGGTCAATATGACCGCTGGAAACTAAACGTTTTGATTATTGTCTCTAAATACAAGTAATCTTGGTTAATTAATATAGAAAGAAGATTCGATGGCCTCACCCAGTAGTCTTGGAACGATCGAAGCCCATCTAATAGAACTTGGGAAGGAGGTAGCACCACTGGGCTTTGCTCTGGACCAAACCCAAGCTGAACTTCATCGTGTAAAGCTAGAACGGGATCGCCTTCGCGAGAAGTTCAAACTGATAGAAATTACTACTCGTGCGATGTTGGCCGAGCCTCCTTCAGATTCTCTCACCTTAGCACACCTTACACTTAGGTCCTATGCTGGTGTGATAAGGGGCTATGTAAGGAGACCGTAACTGCCTTGTGTAATCCTTTGTTTTAAATAAAAATTGGGATTTCTTCTTATGATGAAGTTTATGAATTTTCAAATTACCGGATAAATATAGTATGCATATTTTTGATGAATTTTAGAAAAAAGAATATTTTAAAAATGTTTTTGTAAAACTTAAATAATTAAAAATGTGTAATGATTTGGAAAAAATGGTCTTCTACAATTATGTTCAGTACGAAATTTAGAGTCTAATAAGATCAACTTGATTTTTGATGAATAGTAAATTATGAATAGTGATTTTATGATTAGGATTAATAATGTGTCCAAATGGATTAGTAATCTCACTTAAAGAAAGTATTAAAATAAGCTAGGCACCTTGATTAAGTAATGAGATTCAATAAAATGGGTAAATAACAGTTTCATAAATTATTAGTCAAGTATTAGTCTTTTTTAGGTGAATAGTGTTTTTTAATAAAAAATTTAATTAAAAATAATTAGAAAATTATTTTTATAAAAAGGACTTTATTTTTGAACTCATAGCATCGATATTATATAATGGTAATTTTTGGGGATTTTTCTGAAAAAATGAATTTTCGATGAATAGTGTTTTTATTTAAAAATTAAATTAAAAATATTTAGAAAATTATTTTTATAAAATGGATTTCATTTTTGAAATCAGAGCATTGATATTTGGTTAAGGTGAAATTTTGGGATTATTCTGAGAAAGTTGAATTTTCGATGAATAGTGAAAATACAGTTTTTAAGTTACGGGTGTTTAATGACATCATTAAATGATGTATTAAGTTTGTAATCAATATTTTCGAATTATGAATAGTGAGATAAGGTATGAGGTGTCCCAAGTGGCCAATACCATGGGCAAATACCATGGGGAGCCCATGGTTTTTCCAAAACCACTAATGAGGTGTCCCTTTGCCATTAATGCCTTGTCCTTTCACTTTCCCTATAAATACCAAGCCATACTCTCATCCATTCTACTACCCACTCTCCCCCAACGAAGTTCTGGTCTCATTACCTCCCAAGGAGTCCTCCCATGGTTCCCCCAAGCCCTCAAGTTCCCAACCATTGAGTTTTAAGAGTTATGTTTTAAGGTAAGGGATCTGACCTCTCTCTTTCATTTCAAGTAATCTCTTTTATGTCATTCCTTTTATGCTACATGTTATTATGTTGGAGGATGTTATTTTATACTCCTATTACTTCCCTTTCTATGTTCATATAATCAGAGATCCCCTCTTACTCTCATTATTTCGTTTTATTATGTTTTAAGTGGCGCTGTTAGGCTGCCGAAATTTTTCTAACGGATTCTTTCCCCCTTCTCATTTTTCAAGATCTATTTTCATGTAAAGTATTTCAAGTTCCTTTTTGTCATGTTGGGGTATGATCTCTATATTTATCATACTGATCTTTTATGATCATATGATGAGAGACCCCATTTTATCTCTTCAATTCAGTATTTTGATGTTTTAAGTGGCGCCGTTAGGCTGCCGAATTTTTAAGTGGTTCTTCACCCTTCTCGATTTGAAGTTCTACTTTCATGTAAATTCTTTCAAGTTCCTTTTTGTTATGTTGGGGTATGATCTCTATATCTATAATACTGGACTCTTATTTTCATATGATTAGAGACCCCATTTGATCTCTTCAATTCAGTATTTTTATGTTTTAAGTGGCGCCGTTAGGCTGCCGAATTTTTAAGTGGTTCTTCACCGTTCCCGTTTTGAAGTTCTACTTTCATGTCAATTCTTTCATGTTCCTTTTTGTTATGTTGGGGTATGATCTCTATATCTGTCATATTGGACTCTTATGTTCATATTATGATATACCCCATTTGATCTCTTCAATTCAGTATTTTGAAGTTTTAAGTGGCGCCGTTAGGCTGCCTAATTTTTTAGGGGATTCTTTCACCCTTCTCATTCTTTTCAAAGTTCTACTTTCATGTCAAGTCTTTCAAATTCCCTTTTAATTATGTTGGGGAATTATATCTATATCTATCATACTGAACTCTTATGTTCACATGATGAGACACACTATTTGATCTTTTTAAATCATTTTTGTTGAAGTTTAAGTAACGTTATTAGGCTGCCGAACTTTCATAAGAGAAATCTAATTTTTGTCTTCCTTCCATGTTTTTCATTTCAAATGGTATGTCCTTGAAATTTCATTACCATGAACATGTATCCTTCTTATTCTGTCCATATACAGTATTATGGGTCATTTATGAATGTTTGACCCATTTTCCCTCTCTTTTTAATGTCTTCTAAAACCTCGTAACATAGCCGTTATGCTGCAGAATTTCCGTCTCAAAATGTCTCTCTCTTTTTCTAATGTTCTTTTATATTATTAAGTGAATACTCAAAGATCTTTCTTCTAAAGGGGTATTCACATATATACCAAAATGTTCTATTTTAAATTATGGGATTTACATACATGAGACCCACCTTCCTTATCTGTGGGTTTTAAGGTGACGTAAAGATCATGTCTTTAAAGCAGTTTTTAAAACGTTATGATTATGAAATGAAACCCATTTATTTTATGCTATATGGGTTATTTATGAAATGTTTGATGATGATATATGTGTCTCACATGATAATAATGGAAAATTTAAGGGTGCGCCCTGATAGCGCTCCAATGCATTGGTTAATGATGTAACCACTAGAGATTTCAATTTTCACGATACCTTGGTGAATAACCTTCGTAATTTTCAAATGACACCTTGGGGATGGACCTTGGTGATATGTTCATGATTGTCTATGTTAAATGATGTATCCACATCTTCAAGTTATGAAAATGTTTTATTTTTATTATGATATGCCTCATGATTTCATTTTCGTGCCTTAATGATCTTTTCATGACTTTATTAATATATCTCAAGTTCATATGTAAAATGTTTCACTTGTTTCCCTTGCTGGGCCTTCTGCTCACCCTTCCTTTTGATGTATGTCCGTAGGTTTTGAGATGCAGTAATGAGCCTAGGGTGAACATGAGGAGAAGCCTTTCAAGTGTTTAAGAAGAATTTTTTTTTGTTTCATGTTTTATGTTGCTTGTTTCCAAGACACTAAACCTTAAAGATCCTCAGTTCCGTGTAATGGAATGAAAGTTATGTTATAAAAAGACAGGATGCTATAGTAATTATGTGCCAAATTTGAATTTTAAAATCATGATTAACAATATAAAAACATTTCAAGAATTCATGTCACATATCAGTAGAGTTTAAGGAAATTGGAAGATGAAATTAATTGAGTGAGGTGCATGTGACACACGGTGAGTCAATCCCCTTACCCTTGGTTTTATGTTATTATTCATATTCGAGGAAATTTTTTGGAAGGGGTGTGGCTTTAAATTTATTTAAATTATTAAAGGGTTATATTTATGTTTATATTATTATAAATAACCCAAAAAATTTATCATTGGAACACTTATTTTAATAGATGATCAAAGAGACATCTCTACACTGTTGATAAAACATACAGCTGTTTTATGCCTAAGATTTCATATTAAAAATTTAGTGAATCGTAATATAATGAACTAATCATATTTAATCTTCATATTATATTAAATGATATATATATATATATATATTAAATTATCATATTAAAATAACATTACAACAATACAATGAAATTATTTGTGAATACTGAAACAAATAGTGAAGGGAGTTAATGTTAATTTGTTTTTAATATTAAATATTATCATATATAAATTAAATTAATATAGTTCATTGATATATTTCCTCAAAAAGTATAAACAACAATGAAATATATAAAAAGTAGTCAGATTGATAAGTAAATGTATATGTTGTGTGAAGGGGGTATTATTTAGAAACCTAGATAGTGTAATAGTATAAATTTAATACCATAAAAAATTAGATAAGTATTACACCATAATGAATATTAAAAATGGTTTATATCATAGAACCATATACAATAAATTTTTATTTGGAATATAGGAATATTTTACAAAATTTATGATGTGAATTTATGGAGGATAAATTTTTTTGAATGAAAATTTGAAAATTTTATAAGATGTTTGAAAAAAAGGATATGAGAGATCTCTTATTTAACAGGTTTACTATTTTAGAGAACATAGTCATTGGGAATTAAGTCTACTACAATAAATCCAAAAATAAATTGTATAATAAAATATGGTTATATAGATACATATATAATGTAAACCTAAAAAAACTCATTTTGATGAAGTAATGATAATTATATGTATAAATACATAACAAATAATTAATGGTTTAACTTTTTCTTGGGCCACAATAACCTATATCATTAACATGAATCTTCTCTAAATAAAATATTTACTCAAATAATGATTATTGTAAAATAACATATGAAACATTTTGATTATGAGGCGTGAAAAAATGATCAAAACATAAATGAAAATACATTTAACCATATGTTATAAATGAAAATTATAAATTCATAGAAAGAATAAACTTTCTTACTGGAAGTATAAAAAATTTAGTGATATTACCATCAACAACATCATGATTTACATGAATCTGTGACATTAATGTAATATTTGTTGACCAATAATTAAATATTGAAGATTGTAAGATTTAGTTTCTATAGTAATGTATAGTTAATGCCCTAAAAATTCATAAATGGAATGACTCATAATTAATATAAATAAATATTTATATCTAAGACAACATTGTACTCCATTTTTTTGAGAATAATAATATTTGTAACAAAATTTAACAAAATTTGAATGAATATATTTCTCAGATGTATTATATTTCATTTTTCAAAAAGATAACTAAATAAATATTAATGGACCTTGTAAATTGAACATACCATTACAAGGTATTAGTGAAAATGCCATACCTATTCCTATTTGTGTGATTATTATTGGTGTTATAGGATAAGATGCATTAATGTTTTCAATATTCATTTTACCTATAGACTAGGAATTATAGTAAATATATAAGATGCAGATTGATAAATTACAGAGTAGTATCAGGAGTGTAGAATAAAAACAATACAACCTGATTGACGTTGTTGACATAGTGGTCTTCTTTGATGTCATGCTTCTATTGATCTAGATGGGTAGTGAATGTTTTTTTGTATATATTATTGTTTGATTGTAATGAAACTGAATTTAACCCTAGATCCATGGAATGAAGTACTATGATCATATTTTAGTTATGTATATTGAAAATGATAATAAGCCTAAGATTGTGCATATAGTCTCTACTAGGGTTCTATTTCTAAATGCTTCCCGTTACATTTATTTAATATGATGAATATAATGTAATCATGTATCATAATGGATGGTTAATTAAATAATTCTTAGTAGATAAAACATGTTAACTTGGAGGAAGTACTATGATAATAGTATAGACAATGGTTATTTCAAAGGCTAATAATCCTTAGAATGTGCATGTAGTCGCAGCTATGTCTGGCTATGTAGTTACAATTATTCTCTATTATGAGATGAATGTAAACCCTGCGAATAATGAATAGGGAAGATATAAAGTCTGAGATAGTTAAACATTTATACATGGAGTATTCAAATAACTAAAAGTATTATGAATGTGTCATTATCTTCTGTTATCCAACAAAAAATAGAGGATTCACAAAAAATATAGGTATTTAATGATAGTAGGTTACATACCTATTGTAAAAAGGATTGTAGGATCAGAACTATAGAGAAACCATATGAACTGGTGGAGTAGAAGACTGTGGAATTTAGAGGGAAATAGAGGGGATGTTGGTTGTGGAAATATAGTTTTTTTTCTTAGCAAAGGTAGATAATGGAATTGAAGGTGGTCAATGGAGATGGAGACATGGAATCTGAGCATGAAATAATTGAAACCTTATATTTGGGAGACAGGTTTATGTATCTTACCACACCATAGATTGCAGATATTAGAAAATGTGAAGATGGACTATCCAGATATAGTGCTAAATATAGATTTGGGAGGCCAATGGTTGTGAAATAGGTAGATGGTTAAGAAGGGAACATGGTGGTAGTTTTAAAATATGTGATTTAGAATATGTCTCTCAAGATAGGGAGGAGATAAGAAGAGGTGAAGATGGAGAAGAAAAGTCACAATGGGGATGATATAGGAATATGTGAATATGGAATTGCAAGATACAGTGAAAAATATAGATTTGAGAGGCCGATGTTGGTGAAATTGGTGGCTGATAATGAAGGAAAAATTGAAGAGGTTTGGAATTAGTTGAATTGTAAGAGAGATGTCTTGATGGGGAGAGAGCAATAGTTGAAGGAATAATGTAAGAGGGTTATAGGATAGGAGAGGGAGTTGGTGAGGCAATTTCATGTGTCTTGAAGCATGAAAAAAATATTATATATAATGATGTATTATGACATGTATCTTAGCCCATGAATCCCCAAAAACTCATATCTGGTCATGATTTTTATAACAATTTTAGAAATAAAATGTAAGTCTTTGACCTAATCAATTACATTACATAGGAATAGAAGATACATTGTATAATCATTAATTTTAATACTTCAATGGAACAAGAGGTCATCCATGGTGTTCTTAATTTTGAACCAAGTTATCCCTCCATGTAAATTTGAAATCATCGTATTAAAACACCATCATAGGAATTCCTCATAAGAACCTGGTATCACACTAGGTGTGGTATAATGTCACCATATTTTTGAGACATACCTCGAAAATTAACATAGAAAGGCTATGTGTCACTCAAGGAATATAAAATAACATTACCTTAATGTCTATCCATGAATGTTCACACTAAGACTCCCAATATCTCTTTTGTTACAACTACTATAGACCCTATGATTCATTTCCTCGTATTATACAAAGGGAGTCCCAGTATCACTCTTGTCGCACTAATAATCTAGGTAAAAAGGGAGTCCATACAAGGTGTTTAATTAAGAACCCTTGGGTCACACAATTTATATAATAATAATAAATTTATAATAATTTAACTAATTAGTCACAATGAGTTAGTTTATGTCATTTTGTGACAGAACCCATTTCTCATATAGTGAATGTAAATATGAATTGTCATGGGCCAAATTTCAGAACATACAGTATATTTTTTCATTTAATTCAATTGTAAATAACATTTATAAATATATTAAATCATCTCATATGATATCAAAAAATCATAAAATGGGCATAGAAGGTATATCATTTCATGAACTCCCTCATTCATCATAATTAGGATTCATAATTTTATGAAAATAAAAATCCTATGTTATATGTATAAAAAATGTACAAGGAATATGAAATTGGAAATTCATAACATGTTTATTAAATTCATTTTACATTACATTAAACTTATTTAACATTCCATAAGATTTGGTAAAGAAAAAACCATTTAATATTAACAATATCATTGGACACACAATGTATTTTTAAAATCCTTATAAACAAATCCAATGGGATTTTAAAATTCAAGGTCATTATGTATTAAGATAGATTAAAAGGACTTAAATGGTTACATATGTTAGGACTTTTTTTTTTGAATCGCTGTAATTAATATTTTTATCCTAGATAATCAGGCACATGTAACAAAAACATATATATAAAATCCAAGATATTTAGGTAAAAATAGGATATCACCTACCTTATCTTAGAAGTCAACAACTTATTCTATTCCGTCCATTAATCTAGGATAGAATATATGAAATTAAAAAATTAAGAAAATTAGTTTAAAATATATAATATTATCTCTCACAAATATAAATCCATTAAGTGGAAGATAAACAAGTATTGACATAAGAGTAATATAGAAAATATTGGTGGAAATCCAAGGGGACTGCCATCATCTTGACCAGGGTCTAAACGAAAATGATGATCCAAGTCCTAGATTTAGTGTGATGAATGATTTATATGAGAATGGGTAATATATTCATGTTTTTTGAATGAAAAGGTCATACAGTTTTATAGAAAATGAAATAAAACTGTTAAATTTATCCTTTTTGATGGGTCTGTTGGTTTGAACACATGATTTTCCAATCCATGTTTGATTTCTGCACATCCCTCTGTCTAAGGATCACTCCACGTATATAATTCATTACATTGCTAGTAAAAACATGTACAAACCATGTTTACCCTCTATATTGGGCCATTATAGTCCAAACATTCCATCAATGGTTTGTAAAAACCATGTGGCGCTATAGTTGTGCCACACAGTTTGTATATTAATGTCAACACTAACTGTGTTCTAATAATGTGATGATGTCATTTCATATGAAAATATATATCCCTCATATCCTAACAAGCCTTAAAAACTTTTAAACCCTTCTTTAAACCATAGGTATCATTTATTATGTAAATTTTTAAGTCATTCCAAAACATGAATGAAGAATATCTCATGGAAATGATGTGTTCTGACATATGATATGTCTAAGAATGGTCTTACTTATGAAGAACATAGTTCGAGATGATGTATCTCATTTATTTAATGGGTTTTTATGTGTAAATTTTTCTAAAAGAATTATAAATATAAGATTATAATGAGGATTCTTTTTTTATTTAAGATTAATTAATCAATATGAAATATTTATAAATTATATGTCTTGTTCTATATTTTTTTATCAGAAAATGAATTATTTACCATTTAGAAAATTTTGCAATAACATAGTAGACATGTACCTTAAAAATTTATAATGATATTTCTATGGTTATGTAAAATGATATGTTTAGTTATGGGAACATGTGTAGAATAATTTCATGCAATCATGGTAATGGATAGAGTTATTCAGTTCAAATAAATTAAAACCATATCTGGTTAATTAAAGTGGATACAACACTCGAATAGAGGTAGCTATGGGAAACCAGTCCAAATAGATGACATTAAAGTTCATTCAATAATGTCATAGTTTGCAAAATTGGGTCATGATATAAATGTAGTTTGACACTCCTTGGGGTCATACATTAGAAACTCACAAACACTTTTCAAACCAACTTTATGGATTTGAATAATGATCATCAATGACCCAAGACATGAATATGGTTTCAAAAATCTAAAATTAGGTGTCATTATTTAGAAATATTATAAGTTATTTTTCATTATTATCTGAGTTTCAAAAATTATAAGTATTTTCAAATCTAGGATTTTTTATTTTAAATAATGATTTTAAAAAGAGAGAATCATAATAACTCTAATTTGAATGGACTATTTAGTTACTATCAGAATCCAAATTGGATGATGAATAGAAATTATGATATTTTGATTATTCATAATAATCTATCATGATATATGATTAATATCATTATCATAATTGATATTCATAAAACTCAAAATAATGGGATGATGAAATTTTATTAATGGTCATGTCATAATGAACATATTGGAAATATTTTTAGCCTTACTACATTTCAAAAATGGGTAAAGATGAACATAAAAAAAATAATTTAAATACTATGGATTATGTTTTCAATATATAAGTGAAGATCAAAGAGAAATTCTAGCTAATTCAATGTCTTATATGTGAGACATGATGGAATTATTTGATTCAATAAAATAAAATAATCGTTATCACCTATAATAAAGAACAACCTATACTATAACAAATCATTTAAGTCAATGTGATAAAGTATTTATGTATTTATATTCAAGGATTATATATAGTGGTATTATACTAAGGGTATTTATGTAATAAGAAAAATGATAAATTAAATGATTATGTAAATTTTTGATGTATATATGTCACCGTGTAAGACTAAATTATGAGAAATAAATCCCATCATTTTTTTAATATTTTTCTTTATAATAATTACAATTTATTAGAAAACCTCTTTGGGTTTTCTGTTATGGGATTTAATAAAGAATACATATATTTTGGGAAAATATTTTGGAATACAACACTTTAGTTTTGAATAAATATTACTGAAAAAGTAACTCTCAAAAGAATACCTTTATATTTTTGTTGAATAACATTAAATGTATCAGTTTCCTTTAGTGTTTATCACATATTCAAATTTAAGGTAACTAATAGTTATTTATATTTTTGAGTTTTTTTATAAATATATTTACTTGAAAATAGTATATACTGCAAGCTGAGATACAACCTATTGCATCCAACAAAGATGGGGGGTTTGAACCCACAACAGAAGGGTGAAAAGGGTAATGTTCTGACCACTGACCCACATAAACTATAATTTATCATGGGAATATTTAATGGGTGTAATTTCTAAGTATATATATATTTTATTACTAATTTATAATTTCATGTTTGAGGGATGTAGTTCTAATATATTTTTATTATCATTATCCAGAAAAAAATGAAATGGGAAGACATCATTCTAGTTTTTATCATTAGTGTCCCCAAAACATAGAAATGGAATAATGGAATATGTGTTGTTGAATAATACCTTTAAAAAGTTAGCACACACTATCAATAATAGAGAATATTTATCATTTGATATGATTTCCAAGATATCAATTAAGTATGTGTTATGTATTTATGGTAGTAAAATAATTAATTTTAATTATTGGGTTTCATGATTTACCTCAATCTTCCTGATATAAATTTATGTTTCATTACTAGGATGCATCCTATAAAAAATGTCTAATTGAATAGAATAATTCAAACCATATAAGATATGTTTTGATATTTTTTAATGTAATTCGAAGGTGGTTTGGGAAAATACTAGTCTCTAGTTAAGGTTGAATACAATAATATGTTTCAATCAATAATTTAAATGGCTCTTTGTGAAGCCCATTTATGTAAAAACGTGAATAAATTCAATAAATTAAATTGAAGATACTTATAGAAAGATATTTGGACCCCCCCTGTTGATAATAAAATAACAACAAAAATTAGAACCATTAAAAACACTTAAGGGAATGAGAAGTTGTATAAAAAATAAATAACTATAATCATCGATGCTTTTTTGTGTGTGATGTTTTAGGGAAGGTGTTTTTTCTTTAAATTTATATGTGGAATGAGGATGGGATAACTGCACCCTCGGTAGAGAAGGACCTATGAAATACTTGATCGTATCAAAACAATAACATATCATTTGGTAATTATCCTGACTTTCATTGTGGTTTATGAAATTTTCTATGTATCCCTCCTCTTGATGTAAAATACTGATCCATCTCATGTACTAAAATAAAATGATTCACATAGTGTTTAATATTTATCATATGAAGAACCAGTGGTGGAGATTATAGAGAATAAAGATACATTTATAAGAAATAAGTATGATCATATGGTCAATGATTTTTTTAAACTAAAAGATTAAGGATGTAACTGAGGATTATTAGTAAGTAATGAAGATGAATTGTCCTTCATTTTTAAAACCATAGGGAATAATCTCGAGGTAAAATTAATTTCACAAGTGGAAAAATGTAGCACCCTTTAATTATGTTGAAATATTATTTTGAAAAATAAATTATATTTGTTGATTTTTTCAATTACATGAAACAATTATTCTAGATTATCATACATACATCATTGAGTTTATATTGTGTTTCATGATATATGGAGTTATAATAAAACACAACATACTATTAATATATTATTTATGTATATGATAGTTTTCACCTAGGCATTCGTATGGTAGATATGAATATTATTAACTATTTTTGGAATATATAATTTTTATTATTTTATAGAATACAAATTCCATGTTGTACAAATTAAAATAAATCAAAATAAAAATAATTTAAAATAAATTATTTTTTAAAAATATTATTTTTACGGGTGCCAAAAAATTAATATCAAAAAATAAAATAAATAACATTTGGTGAATAGTATTTTTGAAATTTATATTCTATATATTATTCATCATTAGTGTTTTAGATAAATGATATAAAAATAAAATTAATATTATCAATACAAACTATATTATTAAAAAAATAAATGTTTTAACCTTTGTCAACTTATTTTCAAATTAATTTATGAAAATTTTAGAAAATATATTTGAAAAAATAAATTTGAATATTTAATTTATCAAGTAAAACATTTCTTGAAGTAATTTTTTTTAAAATTTCTAAAAATAAGTATCCTTTATTCAATAATGAATAATAATAGTTTTTATTCTGAACTGTAATTTCATTTAATGATTTTATAAATATTAATTTATTTCAAAATTATTTTAAATGAAAATTTATTTCCATTATATATAAAATTTTCCAATTTATGTTTTTTTTAATGAAATTTATATTTAATTTTTATCTAGAAACATTTTAACATTTGATGATTTTCTCTGTGAAAAATCCATTATTTTTAAATGTCTATACTAATAATTAAAAATTTCAAACTTCCACACTATCGAATAAAATTTGGAAAAATTAATTAAATATTTTTAATCATAAATATTCATATTTATAATAATTTGAGCTTATTTTTTTACCTTTATGAATAGTAAAATAATTAAAAATTTATTACCAGTGTTATTGTAAAAATTGGAATACCTTGTGTAAAACATAAAATGGTAAGTTTTAAAATTTTCTTAATATCTATTACAATACCATAAAATGGATATATTTCGACCTTATCATTTATAATTATTTGTAATGATCCATTTTTTAGTATCTTGGGATCTCAGAACTAGGGTACGTAATTTTATTTTCAAAATTTATAAGTGTGCCACTCAACATAAATATAAAATGAAGGCCCTACTCCACTTCACATCAGACATTCAAGAACTATTTTCATGGCCAAAAAATTATTCAATCACTTTTGTAATTAAATGATCTAATATTATTAGACATATTAGTGTGAAATAAATTAAAAAATTCTGGATTTTTTGTAAACTAGAATATATTTTACAGAAAATCAATTGGTCCCCTAAAAGAGTGATTCCGTTTATTTCATTCCCCATATCATTAAATTTTAATTTAAATATACCTTTATAATAAAATAATTTTATTAACATAACATATGGGTTTTAATATTATGGTAATGACTTGAAACCATACCCAGTTACATCAAATGGGTTACAAAACCATCTTCTATGTGTATGGCTAAACACTGCATCAAAAAACGATGTTAATAATATTACATAACCACCTCTCAAGAAATAATTTAATTATTTATTATATGAATATATAAGATATCAATTAAATTTTTAATCATATATAATTATATGTTGATATCTACCTTCTTACACCATAACCTGCTGGAAAACAATAATGTCGCTGGTGTGTATAGGATACTACCTCCTTTCAAAAAAATGTGAGGTGTTTTTTTGATTCACATGGATGATAATGATGATATATTAAATATATAAATATTATTATATTTATATACTTATTCTTTTGGAATTATTATATCAAATATAAATTTATACATTCCATTCCGAGGGATATAGTATATAATCGATCGGGTGTACGGAGGACTACGACCAAGAGAAACAATTTGATTCATTTTTCACACACATATTACATGGAAGTTCATGAAGAAATCATTAAATTAGAATATTTTAAATATAGGAAATAAATACCATTATTTATTAATAATATATATTTTAACCTTACATACTTCTTATCATAAACAAAAATAGAAATAGTGTCCCTCCTTATGTAAGTCTTACCACCTCCATCAAAATTTAATTCCATTTTATATGTATAACATTTATGTATTATGATATATAAATATTAAAGAAAATATATTATATTTTTATTATCATATAAATTATTGACATGATTTAGAAATGGCCAATTTAATAAGATCAGAAATATCATTGAAAACATTCATAAAAACAAAGTTATTAAATGAAACATAATTTTAAGAACAAATTGAAAAAAAATGTGTAATGAAAAGTAATAAGTATCAAATATATGGTATTATATATATATGTGGTTTTAAATATATTTATAATTATTTTATATTTCTAATATAGATGTTTTGAATGTTTATAATTTAGTCGAGACGTATGGTTATAGATTTTCATCTCACATTTTTCTTTTATGAGTGTCCTGATATATTCAAGATCTATTTATTTTATATGGTGTATATTCTAACCATAAATGTAATTTTGGATACATTTCCTACTAATTATTTGTATTTAAATATCATTTTTAGGATCTCTCTTTCATGGAGATTATAGTTCTTGTGGAACATAAGCTATAAGGGATTTTGATCTAAATTTTCATTCTTTGAGACATACTTTATATTATACATGAATATATTTTTATAGGCTTATATATAAAATATTTTATATTAAATATAAATAATTAATTTATTCTAATGATATTGTTTGATTCATTTAATGTTATTATTTCATGTGAATTATGATACAATGTTACCAATTTGTTATGACTTTTAAGATACAATCTCATCATTGTTTGGGATTGTTTTTTATTATGTGGCCATGAGTTCAGAAGAATTATTTTATTGGAAATATTCTTTATATCTATATTAATTCTTAACACCATTTTCTTCCAAAATCATGTTTACGAAAACTACATTTTTCAATCTTTAAATGTATTTATTAATGACGATTTATCCTTGTTGGAAATTATATAATAATATCAAGAATATTCTAGTCGTATTCAATAAATCAATGCCCATTTTTTTACAAACAGTTTATGGAAACCATAGTGTTAACATGTACCATATGAATTATGTTTTCTACTATAGAAAATTCTTAATTTTTAATGCTTCCATTATATGATTCAAATTTCATTAGAAAATATAATTGTTTGTAGAAAAAATTATGATTAAAAAACTAATGTAAAAAAATATATATTTTTTCATCAAAAATATTTTTAAATGAATTTTATTGATTCCATTTTAAGTCTCCATGAATATTATTATTGAAAAGTATTTTTTTAATTTTTTTTCCTTGTCAAATGTTTTTTCTATGTGTAATTTTTATCTTACTCGGGAGATGATCCAATTGTTCTTTCAGAATCATTTTCCAACTAATATGACCTCGGGTGATATTAATGATGATTTAAAAGGGATATTATCCAAGGATTCAAACCTTATAATTAATTTGAATCCATTATATCTATGGTGAAATGATTTTTATGATACCATTATGTTTTTACTTGGGTTATGCCAGTCTAAAACATAGATAGAAATATCTTCTTTTTCAATAGGTTATGGTTCAGTGAAATAATGAAACATTTCTAAATGTTAATTCCTTTACATACGTTATTTATTTATGAATTATTTAGAAAAACCATTTATATTTATCTATTCTAATATAATGATTCATTTAGGATCACATAGAACAAATATTTATATTTTATATGATGTGATTGTTGGTATTTAATAATAAGGGATTATGGATATGTTATAACAAGATGTATGTGAACTTTATTACCTATAGTACATTTCGTAAAATGGATACCTATTTAGGAAAATAAAAATTGAATGTAGAGTTAACATAGTTCAACAATGTAAATTTTCCAATATTATTGACAAGGGAGTGAATAATGACAACTATAATGGTTTGGTGGGTGAACACAATACACTATGATAGTAATGTGAGTGTCTGGTTTTTTAACTCATTCCACAATGATACACTTGTAAATTAGACTTCAAAATTATGTAAATAAATTTTTATGCTTCTATGTAATGCCAAATAGATTGTATTATGTCAAAATTATGATCACATGGAATTGTTTTTGGATTTAATTATGATTTGTGTCTTTTGACCTTACATTTATTATTTCATAACTCACATTTATGATACATTATTTTAATTATATGGTTTCCAAATGTTTTCCTCGTGTTCATATATCCATATAGCCATGTTATAATTTTATCTCATGTGTTCACCCTTTCTGATCATCTAATATCAACTTTTCATGTGTTTCATTTATCTAATGTATGATTAGAGTTACTATGTATAAAAAATCTATTTAGGGTTCTATTTATGAATAAATTTTTAAAAGATAATGTTCTTCACATATGGGAAACATTTTTTTTGTGTCCATATTTCCAGAGGAACTATACATACATGATTCTGGTGTAGATCATAATGATTTTTATTAAATATTAATCTATTAGAATGCAGAATTAATATATGAGAGGATTTGTTTTCTAATGTTGGTACTAGAGAAAGGCACACTTATCCTTTTTAAACTATTATTATGATTATTTAATTATATACTTATATATATTCAATGAATATTTCTAGGTATAAATCTAAAGATAAGTCTAATGATTAGTCAATGTGGTGAAAAATGTCCTTGAAATTTTTTTGAAGGAGGGAATGAGTGTTTTAATTATATTACACTCTTATATAGATAGTACTTGTGGATTTGAATTTAGAACATAGGTACCAAAGGGTAAAAACCCAAAATGGGTGTGTTGAACTTGACTCAATATTCACATGGTGCTAAATGATAGGCCTTGCTACACCCCTGGTTTTACACCCCTTCAGTATATACATTAAAAACTAAAAATAATTTTATTAATCCATACTATGGATTTGATAATAAAAATTAATGACCATGGTTAAACATGTATATTCATAGATTATAATGAATGAATTATGATTTATACATTACTATATTAATTTACATTATTATGTGGTTTTACACTATTATTTGTGTTTCCAACATTGTTCTTTTTTGTTATAGTTAATGGATGGAACTAAAATGAATCATATGTACACAAAATCTGATGGAAATATTAATTACTATAAGAATATAAATTGGATAATAATGGGAGAGAACGATATTTTTATTATGATTAATCATCTATCATGATATATGATTAACAACATAATTTTTGTTTTGATTTCTAATGAACAAAATCATATTAATTTAGACATTTAAGAATTTTCATATGGTAATGATCATATAGGATATAATAATGCACATACTACATATCAAGAAGTATAGAATAATAACCTAGTAGAATATCTCAAATAGAGGTGAAGATTTTTTCTATATGGAAATAAAGGATATAGAGTCTTGAATTTATATGTAATTTGATATCATAAATGTTAGTAACAGTGGAATTATATAATTGATTTCCCTAAACTATGGGTTATACCTATAAATAAAGAATGCTATATTTTTTTATAAACATTTATTTAATAGGGTAAAAGTATTTAAGTATTTGGATTATAGAATTTTGTTTTTGATGTATTTCACTAAACAGCTTTTTTGTTATAAGAATCATGAAACATAAAATGATTGTTTTATTTTTGTATTCATATATGTATGCTGGAAATATTATTTTAATAATTATGGATTCCATTTGGGGTTTATATGTTTATGGTTTATCATTAGTTCGGTCTCACAAAATCTCACATTGAAAATTCATTTGAGGGAAGTTTATTTAGATTAATGATAATTTGGTTGTGATTTTTGCAAGAAAACCCCTTTGAATTTGTATATGTTTTAGTAAAAAAGTTATTGAATGATGTGATCCTATATCATTTTGGGGAATATGATATAATGTATTTGGAACTTTTATAGAATATCATATATTTAATGACAAGGTAATTAACGTTTATTTCTACTTAAGAAATTTTATATTATTAATGTTTTTGAAAAAAGATAACCTAGAAGTTGGGAAAAATTCAGTTGTGTCTGTAATGGCCTCAGGATTTGAACCCACAACAAAAGGGATACTAGGGTATATCCCTAACAATATCATACATGAATGATTATTTATCATGGGACACCATAAATAGAGATATTTTTATTTTTATTCTGAATGCAATTATTTTTAGGAATTGAAGGATGAGTGAAAAATATCTAAAACGATCGATTGACCATTATCCATACTATAAAGTAAATGTGAATAAATGACTAGGGGTTTCCCCATCGGCCACCCAAAAACATAAAAATTCAATAATTCAAAATGTTTTATAGTCGATTTAGTTAAAAAATAAGTCACATTTTATTAACAAGATATTATTTCACATAGGATAATATTTCTATGAGGTATATTATGTAATTTTTTATTATTTAATGGATTAAAACATTCCATTATATCTTATTGGGATTTTAGGATTACCTCAATGTTTAGGAAAAACAATTGTGTTTTAATACTACATATTCTCATATAATAGATATCCAGTTTGGGAGATAAGTTAATAAACTAATGGATATATATATATATATATTTATTTTTCAATGGATTTCATAGGTGGTTGAGATAATAACCATCCTCTTATTTTTTTAGTTTTAAAAAACATTATTTCATTAAGAAATTATGATTTCTATATAAGAAACCAATTTTTTGAATAATGGTAGAACAAAAAAATATGAGAATTATGATATACAAAAAAGCTATTGGAAAATAATTGGGATGATGAAATGGAATAGAATGTTTTAACCATTCAATAAAAATTAACACCAATGAACATTCGAAAAAATATAATATTGATAATTTTTAATGATTTCATGTATTTGATGTTAGTGGCAAGGTGTTTATATAAATTTCCGCAAGAATGGAAGAAGGAATAGGTTCACCCTAAGTATATCAAAATAATTTAAATAAATGATTGTATCAGTATAATAGCGTTTTATTATTACTTTTGATAAACCTTTATCAGTTTTATGATTTCTTCAGTGTAATTATAATGATGATTCAAATACAAATTCCATCATATGTATTGAAAATTGATTTCTCACCATTAGATAATGATCTTACATATGGGGAATAGCTAGTGGATATTATCAGTCATTAGTTATATGTTATAGAAAAGAATACCACTCACCTAGTAAATGTTTTTTATGGAAACCACAATCTTGGGAATGATATATATGAATCTAAATATGTAATGAGGCACAATTATCCCCATTTGTTGGTACTATGTTGATTAATTTTGAGGGAGAATTTCATTTTAATAGGGCTGAATATATCCCACTATGATTATTGTTAAATGTTTATTTTTCTAATTAATGTAATCTCATAATTATTTTATGTCCATTAAAAAACATAGTTTATCAAACATGGCATGAAACACCCAGTTTAACTAACATTGCACACAACAACGAGTTGTAGAAGGCATAAAAACATCTTGAAATGTGATTATTTTACGTTATAGTTATATCATAGATATTAATTATGTTTGTATGAATTAGAATATGTTAATTATGGAAATATATTATATAAACAGGTATATGAAATTAATTACTTAAAAAAAATAATTATAAATAAAAATAAATGTAAATTTAAAATAATGAAAATGTTTTATTAAAATACTATTTTTCTGCACACAAACTTGTTATTATCATTAAATTAAAAACTACATTTTTGGTGAATGAAGTAAATGAAATGTATATATTAGTTAAAATTCATAGTATGTAATTTCGAGATAAGGAAAAATAATTAAAACAATTTTATTCTTAAATCTATGTTTTTTTAAGATGGATTTGTTCTATTTTGATCACTTATTTTTAAAAAAAATTAATTTATAGAATTTATTAGAAAAAAAATAATTTTTTAAAAAAAATAATCATTTACAAATAAAAATGGGGTGATTTATTGATATTTTAATGAAATGAAAAAAAATTTATTGAATAATTAAAACTATTAGTTTTAATTAAGTACAGTAATTTATATGAATTTATTTGAAACCTTGAAATTCACATATTAGATTTTCAAAGAAAAATTATTTTAATTATATATATTAATATAATTTAGATCATTTGAATAAATTTTACTCGTATTTTTTCTGTAGAATTGTTTTAAACATATAAGAATTCCTTATTTAGGAAAACCCTCTTTTTCAGTGAATCAGTAAGATAACATTTAAATGAACATATCCCAATTGTTTGAAAGGAATGTTCAAAAATTTATTAAATATTTAAAATAATAAAAATTTATATGATCTAATTAGTTCAATTTATATTTTAATCATTATTAATAATAAATGATGAAAAAATTAATTACAACTACTATGATGAAAAAGTGTTCGATATGGGATTGAATAAAAAAAATAACATGTATAATAATATAGAAATATATAAAACATCATTTAATTTATTATTGAGATACTATAATGTATATTTTATTAATATTCTTTTTGGATCATTTTAATGTGTGATAATTGTTTTCCCACATTTTTCAAATAAATTTTATGTTTTCCCCCAACCAGAGTTATAAAATTTCGATCATTCTCATCACCTCGTCACACATACAAAACCCATTAGAATGTCCAATAAAAAACAAAATTATTTATTTACTTCCATATTATCATACTAGAAATATTATATTTCCATTAAAACAAACCAATTGTGTATTTTGGTGAAAAATATAAGAGTTTGTCCAAAAAAGGGGTAACATCCCTAATAGCGTGTTTTATTTTAATTATTTCTCCATGTAATTAATTTTTAATTTAAATATAATTTTATAATTTAAAAATTATATTTAATTTAATGATATTTATATTTTTAAATACCTAGATCTATATTCACTTCCATCAAATGGGTAATTGAAAAATCATTTCTTTTTATGACAGACTTCAACCTCAAAAACTTATGTTATTCACTTAACATAACCAACATTAATAAATGGATAAAATTATGGGTTTAATATATATATATATATATATATATATTATATTAAAATATGATAACTCAAGAATTATAATACCATGTCTTCCTAATTACCTATTATCCATTGGAGAATAATAATGTTGTTTGTGTTCTTAGAAGACTACCTCCCCACGAACTGAGGTTATGTTTTTTTTTAAATTTTGGTATAATTAAATGGTAATAAATATTAATTTAATAAATAAATATGATTTATATATATTATATATTTATATTTATCGAAATATTATATAACATATACTTTTCCATATTCAATTACATGGGGCATACAATATCGTTGTTCATGTGTACTGAAGACTACCATATCCCGAAGCAATGTGATTCATTTTTCAAGAACAATTTACATGGATGGGAATAAAGAAAACTATTCATATAAATATATGATATATGTGAAATATTAAGGATTATTTATTTTTACAAAAACATTATCTCTTCATTCATTAATTTTGTCATGAAAATAGAATTTGTGTTCATGAGTATGGACAACTTTTCGTCCCCATGAATGTGGTATTGAATTTTCCATCTCTGAAATTTAGGGGTAATGATAAATACATATATAATGAATATATATTATATTTTAATATGTATTTTAATTATAAATATTATTTATTAATGATCATTTTAATATTAATGAAAATACCAAACCAAAACATTTGGAAAAAATATAATCTTATTTCCCAAAAAGTAATTTTTACAAGGTGTTATAATTAAATGATTAAGGAAAAAAATATTTATATTATATTGGGTATTATAAATTTGAATGTGTTTTTGATCAATTAATAAAAGAAATATTTTTTATTATACATGAGGTTTGAATGTGTATGAATGAATTCAGAACGTATGGAAAGGTATCTTCATCTCAATTATTACTTCTATAATCCACATAAAATATTTACCTGTTATTTATTTTTTATAGTGTATATACATATAATGAAAGTAAATAATGATTTTTATCCAGATAATTGAAATTATTTTAAAATCAATTTTATGATATCACATTTATGTGGTTTATAGTTCAAATGACACCCAATCGGCAATTTTTTATTGTAGCAATAAGCCAACATGGTTTAATATGTTATGTTATGAACCAATATTCTTTTTTGAGTTGTATATAGTTAAATTATTTACTATAATAACATGATTTCAATTATTATAATGATATTATATTATTAATTTAATATTATTATTTAATAGAGAATATGATTCAATATTACCAATGTGGTAAGTGTTTTATTTTACAATATCATCAATTTTTGAGATTATATATGATAACGTTTTTTATAATAAATTTTTATGACCTGTATGTCAATAAAATCATTAATTTTATAATAAATTTTGTTATCTCATGATAATTGTAATTTTCCCATCATTTTCCTCATATTATATAATCATTATTTCTAAATAATATTTTAAGAAAAATACCTCTTTATTTATTTGTTTAGTCAAAATCACATTTTAATAACAAAAGGTTTTTATTATTTTTTTGAAAAAATTACATTTTAAATAGATTTTATAATTTTAAAAATGATTTATTAAAAAATCATTTATTCATTTTTTAAAAATTAATTTTTCTTCAATGATAAAATCGTGAAATTTTAAATGAATCATTTAATATTTAGATTTTACAAAAACAATGTTCAAAAATATTTATTTTAATTAGTAAAAAATGAATGGTATTTTCTGATGTCATGAATGACTACATACTTTAAAGATTCCATCATGTGATTCATAATTTATTTTCATATAAAATGATTTATTAATTTTTTATTAATTTTTTCAAAATGGAAATGATAATTTCCCTATGAAATTATTTAAATAATTTTAATAGATTTGTTTATTTTTTCCCCATGGTTATTTTTAATGAATAGTATTTTGAGAAGGTTTTCTGTTTTAATAATATAATTTTTCAATGTGTAAATGCAATTTTCCTTATGAAATATTCCAGTTTTTATTTTAACAATATTTTTAATATGATATGGCATCCTTTTATATTAGTAATAATTAATTAAAGATATGATCCAACTCTAAAATTCTTATTAATTCTCTGAATGTATATTTTATGATATCATGATGCTTATAAAACTTGTTTTTTTTTTCAATTGGTTATATGAAGATAAATCCAAATCAAACCTCCTTCTTCTTACATGGGTTTTTGAATGATGAAATGATGAAATTTTTTGAAAACCAATTTCATTCCATATGTTAGCTAATAATGAACTATTTGATAAACCCTTTACTTTTCATTGGTTAGAATAGTAAAAAATATTATATTTTGGAACATATAATTTCAATTATCATTACATGATGGATGATAATTTAGAACAAAGGATGGTGGTCATATTATAAAAATGATGTGAGTAGTTATAACTCCCTCAAACTCATAGGGTAATGATTCATATCACCTGAGATAAACAAGATTCTAATAAAGAGTGAACCTTTTGTCAGTAAGGGGAATTTTACGCTATGATATTAATGGTAGTGAACTATAAAAACTATGATGGTTTTGTAAGTTGACAAAATCATTATAGTTAGACTAGGGAAGGAAGATTTAAATTTATGGTGGATTGTGTAGTAAAACCATTCGACTTTGATACCCTTGGTTATAATCCTTTACTACTATTGAAATAATTTTATTTTCTTATGTGTATTCCACAATTCTTTGTCTTATGACAATGTTATACTCACCCTACTCATGTTATATTGTTTCAATATGATTAATGTCTTGTTACCAAGGATGATTATTTCAGGACTCATGTTTATAGTCCTTGTTGTTTGGGGTATACTTTATTAATATTGTTCTAATGATATCATACCCATATGGACATGTTATATTGATATATACTTTTTTACCATTACATAAAATCTTATCTTTCACATTATTATGATTCCCTTTTCCATGGTATGCTTACAGGTATTGTGTATGACAACCAAATGAAGGGGGGTTATTATAAAGAACATAGTGGGAGAGGACATAAATTACGTATAATCCAATTGTTTATGTGTCATTGTTCCCAAATGATCTAGACCTAACTGATTAAGGATTGAATCATTATGTTATGCATTTAATATTCATCTAGTGTGAATTAATATTTATGTATGTGATGATTGTGTCTCTACCCTAAGGGTATTAGATAATTTAATAACAATTTTGTATTCGGAATATTCAATCACATTCGATAAATCTATCTTGGTTGAGAGGCCTTGATGGAATGAAAAGACATTTCTTGTGATCCTTGATAGAAAAATGGTATCATGTATCATATTCGTTGAAGGTAAGATTCATGATTTCATGGTTGAGGGGTGTTGGTCATAAATATAAAGAATTTTTAATTTCCATCACTAAGAATTAAATTCTTCTTATCATGTGTTTTATGTGTCAAAATTATACATGGATACTATTTGAAATAATTTTAGTCTTTTAATGAATTCTATATTGATTATCCACTCGAACATGATTATGGTTTTTTTATTTACTCATGATTACTTCTATTGTTGGTTACCATTTCTGATCATCTAATCACACACCATATTTTTTTCCATTCCCTGAAATATATAGAATTATATTATTGATGAATTAAAGGATACAAGATTATTATCTATTTTAGGTTTTATATATCCTATGTAATATGGAAATAATGTATATAGTAGTTTTATCATGACTAAAAAAAATTCAGTCCTTTGGTAAGAAGTACCTCACATCTAGTGAAAATGTAAAAAAGTGATCGTTGATTTTGGGATATGAGGGTCGTGGTCTTTATAAATTCTATATAAATTTAAATAATAAAAAATAATATTTTACATTCTAAACCATCCTATGAACATCTGTTGGTGAAAAGATGAACCATGTCATTCATATGTAATAATTTATTTGCTGAGATAATTCATTATAATGAGTAAAAGAAAAACTATCTTTATAATGAAAACATGATTTTGTTGTTATATTTTTAAAAATATATGATAAAGTTAAATATTTTTTGTTCTGATAATTTATGAGTGATTGAAATTATTCTTATATAGTTAATATGTTGGTTATTAAAGAATATAAGGATGAAATCATTCTAAACATTTTGTTTCTATCATAGTTATAATTATTTTGGTGGATCCTCAAGGGTAACTATTTTTGGAATTAAAAAATATGTAATATTTTGGTTATTATAGGGGATTTAGAATTTAATATATTTCTTTATATATATTGGATAACCTATGCTTAACAAATTTTAATAACATATTTATAATGAGAATTCTTGAATTATAAATATTATAATTTGTTAAATGTAATTTCTTTTCATCAGTCATGACAAATATGTATATAATATACATTTTATAGAGTAACTGGTTATATATAACTAGAATATATCAATACGTAACCAATGGATCAAATTATTATTATCAAATGGAAATAAATAACATTATATTTTTCAGGTACTCGATATTTATAATAAAATAATCAATATATATTTTTAAAATTTTATTCACAAATAAATATAATAGGTTTATCCTTATTTATGGGGAATTTATGTTCTTTTTTCATCACTGATTAATGGAATTTTTTCTTGTTGACTTTCTCATGATTGTTTTCTCTATCACTCATTATTAGTCCTCGATGGTAGTTTTCTCCTCCAATATTATATTTTATCATCCTACCAATTGTTTCCTTATATATGTTCCTGATTATTTATTATTTTAGGTTGTATTTACACATAAAACCTATAATTTATAATGAATTTTTAATACTAAATTTATATGATGTAGATTTTATAGAATGGTTTTTTAATATTCTGATCATATAATGACCCATCCTAATAGGTCTTGTGTCTTGACTACCATAATCATTACCATATTAGGCCAATGGAATGAGACCAGTAATTAGTAGGTATACCATAAATATTTTATTCCATATAATAGTTTTCTTATACACACATGTGCACACATATCAACAAGACCAAATAGTGAAAAAATGTAAAAAAAACTCATAAACATACACACATTCATCGTAAATCCAACCATAAATGTATGAAAAGAAGTATATGGATGAAAATGGTCCAAATGAAATACCACTACCATGAAACTCAAAACAATTCTATAATATAATGTGTGTGTGGACTACATTAAATGTAACTGTATGAACCCACCTCATTCATCCAGGATCGCTCAGAAATTCCTATTACTGGACCCTCTAGGATGTACCAAATGTTCGTTCGTCTATGAAACATAAATCATGTAATTGAAAATTATATTCATGGTTGAGTATAACAATACCATGTAGGAAACCCGGAATTCAATAAAAATATATCATTAAGGATAACAATTAAATCAGCATAGGTGTATGTCAACCATATAAAAAAACATCCTAATATACCCATTATAGAAAATATTATCAATTTTGATCACAGCATTACCTACAGCAAAGGATTCCTACATGAAGGTTCAAAATTGCATTCTCCTTGAATAACACACACCATGATTTAGATAACACTCAAGGCATCGATCCAAGATTTTATTCTTGTCGAGTCTCCCCATATTAGACATCATCTTTAAGTGTGAAGAAAAAGATACACACATGGGGTATAAACCAAATGGAAAGGGGAAAAATATCAATCAAATCTTAATAAACCAACATTGTAGGGGATCAAATCCTTCATAATGTTGGTAATAATGATATTGATAACCCCAAATAGGGGAATGAAGATTATATATTTCATCACTCTTGGCCTCATGGATTAATTCACATAACTCTATACATGAATGAAGTTCAATAGAGGGTATCACCATCTTATTATTAGGAAATAAATCAATACATAGTCCTCATGGAATGGATCAAGGGAATGTAAACTAGAATAACTTGTCCATAACAAAGGGAAAAGGCATCAAAAAGTTATTTATGGGAGTACAAAGTGTGTATTTTTAGTACATGATGTGTCCCTTTTGATTTGAGTCATAACTATGTATCACTTTATTTTCCCATATATTTTTCCAAGTACTCAGAATTTTTGATCTTATATACTGCTTTCCATGTTTGGTGGTCATTATAAGGCATGATTAAATAGTTTTCTTGAACCCATGTACTTGAGGTCATTTTTTCAACCTCCCGAGTACACATCGGTCCTCCAAATATTGTTCACACACGGTGTGACATCTGTCACATGTCATGTGATACTTGAATCTAGTGGAAAAAATAGTTGCACAAGGGGGGCCACATGCCATGTAACTCTTGATTACATGCCTTGGAACATGATATGATCCAATTTATTAATTTAGTTAATGCATTCCCATTTACTATTACAGTCTCAGATCTAGCCATTAATTATGAATTTAATCAAGGTGCATGAATTTTTATGTTATTCCATCACTGGACACCATGTTTGAGCCTTCTAATGAATTCAAACATCATATATACATTCCTTCCATTATATCATGCTAAATAAATGAAGAACATAAATCCCTATATTCTTCCATGATTTATCAGTAATCATCATAACTCAATCCCTTCATAAAACTGAACATAAATCTGCATTATCAATCTATTATTCCATGAAATGTGTGCACAATGATTTATTAAATGGTATTCATCAATCTGAGGGACAAAGAGGATTTCCAAGATTGATGAAGAATTAAAAAACACAATCATATAATGAAAGAACCATTACCAATGTGTATATTGGGTTTTATTTGATGGATTTAATGGAAACAATTATGATATGATAATATATCTAATAATGATATCCATGGTCCAATATTATATTTATCCTATAACATAAATATGGATGTTCCATATATGAAATCACTTGTTTATCAAAACAATATCTTCATAGAAAATAATCATTGGAGATAAATACACATAATAATATGTCCTAACTTGAAATGGATTGGATACTAATGAATAATTAATCCACACCATTGTTGTTGTTGAGATCCTCATATTTTCATGGTTCTCCAATCATGGATCCCAATCTGATCTGTTGTCATCCTCCAAGAATTCTCTCCCGTAATTGTCCCCTATGTATCCATGTTAGACTTCAAAACTTTTTATTTCTTCATATTTGTGGTTTTATTTTTGAAAAAGAATTCATATTTTTAATGATATTAAAAAAATAACATTAATTATTTAATTGTTGACATGCACAATGACATTAACCAATGTCTAACACAGACATTGATTATGTCCTATATATGATTAATTCCACTCTATGAGATCAGTGAATGTCCAAGAGTTATGATCCAAGATTCTATTAAGGATATTTTTCAATTTTCCATGATAACATTGCATGAGTGATATTTAATATATTAACTATAATTTCAAAATTAATCTTGGGATCACTAGGTTAGACATTGTCACACCACCTCAGCACCTAGATCCAAAAATAACCAATACAAAATTCAAATGTAATTTTTGGAAAACTAGAGTCATTATATTCACCATAACATAGGGATATACTTCATTGAAATCAAAAAGAAAACAGTGAAAAAATATATGTGGGTACAATTGAAGCATATTAGACTCCCAACCCCAGCTACTTTACTAATGATTCTAACAACCTACAAAGGGGAACTAAAATAATACCTCACCCATTGGGGATCCTCTCTTATAGATCCTAAATCTCTATTGGGTACTTAAAAAAGGTATCCACCTCTTAAATGTCTAGAATTCGCTAGTTTATATCATATTATGTGTCATGAACATACTAACTCAACTGAAACATGATTAATAATTCATGTAAATGGTCAATCTATAGTGGTAGATCAATGTTGTACACCACTTAGCCAATTTTATATAGCACATGATACGACTAATGAATCATATATATAGATTTCTTCCCAAGACAAATCACACAAATCCATATCAATGTGAGACCCTCAATAGCACGTGGTTTACCTCCTAGAACTCTAATATCCCCAAAAATCAGTTTTCATATGATATTTCATGGCTCTAAGAAGCCATCATCCACTGTAGGATGATCTGCACACTCTCTATAGAGGCTCATACCAACTCAAATCCCATAATTACTTACTCTAATAGAATAGTCCATCATAGTGGTGACATTTTGGGTCACCCATAAAAGTCCTCTAATAGTTCCACGTTGAGTGTGTAATGGTGTATTTGTTGTATGTTAACTCCACAATTTTATGTGAACCTATTAGCTACAGAAAATGTAGAATATGTAATCTCAAAACATTTCCTCCTTGAACTAAGTGTTCTTATCATTTTTATTTTTAATCTATGAGTGGAACCTTGTTCACAAATATAATTGATTCCAAAATTCGTCCTTGAATTCCTTCCAAAACCGAGTGGCGAAGAGGCCATCATGGAAAGAAATGGTCATCGAGGAAACACAACCATGTTTTACTATCTCTATAAAATAGAACAATCATATCATATCTGCCAAAATCTACTGTTGAGTTTATATGAAGTGGGAGGACAAAGTGAATCGATATATGATCACAAATTTGGAATAATATCTCTTGGATTTACATGGTAACCCCATCATGTAGGCCATGGATATCTTTTCCCACTTCAACATTGGATCCTCCCTAGGATGAGATAAATCCACTAGAACCTGGTGTCTAGCCTTCACTGGGTGACAAGTAATGTATCTAGAGACAACATATGTAACTCCCTTATTCTTCCATTTCCACCAAAACTAATGTCAAAGGTCATGGTACATAATGTTTTCACATAGAGTTACTGAAAAGGGAGATGTTTGAAAAATCATCAAATATTCATCCTGTAATGTCATAGGTTCCATATTCTATTCTCTAAAAAAGAACATCAAACACCATATGTTCAAAAAAATCATTATCATGTCCCATGGATATTATTTTAGGTTGGGTTTAATAGTATTTATCCCCAAGATGTGACTCCTAGACTCACATTAAAAATAGAGGTGTGGTAAAAATCTATTGAAGCAACGATTCTCCATCACCATCCATAAATGATAATAGAAGAGTTACCAACTACTGTGACTCCTTGTACAATTGTTCTGAAAAAAAACCAACTAAAAAAATATACTACCACCTTCCCATTTCTTAAAGTATAGAGAATATTCTAGTCAAAATATTGGATGAATTATAGCCATAAAATATATATCATGTTAAAATACTTATGATATAATATATAAACGAGAATATTTTGGTCAAATTGACGATAAATCCATCACCCATATGGTAGTGCCTCCACATATTCATATCAAATAATACTATGACTAAAATAGTATCATATTTATCATAGTTATATTATAGTTATCCTAACTAATGTGAAAAATAGAAAATAAATTTCTACCTATATATTATAACAAAAAAAACATTTCCCTTATTCATCAAAGAATGCTATGTACTAGAAACCATCTTAGGGAATACACAATATCAAAGAAATTGTTAATATCTTCCTCAACATATGGAAATTCTACTTGAACCAATATTTCCACATGAATGGATTCCCATTTCTACTCACAATTGTAAATTATCTTATATCTCATTTATGTCAAGTATGATTCTACAATAGTAGCCTACCAACCAAAAAAATATATGTACCTCCATTACTCTCTTGGGTAGTTCCAAAGAAAACACTACCTCAAGAATTACTGGGATAATATGTACATTTTCTTTTGAGTTAACATGTCCTTGAATGTTGAATTTTTGAATCCATATATGAAAATATGAGATATTCATGTAAAGAAGGTGTTATTAGAGAACCTATTGAACCATCATAAAGCCTCTCAGGTACTCCACCCTGAATTTTGAGTAAACTAGGACATCATCGATGAAGAATACCACAAATATTCTAAAAGGAATGAATGATCAGATTCACGATCCTAATCAACACTACTAGGATGTTTTTCGAAAAAAATCACTATGTACACATAGTGACCATAACGAAATAAAAAATCCATCTACATTATATCCTCATCTCGTACTCTCAACTAATGATTGAAAAACATGAGTCAAATATTCAAGGACCTTTGTTCCCCTCTAAACTATTTTAATAGGTCATAAATACTTATGGGTGGATAATTTTTCACTTTTTTAACATGGTTTAGGTGAAAACAATCCACTCCCAACATAAATATCTCGTCCAACTTCATGGTGAACAATACTGTGGAATCCAAGGGATAAACTTTTTGTCAAATTACATCATGTAGATGTATTCCATATACACCAACAACTCATTAATCTATTTGGGATCCATCTAATATAATAGTGAGGTTATCGGGGTTTTCATAGGATTTAGATAAACGTAGAGTTCTATCACCCAACGGTGTGGTAATCCTAGGATTTACTATGAAAATACATCCTTCCTCCACAGAATAAAATTGAAATGTCATGGAATCCAATTTTCTATTGGTTTTCTAGACAATTTTAGAATTATTAGTTGAGCCCCCACCCACACACACTATTCCATCAATATCGTCATTTTATTCATTTTCACCAACAATGGAAAAACTCATCTCATCACTATAGACACAACACCTCTTCTGCATAAAATAGTATATCATGGAATGAACATAAAATAATAATGATAAATCAATGATGACATCATAAGGTCTCATCACTGTTGAATATAGATGAGAAATGATATTTTTTCCTCCATGATTTTGGTAACACATTCATTAGATGTTTGTGATTTTTATATCATCTTCAGTAGGAGTCTCCAGGATTAAGGGTCGAGCCTAAGGCTCAACCACAATCTCTAAGTCCCATAACAGTTTAGGGTAAATTAAGGAATGAAAATTACATGTCTCCATAATTACATAGTCAATGTTATAAAATAAATATAGCATACCCAATGTAATCCATGTATTATATGGGTCACAATCAATAACTACTTATAGAATCCATTTCGCATGTCTACTATCTACATGATCCTAGAAGGGAATATTTCAGGTGTTTCAGTGGTAATGTATCGAAAAAATATTACTCCTCTAACTAATCTCACTACTCCACTCCCTCATCTTCAACCATGTATATCTTCATGTTTATTTTCTATCATCTTGTTAGGACCCCCATCCATCAATTATCTTTTAGACAAACAATGAGTCATGAATTCTCTTCAAATACACACATGACAATAATAAATGTACAATTGTTTCTCCTTTAACAAACTAGATCTGTCAATGAGACCTAAACCATAGTACATATATCATGTGATCTCAATATTACCAATATCACTCGTTCATGACCCTATGCATGTCTTTATCTCACTATTTCCAAAGTCTCTGCTATTTTTTACCCTAAATGCACCAAAAGAATGTGTCAAATCATTTAGGGGAAAGTGGACCACCAAAATATTTTATGGAACCAAAGATTAGGTATCCATTCAAATAGTTATGAAACTCTCTATTTCTCCCAAATTATAACTAAATAAGAGGGTAGAGATCAAAATAATCGATCATGTATCATTTTCATCTAATATATGGATATATTAGTGAACCTCAATGAATACAAAACTTTTGAGGTATGGCCCTACTTTTGTTGATGAATATCATGAATAAAAACATAACTCAACAAAACAAGATAATACTATTATATTAAATGTTTCTCAATCTAATACTATACAAGATTTTCCTCGTCACGAATATACCAGGGTCTACTTGATGACCAATTTTTACACGTACCTTTCCAAAAATAAGGATGACATAGTTATAGTGTATGGATGTATTGGCCACCACACCAACACTGGAATAGATGTCCATAGAGGATATCATAAAACACATAACATGATATCCCCAATCTAATCATGAGACTATATTCCCAAGGCAGAACCTACTTCTCATAAAAAAAAATCACAACCTAACCCAATGGGGGATATAACCTAACTACCCTAAACTATCCTTGAACAAGAAAGGGGGGTGTGGGGAGATCATAATTGAGTAGTCATATCATACATATGAGAGGACTTATCCTAATTTTCATGTTCAAACCAACACATCCCCAATCCTATAAAAGGATTAAATGTAAAAAAACTAAAAATCATGATTTAATACATACAAAATCCAACCATTAGAGTATTAAAATAGTTACAAGAAATAAAAATGGGAAAATATAATCATAAAACAATGAAATAAAAAATAAGTAAAAAATATAATGTCGGTGAAGAAATGTATCAATGTAACCATAGAAACAACCCTCAGGATTCCTATATGAATAATCTCTACAATGTCTTGGTGTCACTTTAACACCTTAAAATGATTGATCTAATGCATAACATGAAACACGTGTGGGTAAGCCCATGTAGATGTGAGTAAAATAGTTCCTAGTAGGACACCCTAAAAACACTATGCATATAGAATTAGGAATAATAATCAACACATCACATGTATTTGTCAATGGCATTCATTGAGAATATACAAATATAATAATTTTATTAAAATGGTATCATGAAAGATTATAATTGTATTTCAATCAATGGTTTCTTTCTTTATGGATCAGCATATCACTTTTTCGGGAGAACACAGTCTAGAAGTCAGATAATACTGATGACATCTATAAATGATGTAATTATCTTAATGTATCTCCATAGTAAGTAAATTTTATGAAGTGTTAAGAGAATGCTACATGTATGGGGATGACACCCATGGACATGGGTTTTACCAAAAACCCAATCAGAAATAACCATCTATGTAGGGGATTGAAGTACGCATATTATTTTCCTTGATGATAACATGAACCCACCTAGGGGATTGATGATGACATAGGATCTCATTATGGGCATCATGGATGGATTCGAAAAAATTAAACCAATAATGATGTTCCTCAGAGGTGATCACCATATTATTCATAGGATGTGACTCCATGTAAAACAATTATGTAATGGATCAACATATCATATCATAATAAAAATTGTCCAAGAAGAATAGAAAAATGACTATAATAAATCATTGAAGGAGTACATGGAGTGTATTAACGGTACATGATACATCCCTTATGAAATTTTTCCAAACCATTTATCATTAACCACGCCAACTTCCATGTCGGTGTACACATTGTTTTCAAGATCATGTTCACCAAACTATGTATATTTCTATCTCGTTATAACCTTACTCGGGTACATTCTCGTTCAAGATCATATACTCTTAACAGTGTCTTCGCACAACCTAAGGTAAACTCCAATCCATTAGGTATGTATCACCCACCGTGTGATAGATTTCAAAGTACTGGGATACTTTACTTCTCATGGAAATCATAGCTCTGTACGAGGGGTACCACATGTCATGTAATTTCATATTACATGCCTTCTAACCTAATATTTTTCTGAGACCCAGATTATGTCCATGTGTTGTTATACTGTCCTACATCCTCCGATCCATCCATGAATCATGTCTGTAATTAAAGAACACCTTTGGATGAGTTTTTATATCATCAATAATAGAATTTCATTGTAATAACCAATGATTACATAGTTAGTTATTTTCTTTAATGTAATTCAATAGATTGCGCTACACGTAACATAGAGTTTGAGCGCACCATGACATACCAAACTTGTTGTTCAAAAATAGGTTATGAATAGTGTTTACTTAAATTTTAATTTTACAAACTCCATAAAATTTTAGCATCAATATTATCTATTTCATAGACATAATATAAGAAAAAATTTAATTTTTCAAATAAAAGAAGTTTTTTAAAAAAAATTAAATTTTACCTCATTTGAATTGAGAACCCTTTTTAAATACAATATTTGATAATTTTATATATCAAATTTCACAAAATAAACTTCTTCTCAATAATCTGGACATAAAAAATTATTTTGGGTAAATTTTTATTTCTTTTCTGATAATTTTCATATTTTGATAAATGGTTAAAAATATTAAATTTTAATTGAAAACAATGTTTTTTATCAAAATAATTTATATTGTTAAAATTTAAATTTGAATGTGTTTGAATTTTAGTTAGATTATATTTTTTTCATTTAATATAATTGGAAGTAATATTACTTTTAAATAATGTATAGACACATATCAATTTTTTGATAGTTTTTACTTCTCAAAACCTGCTTTATGGTTTGGACAATGAGAATATTTTTTAAAATTAATTAATTAAACATATATGTTTTTAATTTGGTAAATTATACACCATTCTGGACTTGGAATATCAAATTTATATTTGGGTTAATTTTTTTTTATTTTTCTAAAAACTTTCAATTTTTCATGAAGAGTGAAAACCACTCAATTATTATTTAAATCCGTATTTTTATTTAAATAATTATTTTTAATATAAAATTATTTTAAAGGAAAAATTGATACATAGTTCCTATATTAGTTCAATGTAATTACTTCAATTGATTTTATAATAATATTTGATATATAAAATTTTATTGAAGATTTTGCTGACTATTACTCGCCTTCTGGGAATATTTTTAAATTTTCATTAAATTAATTTTACCGCTTCTATGAAATTAATTTAAAAAATACAAGAGGAATTGATGAAATAATAAATAAAAATGTGGTTCAATAAGATAAAAATATTTTTTGGTGAATAGTAACATTACATTTTATTTGACATGGTTAAAAGTAAATAAGGTAACCAAAGATTAAAAAAATTATAATTACCCCAACACTTGTCCTAATTTTATTGGATAAGTGTATTTCAACCAAAATATTTATTAGGAACAAAATAGTTTGCTTTTATATCAATATGGATAATATTAAGACATTTATTATTATTTTATTTAAAGAAGAGTTAAAAGTGTTAAATTCAATATTTAATAACTAAAACATTTTTATTATAGGGTTAAACCTAATATAAATTAGACTATAAATATTTATTAGAAAGATTAAAATTTAATTCATAATGTTATTTTATTTATAATTTTTATACAATAGATAATTAAATTTTTTTATGACAAAATGATGATACAGTAATTAACTTATTAATGAGGGAGTAAAATAATTGATGTTATAAATATTAAAATTGATACTTTTGATACATTATAATAATACTATAGTTTAATATGATATTTTAGTTTTGATTTAATGTATTTTGTTCTAAGTAATCAGGTTTTGATGACTTCAAAAAAACCAAATACTAAATAGTGTCAAAATTGACATAAAAGAGTTTTTTGAACAAATACTATATTATTAAATGATATAATATTTCATAAAATAGAAATATTAGCCAAATTACATATATAATGATTGATATTTCATTATTTAACAATATTTGGTTCTATTGGAATTTTATAGTATGTTTATTAACCATGTATTATAAATATACATGAAGACATGGTAAAAGATAAACTATATAACTAAGATTAAATATATAATATAAGGTTAATATGTTGACCTAAACTTTTGTAATACATATTGGTTGAGAATATTTTGTCACATACCCACCTTATCATTTAAATAAATTTATTTTAAGCAATTAGAAACTGATAGTGATTTTATAATAAATTATTATTTCAATATTTCACTAAAGTAACCCTCACCTATCTTATAAAAGTTTATCTCCCCTTATCTAAAATTAACTCATCCAAATCCATTTGTCTTGACCAAACCCTGATTAAATATCCTCCCAACTAACCTCAATCCACCCTAGAGTACTTAATTTGATCATTAAGCCAACCTACGAAGCCTTTTCGATCAAATGAAGTTGAAGCACCCGAAGAAAAAGTAATAATTTCACCACCTCTTTCAAAGTTCTTATCTTTTTCCACTTCCTATTTAATTGTTGTTTCAAGTCCAACTAATAACTTCAGTAAATTTTATATTCTATGACGTTATTATAAATATGGTACAACCATATTCATTACTCTATCGATCCTATGAATGACATAGTCACCCTAAGTGCATTCTTATAGCTTACTGTATCCACTTTGATTCTGTATATATAATATACCATCCAATTACATATGATTTCACCATCAATAGAATGATATTGTCACTCGTGCATATATACCGATTACCATCTCCACGAACACGATGGGATTCATTTCCCATCGTAATAGTTACAAAATAATATTCATTTTAAGATTTAATTTTTTGATGAACTTAATACCATTCTAGATATGAATCGAATACATCCTATCCATAACAATGATGACTTATGTAACTAAACATACAATGGAAAATGAATCAGTTAACACCCCAAATAATGATACTACAGAAATATTTTTAACAAAGAAATATTATAAGAACATATATGATATCATATTTATGTATGTGGTTCTGGTATAATTTAATAAAAATGATTAAATATTATATAGTAGGTTAATGTACCTTTGACTAAGTAAGAGTACAAGGTAAGGGATTTTCATCTCACTTTTGATTCCCTTGAGATTCATGCTATATTGCCACTATTTCTGTTTGTAAGTTGTATATACTAACTATGATGGTATTCATTATAAAAAATACTTTAATTTATGGGTATTTACATCTTCATTGTATGATCCTTCTTTCATGGGTTGTTTGTTTCATATGATACTATATTTGTAAGAGAATTTCTAATTTCAATTTTCACTCATTGTATTTTACACAAACATCATTGACTATTTTTTCCAAGATTATGTATAAAATAACTATTTATTTATTTATTTAGTAATTTCCTCTCCCATTTGTGTGGATACACATTTTATAAAAATAATCACTCCATTTATAAACTCCCAAGTAATCTATATGAACTTTATAAGAGTAATATTTACTCAATTTTTATTCATTGAGTTAATAATCCAAATCATTGGTGTTGTTTTTTCATGAATATGTGTGAATGTACTATGATTTATTTACACCGTATACCCATTAATATTGAGTTTATTTATATTTTTCACACATAATTATGTCATTGATTTATAATTACATTCAAGATATTGTCTTTATAGTATATTTCATCTCAATTTTCATTCCATTGAGTCTTTTTTATTATTATGTGCCAATTCACTTTTATATGGGGTACATACTGTACATTGAAATAGTATATCATGAATCCCTTTATTCTCATGATATTATAATTTTTTTATTACCTTGAAAATTTTTATTCAAGCATATCTCATTTGGTTAAGAACTCTAAATAAAAAATAATTTTAAATTTTTTAATCATTTATTCTTCTTAAATCTTTCTCAATAATGTCCTAGTTTTAAAAATATTGTTAAGTATTTTTTATATGGATTTGAATGTTTTAAAGTTAAAATTATTTTTAACTGTATCAAAGTGGTATGGGACACTTTTATTCAAAAATTTATTTTTAACACCTTTTTGATAAAAAGTGAAACTTTTAAATGATTTCAAGAAAATTAAGGATATTTCATTAAAACAGTTTTATAAATTATGTTCATAATTTTAAATATCCTTCATTATTATTGATTGAGGATGATTTAATATAATAAAATCATCCATATTGTTTTAAATGGGTTATGTTTGACTATAGATGTTCTATTTTTATAGCATTCATGGTATGTGGTTAAAATATTGACATTTAATATGATAGTTTCAATACGAATGTTTATATTAGGTTTTAAAATATTAATTTTAGGAATTAATTGGACATTTTATGTGATAGGTGGAGACCACTATAGCTCATCAATGCATCCGTGGGTCCCATGAGACAAACTATTTACATCGAACAGGGCCTTGAAAAAAATCTTATTTCTAGTCTTGGCATGAGGCCTTGACTATGTGGTTATGATGTCCGGAATTATGAATTCAATCATTATGAATTTAGTTGTTAATATTATAGGTGATTATTATAATAGTAGAATATCCATGTAAATATGTAAATGGAATTATTTAATTTATATTTTTCATATTTTACTGACGTTTACATATAAAAGGATTGTGTTTTGGACTTATACATTACCATAAATGTTTATTCTTATTTATGAATGTTTTCGATATATTGTTATCCTTAATGAGAATATGATATCACCCATTTCTTGTGTTTTCCTTTTCTCAAGATGTTAAGAAATATATTTTGAATGAGTTTTAGGGGAAGGATAACTAATATGAGTGTGTTCAAAGGGAACACAATGTTGCTGTTGTTTTTTAATTTCATGATGTAATGTAAAACTTAGGTATGTATCTACTACTTACAATGCTACAAAATCTATCAGTATTTTGAGACATGATCTCTTATTATCCTGGCAATGTTATGTAATAATTTACCGACTCTAGGTAACTAGGGTCAGGGCGTTACAGTTTGTATCATAGGATGTTTTGTATAAACCATGGAAACTATATTTGGAAAAACTCTTATTTGAGAAAAATACCCTAAGATTAACATTGAGGATTCATATATAATAATTTCATGGAATTTTGGTAATGTAGATATTTTTCGAATTTTCCAAGAAATGCAATATTTTTTTGATATGATTCGGTGGAGGATGATTTGGCACTAATGCATCTAGGCGTAAAACCAAAAAACAAAAATTGGAGCTAGACTCGAATGAGAACGGATGCACGAGAATGGGCCTTGATGCACTCTTGGTTTCGACACCCTTGAGGGATATTCTTAGGATAATTCATATTTTCATTAAATCCCGATTTGAAGGATTTTAATATAAGATGAGAATAAATAACCATGGATAATCCTTAGGTGTATTAGATTTAAAATAAGGTGTCATGAAATTTTTTAAATGATATTATGACTATTGTTACACACACTATGATTTATTATTTTAGTCAATGGATGGATTCCAAGAAAGTCTTGTAACATTGAAAATGAAGTAAAAGGTTGTAATGATGGTGTAACTGAGAAACAAAATTAAATGATGATGGGAATAAAAGATATTATGTTCCTGCCAAAGCAGGCTTCCAAAAATATGATCAAAAACATATACATTAACCTACACCAAAACTGAAAAATTAATAGAAATGTGGAGAATTATAGGAGCTCTAGTAGTGGAGACCATGGATAAAATAATGCTCAATTTCCATCATGCCCAAAATGTGGAAGGAGACACATCAAAATGTGTCCCAATGGAACAAATAAATTCTTTATGCGTGGGAAAGTACAAAATAATGTAAATAATTTTTGAGTAAAAATTAATATTATTATGGAAGAAAATATAAATGATCTTAAATATCTATTTATAGTCATTTGATGAAAATTATGGGGACCTGAGAATTACCCAAGTCAATTCCCTATTCTATAAGATAACCACTAGGTCAAGGAAGAACCTATGCAGAAATAAATGGTTAAAGAAATGTTTAAAGTTTTATTTCACCATGTTGATGGGATTATAATAGAATAAATTTATCTTGTATGTGTTACCCTACATTTGTTTATGTTAAAAAAAATTTTGAGGTATAATTATATTTTCTTTTGTGGATATAGATATAAAGAACCATTTGAGTCTATATGATCCTTGAATTTGAGGAACATACATGTTATTTATTTTTGGTCCCTAAATGAGAGTTATGAGGTGAAATGTTTGGTTAAATTATGTTATGGTTATTTTGATGAATTTATCTCATTTTGGGAATTTTATAAAATATAGTTTTTTAAAATGGGCAACACATTGCCCGTGTGACAAACCATCACGTTGGACAAAGCTGCAGGAATTAAAAACACAACCAAAGTGATACTGGGATTTATCACCTACCATTAGACTATGTGAGTTCCCTGGTTTCTATTATTAATTCATTTAAGTTAAATTATTTTATTAATCAATAATAAGTTTATTTGGGATCACATGTTTTTTCCAATGGATATCCTTAGTATAGGAAAATGATTTGGTGATTAAGTGATAAATGTTATTTTGGAGGACGTTCACTCTATTGAGAACACTATATGCCTATAAAAAATGGAATTCAATGGGATTTCATTTTATGAATACTGGGGGTTTTTTATTTTGGAAGAATATTTTTTTTGTAAAGATTTAGGTTATTAATTTAAATCATTAACATATCATAGTGAATATGTGATTTGGTTCATTACCCTTTAGTATGAGACTTTAATAGTAGTTGAAGTTATTTGGAGGTAAATGTTAAGATTTACTATGAAATACTAGGTGATTAAATTCTTTTGATTTTTTGGTTTCAATCTTAGATTGGATTATATTAAATGATTATTCGGACAATTGTTTATTGAATAGTTTTTATTGAACATTTGGTATTATTTGTTTAATTTTGGAAATTAAAATTAGTATTTCATTTTATAAATGATTATCATTTTCAGTGATCATTTGATCTTGTACTAACCATTTTGGTTTTGGTTATTCACTAAAGAAAAGGGAAATATATTTTTCATCCTTTGTGTATTATGTGATTTTTTAGAAATTGATTCTAGTAATTTTGGTGTGATGAAGTCACCTTGAATGCTTGTAGTTTGAAGAAAAGATGAGTTAGTTGTATAAATTTATTAGAAGATGAAAATAAAATTGAATATTTAGTGTATATCTTTATTTTTTCATTGACTCTCATAAATAAAATCCTCAACTTTTTCAAATTGAACTTAAAACAAAAAAACATAGTCTGTTTACTTTTCATACTGGGAATCTAATGACGATTTAACCCATCACAAGATTGAGGTTTTCCTGTTTTTAACATTCTCCTAATGATGTATTCTATCACTCTCCCTCAGAACATGACACATATTTTATCTTCCATATCCATTTTTACAAACATGGTATTCTCGTATGGGTTTTCTCAGGTGACCTTTATACTTCTATTTATTTCTTTGAATGTGATAGTTTTATTGACTATTTTTTTAATGTGGTACATTCAATGAAGTTCCAATTCCTAATTTTAAAATTGTGAGGACACAATTTAAAAAATGTTGGAATAATAAAACACCCCAAAATTTCATTGTAAGTTATTTTCTTTAAAATAATTCAGTAGCTTGCAGTACATGCAACACCGTGTTCGAGTGGTCCACAACATACGAAACATATTGTTAAAAAATATTTTATTAATATTATTAACGAAATTTTAAATTTTATATACTACATATAATTTTAACACCCATATTATGTGTTCCTGACATAATATTTGAACAAACAAATTTTTTTAGATAAAAGAAGTATTTTTCATAAAATGCAATTTTAACACCTTTTAATGGAGATCCCTTTTTAAATTCTGTATTTGACACTTTAATGTATTAAATTTGAAAAAGTAAACTTCTTAATTATATGAGGGACATAAAATTTTTGTTCGGATAAATTTTTAGTGATTTTCGGATAACATTAATATTTTGAAAAATAGTTAAAAATAATAAATTTAAATTGAAAACAACTTTTTTAATCAAAATAATTAATACAGTTAAATTAAAAATTTCTATGGTTTTGAAGTATAAATATATTATATTTTTATCATTTAATCAAATTTGGAGTAATTTTACATTTAAATTATAAATTAACACATATCAATCTTTTGATAGTTTTCATTTCTTAAAAACATGTTTTTTTGGATTTGACAGCGGGAATATTTAGTAAAATAAATTAAAATATATTATATGTTTTGAATTTACTAATATTGAAAAAAAAAATTAATTTTGAATATAAAAAATATCTTTGTGTTGTTTTTTGGTATTTTTTACAAAAAAAATTCAATTTTTGATGATTAATGAAAAATACTTAGTTATGTTTAAAGACAAATTTTTATCTAAATGTTCATTTTTAATATAAATTTATATTAAAGTCAAAATACTTTCATAATACCTATATTAGTCCAATTAAATTAATTTAATTCATTTTATAATAAGAATATATATATATATATATATATATATATATTTACCGCTTTTACCCACCTTTTAGGCAAATTTGCTAATTTGCATAAAACATAGTTTTACTGATTATATGAATTAAATTTAAAAAACATGAGCCACTAGGTTTTAATCATTAATTAAAATTATGTTCAACAAGATGAAAATATTTTTTGGTGAATATTAACTTTTCAATTTTATTTACCACAGTTAACAGAAAATAGGGTAATTAAAGGAAAAATTGATATTATAATTACCCCAAAACAGGTACTAAATCTATTATATAGTGTATTAAGACCAAAATATACCTTAGAAATAAAATATGATCCATTTTGATCCACATGGATTAGATTAGGACATTTATTATTATTTTATTTAAAGAAGAGTAAAAAGTGTAAAATACAATTATTATAAACTAAAACATTTTTAATATAGGGTTACACATTAGATAAATTTGACTATAAATATTCATTAGAAATATAAAAAAATTTAATACGTAAGGTTATTTTATTTATTATTTTTATACATTACATAACTAATTTTATTTATGACCCAATGATGAAGCAGTAATAACCTTAAAAATGAACAACTTAAATAATTGATGATATAGATATTAAAATAAATGTAATTTGAAACGTTTGTTGTATTCCATTAATATTCTAGGTTAATATGTTTTTTTAGTGTTTATTTACTATATTGTGTCAATGTAATCGAGATTTTTGACTTCCACAAAAACAAAATAATATATAGTGTCAAAATTGACATAAATGATTTTAAAAACAAATACTATATTATAATGTGATATAATTTTACTAAAAATATATGGTTTTTTCAATGTACTTATATAATTATATATATTCTCTTAATTAACCACTTTAAGTTCTATTGACATTTTATAGTATGTTTATTAACAAAGTAATATAAAAATACAAGAGACAAGTTAAAAGTTAAACTATTTAACAAAGAATAAAATCTAAAAGTTAAGGTTAATAAGGTGACCTGAACTTTCCTAAAACCTATGGGTTGAAAATATATCGACCGATCCCCACATTTTCCTTGAAATAAATCCATTTGGTTCCATTATAACCCTAAAATTATTTTATAATAAAATAACATTTCATGCTTTTCTGAAAGGGACCCTCACCTATATTATAAAAGAGTACATACCCTTCTCTCAAATTCATACATCCAAAGCCCTTTGGCTCACCCAAAATCTACACAAATATATTCCCAACAACATTATATCCATCATAAAGGCCTTAAATTTATTATAATTCCAACCTATTGATCCATTTTTATCAAATCAACAGGAAGCACCCGAAGAAGTGGTAGTGAATTGACCACCTCATTCAATGTTCTTTTCTTATTCCACAAAGACTTTCATGGATGTTTACATACCAAAATAATAAATCTAGTAACTTATATATGTTGTGTTGTTATTTTAAATATATTACAACCATATTCATTATTCAACCCATCCTATGAATATCAATTTCACCATACTTGTGTACGTACAACTTACCATCTATACGTCGTATTGTAGTTTGTTATTTAACACATAATTATTTTTATGGGTATAATAATGAGTATAATTTATTAAATAATAAATATAACATGTTAATTATTCTGTATGTATGATATACCATCCAATTATATATGATTTCCCCATAAATAGAATGATATTTTCACTCATGCGTAAGTACAGATTACTATCTCCACGAATGCGATGCGATTCATTTCCCATCATAACTATTCAAGAATAACTTTAATTTGAAGATTTAAAATAATTTTATAAAACTTAATATAATTATGTATACTAATCAAATACCTTATATCCATAAAAAACATGAATTATGTAACAAATCATATAATTTAAAAATAATATGTTAAAACCCGAAACAATGATACTACTAGAAATATTATTAACAAAAAATATTAGAAAATAATTAATGATATCATATTAATGTATTTTTTAATTTTATGATTTAATAAATATGATTTAACTATTACATAGTATGTTAACATACCCTTTACTAAAAAAAATCAATGTAAGGGGTTTTCATCTCACTTCTTATTCCCGTGAAATTAATACTATATTGCCACTATTTAATATTGTGTGGAGTATGTACTACCCATGATTTTATAATTTGTGTAACATAAATTAATCTATGCGTATTTTCATCTTCGTTGTATGATCCTTATTTCATGGGACTTATGTTTTGTATGTTACCCAACCGGTAAGAGAATTTCTAATTTTTATTTCCACTCGTTGGGTTTTACGTAAACTTCACTAATTATTTTACTCCAGGATTATGTGTGAAATCACTATTAATTTAATTATGTAGTAATTTCAACTCCCCTTTGTGTGTATATACTTTTGATACATGTAATAACTCTATTTATATATTTCTAAATTCATCTATATGAACTTGATAGGAGTACTCTTAACTCTATTTCAATTAATTGAGTTTAACATCCAAGTCATTAGTGTTGTTTTTACAAAATTATGTGTAAATGACCTATAATTTATTTACACTAATTATACAATTATATTGAGTGTATTTATACTTTTAAAACATAATAAAATCATTTATTTATGCTTACCCTATATATATGGTCATTATAATAGATTTCATCACAATTTACATTTTATTCAGACTTATTTTTTGTTATGCCCCAATTCACTTTTATAAGGTGTTCATACTGTACTTTTACATAGTATATCATGAGACCCTTTAATATTGTAATATTATAATGTTTTTGTACCTCAATTTTTCGTATTAATGTGTCTCTAATTTGGTTAGGAACACTAACGGAAATATAATTTTTGTTTTTTTAACGATTTATTCTTCTAAATAATTCTCATTAATGTCCAAATTTTACCAATGGTGTTAAAGATTTATTTATATGCACGTGATTTTTTGAAAATTAAAATTTCTTTTAAATGTTTCAAATTGGAATGGGGAACTTTGATTCAAAAATCTATTTTAAATTGTTTTTTGATAAATAGTTTGAGTTTAAATTTTTTTCAGGAAAAATTCAATATTTCTTTCCAATAATTTTTCTGATTATTTTAATCAATGTTAATATCCTTCATTATTCTTTATTGAGGTTTATTTATTAAAATACATTCTTATATATTATATTGGAAGAGTTATGTTTTACTATGGATGTGCTATTTTTAGACCATTCATGGTTTGTAGTTAACATAATGACATTTCATATGATAATTTTAATATGAATATTTAGATTATGTTTCAACCTTTTCATATGAATAATTAATTGGACTTAAAAGTGACAGGTGGAGCCCACTATAACTCCTCAATAAATCTATAGGTCTCCTGATACAAAGTAGTGTCTTGGCTTAAGTCCTAGAAAAAAGTTTATTGGTAGTCTTGGCACGAGGCCTGGACGATGTGGTTATGATGGTCAGCATTATGCATTCCATCATTAAGAAATATGTTATTGATATAACATGTGATTATTTTACTATTATAATATCTATGTGAATAAGTAAAAAACATTTTCTATTTATATTTTCCATATTATATTGATGTTTATGTTTAAAAGGCTTGTGTTTTAGACTTATAAATTGACTTAAATGTTTATTATTATTTATGAATGTTTCTACTATATTGTTATTCATACTCATAATATGATCTCAACCCTTTCATATGTTATCTTCTTCCCAGGATGTGAATAAGTACATTATGATTGACCTATAAAGGTAGGATAAGTGATATGAGTGTTTTCAAATGGGGCACTATGTTGTTGTTGTTTTTTGTTTAATGATGTAATGTTAAGCTTATGTATGTATATAATACATCCAAGGCTACTAACTATATAGGTATTTCAAGACATCATCTCTTGTGATCATGACAATGTTATGTAATAATGCACTGAATCTAGGTGACATGGTTTGGGGAATTACATTCATCCATCAAATACAGTAGGAAATATTTTATATGTGTCATTATTATCCAAAATTATAATGTACAATGAAAATGTTTCCCAAAATAAATATTTGATCAATCGTCCATCTTCATTCCTCAATACCATCATAAAAAAAACTCAAATATATGGTAACATTGCTTTCTAACAAGAAATGGGTGCACAATGATTGATCACCGTATAGTCTTTAAACAAAAGAACAAAGATATTTCCCTTAATGAACAATGAATGAGGGATGAAATGAAAAACACACATATGCTAAGAACAAATTGGGTCTAATTTTATTTTTGGACACAATTGTTTCTCTTAAACTACAAATATTAATGACAATATAATACACAATTAAATCCATAATCCTAGATAAAATCCTTACCATACCTATAATATGAATGATGTAAAAATCAATTCAATGGTTGATTGATTCATGGTCATCATAAGATTAAATAAATGAGGATAAATGCACATAAAACAATGTTCAACCTTGAGATAGATCTATCACTAACAAAGATAACAACCTCTTAATTATCATTGGAGATATCCTCATATTTTGATGGAATAATGATCCTTAACCTCAATCAGATATGATATCATCCACCAATAATTCTCTACCCCAATGTTTTTCAAGGTCTCCCGTGTTAAACATCCAACCCCTATATTTCTTCATGATTGTTTATATAAGGAAGAAGAATAAGTCCTTTATTCATTCATAATAAAACAAATTAATTTATTTTATTATATTAAAATTTATTTCCATAATGTCATTGATCAAATTCTAATTCCAAAAATGTTCATGTCACAACTGGGTTGAATACCATAATCTAAGCTCAATGGAAGACATCAAAATCTGTTTGATGTCACTGTTTAATATTTAATCTACATTTTTGTAGAAAACTAAACATCAATATTTTGTAAATATTTATCTAAAAATTAATATCATGGTCATTGGTTATCCTAATCAAATAATTTCACACTTTATAGATATATAAATAATCTACAAAATATTATGAAAAAATATACTAAATAATTAGGATCATTAAAGATGCATTTTTTAATAAGAAATAAATTTCCATTTCTAATATTTTTCTGAGGGAGTTATAATGTGACACTATAAATATTTTATAATAAATTTCTTGTAAACTAAATTATAAGTGATCAATGGTTTATTAACACATAAACAATTTCTTTAAGAGTATTGTAATAAAATATAAAAACTTTAATAGTATTTAAGTGTCTCCATTATCAGATTGAAATTATTTTGATGTCACAAAAATGAGTAAATACTTTACAAAATATATTTTTGATTTACATACTCAAAAAAATTCTTGATTAATTATTACTAAATAGAATGAAATTTTTTTAGTCCTTTTATGCTATAAAATTATCTTTTGTCAAAAGTTGTTTTTATTACATTTTTTCTGTGGAAATTATAATACATTTATAACAGTATCATTATTTATTAATATAAACTGGTCTAATTTTTTTTGAATAATCATATCAAGAATAACTTATGGAGAAATTATTTTTATAGAAATAATTGAGATTTAATTGAAAATTACTGATTTGTAGAAATCGTTAATTTTATTTCATTAAATAAATAAATTTAAAAGTTTAAATATAATTTTTATTTGCTATTGAAGGAAAATATTATATATTTAGTTTATATTAATCAAAATAATTAAATTTCAATCAGTAATATTCCTTATTTTTATTGAAGAAATATTTTAGGCATGAAACAATTTTTTATAAAATATACACATCATTATTTTTTTAAATATTTCTTCAAATTAATTTCTATCCCTATAGATAATGATTCATTAAAAATGGCTATCATACATGAAATTTGGAATACCATGTTTTTTAAATCAGTCCCTTTTATTTTTGTCCATTATTAATAGTAATTATTGTAAGTATTTATCACCTTGGAAAAGTGAAAATTCGTAAAATACGGTAAAATCCATGGGATAATGTATGAAAATAAACACATAACATTCCATTATTTATTTTTTTGTAATATAATCTTCTATATACAAACCAAATTCTTATATATGATATTTTGGTTCCATTTGTTTTAATAATGACTTTTTTAGTAAAGATAATTCCCAATTTTAACTCTATTGACTTTAATATCACAAATGTTTGAAAAATAATATAAAAATTTGATATGATTGGATATACATTTTTATATTAAAGAATAATTATATTATTATCATGGTAATTTGCCTATAATGTTTGGTTTTTTGGTAATTATCTTAAACACTGATGAAATGTTGACAAATACTAATTAAATTAATAGAACAATAATATTACTGACCTATAAAATTTTAAATTAATACATTTTGGGTGAATTATTGTGTTCCATATATATTTTAGATACATATAATATTTTTGGGATGTTTTAATAGACTATATTACAATTCCATAACAATTATGATGACATTAATTTCTGATAAATAGATAGTTTCAAAATTTAAATTGATTATTATTTATAAATAGTAAATTATAATTAAATTATTTAGAAAAAACATACATATTTTTAATGAAAATAAGTTTTATTACAATTGGTGAATTATTTTATACTTTTGTCACTTATGATCCAATATTTCTTATATATAAAAAATTATGGTAGTTTCAGTTAAGAAATGTTGTTATCATATTTAAGATGAAAATTATCTAACATAGATGATATGAATAAAGTATAGGATTAAAAAAACTAATATTCACAGTATTATGATATTTAATCAATTGCATTTATTTTTTTAGATAAGTTCTATTTTTATGGGTTTTTTAGGAATTTATTATTTATATTCAAAAAACATTATATAATTTTCTCTCTGTCATTTCACTCCCTTATAAAAGGACAAACCATATCTTTTTTCCTTAAACATTCATGAGACATATTGTGTGATAAAACACAGAAAAATTATCATTTAAACATCCCAAAACATGATTTAGATGTTTCTATATTATTAATATATCATTTCAATAACACCAATTAAAATAATATAAAAGAGTTATATATATGATAATATAATCATTCAAACCCCACCACATTAAAATTATTTCTTCTTATAACTATTTTAATTTTCTTATATTAACAATAAAAAAAATTATTATCCTAAATATAATAAAATATTATAACTATTGGGATACTATAATACACCCTCTATTTGATCAATATTGTAATCAAATGTATCACTCATTCATAAGGGTTGGTTATCGCCTTCATGTATAAATACAATAAAATTTCAATGTAAATCATTAATGGATTGTTATTACGATGTCTTTAATATTTATATGTTATTTTTATGACATAAATATTCATCTATAAATATAATATGATATAAACTATCATACCATTCCATCAATAATAAATTAAATATAATTAATCGTATGGATGTGTGGACTAGCACCTCTATGAAATGATGAAATTAATTTTTCATTTATGTTTTACATGTGAATAAATAAATATATATACAATGAATATATTTATTATCTGTGATATTAATATTATTCTACAAAGAATCATTATTATGTACATTTATTTTGTCAAAATAGTTAAATATTTAAATAATCATTCAACTATACATATGAGCAATACTCTCCACGAACAAAATAATTCTTTACTATTTTTTTCATTTAATGGATTAATATATATATATATATTTAGTATATATGATAATTAAATAATAATTAATATTATGATGCTAATGGATCAATGATCAATATAAAATTATTGTGACATCCAAACCGAAGCATGAATGAGATACGAAGTAGTAATCACCATGAACAATGATTTTAATAAAGAATTTTTAATACAAAAGTTATAATATATGCTATTTCAATCATATATATTATTCTATATATTTACCCTCTTGAATTGACTAACCCCTAAAATCGAGTATGCACCCATGAAGAATTGGAATCAACCATGTCTCCACATATAGTAGAGGCTACCGACTACCAGCGAGGGTCTATGGAGGTGAAAATGGAGAGACTATAACCTCATGATCAGTATGGAACAATGTTATATCATAAAATAAATAACAGACCACAATGGAAGCAGTAATTAATGAAATAAAAATCAGTGGAAGAAAACTATCAAATAATTATGAAACGGGCAACACCAATATACAACAATGCATATATGTCTATATTGTTGGAACAAAGACTATTATTTGCAAGAAATTGAGTATGGTTGGTGTTTTTTTGTCAATCCTTTCATATAATATTAGTGAGATTTCCAGGAAATTTATCATATTGTGCATTCTGAAAACTATATTGATGGATTAATTTCATCCCGAAAAGTTGATCTACTTGAAATCCATATGAAAATATGGCAGTGGCATGAATTTCGTGAATATTGGCTACAAGAATTGTGATTCATGAAGGATTATTGTACGATTACAGTGATCTACAAAGAAGATAAAATACCCGTTAAGGAATAATAATTCGAGCATCATGAATAGAGATGATGATCACTATGATTACAAGAATTGGGGCATCGCAGGGTGTGATGCTTTAGTGGAAGGCTCTATGACTATGATGAGCGTCATGAAATGAAAATTCACATGGATCTTGTAAATAAGGGGAGAAACCTGAATATGTTTTTGAAAGATCAATAAAATCCTCTAGAATGTGGTGAAGCATCGCGAATGGTCGAGTCTATAAATATGATGGTTCAACCACTACATTTATACATGTTTTTCAATGAAAGTCTCGAAACTCTATAATTTCATGAATCTAAGGGAACATCAAGAATCTATATTTCTCTGATAGATTATGTATAAGTAAATTAATGTATGTCCTGACTGATGAATGTTATTTTAATTAAAATGAGATTTGTAATAATGGTTTATTCCAAGTTGACTCGGTGATCTTCGTTAATGATATTTAATCTTTGGAGGAAGTGAGATTTATGAATATTGTCTGGTCCATGTATGTAGGGTTTCTCTATGATGGTAGTTTAGTTTGTTAAGGTAGTGAGCTTCGTAAAGGAGCTTCATGAAAGGAAGTTTTGAATATTAGTTTTTTAGTGAACTAAGATTTCATTCTGAGTAAACATTGGTATATAGTTCATGAAGAGTCTCATTATAGAGAGGAAAAAATCCTATAATGAATATCCTATGAGGTGATCATCAAGTTGATAACTTTATAGAGGCTTATCTCACAAATAGTTTACTAGGGGTGTCAATGAAAGTGTTCTGAGAGACATAGTGAGGTATCCATAAAATAATGTAATGATAGTGTGCCTAATATAGAGTAACAAGGACCATACATATATATAACCAATATTATAATGATTAGTGGATAAAGGTCTAGATGACGCACTATTGGAATTTTCAATTTGAACTAGCCCATAGTGGTGAACCATGTAAATGTGATGTGTTGTCTATCTAAATGTGAATATATGATTTCCGATCGAATCCATCATTAAGGATTAATGATTTCCTACCAATATGGGAACAAGATCCGTTATGTTAAAAGAAAAAGTATACACCCTGATTCAACGCTCCTCTCTCATGGTGTTCTAGGGAACCTCCAATAAAAAATTTCATATACTATAAAAGTAGAAATAAATTATTAAACATGATATAACAAAGTACGTGAATAATGAAAATAAATAAAATTTCTAAGGGGGAACAACATGAGAATCCTAACATCAGATGGATTATAATGAATCCACAGTCATGTAAAATTTTTATGTTAATGTTAATCAATGGAATTTTATAAACCCTTATAAATAAAATATAAAAGATTTTGGTATCATTAAACATCATCATCAAATAACACTTATAAAAGACATAAAACAGGAAAACCACATGACCAATATCTAATATAATTCTATATAGAACATAATTATTACACAATTCCTTGGAGAACTATCTTTGATAAATCAGAGTATAAACTATATTGGTCTCACCAGATTCTATATAATAACACCAATGTGATAACTGACTAAACCCATCAAGGATGCTCTAAAGGGATCACTCGGTTCCATTTACGAGAAACCATGATCTTCAATATTTTCCATGTATCATACATGAATAATGTACTGAGAGAATTAATTTCATTATATACAAATAGATACTAATTTTCCATTTAAAAAACATATTAACCCTAGAAAATAAATTGGTTCCTTGAAAATAAATTTAAATTCGGATTTTTCCATTGAAAATAAATTCATTCCATAAAAATATCATCAAAACATGATTGGAAACTGAAAAACAAATTTTTTCCATTACAATATAATTGAAAAATGACTAAACAATATTAATGAAAAGGGATCCAATAAAATATAATTTATGTACAATTAACACTTGTAAAAATAAATGACTTTCATTACAATATATTTGAAACATGATTAACTCACAGGAAAGAAAATTTTCCTATAAAAATATATTTGAAATTGATTAAACCATGGACATGAAATGGGTTCTATAATAGACACATCAAAATATCATAAACCTATGGAAATAAGATGGGTTCTATACAAGTCTCTTTGAATTTTTATTTAACTATTGGAAAAAATGAGTTCCATAATAATCTCATTTAATCTAGACTATCCTTGGGAAAAGAAACTTTTTCAATAACAATATCATTCAAATAATCATAATCTTTCTAGAGAATGAATAATAAAGGATTAATTAAAAAATATATACATTGGATGAAAATAACAATAAATGTTTTTTTGTTAATGAATTTAAATACCATTAAAAGACCATTAAATTATTATTGAGGAAAATTACAGTTTAATTTTGGTGTCATTATGAAAAAATTACAATATATACAAAAAATACAAATATGTGGAAAACCCTTATTAATATTTAACGAATATTTTAAAATTAATAATCATTATAAAAAAGGGAAAAAATATTTAAGTAATAAATTTTATAAATAAACATTATTTTAAAAACAATTTATAAAATAGAGTCAAAAGTAGCTCGTTTCGATAAATTTATCAAATTTCATTTCAAAACCTGTTAAAATAGGGTAAATAAACATGTAAAATGGAATTAGGAAATACATTATTTTTATATGGATGGTTTTGGAAAATATTTATTAAAACATGAAAATAGAAGAGATGTATCCCCTATATAAGTGAAAATAAAAGATTTGTATCATGTAAAACTGATTTGCTGACAATTGTTTAATCAATATTGATGGAAATTGAAAAAAAAGATAAAAACATTCTTAACAATTAGATACAAATGGGATGTGGTTTAGCAAAATAATATAATATTTTATCATCATAAATTTTCTTTAATAATATAAATCCAAAATGGAATGAGATTATAGCATAAATGTTTTACCAATTTTGTAATATTTTCAATCGTAAACCCCATGATAGAAAAAAATAAAATGACAAATTAAATATAGAAAAATTAAAAGGTTTCATTATATATCATTTCGAAAACGTTATTAAATAAACCTCATAAAATAATTTACTTCAATAGTGTAAATGCATTCCTAATGAAAGATTATTTAGAGGATGCCTCTTACAAATTTTTTAATCATTAGATAAAATTAAAATTAAAAGATATAACCCCATATGTATTTTTAAATAAAAATATATTTTCTAAAAATAATCATAAAATACATTAATATGATTTATATTCACTTCCCAATACTAATATTTGTTCAATATGAAATATATATCATAGAATTAAAAGAGAGAATAGATAACACATACCTCATGTACATAATTTCCATTCATGACCATTAACTGAAGTATAATAAAATTATATAAATTATTTGATTGAATAAAATTAATTTACTAGTCTAAAAAAATATACCTAAATATTTTATTTTATTTATATTTATTGAAATATTTTAATAATTACTATTTTATGTACACATTGAGCGCTTTGATGACATCCAATTCATTATTTCAAAATGTCTCTGGTGTGCTGAACGTGGTCAAAGTGGTCATTATTTCAACACTTCTAGAATAATAATCATGGAAGAGTAATCATATTAATTAATTAATTATACATATAAAAACATTCATGAAAAATGGTTTGAAAAATTAAATACATTACGATCATGGAGATGGTAGATCACACATATGGATGATTAATGTTTACATTTTTAATTATAATTATAGAAAAAAGGTATGTTGATATAACATAATTTGTATACTCCATTAAACATCAATTTTCACTACATAATCATTTTTTTTATAATAATTTAATTTCATTCATAATTATAATTTTTTTTATTTTATGTACCAAATTGTAAAATGTATTTTTTTTGGTTGAAATGTATTTTTTTATTTTTTTTAAATATAATTATTTTATTCATTTTATTTTCATTACTGTTTTTATCCTTATCTAGTTTTCATAATATTAATTATGTTTAATTTTTTAAAATATTTTATTATTTATGTTATTAATTTTTTCTACCTTTCTTTTTTTCATTTTTATTTATTTTTATTTTTTAATTTAGTTAATTCATTTTTTTATTAGTAGATAAATAAATTATCACATTGTTTTTTTATTCTCGATGTAAATAAATTAATTTATTATTTTTTTCACTTAATTTTTTTTTTCAATATTCATTAATAATTAATTAAAATTTAATTATTTTATTTTATTAATTATTTTAATTAATTAATTTGTTCATTAATTTAATGAAACTGATTTAAATAAATTATATTTTGTATAGATTATAACTAATCTAATTTTTTAATAATATAAATTGTAAAATCTATTTTATTAATTTCAATAATAATTAATTTTTATAATTAATATTATTTAAAAATTAACATAATGATTTTTTTTTAATTTTATGGTTTTTAGGTGTTGATGCTTAAAAGTCCCTATTAGATTCCAAAGGCATTGATGGCTATGTCTCTGCTATTCATTCCTATATTCAGATTTTGCACCTATCTAGAGCCCCTTTCTCACCATTTATGCCCTCCTTCAGTGGTGACTCAATGGAGTCATCGCCATCCCACACCCACCATTGACATATTTCTTATAGTGATTCCCACTCACCATTCAATCTAGTTTTACCTCACTCACTAATGCCACCAAAACCAACAACCACTATTTTTCAAGTGTTTTTCAACATTTTTCAGCCACTGTCATCTTTTTACATTGGTTTTTTTGTAATAGTGTGTCATGACTCAGTACTAGAATATCTGAAATTGCGATTCAGGGCTCACTATTAGTCTCATGTCTTTATGCTACCTTTTTTTCCAACACCCTTCATCTAATCAACACCACAACCACAAGAATGAAAATTATATAGAAAAAAACCTAAAAAAATAAAACAAATGCACATTCAAACATCATATAAAGATTAAAAAACAACTCCATCACATAAGAATAAGAAAATAGAAAATTTAAATTCATTCAAATATAAACATGATACCTTACATTTAAAAAAACAACAATCAAAATTGTTACCACATCTGAACCGTTTGAAGAAGTTTAATCCCCTCACCATAATGTTGCACATGCTCCCTCTATTTCTTGAACCCCTTAGATATCACTCTCCCTAGCTGATCCACACCAGAGCCCATTGAGCTTCAATCCATCTGTAAACCCCTAGGCATATGATGAACCCTTCCTATCCACATATTATGATCTAAAACACCATATCCCCTTTTCTTCTTTTTTATTTTATATATATTATAATATATAACGTAATTTCTATAATACTAATAATAAATATAATTATATATAATAACATGTAGTATATATAATATTATATATAAAACATAAAATATAATAATTATTATTATTATTATTATAATTACATATATATATACACAATTATATTATGTATATTTATTCGTAATAATAATTGATTTTGTATATAATAATATAATTATAATAGTTCATAAAAAAATATTATATATATATATATAATAATGTTATAAATAATTAAAAATAGATTATATTCGTATTAATCAATAACAATCTCATATTTTAAATATTCATTAGTTTTAATAATATTAATAAATAAAATATAATATCTATAATTAATTTAATATAATAAAAATTAAAAATAATATTTTAATGTAATTATATTTAATACCACTATTATTTATAAATATATATAGTATTTACATTTTTATTACTATATATATCTTTTAAACAATGTAAGGAAATTCTTGGATGTTATCTGACCACATCCCAACCCATCGAAAATTGACATTCAATTTATTATAATATTGTGTTGCTCATTTTCCAATTCTTATGTTTGTGATCTCATAAGGGGGTCATGGGTACTCGAGAAACTAATTGTGGTCATGTTTGAGGGAAATAATAGGTCATTTCCTGATGATATTTTCCCACAAATTTTGTTCATTGGATGTAGGTGACGAGATTATAAAATATGTTCCATGTTGTTTTCAGGTTTGTTAGGATGGTCTATTTTCATTGTTTCATTCATCTTGAGAATCAGAGAATCTTTTCTCCTCTATGTTCGAAAAAAATTCACACCCTGAACATGGGATCAGTCATCACTCTATGGGATGGGCAGCCAATATTTTCGTTCATTATTTTCTTTTCCTTATTCTTTTTGTTATTTTCATTGGGTTTTTAATTTTATATTATATAAATAGTAGCGTAATAGTTTTTTTGAATTCAAATTTGTTTTAATTTAATGGGATACGATTTGGTTGCTCATCAATGATTTGTGTTCTAATCTCAAATATCAAAAGAAAAATCTATGTTATGGGATGTATTTTATGTTTTGAGACACGATGTTATTAGAATATATGATCATTACTTCTAGAATAAACTTTTTCTTATCCTTATAAAAATTTAAATATGAATTTTTTTAGATATAGATAATCCATGGACATTATTGGGTTTTCACTCTCTGGTCTCATTTTTTTTCTTCTTCCTTTCACATTTTGATGAAATTATTATATGAGTTGGGTTATACTGTCAGATGGACTTAGATAGGCCAGTCTGGATAATGACATCTTTGTTAGAATGACTCGGTCGAGTGGTTTATTTTTTTATTTAGAGGAATGGTCATGTATTGAATAACATTGATGAAGGACTTTTCATTTTTCAGATGAGAGATGTTTATGATATGTTCCATCTGGAATGCATTGAGTAAATATAGAGTTAATGATTTATTCTTATGTTGATCCATGATAAGAAGTTGGAGATGGAAGAAATTGGATAAGGATTGTTCTTATTGTCGTCCTTTTGTATAGTTTTTATGCCTTTTTATGTCCTCCATTGTTGTTTCATGTTTATTTTGTGTTCCATATGTTTCATCACTATTTCTCAACCTCACTGTGTTATTAGCAATGATTGATAGTTTTTATAATATTAAAAACATACTAAGATTATCAGATACACCAGAGTGGATGTCAACAATGCTATTTCTTGAGTGGACCTGATGTTATCTATGGTTCTAGGGTTATATAAATCAAACTTTATGCATCCTCGTGACAATGAATAGGTCATATTTTAGTGTTATTTATGTGGAAACAATGATTATATCAGTGGGATATCCAATTTACAATTCATTCAAAAAAATGTAAAATTTAAAAAAAATAGATATAAATCATTGATTAAATACAAAAAATATATTTCATTTTTGTTGACTGATCTAATTAAAAAACATTATTGGGATGTTGCTAAATTTAAATATTGTTTGTAATAAAAGAAACATCCAAAAAAAAAATTAGAATCAAACAAAATTTTCTCATGAAGTCATGCATAGGTTGGATAATGATATGTATAACATCAAATGAAAGTAAAAACATGATACATTACGCCCACCACACACTGAAGTAAAATATTTTTATATCATGAGATAATGAAGGATAAAGAATACATAAGAATAAAAAACTGTATAAAACAATTTTTTTTATCTAGATATTCACCTAATGTTAATGCATGAAATTCCAGAATATACCTCTAGTGATTTTTATATTATTATAGGAGATGAAATATGTAAAAATTGATAATGTTGGGAATTTCATTGATGCTCATTTTCCCCCTAATTTTCATATTATTAATTATGATTGCATTGATGAATCTAATTATTTTTCACTGATACAATAGAATGATCTATCACATGACACCCTCTCATTTTTCATTCGATGATTTAGAAAATGGGATTTTTTATTTAAGAGATGTGGAGGGGGTTGAATACCTTACATATTCCCCAGACCCTTTCCACGGTCCTGTATTTCATCATTATGGGGAACAAAAAACACCATTATAGGGAGGAAATAATTTATTGGCAGAAGATGTATTTTTATTTTATCATAATCATCATTATAATGATCTTAATTTTATTTTCCCCATTACATTAACGAAATATGTATTTTAATTTAGTTATATCAGGGAGTGTCAAGTGGAACTAGATGCCGAACTGAATGAGGGGTTGGTAGAAATTCCAAATATTTTTAGAAACTAATGCTTGGGAGTTACTATTGAATAGGAATTACTAGATTTATGTATTGGTTTTTATGTATATAATGACACCCAAATTACTTCCAAAAATAAAAGTATTCTTCACACTAAGTCGAATGAAATATCTCAATGAATAGATACATTCTCATAATCTGTTAACATCAACCATCTAGAAGATGATATAGGGAATTACCCTTATATATCTTACCTATTTCCACTAATATACAGAAGATATATTGGCAAGGATGGGGAGTTAATGGAAGCTTACTAAGTGGTACTCCAAAATTGGATAGTTTATTATGTTGGGAGGAATAACATTTGGGGGCTCCTTATAAATATGCCATATCCCCCATCAGACTGGTATTGATCCACAATATTTCCATTTTTGGATAGTCAAACTACATCATCCCTTGGTTGTTATACAAATATTATACCTTTTAGTGACATGTTTCTACTCATTTAATGATTCATTATTCAATTTTATTGTGGAAAATACATAGAGAATAGTTTCATAAAGTATGTTTTCAAGACCGGAGGGTGAAACACATTGGAATTTTTTTATAACACTCTCATACTCACACATTGGATGAATTTTACATTGTACCTTAAAATCATGAAGTCAATGGTAATTTTGTTTATGTCAATATAGTAACATGAATGGAGTATAAATATATCTTTCAGAAATGAAATAAATAGAGATTTTGTTTGGAGTGAAATTGTCAATAAAAATTTTCACGTTTAGGGATGACCTTTAATAACTATGTAATTTTATTTCAAAAAAGAAGAACATAATTTCATGTTTCTTGGGATTAATTGTAGTGAATTTTATGATTTTTATGATTACCTTTTGTTTTTTTCATGAGAATTTTTTGGACAACTAAAATCTAGTTAGTTGAAAATTATTATGAGTGTATTTTTGAATCATCCATGAACATATCTTATTCTCTTTAAATATGTAATTTCTACCCATCATTTCTTATCATGGTACTTTTATAACAAAATTGAAAAAAAAGTGTGTACTTTTTAAATTCAATAGCATGAAATTTTCAAAAAAATAATTTTTCATTATATGATGGTGGGAGATGGTGGGGTCCATTATTTTTATCTCTTATTTTAATTTTTAAGTGAAAATAATATTTCCAACTTCACTTTTACCTCTTTAATATATTATAAAAAATATATTTCCTTAATTTTTTGATCATATATATCTCCATCATTGGGATTCATTATTTGAGACAATATTGAATTTTATGTGTTAGGGAGAGGTTACTTTAATTCACATAAATTCCTCCAATGGAATTTTTTTCCAAAAAATAGTCATATCATATCAAATTGTTTTAAAATTATTTCAAATATTTTCTAATTTTCATTCACATCATGATGGTTATTAAAATTTAATTTTCAAAATACTTTTATCCTACCTAGTGGAAGAAGACATCATAATTTTTTATGATTACAATAAGCTGGAAAATGCTAATGTTGTTTGATTGCTAAGTAGAGTTGCTCACTATTCTAATTGATATTCTATTTGGGGACTAAAGAAGGGAATAATATTTGAATTCTTTAGTGCAATTACAATCATACAATATTAAAACTATAAATTTTAAATGGAATGTAGGGGTATCCATTTTTAATTAATATTTTCATTAATGATCCAAATGAAATTAAAATATTATAAATCTATTTAAACTAGAGTAAACGGGAAAAATAGGATTCTATGGTAGATCTCTAAGAATATAGGATATTGTTGTGTGTGTCTTGGCCCATTTAACATACCAATAAGTTATTTTCCACATTTCATTGCACATAAATTGATAAGAAAAATTGAATATATATATATAATGTTTTTTGTGTAAAAATGTCAACATTAAGGTGGGGGTGATTTGGAAACAATATGTGGAAGGAGAAAATTTACTTGATCGAAGATCATTTTATTTGATTCAACAAAAATAATTAAAAGAAATATAATATTGAATTTTTTTAACATAAGGTAATGTTAAAATTGATCGTGCCTTTTTCTAACATTGTAATTCAATTTTTTCTTACATGTCATCCCTCTTAGTATCAGAACATCAACTAGATTTGAAGTAAGCCGCTATGTGATTTCTTATAGGAGGGGTAACATCATTAGTGGTGGATGAGTTAGTGTTCCATTAATTTATAAGGGGTGCTTGATGTTACAAATGGACACTTAAGAATATTTCATTTGAAAATCACTACTCTTAGATTGTGTTACATAATTAATAGAAGTCCATCCATGATTCATTTTTTGAGCTCACTATGAAATCATACATTGAATTTTCAAATATAAAATCATGTATTTATTAAGAGGAACAAAAATTTATGTGTTTGGGGGTTTTAGGTGGCTTAATTTCAATATACATTTGAACATCATTTTATAATTTTTATTCAATTTTTTTTTTTAAAATAAAATATTTTTGTTAATAATTATCAATTGTTTTATATTATATTCCATTTTTTGATAATATGTTTATGTGTTAAAATATTCTTTTTTTGTTCTCATTTTAGAAGAATAATAAAATCATTTTATTCATTATGTTATAACTAACATTTTTTTATATTTTTATAATAATTTTTCATCTTTTTTTATTTATTATTCTTTGATTAATTTTATATTTATTTTTTTCTCCCTTTCTTCTGTTTTAATTTAGTTATATAAATAAATATTTATTTATTTAATTATTTAATTCTTTTTTTAATTAAATTAATTTTTAGATTAGTTATTTAATATCTAAACAGATATAATAATTTTTTTATTTTTTTATTCATTTGATTAAAATAATTTTAATATTTACAATTTTTTAGCAAATTTAATTCTTTTATTTAATTAATTAAATTGATTAATTAATTAATTAATTAATTTAACCAAAAAAAATTAAATATATTCCATTTATAATCATTTCAAATTAATACTATTTTTTTAACAACTAAAATTGTGAATAATAACATATAAATTTCATTTCTAATTTAGTTTTTAATTTCATAAATTTAATTAATATATTATTTTTATTATTATTATTTTTGTATTCTATGTTTTTTAAATGTCATTGAACCATACTAATCATCATATACCTCTAGTAGTGAATCCCAAGAAACCTCTATGAACCCCCTTTGTCAGATTCGACAACTACCATTAACACCATTTTCTCCTTTAAAGTACTGCCATTTCTATGGCTCGAATGAGTCACTACCATCCCACACCCACCATCCACATATTTTTAATTGTTAGTCCCCACTCACCAATCCATCTCCTCTTCCCCCAGTCACTGTTTGCACCAACACCCCCACCACAGTTTTCTTACAGTGTATCCCAATATTTCAAGCACAATCACCTCATTCCAAGGAATTTATCGAACATTGAGTTGGGAATCACTACCATAATTTCGGTAATGCTGAATCGGGACTCCCCAACAGTCTCATATTTCAATACTACCCTTAATCTCCCTAAAATAATAAAAATAAACACCACAAAAATAGGAAAAAACTTGAAATTGAACATCAGTAAAACTGAACTCTAATGATAGCACAATATTTTCAATTGGAATTGTGGGAAATAATTAACCCCACTATAAATGAAAAATAATTTAAAAAAATAAAATTCATTAAATTCTATACATGATCCCCTCACCTCAATAAAAAATACCAAATCAAATTCATTACCATCTCTGAACCTCGTAATGAAGTTGACTCCCCAATTCATTGCACCGCGCCTACTCCCTCGACCACTCAAATACACTGTGGACCACCTTCCCTAGCCATGAACCACATATGACAACTTAGAGAATGACCACCTACGAGCCCCTCTACATGGATTGACCCCTCTCCACCCCTTTTCATGATCTAAACCACCAACCCCTTTTCATTTCTTAAATATTATATAATACATAACCAAATTAATCAAATAAAATTAATAATTTTTTAATTCTAAATACATTATTATATATATTATATAATATATCAAAAATATTAATTATAGTAATACTAAAATAAATCTAATGAATTATATTAATTATTTTAATTATTATTTATATATCTATTTTTTATGATAATATAGCTATAATAGAAAATATAAATAATTATTATAAATATATTTCTAATAATATTTAAATAATAATAAACAGGTATATATTTGTATATATTAGTAAGTATCTTTTCAATAATATATATTATTTTTAATGATAATTAAAAAGAAATATTTCATATAATAAATATGTAAATATAATATGAATTATATATAATAATTTTATGTTATTATATTTAATAATATTATAATTAATAAATATTTATAATATTTAAATATATATATATTTAAAAAATCAAATAAATTCTTGAACGATAGAAAATGATGTCTAAGCCGAAAAGAATTGACTTTGAGTTTTTTTTTTGTTCCATGGTGCTCAGTCCTTTATTTTTATATCAATGATTGGAGAAGGTGGTCATTGGTAATGAGAAAATATATTTTGGGACAGTTCAAGGGATATTGTGGGTAGTTGAATGGGGACAATTTTACTCACATTGAATTCACTTGATGCTACTGAAAATCCTGTCTATGATGTGGAAAATATATTTTATTCTTATTAGGTTGTCCCTATTTTCATTTTTTCATTTTGAGAATAAGAGGAACATTTCCTCCCTTTGTTGAAAAAACAAACACCTCGAATACAAGAACATTATTCACTCCAACAAAAGGGCATCCAATATTTTCATTCTTCTTCTTCTTCTAATTTTCATTTTTCTCTTTTGTATTCTATTTTGTAAATATTATTGTAATCCAAGTCTTCTTAATTCAATTGTGTATTCATTTTAATTTTGATGTTTTGTTTTATCACTTTAATATTATATTGTGATCTTAAATCTCCAGAAATAATGTTCAAATTCATGAGGCTACATTCATGTATTGATACCTATTGCTATATGGAGATATAATCATTACTAAAATCATCTTATTTTTGTTCTCCATATAAAACTGTGACTATGAATTCGGGTGAGTAATAGAAAAACCAAGCATAGAATCAGGTTTCCACTCTCTCATCTAATTTTTTCTCATTCCTTTTTCAATTTCTATTTTTATGTTAATGAGATGGGTCTCACAATCTGAAAAACATAGAAGGACCATTCAACTAATTAAATACTCTTGTAATGACTCGGTTTAGTGGTACATTATTTATTTTTCAGGAATGTTCTAGCATTGAATAACTATAGTTATTCATTGTTCAATATTTATGGGATATGGTCATGTGATCATAGCCATCAAGCATGCGTCTATTGAATTGAATGATGTTGATTTATTCATAAGATGATCCAAGATTAGGAGTTCAAGGTTGACTAACCTAGATAGGGACTAGTTTTTATTAAATTCCTTCTTCAGTAATTTTCATCTATTTCTTGTCCTTTTTCTTTTTTTCATGTTTCTACCAGGATCATTATATTTCAATAATGTTTCTCACCCTTTTTTTTCTTTTCATAACTATTTCAATTTTTGTCTGATTTTATTCGTAATATTAATAACATAATTTGATTTTTGGAAATACCACTAAGACTGTCAACACTTAATCCTTAGGAGACACCACAAGGTTATCCATCATGATATATATTAGGTATTATAAATGTAACATTGACTATCCTCAGGACAATGTGATGGTAAAAATTTGTATTTGTTTTTATGGAATAAATTATTACCTGACTGGTTTTTATAATTGTTTATTTATTAAAAAAATTAAAAAAAAAATAAAAAAATAGACATAAAATATTTTTAAACAATAATGACTCTAATTTATTCACTTTGTATAATCTTGTTCAAACACATTAGAAGGATATTGCAAAATTTCAACATTGGTTTTAAGAAAAGAATCATCAATACCATACAGTTGATTAAAGGACATATTCTCTTGAAATTGTGCGAATTATGAACCATGATATTAATAAGATCAAATGAAACCAAGAATATAAGAAAATACAATTACCACACAAAGAATTTTAATATTATAAAATAAAGAGAGAAGAAAGGAGAAAAGAAATTGAATAAGATATAAATTGGAGCATCCAATTGTTGATCTGGATTTTCCAATAGTTGTAAGGAATTCCATTCAATAATCACCATCAAGAGACCATTAAAATGGAATATAAGGGAAAGAACATGAAAATATTCATGATATTTGGAATTTATTTTATAATCATTTCCTCTTATTTTCATATTAATAATTTGATGTAATTTACATTTCTTATGATTTTTAATGATTCATTAAGTGGATCCTGCACATTGCATCCTTTCAATTTCAATAGAAGATTCAAAAAATGAGGTGTTGTGTTTTGAAGAGAGGCATGATGTAGTCGAATACCTCCCTGCTTCCCCAAATATTCTCCTAGGATAACTATTCAATTTTGAGGAGGAAAAAACAATACTATTACATGGAGTAAATAATTTCATTGAAGAAGATGTATTTATATTATACATTGATTTTGTTGAATGAGAACTTAATTTCACCCTCCCACTAATGGGACTTAATATGTAGTCCACTTTAGTGATTTCATATGGACTCAAGAGGAACTTGATGCTTAACCAATTGAAGTGTTTTTTGACCATCCAGATATTATTTAAAACTATAGATTTATTGTTATTAATGAATAGGAGTCTGTAGAGTTTTTTATAGGTTTCAAAGTGGATGATGAAAAAATATTTATTTACTAATAGAAAATAATTCACATAATTAGTACATAATAAAATTATTATCCAAGAGAAACATTCTCACAAACTATTCAAATCATCTATCTAGTAGACGAAATAGGATACTTTCCCCTACATCTTTCTTACTTATCCATTAATTTATAGAATACACATTAGTAATGAGGGGGATTTTTAATAATATTACTATAGGGTACTCAAAAACAATAAAGTCACTAATGTTTGATGGAATAAATTTTTTTGGTTCCATAGAATGAAGCCTTATCCCCTGTTAGATTGGGTTTGATCCACAAACATTACAATTTTGGAAAATTATACTATAACACACCTTGGGGGGTTATCAAAATATTGAATTTTTTAATTGCATGATTATCATTTCATAATGATTGTTGTTTTAATTTTTTTTGTATGTAGGTAATAAATTAACTGTTGTTATAAATGGCAGTCATTTCTACCATTGGGAGGATCACACTAGAAATATTTCATAAAACTCATTAACTCAAACTGTGGTTGAATTTTACATTTTTCATTAAATTATTGAAGTCTAAGGTAATTTTTTAGATCTTGTAGGAAAAACAATTCAGCGTCTAAGGGTTTAGTAGATATTAAATAAAGGGATCTTTCATTTGATAAGAACATGAAAATAAAAAAACATTCATTGATGTGCCATTTTGAAGTATTAATTTTTTCTTCTGAACATATACCAATAACTTCACAAAGATAAATATTAATTTCTAAGGATCATACCATTTTTTAAATAATGTTTTGTTTTTTTTCATGAGTAGGTTTTTGAATTATAGAATCTAATGAGTTGAAAATTATTATGTCATGATTTGTGAAACATGATTGAACCCACAGTTTTTAATTACATCATGATATTGGTGGACTTAATTTCATATCATGATTCTATATGAAATTTATTTTAAAAAACCATGTATTCAATTTAAATTCAACAACATTCAACTTTCCAAAAAAACTTGATATGCTGGTGATGGCTGGTGGGGTCTTTTTCATTAGTTTATGTTTCTTGTATTTTCTTTTTCTATGTTACAAATAATATTTTTTTAGTTTACTTCATCCCCATAAAAATTATTTAACTACTGAATTTCATTTTTCTATTTTTTACATAGGTGTATCTCACCTTGAGATTCCTTATTTGGTACACTGTCATGTTTTATGTGTAGGGAATATGAATATTTCATACATATCAATTTCCCCATTATCATATTATCAAAATATGTTAAAAATAATTAAAAAACATTAAATTAATTCAATTTTATTCCATTATTCCTTCACATACTGATGATTATTAGGATCCAATTTCGACATCAACTCTTTCCTTCCAAGTGGATTATATCTTCTCTGTTGTTTATGGTTGTACATAGTATAAATCTACTGATGATGTTTTATTGATGAGTGTCATAGGTCACTGTTCATATTGATACTCTATTTGTGGATTGGGGATGGGAGTTTGATTTGAAATATTTTAAGTAAAAAATATCATAACATTAGGAAATAAAAAAATAAAAAACGGAACCTAGGGGTCTAAATTTTTAAATAATATTATCTTTAATGTTAAAAATGAAATGGTAATATAAGAAGTTCTTTAAAACTGGTGTAAAATGTGAAAATGGGATACCATAGTGGATTAATAAGACCCTATGCATTGGATTTTTTTGTTATCACTGTATAAATAATAATATGTCTATTTTTAGATTGATTCACACAAAAATGGATGGTAAAAAAGTGAAAACAATAAATAAATAATGATTCTAGGAGAACAATGTGTCCATTAAGTTGAGGGGAATTTGGAAACCAAATGAAGAAAGGTTGAATTTACATTGTTGAATACCATTTTAGTTATATCAATAAAGTTATTAAAAAAATAATTGAACATTAAAATTTTTTTAAACCTATTTGAAATTCAAAATTACAATTTATTTTTTATTTTTTGTAATTCCATTTTATCATACCTATCATCACTCATTAATTTGAAACATGAAATATATTTGAGGGCAGACAAAAGTCTATTTTATTTATAAATCATTCCATTATTAATGGTGGATGAGTTAGTGCTCCACATATTCTAAATAGGTGTTTTATGTATATAAGGACCTATTCTGAACATTTCATTTGAACAACCTTACTCTCATATTGTCTTCCTCTATTAATAAAAGCCCATACATGATTCATTTTTTAGCTTATAGTAATATCATTCATTCTATTTTATAAAAAAATAAGAATGCATTTATTCGAGGATAAACAAACATTTATATGTGGGGGAGTCGTATGTGGCTTAATTCCATTATTCATTTCGTAAAAAACAGTCATTTTTTATTCTTATTTTATTATTAAAATAAATTATTTTATTTAATAATTATTAATTTTTGTATTTTCTATTTAAAATTGTTAAAAATATTTTATTTTTGTAAAAAAATTGTTTTTAGAGTTTATTTTTCTTTTAATAAAACTGTTTAATTCATTCTATTGTAAACAACATTTGTTTTTATTCCCTTTCAATAATAATTTTTTATCTTTTAATATTTTTAATTATATTATTATTTCGGTAATTAATTTTTTCTCTTTTTTATATGTTGCCATTTTTTATATTTTATAATTTAGAAAATCCCTTATTTTTATTTGTAAATATATATATTCCCATATTAGATTTTAATTATCGAAATAATTAAATTGGGTTTATACTTTTTAATTCATTTAATTAAAATAATTTTAAAATTATGTACAATAAAAATTTAAATTAATCCTTTGGTTGTATTAAATAAATTAATTATTTAATTAGTTAACTTATTAAAATAAACTAATTTATATTAATTTTTTTCTGATTAATTTTTAATTAATATTATTTTGTTTTTAAAAATTAAAAATGTGAGTATTAATTTATTTATTTTATTTCTAATTTACGTTTTACATTATTTTTTAGTATAATTAATTTATTAATTTAATTCTTATAAAATTTTAAATTCTATTAATTTTAGGTACTACTATCCCAGACTGACCAATAGATACATCATGTAGTGACTCCAAAGTGACCACCCAACATTACCTTTTCTAGATTCGACACCTAACCCTATCCTATTTTCTCACTATTGGTTCCCTCATTCAGTGGGGAGTAAAATGAGATATCTCCAACCCACAACCACCATTATAAAATGGTGGCCCTATGCTCACCATTCTACTTCATCTTCCCTTAGTCACCATGGGAACAAACACCCATTGTCACTCAACATTTTCAGCCACCATCACCTCCCAATGCTGAATTTCTCCAATGGAGAGTCCGGGATCACTGTAAAAATTTCTCAAAATTATAATTTCAAATTAAATTGTATATTATCATAATCCCCTCAGTTCCAAAAAAACTATATAATAATATTGAATCCCCTCATTTTCACAACATGCCTGCTCTATCTGCCCCTCGACAATGCTAAAAACCATCACCCCTTGAAGAGTTTTTGTTATAATTAGTGAGAGATCAAACACATGTAAGAATTTCCACGTACATCAAACCCTCCCCACCTTCTTTTCAGGATCAGAATCTCCCACACCCACATTTCTTTTTTATATATATATTATATAATATATAACGTAATTTATATAATACTAATAATTAATATATCAAAAGATAATAAGATATTATATATATATATACTAATATATACACATATATAATTTTATAAATAATAGAAATATTACCTAAAATAATAATAATAACAATAATCTACCAAATTATATTATGTATTTTTTTGCAACTAAATATATTTTTTTATACGATGTTATAGTTAAAATTTAAAATATAAATAATTATTATAAATATATTTATATATAAAAAATATGTAATGAAAATAAATATGTATTTATTAGTATTAACTAATATTTATCGTCACTTTTAAATATTTTGTAATTTTAATAATAATAATATATTAAATATATTAAATATGAATAATAAGTATATATAATAAGAAATATATATAAAACTTTTAAGTAATTATTTTAATACTACTATTTTTATTCAATGATTATAAAATATATGTGTGTGTGTGTGTGTGCGTGTGTTCATTTTTAATGATTTAAAAAATTTATCAGATGATAGCTTAAGACGAAGAAGCTGAAACAAGTAGAAATCCAGTTTGTTTTTTCTTGGTGCTCGATCATCTATTTTTGTGGAAGTGATTGGAGGAGATGATCAAGGGAACTGGAAAAAATATTGTGGTAAATTTAGTTGGATGGTGTGGTTCAATGTCTAATGATATTTGCAATCACATAATGTTCACTTTAAGTTGTTGAAGAGAATCTCAAAGTTATGCCTCGTTGATTTTCTACCTATTATGATGTTCATATTTTCACATTTTTTTATTTTTTAGAAAGGGATAAGGGTTTCTCCAATCTATTTGAGAAAAGTCACACAACAAACACGAGAACGATGATCATTCATAGAGATGGAAAACCCTCCTTTTCATCATTATTATAATAATGATAATAATTATTCTTTTTGTTTTTTTCATTTATTTCATATTATGGTTTGTAAATATCAATTTACTACATGATTTGTTAATTCATTTTTTTCATTTTAATTTAGAAATATTTTTAAATATTCATTTTTTATGTGGTGATCTCGAATCTTTATAAATGGATATCTCATTTAGGCTGCTACTTTCTTGAAGTTAAACTGGATGCAATCAATATATCTGATCGATACTGCAATCATCAAATATTCATTCACCTTAGAAAACTGTATCTATTAATTAAGGTGAGAAATAAAGAAACATTTCATAAAATTAGTTGTCTACTATATGTTCCCATTTCATTTCTTATTCTATTCTTATTTTCTAGAACTGATTTTATTATTTGTGTTGCACGATATGAAGATGTAAGGACCAGGGCCTTAAACACTACTTATTCTTAGGACAAGTCAATAATTTAACATTAATTCACTTTGAGGATATTTTGAGGTTTATATATTTAGAAAATTAGGTCATAACTTATAAATATCATCTTGAATATTACATGTACACACTTCTACTCACTATCAGTTTTTCTTAAAATAAAAACTCATAAAATTAAACATGACATCATTTCATGTTTTAACAATATAACATTTCCTGCATCTTATCTTTGACTATATTCTTCATTATGTCTTGTAAAAAACATTTAAAAACATGGGATGTGTATAAAAATCATTGTTAGGGATGCATAATAAATGAAAATTGTTATTCTTGAATAAAAAATTAAACCCTTAAAACTTTATCATAATGTAATAATTTTTACTATTATTAAGTAGCAAAATACATCAATGAATATAGGCCCATTTCATACCCTTTTGTAACCAAAATATTACAATAAAGCCTATAGAAATCAACATATAACATATAAAAGTATCTTGGGACATAAAAATACTGAAATGGAATAACCATACAGTCGACATCGACACATATCACTAAATTTAATAGACAACTGGTCGACTTCCATACCCAATATAGAGGATGTTATAATGTCCCAATATGTCCTTGGTTAATCATAGAACCAAACGTCATTTGTTTTATCACATAACCTCCCATAATGTGTTTATCCAATAATCACCCACCAAATGTCCAAGTATGATTACATAAGCATAACACATAAAATATTTCAAATATCATCATTTCACTAATAACATTTTATTTGAAATCACAAGAAATTATTTCATCATATTGAAATACTCAATGAATTTCAAAAACCATTACTAATACCAAAAATACCAAAATGGGAAAAGGTATCTCTTTTTCTTTTGTAAACATTAGGTAAGAGAGTGAAATTCAAATATCAAATAAGAGTTATGACAGAGAAGAAGTCATTTTCAACACATATGTTAAAAACATTACATTTTGTGTTTTGTAAATCGAGTTGTTGAAATAAAATTCCATTTAAATTAAATTAAAATTCAAAGGGTTTTTTTATTCAAAATATAAAATAAGGAGGTTTATATTATCAAAATATGGCTCAATTAATGTAGATTGAGATGAAGTCCCTTACCAAGATCATTTTGTAAATAAAATAGACCGATTTTATATATTAACTATGAGTAAACATATGTAATTTATAAATAAAATATAATAAATCAACTGTTATTTCTCACATAATCGTAGAATAACATTATCATGAATTTGAAGATTAACTCTATGAATGATAATTTGGTTAATAATTTCCCTTATGAAAATTTGGAATCCTAATGACGTTGCAAAAAAATTTATAAAATGAATTGTTGCGAAAGAAAAGGGTCTCTCATCACATTGAAATACAATTTACAACATGAAGAACATATCCCAATATATGAAAACATAAATTAAAATACGTAACTTAAAAGAAGTGTTTAAAAGAGAAGGGTAAAAGTTACCCTTACCTTGAGTCGGACTTGTCTTTCCCGTTCTTTACCACTTAGAAGAATAAAATCATGTTTATTTCTACATTCTTCATATCCTATTTCAATTTTATTATTCCTTTTATGTCATTATTACCTTGTTATAATAATTGTATAAATATTAAAGTTCATATTGGTGGTTTTGTTGAAGTTTTGTACTTGAGACAAAAATGATCTTATTTTAATTAAAATATTTCCATGTGGTCAAACGTAATTTATCTCTATGGTCTGGCCCGAATTTACACAAGTTATTAGGGATAATCTATTTCTGGTAGTTTAGCTAGGGTAGTCAAATCCTCAGAAATCTAAGAAGATTCCTAGAAACATGTATATTAAATGGATTGTTTTTGGATATGAAGTGTCCAAAATGGGTTTATATTATATGAGCTTCAGTGAACACTAGGATAATAATTTGAATTCAATTTAAATTAATTAGTTGATCCTAGGTTATCACTTGGCATGGATTGGATGCATTCATTTTTCAACTATTTTAAATTATTGTATTTGAGATTAGATCACTTAAGAAGGTTAACCCACATCATAAATTTAAAGTTAAATACCTAAACAATTTTATACTAATAATCTATAAACATGGAAGATCTAGGTTTTTGTCACTCCATGGTAAAAGTTTGTGTTATCACTTGGAGTGTGTGGCCTTAAATTCAACAAGGATGAATAAGTTTAACAATTGTCAAACAAAATTCCCTATTAAGAGAAGTTATTATAAATTTATGGTGTGAGAAATAACATCCAATAAACCCCCATGATACTCCATTGGATCAACCCATATCTGGGTTATCCCTCAATTAATGTTATGGTTTCAATGGAAGAGGAATGTAGACTCATGATGGAGGAATTGAAGAATTAAAAATTACAATACAAAGAAAACGATCACTTCACTGTTGTGTGAATAATTTAAAAAGGATTGGTGTGAATAAATTCACACATTGGAGTGACAGAATCATAGTGATATGGATAATAACATATTAATCAAATAATAAGAACTTTTATTAAGAAACTAAGATTAATTATAACAACTTACATGTGAAAGACAAACATGAGACTACAAAAATGCAGCATAACATTACAATGAAAGAAAACACCAAAAAGTTCTATAAATCCTCCAACACACCTCCCTTAAATTGGAATTTTTGGAGCCATGGGTGGAGACTCAAATAGTTAATGTAATCCCACATGACTATGGTAGGCATAGGGTTGTGGATAGCCTGTGGAACATAGATTTTTCTACTCTGCACCTGAAGTGGAGTCCATCTTTCATCCATGGAACATAGACGTTAAAATTAGCATATATATGGCCAAATTAGAGTGGTCCATATGATTGGAAAATTGATCCTTGGATATATCCTAACCTCCTGTAAAATATCAAATAAATTGAAATTTTGGTTTGCGAGATATTATAGAAATGGTGGGCTATTTGTCATGGCCGCAGAATCTAGGCTAGAAATTTATCTCCATCATGGAAATCCGAGAACTCCTTAAAAAATATGAATTACCTATTTTTACTTTTGTTTAAAAGGTTCAAAATTATTTAATCTAATTTTAGGTAAAATTTTATAATCAAAATACAATGATCCAGGCCTCTATAGCCTCTTCATTTGTCGCTTTTTATTTTACATTTCCAAGAAATTGTTTCCATGAAAGCCCATTTTTGTGGTCTTCTAATGAAAATATTAGAGTAATAAAAATATATGAATTTTTAGCATTGTAATGTGAAACCATAAAAATCAATATTATGATAAATCCATGACCATTGGGTATTTTATATACTGTTCAAAAATGTACAATGTAATAGTGTTTTTTAAGGACATACAATCATAATGTGAAATGATTTTCAATGTTTAAAATGAACTAAATTGGTGTTTATGAATAATAAACAAAATGAATATTATAATTGTTTATAATAAATATTTTCCTCATTCACTAGCTAATCACACCCCCCAACTTTAGTTGTTCTAGTCTCAAGCAAAATATATCCCAAACATATGAAATTTGAATTACCTTTTCCCAAAACATTTTAATACACCTTAATCACCAAAAACACTTATGCCCAAAAATCATGAAACCCATCAAATATTTTAATACAAGATATTTTCATCAGAATATCCCAATCCGAATCCAATTAATTTTTTCAAATTCATAATCATATTTCATCCAATAACAATTAAGCATGATAATGTGTTGTGTATCACAATAGGCATGTGGATTCAACATTATTCAAGGGGGAAATGATGGATGTTCTAGGTGAAATAACATTCCAATATTAATATGAGTCTTAAAATTATATATATATATATGTGTGTGTGTGTGTGTCTGTATATATATATATATATGTATATATTTATATATATTTATATTTATATTTTTGGGTGTGTAGTTCTATTATTTTTTGTAATTTTTCCATGGTAATTGAAATTACACTCAATTAAGTCAACCCATGTAGCGAGAGATTGTCGATTCCTCACAAAAATAAAGTTATTAGGGAACAATGTGAAGCCCACATACTCGAGGATCATCTAGATTTAGCTTAGTCAAAAAAAATTCAAATTAACACAAATAGAGAAAAAATTACTAACTCTGGGCGGTAAAACTATGGTTTCACGATCCCCATGTTCCGAAAGCCACACATTAGGTAATTTAATTTGAATACAGGAAAATTTATTGTTTTTTTTAATTTTTTAATACTCATATTAAAACAAAAATTATCACTAAACCTATAATATTTATTTGGGGGACCCCATGAACCCAAAATAATACCCCACAATCCAAAGGATGTGTGTTGCAATTTTTTTTTGGATGAAAATATAAATGATGAAATATCACATTAGAGAGCCACACATTCCAAAATTAATGCTCAAGAAATTATATATGGACGAAACACAAGATCAGGTCATGCTAAATTATTATATATTCAATTTCAATGTGTCAAATGTGTATTATCAGGTTCATGTTTAAAGAAAATTTTCATTCCACAAATTTTTTTATGCACACAAAATTAATTAATTTTTTTCCATTCTTTTCACCCCCTCATATAAAAACATTTTCCTCAGTGTTTAAAGAAAATAAAATTTAGAAGGGGTTATATTTATATAAGATGAGTCCAAAAACGAATTTTAAATATGAGGAGCATGTAATGAAGTCACTTTGTGGTTGAAGTTGATGTTCTTATTGCTCCAATTTAATCCGTTAATACCCTTGCCACTTGTAGAGATCCCTATTGGATAAAGGAAAAACAAAAAAACAAACATAACATAACAATATATATATATATATAATAATAAAAAAAATAAAAATATATGTATATATTCAAAAATTTTATAATAAAGAATCATTATAAGTTGTAGGTTAGTGGTAAGTGTGTGCCCATGTCTCCCTTTTTTTGACGGGGTTTTCCCCACGACCAAAGATGTGTCCTTTTTTATTATTTTAATTACTATTAATTTTTTTTGTAATTTTATTTTATCCTATAATCCCATATAAATAACATAAAATAAACTGATGATACAATGCCTTCTATTTCAATTTCATGGTAAGGTATTACTCTTGGATCACACCGCGTGACATATATGAATACGACGCTCCCCTTTCATGCCAATATATACTCATAATAGAAGAAAATGTCAACATTATAAGTTATGGTCATATTTATAGTTGATTGATTATGTATTATATTAAATATCAAAACGATTCATTAATCCTATTTTAAAAGAGAGATGATTCACAGATATTGGAGACATGAAAACCACATGTTGCCTCTCATGTAGCACTTTTGTTTAATGTCACTAGCTCGATTTTGACCCCTAATATTATACATATTTTCCTAATCTATGTTTGGTTCATAGAATTCTTCATCAACATAATGTTATTGGAATGGTTCATTGAATGGTTTGACTTTATAAACATTAACATTAATTGTTTCACCATCGGTGGGATCTTGAATTTCTATATCCCCATGTGGGTAAACCTTATGCACTATGTATGGACCCAGTTCAATGTGTTTCATTTTATCATTTTGATATTGGAACGATTGAACTGTATCTTTATTTACCCTTTAATTTTCATAAACCACTATCCTAAGTGCCTTATGGTTATTGAGATCTAATTTCCAGTTTCTTCCATCCAATGAGTGGTCATAATTCATTTTCATACATTTCAATCAATCCTTATGTATAATTGAAATATTTAATTGGAACGTATTTCCATAAACCAAAAAATATTGGTACATTCCAAAAATGGTTTTATATGGAGTTCAATTGGCCCAAAGTGCATACAAGCGTTTGCTCGACTGATCTTTCAAAGATAGATTAACAGTTTTCCAATGATTTTTTTTATTTCTCGATTAGCTATCTAAGAATGACCCTTGATCATTAAGTGGTATGTAGTGTAATATTTTTGAGAAATTATATACTATTCCATGAGTTTTGAGAATGGAAAATTGCAAAAATGAGTTTCATGATCAATAATGATAACACTAGGAATAAAAAATTTAGAGAGAATGTTTTCTTTGAGAAATCTAATCACAGTTTTATGATCATTGGTAGTTTTAGTAACGGAATAAACCCATTTGGATAAATAATAAACAACTAAAAGTATGTAAATATATCCCCTAGAGCTTGGGAAAGGACCCATGAAATTAATTCCCCAATAGTAAAATATTTTTATAACTATGATTGGAGTGAGTGGAATCTGATTCCATTTTGTGATGGATCCTACATGTTGACACCTAGGACAGCTTTGAAACAATGTGTAGGAGTCCTTAAAGAGGGTGACACATTATGTACCTCACTAAAGAACCTTAGTAAATGTTTTCTTAGTGGAAAAGTTATATCCACACGCCTCACTATGACAGAATTTAAGGAAGGACTCTTATACAGATTATGGGACAATCATATGACTGACTCGATCGGGGAAAAAAATATAGAGGTTTGTATCATCAAACACATACTGCATAAAATTAGAAATGAATTTATTTCTATCTTTAGACCCTATGAATTTCGGAATGACTCCTACAATAAATAAGTTGGCTATGTTGGAGAACCAAGGGCAGTAACTCACAGAGTATATGTGTTCCTAAAAGAATGAATCAAACACATAAAGGTGAGATAATTTTTCATTAAAACACATACTAGAGGGATGATCAACTACAACATTTTCTATAACCTTTTTTCCCTTTAATGTCAAGTCAAATTATTTTATGTGAAGGACTTACCTAATTAGTATAGCCTTAGTATCTTCTTTCTGGAAAAAGTATTTTAGTGCAAATTGGTCGGTGAACACAGTGATGGAGGATACTAATATGTAGGACCTAAAAATTTATAAGAAAAAAATAGAAATTAACTTCTTCTCAGTGATATTGTATTTGATTTTCACATCATTTAAATATTTTCTTGCCTAAGTAATGACACATTGAGATTTATCACATCGTTTTCCTAAGACTACTCCTACAACGAAGTTACTATAATCACACTTTGTTCAAAATAATGTTTCCAATTGGGATATTGCATTTTAGTTGGAGATATAAGAGATAAATTGAGTGTATAGAATGATTCCTCATAGAATTCTGCCCATAAAAAATGGTTCATCTTTCACCAATAGAGTACAAATTGGTTGATAAATATAGTTGAAATTCCTAATAAACCTTCTATATAATCCCATATGTCCTAATAATGACCACAATTCCTTGATAGTTTTAGGTGATGGATGGTTATTAATTCTATCAACCTTTTCTTTATCAATAACAATCCACTTACCTATGACAAGATGGCCAAGTACTACTCCCTCTTTAACCATGAATTTCAATTTTTATAGTTTAGGACCATATTATTTTCTTCACATCTTAACAAGTCTCTCTCCACATTCCTCAGACTTCCCTCAAATGTATCCCTAAACATATAGAATACTTCTAGGAATACCTCTAGAAAATCCCCTACCATGTCCTAGAAGATTCCCATTATGCAATGCAGGAAGGATACATGGGCACTGCAAAACCCGAAGGGTATGAGTTTGAACGAAAAGATACAAAATAGATAGTTGAATGTAGTCTTAACTTGGTCCTCTAAGAAGACTTCAATTAAATTATTCCTTGAGTACCCATCAAATAAATTGTAGAAGGTTTCACCTATGACTCCCTCAATGACTTGATCAATGAATAGTAAGGGGAAATGATCATTCTTGTTAAATGAGAATATCTTCCTGTAATCGATGAGGACTCTCCAGACACTAATCACCCTTGTTGTAATAATCCATCCATACTTATTCATTATCATTACGATTCAGCACTTCTTTGCAACCACATGGATTTGGATGACCCACTCACTCTCAACTATGGAATATATGATACCAGATTATAATAACTTCATAAGTTCTTTTCTCACTAGTTCCAGGATATTAGGATTCAGTAGCCGATGAGGATGACAACATGTCTTTGAATCAGATTCTAGAACAATCCTAGGAGTACTGATAAGTGGGATAATCCATGGAATATTAGACAACTTATATATAATGGAATTCATGTGTTTCCTGAGGACATACTGAAGTATCCTCTCATGATTGGATTGAAGATACGACAAAATCAAAATTAGATGTGTTCCATTTTCTCTTATGAATTCATTATTAAGTGCAGTAGTAAGTTCATTCAATACAAATTAGGCGGGTTCAATATTTTGGGAGATGATTTTGACATTGGCTCAAGATCAATATCTTTTTTTTGGGTTTTAGATAAGATTGATTCCCCACATGAAGAAGTTTCATCTACTAGATTGGGTTTATTAGTTTTTGGGAAGAGATTTGGACTGGTCTCCATGAATGTGTTTTTCTAATAGATTTCACTGTTTCTTGTCTTAATATTTCACTGTAGGAGCAATCCAAATGTGAATCAATCCATGAAGATAAACATAATCCATGTGAACAATGGAAATTAATCAAATAATGACTTAAACTTTCCTCAAATGTTCCATGATATGATATGAATTCATTATCAATTCTTCATATCAGGATTACCTCATGATAATCATAATCATCCCCATTTTGTGATCATTCATTATAGATTATAGATTATAGAATCATGATTCCATATGTGATGGTCATGTCCCCATTTTAAACTCGGATGATGGAGTTGATTGTTACATGGAAGGGACGACCAAGGTTAATTTGGGTTTGTTCATTGTTTCCTATGTTTGTATTGTTGTCAAGGACAATTATGTCAGTAGGGTAGATTATATTCTCTACTTTTACCACAACAACAATTAAAATCCCATTTGGAACCCTAATGCTACAATCAAAAAGCTGAAGTGTGACAGATGTGGGTTGGATATCTTCCATGACTAACTAGAATTACACATCATAGTGAATTATATTAACACTGGAACCTAGTTCACACTTGTCTTTGACATCTTTTTTCCATCTTAGTTCCCTATTGATGTAAGAACATCATGGTTCTTTCATCTTTGATAGAAGGGTTCCTTGGATTATTGTTATAACATTTACTTCTAGAAGGACTAGGTTCTTATGTGGGATTTTCCTTTTAAATGTGTAGAGGTCCTTAAGGTATTTCGAGTATGATGTAATGGTTTAAATGGCCTCAAGGAGTGGAATGTTCAACTTTACCTGTGAGAATATTTTCCTCAATGTTTCACTCAATTCAGACTTGGTTTCCCACCTCATGTGTTGAGCAAATTGTGCATGTTGTGGTATTTTTTGTTAAAGAATCGTTTCTTTCACATTGTTATGAGTTTAATTTATTTGATCATGTGGTTAATTTTACTTTTCTTAAGATATTTAATATTCACATGTTTTTAGAATTATTTTTTTAGGTTTCTCAATTGATTTCCAACGTTTTAAAAAATTCATTGCATTTATTTTTTCGTGAGTTGTTTGAGTGTAACATGACTCTCCCCTTAATTTTAAGGATGTTACCACCTAATTAGGCTTGGTTGCCTTCCTAGTTTTTATGGTTTCTAGTTAATGTAAAATGAATTATACTTCTGAGTTCATTTTATCCATTTTTTTACACAAATGTTCATGGATTGGTAGATGGATAGATTGGGTAGGGGCTAGTTCTAGTTGGTTTATCCCAATAGGATATTTTGGTTGTTGAATAGGTTGTTGCATGTGTTTTTTGATGGGTTGTTAGTATTGGATAAGAGGGAGTGGGTATTGTAAAAGATGTTGTTGGAACTAGTTATGGTTTTGAAAATTTTGTGGAGGGTAGGGGTTTGGTCGTCGTGGCTGACTAGGTTGTTGGTTAGGTTGTGGGTTTTCATTAAAACGGAACCTTAGATGGTCAATGTTCCTTGGGATGAATTTTTTTTGATATTTGGGATTTTGGAAGTTTAGGGAACTGAATTTAGTAGGTGGTACTTCTAGATGAATATCTTTGATGGATGTAATGGTTGGGAAGTTATCTATTTTATGGTCATGATTGTCAAAAATTTTGCAAACAAGTTCTATTTTTTGGATTTCATAGATTTTTCTAATGTCAATATATTCAACCATTTTCATGAGTGTATCATGTTTTGACCTAAATTATTACTATTATTTATGTCTATGAATTCCAATAGTTCTATGTGGATTTTCAGAAAAAGGTGATGTTCCCATGTTTGGTTTTGTTCTGTAAGGCATTCGAGAGACTCATATGCATCATTTGGGGGTTTTTTAAATGTCCCATTACACATCATGTCAAGGAATTGTTTATTCCCTAGGCCCAACCCTTTAAATAAAAATCACCCTAATTTAGGAATAGATAATCCAGGGTGTGGAACCATGCTTATGGTGTCTTTGAAAAACTTCCAGGTTTTATAGAATGACACTCCCTCTTTTTATAAAATGTTATAGATTATCTTTTAATGTTTAATTTTTTTGTTGTGGGGAAATTATTCTTATTTTGTATAAATAACTTTCTAATTAATCTCATGAGTTTACGGATTATGGTCGAAAATATTTTTTTTCCAATTTGTTGCTAGATCATTTAAATAAAAAAGGAAATAGCCTCTTCTTAGTTGATTATAGTTGATTTGGGGGACACATGGTTTCTACAATGTCATTGAACTCTTGAACGTGAAGGTATAGAATATGTGACTACATACCATGGAATGTGGGAAGGTGGTTTAGGACATGGGGTTTAAATATTTTTTTAAAATCACCTAGTAAATTGTGTCAAATTCAAGAGTTGCATTGGTCTAGGAAAGTGTGATGTAGTCATTCATGGTTTGATCGAATACATTCCCCATGTTTGGGGTTTTCTTGATTTTGATTTCCAATTTGATCCCAACCAAGGATTATGAGTTGGTTTCGTTGATGTCCTTCCATTGAAATGGGATAAATGTTTGACATCGGAGTATTAAGAAGATTAGGATCTAATGGAAATATTTCCCTTCATTTACTCAACTCTTAAACCCCAACACTATCACCCTTAACTAGATAGATTAATAGGTCATGTGTTTAGGAGGAAATGCGCCAAAAAATGAGAAAGGGAAAAGATAATAGAATTTGTGTGAGAATAAGAGAAATGGAGAGAATATGATGTGTATTGTGACGAATTAATTCTGTCCCCGACAACAACGCCAAGATTTTGTATCACCCAAATTTACCCTAATATTTAGGGTTAAGTGGTCTCTTGACATATATCATGGGTTTTTGAATCCTCAAAGACCTAATATGTAACCTACAAACATGTACATTCTATGGATTGTTTTTTGATATGAAGTGGCTAACATGGGCTAATATTATAAGGGTTTATGTGAATACTAAGGGACATAAGTGAATTCAATTTAAAAGAATGAGTTGATCTTAGGTTATCACTTGGGGTGGATTGGATGCATTCCATTTTCATCAATATTAAAATCATATATTTGGGATGGGTTCATTTAAAGTGATCAAACAATATCATTAAATATTGTTTAATACATAAAAACATTAACACTAATCAACTATACACTTGTAGGATAAAGGTTTTGAGAACTCCATGGTAGATTTTGGTATTATCACTTGATTTGTGTTGCCATAAAGTAAACAAGGACGAATGATTTTAAAGATCATCAAACATAATTCAAAATTAAGAGGACTAATTTGAAATTAATGGAGTGAGAAATAACAACTAACACAGCCTCTTTATACTCCCTTGGATCAACCCATAAGTGGGTTAGCCATCTATTGATGCAATGTTTTAAATGTAAGTGGGAAGTAGACTCAGGAGGGAGGAAAGAAAATGACCAATCCACCATAGTGTGAATAATTTCATAAGGTTTGGTGTGAATTTATTTCACACCATGAGGCAACAATATCAATGTGATATATAGAAGAACATAATAATATGGGAATAAGATCTTTTATTAAGAAACTATTGTGAATTAGAATAACTAACATGTGAAAGGAAAACAAGAGACCACAAAAATGAAGCATAACATTACAATGAATGAAAGAACACAATGTATCCATAAATATTCAAACAAAACATGATTAAATTGTAATTTTGGGAGCCTTGGGTCGAGCCTCAAATTGTGAATGTCATCCCACATGACTATGTTAGGATTAGGGTGGTGGAATTATTGTGGAACATATAAATTTACAATCTTGAACCAAAGTGGAAGAAACCATCTTCCACAGAACAGAGGCATTAAATATCATTATAGATGGATGAATTAGAGTGTACATAAAAAACATGGAGTGTCATATTTATCCTATCCACTTGTAAAATTTTATCACACATGGAATTATAGTTTGAGATATATTATAGAAATTGTGGGCTCTTTTCTGGGCAGTATAATCTTGCCCAATATTTTATCTCCATTTTGGGATGCCAGGAAATCCCTTAAAACATCCGAATTAATTCTTGTCACTATTTGATGAAATAATCTAAATGATATCCAGTATTGATAGATAAATTTTTAGAATCATTAGTCATGTATCATGGCTTCTACAATCTCTTTATTGGGAATTTTTCTAGTTTAATTTGGATAGAATGTGTTTCCATAGAAGCCCATTTCGGTGGTCTTCCAATGTAAATCTTCTGGTACTCCAAAAGTTAGAATTGTTCCTAATGTAATGAGAAACATCAAATTTAAATTTTAAAATAAAATCAAGAACACTTGTTATTTTATATGGTGTTAAAAAATTTGTCATTTAATAATGCATTTTAAGGACTTACAATCCTAATGTGAAATTATGTTCAAAGTGTAAAATGCATAAAAATGGGGTTTATGAAAAATAAAAACATGAATAATATATATATTAACAATTAATATTAGCCTCATTTATTGTATAGTCACCCTAAAATAATATTAATGATTTATGTATCAAATATACCAATTATATATGTATTTATAATAGTCCACAACATTTGCAGATAAGAAATGGAATACACCGTTCATGGTGACGGTAAGCCATGCAAACGAATTAATGGTACATCCATTTTTTGACACACTAAATAAATTAAAACTAAATGATACATAATTATATTTTAATTTATTTATAATATCATTAGATATATATGTCACATATGTTCATTAATTTCTCCCTTATATGTTCCATGTATTGCATGAACGATTAATATCACAATGAGGGGGGCGGTAGTCCATACTTCCTCAAATGAAATTATCGTATTAACACATGATGAAAAGAATAATGGAATTTATATAAATAAAAATTAAATAATTATAGTGAAAATATATATATAATATGTATCATAAATAAATACAGTGAAATCTTAATGTCCACAATGAGAGGTGGTAGTGGAAAACGAAAAATTATTGTTTTGTGAGGAAGTATTACGACGTACATAGAAACAGAATGCTTGTACCAATAAGATAGATATCTAGGTTAGTGTAGTTAGAATATATCTATTAACAACATCCAAATAAATTTATGATACCCGGTGTCTTTATTTAACCATACAATAAGAATAGCATATGGATTGGAGAAATAAAAATATCAAAAAGATCTTTAGAAGTTGATACCTCATAAAACATGTAACTCCCATTGGTTTGAGCCAAATAATTTCATGAAATTATTTTTACCTATGTTAAGGCTTCTAGTAGGAATTGATGGATGTTGGGAGATTATTTGGGTAAATTTTTGATGATCCAAGGGGCTTGTGTGGTGTGATTAAATGGGTAGAGCTGATTCCCTTTTATAAGAGGGAGGAGGGGAATTTTAGGAAAATCAGGAAATATTATTTTATTATAAATTTATTTTTAGATTGAAATTTTCCCAAAGTAATTTATTTCAAATATAATAAGTTATTGGGTCGAAAAAATCTCATCCAATAGGTTTTAGACTAGTCTAGGTGTCAAATTTAACCTTTCCTTTTAGCTTGAACCCTTACTTACCTAATTTGGCGATTACTACGTCTTCTTGAATATTCATATTACATTGTTAATATAGGTACTGTTAAATGCTTGTACAACCTAAAGTTGTTCATTAATGAAATGTTAAACATTATCCAATTTATTAGGTCAAATGTTATTATTTTAGGACAATTATATAATTTGATAAAATAGTATTTGTTTAAAAAATTCATTTATGAAACATTTTGTACTATTTATATCATGAATTTGTAGAAAATCAATAAACAAGTGATTATTTTGAAAAAAATCATTAATTAAATGATAAAAAGTCATACGCAAAATAGAAATTATTCTATGGCATAAATAGGTTAAAAATAAATGTACTTTAATATTTCTAATCTCATTTATCTAAATTATTAATTAATATGGTAATAACTAAATCATAATTCTATCATAATTATATTTATATATAAGATTTCTAAAAATTACAAAGGAAATAGCATGATTTACAAAATAATTTTATCTTTATAATTAATATTTATAGCTGAATATATCACGTATATAACCCTATATAAAAAAATTGTATTATTAAAATGACATGTTTATGTTATAATTTTAATTACTTTAAATTAATTCTTATAAAATGCCATTTTCATATCAAAATGGATCCATGGGATTCCAGAATAGACCCACGGATTCCCATTGTTGGAAATATTTTATCCAATAGTATGTGGAAATGTTTTAAGGTAGTTTAATATTATTATAATATTAATTATTTACACTTATTTACCAGATTTACCTTTTAACCATGGTAAATAAAATATTTTCTGAAGTTACTATTCATAATGTCTAATAATAATAAAAATATTAAATTAAATTGGATCTAATTTTTCTAAATATGGAATCTATTTTTTCCAAATTAACAATACATAATTGGAAAAAATCAATTTAAAATTAATTCCCAATGTCATAACCAAAAAGCTGGTTTTTAACAGGTAATAACTATCAATATTTTGGAATGTGTTTATGTCTAATTTAAAAGTTAAATTAGTTAAAATGATAATAATTAGAATAAATGATAACAATTTAATCTAATTACACTTTAAAAACAATTAAGTGTAAAATCTAAATATATAAATAAATTTGGTGAAAATGAAGTCATGACTTAAAATGTGGTATATATCACTATTCATTAAAAAATAAACCTTCTCAAAATATTATCAAACATTTATCCAAAGTAAATTTTTAAGTCCTGATTCAATAAAATAAGTTTATTTTTTCAAATAAATTATATAAAAGTGACGAAAACTATATTTAACAAATGTTCACCATCAAAAGGCAGTAAAAACCCATTTAATAATATTAGAGTATTTCAGGCTTAAAATAAGATTCATTCTAATTTTATTCCTCTAAAATTTATTTTATAAATGAAATGTAATATAACAAACATGTATAATCATATTGTAGTTATTTATGTTCATTACTTATATTAAAACATCTGGGTGTTAACTACCATTTAAAATAATAACATTATTATATTATTTTTCGGTATAACTCGGAGTTGTGTGGAACATAAGATTTTTGATAAACATGTTGTTGTGTGTTGAATATTCTCTCAGAATAAGAATCCCCTTTGTTGAAAAAATAATATCTTATTCATAAGTATTAATATAAATAAAAAATTATTATTCTATAAATGACTAGGTTGTAACATCCTTCTCCTTTTTTCGAAATTGATTCCTCACTATTTTAAAATTGGGCTTGTAAATTTCATTGAAAGTCCCATATTAGAAAAAGAGTCAATAGAACTGTCACTATAAAAGAAAGAAAAAAAATGTACAAAGGTCACCCAAGATAAAACATATTAGGATTTCAATAAAATGTGGATATGGAATAGAAAACTGAACATCATGTTCTGATGGAGAGTGATATGAAACATGATTAGGAGAAAGTAAACAACCAAAAAACCACAAACATGTAATGGGTTAAACGGTAATTGATTTCCATGTAGGAAAATTAAAAATAAATCCTTTTTATGTTCATTTTTAAAGATGTGGAATTTATTTTTGATATTGAAAAAGAACATAAATAAATATACTTTCATTTCATGTAGAGTTTCATTATTTAATAAATATTTACCATTAACTCATATTTCATCCAAATTATCAGTATTCAAGATGAATTAGTCACTCGTGAAGCACTAGAATCAACTTATAGAGAATCACATAATTTAAAAAAGATGAACTATATATTTCCTCTATAATTAGACATTAACAAAAACCAAAATGGTTAGTTTTAGATCAGATAATCCCGAAAAAAGGATAATCCATTATTAAAAAAATACTACTCTTAATTTACAAAATTTAATAAACAATACCCAAAATTTTAGAAAGACCATTCAATACACAATTGTCCTTAAAATTATTCCATATAATCAAAACTAAGATTGAATCACACAACTCAGAGGAATTTTATCACCTAGCCTTCCATAATAAGTCATTACATTTATCTCCAAATAATTTCTACTACTTTTAAATCACATACATAAATGTAACTACCCTAGTAAAATATTCTCCATGATAGGTTACACATTTCAATAAAAAATGAAAATATCCCTTTGTACATAATAAAAAAATTGATTCATCCAAAATAAAATTCAATAATTACTCATCAAATTAAATCCCATTTTATTCTATTTTCATTATGCATATAGTTTCTAAAAAGAGAAAATGTCTTCCAAAATAACCATTATCACTTAATCACCAAATCATTTTCCTATGCTAGGTGTTTCCATTTTATAAATCATAAGCTTAGAAAATTAAATTAATCTTGATTCATATAATTATTTAACTATAAAGAATAATTCAAACTAACAAGGGACTTCGAATAGGATAGTGGTTGGCGATGCGCCCTTGTTTCCCTTCAGTTGTGGGTTTGATTAATTTGGCCTTGCAGAACATGACAGGTTGTCACACTACCTATGGGTTGACCTTTTTTATAAATTAAAAAAATTTAAAAACATTCCCAAAATGAGATAAAATCAACAGAAATATTAAAAACATATTATAACCTCAAATGTTATCTTACCACACATTTTCCATCTCAAAAAGTAATAACCCTTAATTACCTCAAATTCAAGGATCGTATAAACCATAATGGATCATTTTACCTATAAAGAAAAAGAGTATTCATACTCAATTAATATTTTTATATAAGAAAATTAATGGTTAAAAAATATTGTATATCTTCCTATGTAATCCCATTATTTAACCACATCATCATCCATAGATCCAACATAACTCTTAAATTTCAAAAATGTTTACATCACAATCATAAAAAAATCTTTATTATACTTTATACATGTTTTCAATATTATTATTTTATACTTATTTCATATAAAAAAACCTGGACAATGTCTTACGATTTAAATAATGTCAAAAAAGATATAAGAAACAATCCAAACCTTTGATAGGCCATTTTTAGTTTCCTCATCTTCAATTAGAATGGAATTAGGTATTATTAAACATATATGTGTATGGTCCTACTGATCCCATTCCCAAACAGTCTTTATAGGACATCTATTTTTGTAATTACCATGAATACCACATTTAAAACATTCAACTAATCCCTTGAAATGGACTACTTTGCCTTTCAAGATTCAACTGGATGCTTCCTTTTTCGGTGGTTGGTTATTTCTTTATAACCTTCATTACAACATCTATAACATCTTCTCACCCCATGGAAACACTTTCCTAGGTTATTATTTCCAAAACATTGACACATAGGTTTTGGAATATACATTCCATTATTATTATTACCTTAACATCTATAGGGATTTCTTTCTAACATATATGAGGCATTAAAAAACCTATAAGGTTCAAGAGGTCAATCATGACTCCAGATTGTTGGTAAGGAATAACCACATGGGTTCTCACTATATCTCCCATTTCATTCAGTTTCTCATCTATAAAAATGACACATTCTCCTTCGCATCCATTGTTACAATGTTTCCTACTAGATCTAGTGATTTACTCTAAAAGAAAAAAGGTCAGTGTGAGTATATTAGTAAAATCAGCACATACTATCTTATGAGGAGGGTGAACAATAATATAGACTGATTAAAGTTATCTTAAAATAATTCAAAATAACAATGAATATTTCATATAATCTAACCACTATGTTTATATAAAACATGTAACTTATGCTTAAATAACACACTAACATCTAATGTTATCTAAACCGACCTCTGATACCAACTATAAGGCCCTAGCCATAAACATTACTTGTTCTTGAGATAAGTCAATAATTGGATTATAATTCACATTACATATCTTTTCAGGTTTACTATTTTAGAGAATTAACTCATAACATATATATAACATCTTGAATACTATAGTAGACACTTATACTCACTATCCATTTGTTAATAAAAAACACTTATAAAAAAACATGACATCGTTTCATGTTTCAACTGGAAAACATTTCCTTGATCCCATACTTGACTGTATTCATAATTATTTATACTGATTTTTTTCAAAACATAGGATTAGAATAACAGGAACATTAAGGTAAAAACAATAAAGGAAAAATGTATTCCATGCAAAAAATGTAAAACATGAAAAAATTATCACAAAGAAATAATTTTCACCTTTATGAAGTTGAAAAACACTTCACTAAATATATGTTAATTTTGTACCTTTTTCTAATGAAAATATTACCATCGAACCCATAGAAATAAACATATATAATATAATGGTAAGCTGGTACATAAACAAAGATAAATAGAATATCCATACGGTCCACTTCCACACATATCACTAAACGGAATAGCCATATGACTGACTACCTTACCCAACACATTTGAGGATATAACAAAGCCACCCATACATGGTTTATCACATAACCACCATTCATTTGGTTTATCATGAAACCACCTGACATTGTGTCATCACATAACCACTCGTCAATTGTACAAGTACTGTTATATAATCATAAAACATAAAATATTGAAAATGTCAACATTTTCCTAATAATATTCAATTTGGACTCACAAGAAATCATTTCATGAAATTTAGATACACAATGCATTCAAAACCCCATTTTCGATACCAAAACATCCAAAAAGGGAAAAATAATTTCTTTTCCTTTTAAAAACATTAATGCTTATAGAGGAATCCATATATCAAATAATGGTTACAATAGTGGAGAAGTCATTGTTTCCTTATACTTTAAAAACATTTCTTCGGATGTTTGGTAAAGTGCTTCAAATAAAAAATTATTCACTTTAAAGGAGATTAAATTTCAATCCGTTTTATTATACACTGTATATATTTTAGAGGTGTATGTTATCAAAATATGGCTCCATGAAAGGATATTGAGATGAAGTCCCTTAAAAAGATCATTCAGTAAAAAATAGATTGATTATTTTTATTCAATATGCTTAAACATAATTAATTTATAAATACAATATAGGGAATCAAAATATTTTTCACACATAATCATATCACAGCATAATTATGAATTACATGATAAACTCAACGAATGTAAATTATGATAAAAAGTTCCCTAACGAAAATTCGATAGCCTAACGGTGTCACATATAAATTAAGAAAATTATTTGAAAAGAAATAATAGAGTCTCTCATCACTTAAACATAAAATTCATTGCTGAAATAAAATTATGCGGCGTAATAAAATGGATGTTAAATGATATAACATAAAATATTTCTTTAAAATAAGAGGGTGAAAGTTTCCATTACCTAGAGTCCGATTTGTCTTGTTCATTATTTGTCCCCCTGAATAATATATTTAAGTAAATTTATACTTTTTTCACAACCTATTTCAATTTTATTATTCCTTTTATCTCACTTATTAAATAGTTATAACAATTTTATTATTATTCGTGTCTTTATTAGTTGTTTTGTTGATGTTTGGTTCTTGAGTCAAAAATGATCATGTAATTATTAAAAATTGTTCAGTTTTTCAAAAGTATGTTATCTATGGATTATTATTCATGGATTAAATATAATATATATCAAGTATATATATTTTTATAACTTTCCATAACATTTGGAGAAATGGATGTAAATTCATTGTTCATGGAAACAGTAAGTCGTCTGTACGCATGAACGCTACTTTTATTTATTTGTCATATTAATTAACTAAAACCTAAATGATACATAGGTTTATTATAATTATAGTATAATATCAGATGATATATATGTTACATAAGTTCATTAACTCCATCCTTTTACGTTCCATGTATGGAATGAACAAGTCATATCACTTTGAGGGGGTGGTAGTCCACACTTCCTCAAATGAAATTATCATATTTACACATCATAAAAACATAAATAAAAGTGTTTGTAAAAAAACTACACTACCATAGAGACAATATAAATATAATATATATCATATATAAATACATTTTCATATTAATGGACACCATGAGGGGTGGTATTGGAAAATCAAACAGTCATCATTTCGTGAGACAACAGTTTGACAAACACAAAAACAGCATGTTTGTATCTATTAGATGGAGATGTGTGTAATTGTATTTAGAATACCTCTAATAAAAACATCCTAGTATATTTAGGATATTTTTATTTTTATTTAATCAAATAATGATAATTTAATATGTAGTATAGATGTAAAATAATGGGACATAACTTTCGAGAAGACACTACCTCTTAAAACATGTAACTGACATTGATTTGATCCAAAAGGATTTCTTTACTTATATTATACCTAAGATAAGTATTCTAAGAGGAATAGTTTGATGCACAGACCGATGATTCCTAGAGCTAGCGAATTATTTCAATACATTAGCATGATTACATGGAATCACGTCCCGAAGTATCGATCTGTTCAATAGTCTTGGAAAAAAACTACATACATGAATGATAAATTACACTTTATAACATAAAAAAATCATAAATAAACCTTTTAGAATGCAATTATTACCCTATATTAACCCTGAATTTCAATCAAAATTCACTTCTTTGCATCTTAGAAAAATAATATATATGAAAGTGGTGAGATCAGATGATCATTAAGGGTAAATAATTCAGCAGAAGCTATAATATTTTATGGAAAGATGTATAATAAAAATATCATCCTTTTAAACAATAAACATGAACACAATATGGAAATAATAATCCAAAAATTAACATATAAACATGCACATGTGCATTATACTAGTATAATAATCACATGTAATAACTAATTTTATAACGAGGGCTGGCATAATTCCATACATAATAACTATTACATCAGGGCCTTGTGTCGTGACCATTTAGAAACATTCTTCCAAGGCCCGATTCCAAGACACTAGTTTGTCTCATGAGACCTACTGCTTCATCTAGGGGATATATCTGGGCCCTTCGGTCACTTAATAAGTACAATTCATTCCACATATGAAGAGGGTGAGACATAACATTATCATTTGTATTAAAAGTAGCATACGAATTGTCAATACTGTAACTGTATACCATGAGTGGAATAAAAATAGCACATACATAGTCAAAAAAATCATTACTCATTCAATAAAATATGGAAGATTTTATTATAAAAAATCAACCTCAATCAAGAATAATATCATGTAAAGGATTTTGACAGAGTTGAAAATAATCTATAAAACACTTGGAGAGAAATATCAGATTTTCATGAAATCAACTACATGTAACATAATTTATAAAATAATTAATTAAAAATATATTTTTCATTAAAATTTGATCATTCCACATTGAATATTTTAAGAGGAAATAACATCTTTACAAAATCATGTCCATATAAATTAATCCTCAAAATCATTTAGAAAACATGGAAATTAATTAAATACATTTATAAAAAAAATCTTTAAGACAATTAAAATGATCATATAGATAAATATTACCTTCCATTAAACCATAATATAATACTTTTTATTTTTTTTAAACATGGTCATGTATGATAAATAAGTCCCAGTAAATACTTACACATAATGAATCTCATATAAAAATGAGATTTCTTAATTAACCCTTATCTTATACTTTCCTTTGGTTGAGGGTATGTTTAACATATTTAATAATAAATAGAGTATGTTATTATGTTATACCAGAACCATTTTTAAATTTATGATTTCATACATTATTTATTTATGAATTTATACGACCCATTTAATAATAATATCCATATAAAATATAACATTTCATATACTAATGGATTTAATTTCTCTAAGTTTTTTAACTTTTTATTCATGATCGTATCACTTATATCATGATTTAATTACTTCCAGAATATAAAAAATTATTTATATATCATATATATTCAGAATAAAAATGTGTATAATTGATTTATATTTGAAATGTAATACACCGTTTATGGAGACGGTAGGTCGTACATACGCATAAATGTTGATTATATATTCATATAGTATTGATTGGATGTAATTAAATGATATATATGTATATATATATATCCGTAAAGTAGAAGTATTATGTCATTTATTTCATAATTATAAATAATATTTTTTTTATAATAATTCTTTGACGGTGAATTTGGAAGATGAGTCTCATTGCGTCTTGGAGGCAGCGAGTCGTATGTATGCATAAGCGACGATATAAATTATTTAATGGGTAAATCATATAGAATAGGATGTAATTTTAATGATAAATATACCATATCACATTATATTTATTATTAAACCCTGTTATATTCATCATTACACCCATAGAAATAATGTGTACATGAAAAACAATTTACACCATGGCATGGAGATGGTAAGTCATACGTACACACGCATTATAGTAATGTTTTTCATAGGATGTGTAAAAAGATTAATATAATAGTTCCATAATAATAAAAACAACTCAATATATAATATATTTTCGTGTTATTATATTATAATGGAAACAACTTATAAAGAGGAAGTAGAAGAAGAAATGAACTTTGAAAGAAGGTATAAAATGATTACCACCTCTTCATGTGTCTCCTACTGATTTTCACAAAATGACTCCATAAGTTAAAATTATACCAAACCTTTTTCCTCTAGGATGAATTTAGGGAAGTTTGAAGGAGAGTTTGGTAGGGTTCGGTCTAGCCAAATGGAATTAGAGATGTGAATTATAGAGAATGGGAGGTTCTCTTTTATAAGGGAGAATAAGGGTATATTAGGAATATCTTGAAATATTAATTTATTATAATTTTATTTTCAGTTTATAATAGCTCAAAATTTATTTATTTCCAGTTTAATATATGTATGGGTCTAAATACTCTCAACCAATTGGTTTTAGACATGTTTAGGTCATAAAATTATAATTATCATTTGGGATTAACCCTTAGATAATCAATTTAATTCATACCATGTCTTTTTGTGTTATTATACTATAGAGTTATTTTAGTTACTATAAAATTAAAAGGGGACAAAAATTGGATAATTAATTACATTTTATCAATATCTAACTCTTGTCAAAATCTTAGATTTTTAGGATTTTTATATCATTTAATATAATTTTATCTCTTTTAAAAACGCATTTATGTTAATTTTAAAAGAATTTAGTAATTGATTTTTGTTAAAGTCATAACAATGTGATTCCTTCAAAAAAAGGAGTTAATGCATAACTATTATGTCAATTTCATCCATAAAAATCTTTGATTGTGTCAAAACATTCATATTATATTTATTTTTATAGTTATAATATCATTAATTTGATTCCTTCATTAATATGGAAGATACTTCATCATTGTTGTCTAATAAATAAATTTAATTATTTAATTTATAAAAAATAAAAATAAAATCCCATGATGTATAAAATATTTTTTTATTTATAATTAATATTTATAGTCAAGGAGATCATTCATATAACCCTTTATTAAATTTGATTTAGTAAAAGATACATTTTTATATTATAATTATCTTCACTGTAAATTAAATCTTATAACATGTTATTATCACACCCGAGTAGTCCCCAAATGCTGAAATTTTCGCCTAAGGATGATCATGGTCAAATATATTTCATCCAATAATATTATGACATGTGTTAGAGTAGTTTTACATTATTTTATTACCCTTATTTCCCTAATTTACCATTTAACCATGGTAATTAAAAATAATTACTGAATTTACTATTCCTATTGTCTAAAAATAAAATTTACCTATTTAAATAATTTGGAATATCTGATACCAAATATAGAATCCAATTTTCCTAATTCAAAATTCATATTTTTGTGTAATTAATTTATGATTTATTTCCATTTCCAAAATGGAAAAAGGTTTATTAAAATTAAAAACCATTAAATGATTGATATGTGTTTATGTTTAATTAAAATGTGAAGTTAATTCCAATGGCCAAAATTATATTAAATGATAATAATATAATCCACTTATTTATTAAAACCTATTGAATTTATAATTTAATAATATAAATTACTTTTATTAAAAAAGTTGTTTTTAAATAAAATTTTATATTTTTTACTATTCAGAAAAAAGTGAATTTTTTCAGAAAAAAATACAAATAATTCACCCTAAGATATTTTTGAAAATAAAAATTAAAAAATGGATTCCATTTAATGAAATAAAATTATAAGTAGATTCAAAAAATAATTTTATATTTTTCACAAAAAGACATAAAAAGCAGTTATTTTTAGAAAATAGTTTTTCAAAATTTTTAACTATTATAACAAAACAAATAAATATTATTATAAAAATGTTTTATTTATATGAAGAAATTATAAATAATTTATATTTTACTATTCATATAACATAATTTTATGTATAGATAAATATATATTTTAAATAATTATAATACTAATGTGTTGATTGGTAAAAACTCAATCTTGTGGTTCAAATAATGGATGGATATTGGGATCTTATTTTGGTAGAGGACGGAATAGAAAAGGGGCTTTAGAGGTTTGATTAAATGGGTAGAGGTGGTCCCCTTTTATAAGAAGGAGGAGGGGCGCATTAGGAATACCTGTAAATATTATTTTATTATAAATTAATATTTGGTTTCATATGGTTAAAATGTAATTCATTTTAAATATAATATGTTTTTGGGTCAAAACTCTCAAAAAAATAGGTTTTAGACAAGTTTAGATCAAAATTGTGTCATTATCTTTTAGCTTTAAGCCTTAGTTAACTAATTTGACTCTTACAATGTCTTCATGTATATTCATACTATATGGTTAATATAGTTACTAAAAATGCCAGTAAATCCACGAGTGTCTTATTAATGACATTTTCAACATTATCTAAGTCATTTGGTTGAATCATTGTTATTTAGTACTAATATATCATATAATAAAATATTATTTGTTTTTAAAACACATTAATGTCAATTTTTATACTATCCATATGTTGAATTTTTAAAAAATATATAACAACTTGATTCATTCAAAAAATCATTCTTAATTATAACATAACAAGTCGAAAAATTTCATAAAATCAGTGTGTGTCATAAAAATGATTAAAATAATTATATTTTAATATTTATAATCTCATATATCGAAATCATTCATAAATAAGGTAATGACTACATCATCATTATGTTATAAATATATTTATTTATTTGATGTTTAAAAATTATAAATAAAATACCATGAATTATGAAATATTATTAGATTTATAATGACTATTTATAGTTGATGATATCACTTATATAATCCCAAATATTTTTTTTTGAAAAAATGCCATTTTTATGTTATATTTTTCTTTAAAATAAATTAATTCTTATAAAATGTCATTTTTACATCAATGTGGCTCCATAGGTTTCCAAAATCAACCCCAGGATTCCCATGGTTGGACATATCTTATTAAATAGTAACAGGACACGAATTAGGGTAATTTTATATTATTATAAAATTATTTTTTTGATCTTATTTATCAGATTACCCCTTTAACCATGGTAAATAAAATAATTACGGAAGTGTATATTCATAATGTCTAAAAATAAAAGTTACCGATTTACAAAATTTGGAACTGCTGATTAAAAATATGGAATAAATTTTTGAAAATTCAAAACAGATAATTGGCAGAAATTAATATAAAATTAATTCCCGTTAACAAAACCAAAAAGCTAGTTTTATGAAGTAATAACTATCAAAATATTTACATGTGTTTATGTCCAATTTGAATGTAAAATTGCATCCAATGGCCATAATTAGATTAAATGGTAAAAATATAATCCAATTAAACTTTAAAACATATTTAAATTATAATATAACTATATTAATAAATTAGAAGAAATGAATGTATTGACATAAAATGCGGTATTTTTCACTATTAATTAAAAATGATCTTTATCTGAAAATTATTAAACATTTATCGAAAGTAAATTCTATATCTCAATTTAATAGAATAATTTTTTTTCATAAAAGATAATATATAAAAGTGAAAAAAACTAAATTAAAAAAGGGTTCTCCATCAAAAGGAAATAAAACAACCATTTAAATATATTAGAGTATTTCATGATTAAAATCAGATTCATTCTTATTTAAAGACTCTAAAATTAATTTGATAAATGTAAAGACATTTAACAAACATGTTGTCATGACCCTCCTTTACCAAAAGGAGGGAAGGGTCAGCAGGTTGACATGCCCTTCCTTCTTTAAGTTGAAGGAGAGATAATGACCCCTGAAACCCGCCTTCTATAGGTCCCGGAGTGGCGACTAGCAACAAGGGTATGGAAATTTCACACAAATGGAAGGCATTACCCTTTTTGTTTTATAGGATCGGGAGATAAGATGATGAAACCCAAAAACACCAAAGTAAAAGAAAGGTAAATCCAAAAGTAAACCATTCTCACATGCATGTTCCAAAAGTAAAAGCCACGAAGCACAAAAGTGACTACAAGGGTAAGTACCAAAGAAATAAAACAGCAACTACGACTGCCCCAATGATCTGAGCTAGTATGGTCCTGTGCGATCCCCGAAGTCCTCCTGGAAACATGAAAGCTGTTTTATATACGTATGATGAGCATACAAGTACACTCAGTAAGGAAAACCAAAGACTCTCGTGCACAAGTGGGGGAACGTACTAAAGTCTCGTGAGAAGCAGACAACCATTACTATGAAGGAGTTCACCTATCCCACTCATCGGCTACACTAACCAAGTAACACAAATCTTGTAATATATATAATAAGAGCACATTGATGTTTGGGTACCCCACGCCACTTTCCCACTGGTTATTGAGACATCCTACACATCGAACCAATCCTGCCATTCTCACCGCAGCCCTACTGCCACACACGCCCACACACACCTGGGCCACAATTGTCACATGTAACCACACCTGCTAACACCTAGTCCAGAACAACCACCACCACGCCTGAAGACACCTGGGCTAGAAGATCCACTACCATGCCCAAAGACATTTGGGCCTCATCCTGAAGATACTTGGGAAACTACCTCCCGTACACACCTGGTCCATAACCACCACACTACCCCACCCGAAGGTTCTTGGGCTAATAATGGACCTCAAGCCATCATAGCATGCCCAATGATACTTGGGCTATCTGGGAAAGGGAGAAAAAAAGGAACTAATAACCAGCCACTAAGAATAGTATTGGGAAAAACACCATCCCCCATGAAATGGGGGTGTTCGACACTAAGTACAAAACATAGGTGGGGCGCGAATAAGAAACACAAAACTATTAGCATATACACATAGGTAACAATCACTCACCCAAAGTTAAGGGTTTTCTTCATACATCCTAAAGATCAAAACAACACTTAAGTCCGAGTCATGACTCTTGCCAACAAAACCCATTTTTCCCATTCTTGTTTTCACGTTCAGTATTAATGTTTAAAGAAGTTAATGCACTACTAGGAAACTAATATCATAGGCACAAACAAAGGAAAAGTTCCAACCAAAATTCAATTTAAGTATTCACACCCGGTTTTCTTGTAAAGTCACAACAACGAAGTGATAAGTGAGATCCCTCGAAGTACTGGAACCAAAGACAACCCTGAGACACTGCCTCGTGCCCCCCCCCCCAAGGTTTCTCATCAATAGAGGATCCCACCCCAATTCATGATATAAACAAGGTAACCTCTCGGTCTGAAACTCACAACCTATGAATCCATAACAACAGGGGATCCCATCCCCAAATTTTTCAACCACAAAGAGTATAAAAACAGGGAATCCCATCCCCTCTCACATCACCCAGCAATGAGCCCGCAAAAGAAAACAACCAAACCACCACCACAAACACAAAGCAGGGTCATGTCGGTATTTTCAGATTTAAATGATTTTACACTCCATGATTTCAATTTCGTGTGTTCAACCGGGGGTTATCATAGAAGGGTTGATCCTGGTGCTTCCAATTTACTTAGCAGAATATACATAATTAGCCAATTTAATTTTCACAGCAGGAGTTTAAAACCACAAAAAATCCATTTAAAACCTCACCAGGGGTTCATTAATGCACAAAGAAAGACCACCAATGGCCATGATTTTCTGTAGGTGTAAGCCCACACAATTCAAAAAGATTATCACAATATAAAATAGCATCAATGATCACATCCCCCCTTAGGATTCGTTCATTTTCTTTATTTATTCTTGTTTAATCCAATTATATAGAAACAACAGCACACACACCCCGCATGATACACAAAAAGGGAGAGGCGAAGGAGAATTCCCTACTTTTTGATCGATGATCGATGCTTAGGCCAGGCGCGGAACTTTACGCATAACGATGTGGCTTGCCCAATGCACTAAAATCATCTCATATGGATGAAAGTACTCCTCGTAGAGGGTGATCGAGAAAAGAAGAAACCAATGGAAAACCCTTTAGTTATAAGGGCCGCGGATGGTTGAGATAAGAACGCCAAACCCGGTAAAGAGTGGGGGTCATGGGTTGAACACACAGCCTCACACGTTATTAAAGGGTTTGAGTGGTTTGAACCATCGCACACACCATGTTAATTCATTAAATATTTAATTAAAACATTTATGGGCGTTGCCGGGCTTTAAAACACGCACCAGAGTCAAAATAGGGTTAAAAACCCTTATTGCGCAAGAAGAGGTGCCACTGGAAAGAACCTGCGGGGGTAGGCCAGAGCCACCGGTAGCTGAAAGCTACCAGTGGGTGACAGATACCGGTAGCTGAGAGCTATTGGTAGCCGAAAACGACCGATAGCCAAGCTACCGTTAGGCTGCAGCTACTGGTAGACCGAGCTACCGGTAGGTTGCACCTACCGGTAGGCAGAGGTACCGGTAGGCTGCAGCTACTGGTAGACTGACCTACCTGTAGGCTGCAGCTACCGGTAGACCGAGCTACCAGTAGGCTGCAGCTACCGGTAGACCGAGCTACCAGTAGAGAGAGCTACCGATAGCTGCAGCTATTGGTAGACTGAGCTACCGGTAGACAGAGCTACCGGTAGGCCGCAGCTACCGGTAGACCGAGCTATAGGTAGGCCTTCTACCGGTAGGCTAAGGCTATAGGTAGGCCTACTGGTGGCCAAACTTCACAGATATTCCCAGACCAGAAAACCCAACATGAGATTTTACAATGTAATGGACCACAAAAACTCGGGTCATTACATCAGATACCTCTTAAACGATTCTCGTCCTCGAGAATCAAAACAACCCAGAAAAGAGAGGGTCCGAACGACCACCTCAAAATCTACCTCTTAGGAGTGAACCTCATTGTTACCTATGAACACTTTCATGTCACGAACTAAGAAACATATCATGTCAAACTACCCATGCATGTGGGGGTTGGGTAGTCTCCTTCCCCATGTCAAGATATTATCCGCTTTGGGTGGAACTGTCTCGCCCACATGGGTTTAATCGCATCCACCTTAATTCATCTTGATTAGGGGTCGGGTTCTCTCCTCCCCCATATCTAGTACTTTTCACACACATTCAGAGGAAAGAAAACTAGTATTCATAGCCAACAAGGTAAAACGTTCTACCACAATAGGTATAACAAACAGAACATTACAACTCGAAACTCAAACAACTCTGGGTACTGGGCATGAATCTGTGCTTCCATCTCCCACTTACTATCCACAAGCCTACCATGTCTCCACAACACACGAACAAAGGGAATGGTTCTCCCACAAAGTACCTTTTCTTTGTGATCCTCGATCATCACTGGTCTCTCCACAAAAGTCACGTCATCCTCGATATCTAGCTCTCCCCAGCCGAGGATGTGTGAATCGTCATGGAGATACCAACAGAGTTGGGACACATGGAATACATCATGTATACTAAGTAGAGGTGGTGGTAACGCTAGCTGATAAGCCACTTCGCTGACCCGCCACAACACTTCGAATGGCCCGATGAACCTGGGAGAGAGCTTACTCCCCATGTCGAACCTTCGTTGTCCACACCAAGGGGATACCTTCAAGAACACGTGGTCTCCAACCTCAAACTCCAAGGGCCTCCTCCTGGTACCAACATATGACTTCTGTCGGTCCTGGGAAGACTTAATCCTTTCCGGTATGTGTTCATCCTTCTCTGTCGTGCTCTGCACCACCTCCGGGACAAGGATGCCTGCCTCTCCGACTTCGGTCCAGCACACAGTTGAGAGACATGGCCTCCCGTACAAGGCTTAAAACGGGGTAATACCAATGGTAGAGTGATATCTGTTATTGTAGGAAAACTCTACCAGAGGCAGGTATCGCTCCCATGATCGTCCTGATTCTAGAACACATGCCTTCAGTATATCCTTGAGGGTTTGGATGGTGCGCTCTGTCTGTCTATATGTCTGGGGATGGAAAGCAGTGCTAAGACGCAGCTGGGTGCCAAAAGCATGCTGCAATCCTCTCCAGACTTGCGAGGTAAACCGTGAATCCCTATCTGAGACTATAGACCTCAGAACTCCATGCAACCGTACCACCTCGTCCATGTACTTTCGTGCCAAAGCATCCACTGCACTCGACTCCCTGATCACCAAAAAGTGAGCTGATTTCTTCAACCAGTCCACTACCACCTAGATGGCGTCGTATCCCCCTTGGACCTTAGGTAGTCCCGTGACAAAATCCATCGATATGACATCCCACTTCTACTCAGGGATATCTAGAGACTACAGTAGGCCGCCTGGAACTCGGTGTTCAGCCTTCACTTACTGACACACTAAGCAATTGGCCACAAACTCTACCACCGCTCACTTAACTCTGGGCCACCAAAAATGTCTCTTCACTCCCTGGTACATCTTGTACACTCCAGGGTTTACTACTAGGGATGAGCTGTGAAACTCACTAAGAACCTTACCGCACATCACTTCTGGAACAAACAACCTTCCCTGGAAAAGCATCTGGTTCTGACCATCCTTCATCGATCTTTCCAGAGCATTTCCCTGGTAAACTCGGGCACGCATCACTTCACACTCTGGGTCTCCCCAGTGAGACTCCTCCACTTCCTGCAATAGAGACAACTGCACTACCATCTGATCTAGGTAGCCTCTACCGCCATCCACCCTCGCATCCAGGTGTAAGGCAGCCAACTCCTCCATCGCCTTCCAGGCGTTTGCCGACTCTCGGACCACATCCTTCTGCATCCTCCTGCTCAAGGCATCAGCCACTACATTTCCCTTGCCCTCAGTATAAGAGATCTCGAAGTCGTAATCCTGGAGGAACTCCACCCATCTCTGATGTCGCAAGTTTAGGTCCCGCTGGGAGAAGATATACCTCCAGCTTTTTTGATCTGTGAAGACCACAAATCATTTTTCGATGAGGTAGTGCTGCCATAACTTTAGCGCAAAAACGACCACTACAAGCTCCAGGTCGCTAGTGGCATAATTACGCTCATGAGGGCATAGTTTCCTGGTCCCATAAGAGATCGCCCCTTGTCGCTGCATCAACACGCATCCCAGGACTTGTCCTGAAGCATCACAGAACACCTCATACGTCGCCCCTTCTTCTATTAATATCAACACTGGGACACTAACCAACTTTTCCTTCTGATAGCTAAAGGCTGACTCGCATTGCTCACTCCATACGAAAATCTGGTCTTTCTTAGTCAGGGCTATCAAAGGGGATGCTACTCCGAAGAAGTTGGGTATGAACCTCCGATAGTAACATTCCATCCCGAGGAAACTACGGACCTCTGCCACATTCTTGGGTACTTCCCAAGAAACAACTTCCTCAACCTTTGATGGATCCACCGCTACCCCTGCTCGGACACCACGTGCCCGAAGAAGTGCACTTCTTTCTCCAGAATTTTCATTTTGAAAACTTCCCATAGATCTGATGATGTCGGAGGACCTCCAAAATTGTCCTCAGGTGCTCTTCATGGTTTTCTTCTGACCTTGAATAGATCAGGATATCGTCGATGAACACAACCACGAACCGATCCAAGTACTCCCGGAAGATGGAGTTCATAAGCCCCATGAACACAGCTGGGGCGTTCGTAACACCGAAAGGCATGACTACGAACTCGAAGTGTCCATATCTACACCTGAACGCCATCTTCAGGATGTCTCCATATTTCACTCTCAGCTGGTGGTACCCAGACCATAGGTCAATCTTCGAGAACCATCCTGCCCCTTTCAGCTGGTCAAAAAGATCGTCTATCCTCGGAAGAGGGTATCAATTCTTGATCATCACCTCATTCAGCCTCCAATAGTCTATGCACAACCTGAGACCACCATCATCCTTCATTGCAAACAAGACTAGAGAACCCCACGGTGACGCACTCGTCCGAACATAACCCCTCTTCATTAGATCATCAATCTGGATCTGCAACTCCCGTAGCTCTGAAGGTGCCATCTGGTAAGGATCCATCGAGATCAGATGAGTGTCGGGCTGCAGATCTATCCCGAACTCAATATCCCACTGAGGGGGTAGAGTCGTTACCTCCTTAGGAAAGACGTCCATAAACTCACGGACAACCTCTGACCCCTCCACCATCTCAGCATCTACTGACTGCACTGACATCTCGGCCAACAAGGAGAGGAGGGGTTCCTCTCGCCTGATGCCCTTCTGACTACTCTGCTCGCCGGTGAAGGTAACACGCCGGCCGCCGAAGTCTGAGAACACAACCCTTCCTTAGAAACATTCGATGATGGCACACACAGAGAATAGCCATTCGATGCCCAGGATGACATTGTATGGCTGGATCTGTAGCAGAAGAAGATCTCTACCCGACTGATTTGGCCCTATCATCAGTCTGCATCCCCGACAAACAAACAACAAGTCGGTCTGACCTCCGACTGGTGTGCTCAACACCAGTGGAACTGGATGTCTCTCGGAATCTAGACCCAAGGCACGGGATAGACTAGGCGCAACAAAGGAGTGTGAAGCTCCGGTATCGAACAAGGCATAAGAAAGAGTACTAAACAAACTGATCATACCTCGAACAACCTATGATACTACTGAAACTGCTACCTCCGTGGCGTGTAACTGTCCACGCCCAGCTCCTCTGCCCCTCGGCTTTCGGCCACCTCCCTGACCACGCCCTGGTCGAGGTCCCTGAGGAGCACCCTGAGGTCAGCCTCCTCCTCCAACGTCTGCCCTCAGAGGAGCGGGAGCTCGCTATTCCTGCTACTGGTGCTGGAAAGGCATGGCTGGGAGCTGCTGCTGGGGCTAGTGGTGGGGCTTTCCACCACCGTCGTATTGTACCCTGTTCGGGCACTGACTCCGGAGATGTCCAGGGCTCCCATAGATGAAGCATCGTGGCCCTGGGCCCAAAAAAAAGGGCGAGGACCAGGGGGATCAAAACTGAAACTACTACGGCCTGCTCCCTGTTGGTCGGAACCTGGAGGGTCCTGACGCTGGAGTCCCGGTGCTGACGGTCTTCCCCTTTGATGGTCATAGCTGGATCCTCTCTCATGACACTCCTCCTAGAGTGTGCATCCTCTCCACTACTTCGGCCTTCTTCTGGACCTCCAAGTATGTCGGCAGGGTAAAGGGGGTAATAGCATACTGGAGGGAGGGTCGGAGCGCCTCCTCTAAACGTCTTTCCCGAGACTCCTCGTCGGGAAAGTGGTCCGGAGAAAAATGTAGGAGGTCCTTGAACTTGATTCCTAGCTCCCTAACTAATATACTCACCTTCTGGAGGGAGAGTAGCTCCTGTCTCTTTTTCGCCTTCATCGTCGAAGAGAGGAATTCCACCCGGAACTCCCTCTTGAAATCATCCCATGCCACCTCAGCCTCTCTCCTCTCCCCCAGGTAAAGCATCCACCACTGACGCGCCGCTCCCCGCATCTGGCTGACGGCCAAAGGAACCCAGTACTCGGTCGGGGCCCGAATCAGGCCAAAAGCTATCACTAGCTCCTCTAGCCAACCTTCTGTCTTCATGTCAGAGGTGCTGCCCTCATACTTCTCGAGGGTCCGTTTCTGGAAGCCCGAAGAGTCTTCTGCCACTGGTCGTCCTCCTCCTCTCGATCAGCTCTCTACCGATTGGCCAAAGTAGTCTCTGGGGCCTCGATCTCCTGTACCACACGTGGTCGCCTTCTAGGTGTCATAGCTGCAAGGTAAACAAGGAATGATTAAGCCCAAGTAGAGCAGAATATTGTTCTTAGAACTTCTTAAACTTTTTCATTTATTCTTAATTCCCAAGACATCCCAGAAACATGATAACACAAGTCATTATGATGCATGTACCGTTCCTAGGTTCTCTACCCTACAATCAGCGTGGCCTCACTTGGTCGGTCGGTAGGTCTAGAGTCCTTGCATCAGATCATGGGGGGGCCTAAAATCTCATGTTCTATCCGGTATTCCCTGGCCTAATTCAAGCACCAAGGTCACCCAACACTGTTTCCCTACCATCCCATGAAATCCTCACTATGCCTAACTCCAGACTCCATCATATCTCTCAACCTTCCCTCTGATACCATTCTGTCATGACTCGCCTTCACCAAAAGGAGGGAAGGGTCAGCATGTTCCCAAGCCCTTCCTTATTTAAGTTGAAGGAGAGATAATGACCCCCAAAACCCACCTTCTATAGGTCCGGGAGTGGCAACTAGCACCAAGGGTATGGAAATTTCACACTAATGGAAGGCATTACCCTTTATGTTTTATAGGATCGGGAGATAAGATGATGAAACCCAACAACACCAAAGTAAAAGAAACGTAAACCAAAAAGTAATCCATTCCCACATGAATGTTCCAAAAGTAAAAGCCACAAAGTACAAAAGTGACTACAAGGGTAAGTACCAAAGAAATAAAACACCAACAGCGACTGCCCCAAGGATCTGAGCTAGTATGGTCCTGCGCGATCCCCGAAGTCATCCTAGAAACCTGAAAGTAGTTTTATATACGTAGGGTGATCATACAAGTACACTCAGTAGGGAAAACCAAAGACTCTCATGCACAAGTGGGGGAACGTACTAAAGTACCATGAGAAGCAGATAACCATTACTATGAAGGAGTTCACCCATCCCACTCACCGGCTACACTCACCAAGTAATGAAAATCAAGTAATATATATAATAAGATCACATAGATGTTTGGGTACCCCGCGCCACTTTCCCACTAGTTATTGAGACATCCTACGCATCGAACCAATCCCGACATTCTCATCGCTGTCTCACTGCCACACTCGGCCGCACACACCTAGACCACAACCGCACGCAGTCCCACTGCCGAATCCCTCCCGTAAACACTTGGGACACAACTGTCACACATAACCACACCTGCAAACACCTAGGCTAGAACAACCACCACCACGCCCGAAGACACCTGTTCTAGAAGATCCACTGCCACGCCTGAAGACACCTGGGCCTCATCCCAAAGACACTTGGGAAACTACCAACCCGCACACAACTAGTCTATCACCGCCACACTACCCCACCCGAAGGTTCTTGGGCTAATAATGGACCTCATGCCATCACATCATGCCCAAAGATACATGGGATATCCGGGAAAGGGAGCAGAAAATGAGCTAATAACCAGCCACTAAGAATAGTGTTGGGAAAAAACACCCTCCCCCATGAAATGGGTGTGTTCGGCACTATGTGCTCAACTTTGGTGGGGTGCAAATAAGAAACAAAAAACTACAAGAATATATACATAGGTAAAAAGCACTCACCCAATGTTAAGGTTTTTCCTCAGACAGCCTACAGATCAAAACAACACTTAGGTCTGAGTCATGACTCTTGCCAACAAAACCCATTTGTACCATTCTTGTTTTAACATTCAGTAATAATGTTAAAATAAGTTCATGCACTACTGGGAAACTAATATCATAGGCACAAACCAAGGAAAAGATCCAGCCAAAATTCAATTTAAGTATTCATAACCAGTTTTCTTGTAAAGTCACAACAACAAAGGGATAAGTGAGATACCTCGAAGTATTGGAACCAAAGACAACCCAGAGACACTACCTCATGTCCCCCCCCCCAAAAGGTTACTCATCAACAGAGGATCCCACCCCAATTCGTGATATAAACAAGGTAACCTCCCAGTCTGAAACTCAAAACCTCTGAATCCATAACAACAGTGGATCCCATCCCCAAATTTTACAACCACTGAGAGTATAAAAATAGGGAATCCCATCCCCTCTCACATTACCCAGCAACCAGCCCGCAAAAAAACAACCAAACCACCACCACCAACACAAAGCAGGGCCATGCTGGTATTTTAAGATTTAAAATATTTTACACACTCCATGATTTCAATTCCATGTGTTCAACCGGGGGTTATCACAGAAGGGTTGATCCTGGTGCTTCCAATTTACTTAGCCGAATATACGTAATTATCCAATTTACTTTTCATGGTAGGAGTTTACAACCACAAACAAGCAATTTAAAACATCACCAACGGTTCATTAATGCACAGAGAAAGACCACCAATGGCCATGATTTTCAGTAAGCATAAGCCCGCACAATTCAGAAAGATGATCACAATATAAAATAGCATAAACGATCACAGCCTCCCTTAGGATTCGTTCATTATCTTTATTTAGGCCTAGTTTATCCAATTCTACAGAAACAATAGCACGTCCACCACGCATGATACACAAAAAGGGAGAGACAAAGGAGAATTCCCTACTTGTTGATCGACGATCGACGCTTAGGCCGGGATCAGATCTTTACGCATAAGGATGCAGCTCGCTCGATGCACGAAAATCATCTCATCTGGACGAAAGTACTCCTCACAGAGGGTGATCGAGAAAAGAAGAAACCCACGGTGAACCCTTTAGTTATAAGGGCCGTGGACGGTGGAGATAAGAATTCCAAACAGCGTAAGGAGTGGGGGTCGTGAGTTGACCACGCGGCCCCACACGTTATTAAAGGGGTCGGGTGGTTTAAACCACCGCACACACCAGGTTAATTCATTAAATATTTAATTAAAACATTTATGGTCATTACTGGGCTTTAAAACACGCACGAGAGACAAAATGGGGTTAAAACCCCTAATTGCGCAAGCAGGGGCGCCACTGGAAAAAACCCACGGGGGTAGGACAGAGCCATCGGTAGCTGAAAGATACGGGCGGGTGACAGCTATCGGTAGATGAGAGCTACCGGTGGCCGATAGCGACCGGTAGCCGAGAGCTACCGGTGTCCGATAGCTACCGGTAGCCGAGATACCGGTAGGCTGGAGCCACTGGTAGACCGAGCTACCGGTATGCTGCATCTACCGGTAGACCGAGCTACTGTTAGGCTGCAGCTACCGGTAGACAGAGCTACCGGTAGGCTGCAACTACTGGTAGACGGAGCTACCGGTAGACTGAGCTACCGGTAGACAGAGCTACTGGTAGGCCGCGGCTACTGGTAGACCGAGCTACCGGTAGGCCTGATACCGGTAGGCTAAGGCTACCGGTAGGCCTACCGTTGGCCAAACTTTACCGTTATACCCAGACCAGAAAACCCAACATGAGATTTTACAAAGTAATAGACCTCAAAAACCCGGGCCATTACACATGTATAATCATATTATAGTTTTTTGTTCTTTCCTACCAATACAATGTCTAGGCATTGACCACTATTTAATATAATAATTATTTTATTTTATTTTTATGTATAACTCAAAGTTGCGTGCAATGTAAAATTTCAAAGAAACTCGTTGTTGTGTGATGAGTAAAATATTATAAAAATTATCCTCTTTAATGTAAAAAAAATTATCTTCTTCATAAATATTAATAGTAATCAGAAATGTTTTTTTCTATAAAAACATATATCATTATAGAAGAACTCATCTAGACCATTCTAGAGAATAAAATTAATTTCATAATGACTCAGTTGATGGTTTTATTTTTATACATTGAGTAATTTTAAAGAGAATATGAACTTTTGTGTTTGATTTATCATTATTTAGGTGATAGGGATGCATGATCTGATCCATCAGACATGCATTGAGTTAACTATGAGTTTATTTTTTTCTACTATTTTGATCCATGATAGGGAGTTGAAGGAAGATCCACCTAGACATGGACTTGATATTACTTCCATTCTTCTTAATTATTTTCCTTTTCTTGTACATAATCATACTGATGTGTTTCTTCTTTTTTATATCCATTTCATCTCCCTTTAACACCCTCATTATATTATTCATCACTCTTTCATTTTTTTTTAATTATTTTAAAAAATATATTTAAAACAATTATTTTTAGAAATAACACTAAGGCTCTTATCATATCTTCCCTATGAGGGACCATGAGGTTATCCACTGTTCTACATATTGGATAATATAAATATAAATTTTAAAATCCATACGATAAAGAAATAATTATATGTATTATATTACAATTAATGAAATATCATCATATTATAAATAACATATTATATATATATATCAAAATATCATTATGGTGAAGAAAAATAATAATCGAAACTCTGCATAGAGGTGGTAGTCCTTATGTACATGATTACTGTTTTCGTTCATCATTTGAAGAAATAAACTGATATATTTTCTTTTAATAATGATAAATATTTTATGTGTTATAATTATGAATAAATTTTAATCTCATTTATTCATTGTCCTATCAATTATTTACTTCAATGTAATCTATTATTTAAAAAGGTATCACATAACATCGTGACGAAATAATTTGTCATACAAATGAGGGACATTATCATATCCCCACATAAATATTAGTAAGAAGTTATATATGATATAATAAATCCAAATGAATAAATAAGAAAATGTATATATATATATATATATATTAAATATATCAATATGAAAATCCATGAGATGTGATGATTGAAAACGAATTTCATCATTTTTCTAGTTTATAGTCTTCCATACACACTATAGATATAGTGACCCAACCTTTTCTTACATTACTATTACATCATTTTTAATATAAAAAACATAATAGTATTACCCATAAGGGATCCGATGGTTTAGTGTCTTGGGAAAACTAGGTCCATACATAACAATTACAACATCAAAAATAAACATTTATTTAATTTCTTCTTCTCTTGATTCTTATTGGCACTTGTCCTCTACTTAGTACATGTAGCCACCTGAGGATATACATAAAAATGGGTGAGAAAGAAGCCCAGTAAAAGGATAGATAAGAATAATATATCATGGGGTGAGGATAATAATAACATGGGAAAAATATCATAAACATGAGAGGAAGCATAAATATAAGACTTGAAATGTGGCAGTGCATAAAAATGAAACATCATGTCTTAGTGGTTAACTAACACACATACTTATGAACCAAGCTTGCATCTTTTTCACACATCATTTCACATTTACTCGTGATATTTTTTACTTTACACATTGCATTGGAGTACGGTAAAATTTGGGGCACGCCCATCACATTCAAACATTCAAATTGCGCTATATAATTCCAGGCACACCCATCACATCATAACATTATCATTATCATACTTGCCACATGGAAAATATATAAAAAGTGAACATAACTAACCCATGGAAAGAAATTTTTTACATCTCATAAGAACAGATTCATAAAATTTGGGTTCCCAAAAGAAAGAGTTAATAACATACATGTTACAAGAACTTTCCACTTTGAGAGAGAAGTAAAAGGTGTGTCCATAAAAGAAGATTTCTTTTGGAAAAAAATTTGGTTGACATAAAAACTAGAGAAAAACATTTATATCCTATAAAAGGAAAAAAATTATGAAAGAATTATCTTTAAGGAGTAACCATATAGAAAATTTAGTGAAAGATGGAGAACCCGAATGATGAAAGTCAGGTTCGAGAATTTCCCATTACCTTGTATCTGAATTCTTACTTCTCATTAATGTTCTATATAATGAAATTATATTCATTAATTAGAAATAAAGAACCTTTTTTCATTAATATGGTTAGTTATAGTTTCATTAAGTGATTTTATTTTCGTTTGGATGAGTTGGAGAGTTTAAAAAAACATTGTTTGGGAATGTTTTTTTTATGGTTTTCATGAGTGGTTCACTTGTATTTTTAAATTGAAGTTCGGGTAGAACATGGGAAAAAATCCAGAACTGATATTGCATGTTATTAATGAGATTACAAGATTTTTAATGATCTTATAATGAATTATATTAAATCTATGTGGATGAATCATTTGATAAGAATTAAATGATTATTGTTTGGGTTAATTTGAGATATTTTTCGATTATAATGAACTTGTTTTATTTTATCACTAGAAATATGGTCATAAGTTTTTTCAGGAACATTAAATAAGATATAATACATATAACATATTCTTTTTCAACCATAAAAATGGTTTCATGACCAGATCGGAAGGTATAAATGGAAGAAGAAAACATGTTATTCTTGGAGGTGATGAATTAACACCTCACGAACAACTTTCTCTTTAATAAAATAAAAGGAGGAGGGAAAGGGGGTTGAATGATATAATATAACATTATCATAATAACATTTCAGAACATGTATAATACTGGAGTTACAATACCATTTGGATGAAGATAGGTGGTGAGATATCAGGAAATGAACTTGAACTTGAAAGGAAATAAAAGAGAAGAGGGAGAGAAATTACCTCTTAAATCCTCCTCTTGAGATCTTTCTTAAGGAAGCTAGGCTTCGTATTTTGATGAGACCAGAAGCTCTTTAACGTGGGAGAGGGGATAAAGAATATGTTTGGGTAGAGTTTAGAAATGGCCCAGAGCTTGAGAGGTGTGAGAAAAATGAGGGTGTGAAGGGTGGTTTTTATAGTGGAGGGGAGAGGGGTATCCTTAATATAAAATTCATTAGTTTATTAATTTCCCCTAAGACAAGGAATAGTGAGTCTTGAATTACAATGAGTAGTAATTTTATCATGTGATCCCGAACCAAGAGGGATTATATTAGCAGAACATCACAAATGGCTCAATAATTTTCTTATTTAGCTTATTTTAGTAAATTACGGTATTTCACTATTCATAAAAAAATCAAGTATTTCAGAAATATCCCAAAACTTTTCCCCAACAATTTTTCACTGTGTAGAATTAAAAAATGAAGTCCATTTTTCAAAAATAGTTTTCTAAATATGATTAATTTAAAATTTAATTAAAATCATGGTTTATTACTAAAAAACAGTTTTTAAATATTCATTTACATATTCAAAAATATATGTACATCATACATTCACTTGAATAGTATTTTTATACTATAATAGGTAAGGTTAATATTAATTAAGGTGTATCACTATTCAAAAGGGTATGTTACTATTCATAAGGTTAGGTTACTATTCGCCAAAAATTATTTTTGTTTTATTAGACTCCAAAAAATCATCTTGAACACAACCGTGTATGTCAGATTTTCAAAATTCCTGACACAGAAGTGACAAACTTATGTTTAAAGGTCACATATCACATAGTAGTTCATTATTTTGAGTTTTCAAGTTATTTTATTACATAATTTTAAGAAGGGAATTTCCATTGAAAAACTTTGGGTCGTTACATTCTTCCCCCCTTAAGAAATTTCACACCCAAAATTTCACTTTACACAAACAGGTGAGGGTGTTTCTCCTTCATTGCCTCTTCAGGTTCCCAATTTTCTTCCTCAAACATATTATTACTCCAAAACACATTGAAAAGATGGGTTGTCTTGTTGTGTAGAACATTATCTCTCCGATCCAGAATATTAACTTGCTGCTCCTCATAGAAGAGATCATCTTCCAACTGCATCACCTCTAAGTTTAGTACATGTGAGGGGTCTGGTATGTACTTCATCAGCAGTAATACATGAAACACATCATGAACATGAGCCATATTTGGTGGAAGTGCAAGACGATAGGCCATGGATCATATGCGGTCAATGATATCAAAGGTTCCAATATACCTGGGGCTTAGCTTCCATTTTTTCCCGAATCACATGATTTTATTCCATAGAGATATTCGAAGGAAGACATTATCTCAAACGTTGAACTCCACGTCCCTTTGAAGGTTGTCTGCATAGATCTTCTACTGACATTGAGAAGCTTTTATGTGTTTCTCAATGGCTTGAACCTTCTCTGTCATCTCTTGAACAAGATCGGGTCCAAGAAGCTTTCTTTCTCCAACTTCATCCCAGAAGGATGGAGTTCTACATCTCTTTCCATACAGAGCTTCATATGGAGCCATCTGAATACTCGATTGGAAGATATTGTTGAATGAGAACTCAACCAATGGGTGATGTTTATCCCATACATCTTTTAATTCAAGAGAGCAGGCTCCTAGCATATCTTCAGGTGTCTGATTAGTTTTTTCAGACAGGCCATCAGTTTTTGGTTGATAGGTCGTGCTGAAATTTAATTCAGTACTCAAAGCATGTTGAAAGATCCTCTAGAATTTATATGTGAATCTTGGGTCACGGTCAAAGACAATTGGGATTGGGACACCGTTTAGTCTCACCACATCCTTCAGATATATCATTGCATGTTGTTAAAGCGATAGATCTTCCTGAATAGCGATAAAATGGGATGTCTTGGTGTGTCCGTCAACCACAATCCATATCTCATTATTTCCCTTCGACGTCTTCAGGAGACTATTGACAAAATCCATAGTAACATTTTCCCATTTCCACATTGGTATAGGCAATGGATTCATCATACCTTTGGACTGGTTTCGCTCAGTTTAACTTGCTGACATACCAAGCACCTTGATATATAATCCGCAATCTCCTTCTTCATGTTATCCCCACCAGAAGTGTTCTCAGAGATCACAGTACATTTTTTTACTACCAGGATGGATAGATAATGTTGAGCTATGTGCATTATCAAATATATCCTTCTTTATCCCAGGTGATGAAGGCACAGAAATCCGCATTTCAAACTGAATCACACCATCATCATTGATATGGAACTCTTGTAGATTTTGTTCCTTTACTGCATTCAGTCTCTTTTGTATCTCCACATCATCCCTTTATTCTTCCTTAATCTTCTCCTGGATGGATGGTTGGACAGTAATTTGGTCAATGTATTATATATCCCCTACCCTTATGATTTCTAAATCCATTATTTGCATATCTAAGAAGATAGGGTCTTTCTCAATCCGTAACATGGATAGAGTAGCGGGTTCTTTTCTGATTAGAGCATCATCTACCTTGTTTGCTTTTCCAGGATGGTGGGGAATAAAGAAATCGTAATCCTTGATTATCTATAACCATCTCTTTTGACTCATGTTGAGCTCCTTTTTTGTGAATATATACTTTAGGATCTTGTGGTCAGTGTATATGTCACACTTCTCACCATAAAGGTAGTTCAGCCAAAGTTTCAAGGCAAAACTCATGGCTGCCAGCTCTATATCATGTGTCGGGTTGTTCTGCTCATGGATCTTCAACTGTCGTGAGGCATATGCTATCACATTATTATTTTTCATGAGTATGCAACCCAAAAATTTCTTTGAAGCATCACTGTATATCACAAAACGTTCTCTACTTCTCGGTAGTGTGAGTACAGGTTCACTGATCAGCCTTCTCTTTAGCTCCTTGAAGCATCCCTCACATTATTATGTCCAGACATACTTTACCACATTCTTTGTTAACTTAGTTAGAGGTCTTGACAATCATGAGAAGTTTCTCACAAAACGTCGGTAGTATCCAGCTAATCAATGAAAACTATTGATTTTTGTGACACAAGAGGGTCTGGGCCATTGCTCAATCGCCGTTGTTTTTGAAGGATCCACCGAAATTCCCTCCCTTGTGATCACATGTCCCAAGAATGTGACTTTATTCATCCAATAGTCACACTTTCTGAACATGGTGTACAACATCCACTTTCACAATGTCGCCAATATAAGTCTTAGATGTTCTCCATGTTCCTACCTACTTTTGGAGTAGATGATACTATCATAATTAAAAAATACCACAAATTTGTCGAGGTAATGTCTAAAGACACTATTCATAAAATCCATGAAGATTTCAGGGGAATTAATAAGTCCAAAGGGCATCACCAAAAACTCATAGTGCCCATACCTTGTTCAGAAGGCAGTCTTCTGAATATCTTTTTTCTTTACCTTTACCAGATGATATCCAGAATGAAGCTCCTCATTTGAGAAGTATTAAGCTCCACATAATTGGTCATGAAAGTAATAAGTCCTTGCGAGAGGATATGTTTTCTTTATGATAATCATGTTGAGTTCCCGATAATCGATACACAGCCACATTTTTCCATCCTTTTTCTTCACAAAGAGAACTGGTGCACCCCAAGGTGATGCAGTAGGGTGTATGAACCTTTTCTCTAGATTCTCTTGCAGCTGCATCTTTAACTCCTCCAGTTCGATAGGATCCATCCTATAGGGACACTTAGATATAGTAGTAGATCCAGGTATGAGTTCAATTGAGACCACTACCTCATGATCTGGGGGAATTCTTGGTAACTCTTCGGGAAATGTATCACCATATTCCCTCACGATGGGCATTTCCTCAAGGATGTAACATTCCTTCTACTTAACCATTTGGGCGAGGTATGCTTCTTTATAGGGAATCAACACCCACACCATTGAAGGATTTTCAAAGGAGATTCATGATCTTCATTGCATTTCTAGAGTAGAATGGGATGTTTAGAATATGAAAAGATATTTCCTTTTCTCGACAGTTGATATGTGCTCTATATAACGAGAGCCTATCCATTCCCATTATAGCATCTAATTACACCAAGGGATGTATTAAGAGATTTTCCATAAGAATCATGCCACATACGCCAACAGGAGAAGATTAAAATGCTTGGGTTACAATGATTCCACCACTTTTTGTTTTTACCAATAACTATACTTCAAGGTTTCGAGGCTTTGATTATATAGTTCTATAAAACATGCAAGATATAAAAGAATGCGTAGAAATAGAATAAAATATGACATTTTCAATTCTTGAGTGAATAGTAAGTTTACCTTGTACGACTTAATTATCTTACTCCACCTCCATAGTAGTTATGGCATATGCCTTCCCTTGTTCCTTTTGCTTTTTTGGTTGTTGATGTTGATTACCCTCGAGAACTCAAGGTTTAGTGCACTCACTTGCATAGTGACCTAGCTCCTTATAGTTGTAGTATTAAACCATGAGTTGTTCTCTCCTTTCTTCTACCACATTCTCCTTCATTTTCATGTCTTTTCGACACTCTTGAGCATGGTGTCCTTCTTTCCCACACACGAAGCACATCCTCACACCTTTGAGTCAGTTCCCATGGTGTAACTTCCAACATTTTTGGTATGTGGGTCATTGAGTTTTCTTCCCACTTTTTTCATTAGATCCTCCAGATTGAAAGTCCATCTTTTGTTTCTTATCCCCATAGCCATGGGACCATTCTCCAAACTCCATCTCCACTTTGAGGGAACATCAAACTACTTCTACATAACTCTCAAAGTATAGAATTTCTAGAGCCTTTAGAAGGTGTGGTTTTAATCCACTAAAGAATATATCAATTTTTCTATCATTTTTTGATAAAAAAACCCAAAACATACCTTGAACGACTTGTGAAATTCGTTTCATAGGTTGTGACAGATTCTCCTTCTTTTTTTCTTGAGCTCTATGAATTATCTCTCCTTCATCGTATGAAGAGTTCATGGGAAATAATTATTAAGAAACATTATCTTAAAGTCTTCCCATTCTATTTCTTCAATTTCCTCCTTTGGCTTGGTATTCTTAATAAAAACCCACCATTGATCTGCTTCTCCATATAGACTATAAATGGCTAGGGTCACCTGCTCCATCTCAGAACAGTGAAGCACAAAAAATATCTTCTACATGGAGTTGACCCACTGTTCTGCAACTAGTGGATCAGAAGATCCACTAAACATCGGTGGTCGTTGTCACATAAAACATTTGATAACCAGTTTCTCCCTCTTTGGTGAAGGAGGATGTTCCCCATTAATATGTTTATTATTCATAACCTGAGATAAGTTGGCAAGCATTGCCATGATGTTTTGAACTCCACTTACCAAATCATTTGGGATGTCATTCGGGAAATCATTGCATTGTCCCTCGCACAAGTTGTTGGCCTGATTTCTCTTGGTTCCCACTGTTTTCTAATATAGAAAAGATTATAACAAAACATAAGTAAACATGTCATGAATAAATAACTTATTAATGTGAACAATTTATACTAAAAGCATAAAATATGGGATCCCTATGTAAACATTCTTGTCTGTATATTTGTACTTAGTCTCATACTATAGGTTTTATCTAGGGTTCACTAATCCTAATTCTGAAATTGACTATACCATTCCTCTGATACCAACTATAGTGACAAAAAATTTTCTTACATTAATATTACATAATTTTAAAGATAAGAAACATAATATTATTACACATAGAGAATCTAAAGGTTTAGTGTCATGGAAAAACTAGGACCATACATAACAATTACAACATCAAGCATAAACATTTATTTAATTTTGTCTTCACTAGCTTCTTATTGGCACATGTCCTCTTCATAGTACATGTAGTAACGTGAGGATATATATCATAAGGGGTGATCTAGTAGCCTAGTAAAAGGATAGAAAAGAAAAATATATCAATTTGTGAGCATAATAATAACATGGGAAAAAGATAATGAACATTAGAGGAAGCATAAATATAAGGCTTGAAATGTGGAAATGCATAAAAATGAAACACCATGTCTTAAAGGTTTACTACCACACATACTTGTGAACCTATATAGCATCTTGTTCACAAATCATTTCACATTTACTCATGATATTATTCACTTTACCCAATGCATTAAAGCGTTGTATAATTTTGGTCACACCCGTCATATTCAAACATTCATATTGCTCTATATAATTCCGGGCGCACCGGTCACATTATAACATTATCATTATCATGATTTCCGCATGGAACATATATCTAAAATGAACATAACTAAATCATGGATTGTAATGATTTATATCTCATAATAACACATTCATAAACTTTGGGTTCCCAAAATAAAGAGTGGATAACATACAAGTTACAAGAACCATCCACATTGAGAGAGATGTAAAAGGTGTGTACTTAAAAGAAGAGTTCCTTTGGAAAACATTTTGTTTGAAATAAAAAACATTGAAAACAATTATATCCTAGAAAAGGAAAGAAAATGATGAAAATTTTTCTTTAAGGAGTAACTATATCAAAAAATTGAGTAAAAGAGGGAGAACCCGAAGGTTGAAAGTTGGATTCAAGAATTTCCCATTACCTTGTATCTGAATGATTCCTTCTCTTTAATGTCCTGTATAATGAAATTATATACATTAATTTGAAATCTAGAAACTTGTGTAAATTAATAAGGTTCATTATTTTTTTATTAAGTTATTTTATGTGCCTTTGGATAAGTTATAGAGTTTAAAAAGACATTGTTTGGGAATGATTGTTTTTATTGTTTTCTTGAGTGGTACACTTGTTTTCTTAAATTGAAGTTTGGGTAGAACATGGGTAAACATCCAGAACTGATATTACATGTTTTTAATGATACTATAATAGTTTTAATTATCTTATAATGAATTATATTAGATCCGGGTTTTTGAATCATTTGATACAAATTAACTGATGATAGTTTGGGTTAATTTGAGCAATTTCTCGATCATAATGAACTTGTTTTATTTTATCACTAGAAATAGGGTCAAAAGTTATTTCCAGAACATTAAATAGGAGATAATAAATATAACATATCAGGGTTCGACCGTAAAAATGTTTTCATGACCAGATATGAAGGTAGAAATGGAAGAAGAAAACATGTCATTCGTGAAGGTGATGAATTAACACCTCACAAACAACGCTCTCTTTAATAAAATAAAAGGAAGAGGGAAAGGGGGTTGAATGATATAATATTTAATTAGCATCATAAAATTATAGTAAATTTATATTAATGTAATTAAAATATCATTTTTACAAATATATATTGTGAGAGATCAATAAATGAACTTGAACTTGAAAGGAAAATAATGGAGAAGATGGAGAGAAATTACCTCTTTAATCATCCTCTTGAGATCCTCTGTAAGGAAGCTGGGCTTGGTCTTTTGATGAGACCAAAGGATCTAGAATGTGGTAGAGGGGCTAGGTGATATTTTTGGTCAGAGTTTAGAGATGTCTTGGAGCTCGAGAGGTGTGAGGAAAATGAGGGCGTGAAGGGTGGTTTTTATAGTGGAAGGGAGAGGAGTTTCCTTAATATAAAATTCATTAGTTTATTAATTTCCCAAAAGACAAGGAATAGTGAGTATTGAATGACCAATAATAGTAAAGTTTTCATTTGATCCAAAACCAAATGGTCTTACATCATAAGAACTTAACAAATGACTCTATAATTAGCTTATTTAGCTTATTTTTGTAAATTACGGTATTTCACTATTCATCAAAACATTAAGTAATTTAGAAAAATCACAAAACATTACCCCAACCATTTTTCGACTTGTAAAATTCAAAAATGAAGTACATTTTTTGAAAAATATTTTTCTAAATATGATTTATTTAATATTTAATTAAAATCAAGGTTTATTTCTAAAAAACAGTATAAAAACATTCATTTACTTATTCTAAACTATAGTTACAACATACTTTCACTTGAATATTATTATTATACTATAATGGGTAAGGTTACTATTAATTTGGGAATAGAACTATTCATAAGGGTATGTTATTATTCATAAGGGTAGGTTACTATTCACTAAAAATTATTTTTCTTTTATTAGACTCCAAAAATTCATCTTGAACACAACCGCCTATGTTAGATTTTCAAAATTCCAATCACAGAAGTGACAAACTTATGTTTAAAGGTCACTTATCACTTAGTAGTTCATTATGTTGTGTTTTCATGTTATTTTATGACATAATTTTAACAAGTTAATTTCCATTGAAAAACATTGGGTCGTTATAGTAGATGTTTTCACATACCATTTCATTGAGGTTGAAATTTATTAAGGTTATTACATTAAAATCACAATATCCATGGTTTTGGTAGCTGCTTTCAATTATTATATATGAATTTTTTTTTGAATATTTGATGGATATGGAAGAAGAAATAACATAAAGATACTCAGTTAAGAATGATACAACTCCATTAGGAAACATCCTTAGGTTTGAGGAAAAACACTTCTTATGATGTATTTATGATTATAAAAATGTCATAATTATTTATGGAGTGATATAATTATTTAAACTTTTATTAATTGGTGGATTGAAGGAGGTTTTTTTATTTTCATATGCGATAATAGGGGGAGGTCTTTTATATGTTAGGTGAGTGGAACACATGTAATTTTTAAAATAAAAAGTTATACCCATGTATTTGACAAGAAAAAATGATAAAAATAGACCGTTATGACTCCATAAAAATTATATAGTCTTAAATATAAACATATTATTATTGTAGAATTTTTTTAGATAATTTTGACCCTTATCTTTTCTTCTCCTTCGGGAAATCTGGTTTTCACCATAATTTTGAAAATATATTTTTTATGTTTTCAATATTAATTACGGTAAAAAATTAATTTGAACATATCAAATATTAGAAATTATTATTTTAAAAATTATAGAATCTATTTTAAAAATTTTCTTTTATATATGTTGAAAATTTGGTGTTCAAATTAATCTCATAGATGTGATGAAAATGAAAGTTACTCATAATTGTATTTTTCGTGCATAAGATTATTTTATATTAAATATACAATGAATAATACAAAATTTATGAATTAAAAATTAATATTTATGGATATATAGACTATAATTTTAAATAATTATTTTCATATTTATTTATTTAATTAATTAATTATAATGTATTAATAACTTAAAAATATTTCTAGAAAAACACATTTTTAATGAGAAAATTTTACTTATTCTAAAATCCCAAATTAAGATGATTTAAATTTAATTAATTTCAATAAACATAAAAAATAATACATTATTATTTTAAATCATATTCAAATAATAATATAACATTCAAATTTACACAATTTATTGAAAAGATATGAAATTTTGAAAAAAAAATATTTTTCTATAATCATTGGAGAAGTATTTTTTTCCAAAAACATACCAAATATTTTAGAGAATGTAAATTTTATTTTGTTGAGTTCAATGTTTTGGTCATTTTATAAATTTTGTTTTACACATTTTCAAATAAAAATATAATATTCGTTTATTAGATACTATAAAAATTATTATTACATAATTTTTTATGAATAAAATCAATTTACTAAAATAATGACTTATTATTTACTAAATATTTATCAATAAATTACATTTATTAGTAAATGTAATAATATCTATATATTAAATTTTTTATACATTTTTAAACACCAATTTGATTGAATTGTTATAACTTTTATTTATCTTGTTTCATTTATGCTTGGTTGTAACACCACCTGTTTTAAGGTATTTTTTAGTGAATTATTTTTCAATAATGTCATTAAATTTCACAATGTCAACCATTCCTTTATCATGTCACCTATTTGGCTTCCTCTACACAAAACACTGACTTGGTGTCTGTTACATGGCACACTGAGTAAATACAATACATTATTTTATTATTACAACTATTTAAATGATATAGTTATAACCTATGAATAAAACATAGTAACATGAACAGGAAAAAAATACTTCTTAAATATTTTTATAATGTTTTATATATATATAACATATTAATAATGAAAAATATATATTTTTATAAAGGCATTATGTGATTAAAAATATTTTTTTCTAAATTGTAATGTTTTTCATATCCTTCTATGAAAAACAATATAACAAATTTTAGGCACAATTAAAATTTTGATTTAAAAAAATAAAATAAATTATAAATTGATAATTTTGTTATTATTTTTAGATTAATTTTTTGGATTTTTAGGAGAAACCTCAATTTTGGATGAGTTGTGGACAATACTAACATTTATTTCACAAATTCTTTTTCGTCTAAATTATAAATATAGTAAAATTATAATATAAGTATTTTAAAGCCACATTAGATCCATTATAATTCTATTTACCCAATTTAGTTCATTTTTAACATTTCATATTAATTTTTTTTATAAAAACCTAATGATGTTTGAGCATTCTCAATTTAAAAACATTCTTTCTCTCCACATCTATGAGATTTAAATAATTGTTTTTCCATGTTCTGTCAATTGATTTTCAAAATAATGGGAAAAAACGTTTTAATTAGTATGATATTTATATTCTAATAATATCCAAAAAGAAACATTTGACCAAAAATATTAATGAATGTGATTAAGATTAGAATCAATTTTTAAGGGTTAATTAACTTTAATTAGGAAATAAACCTTAAACATAATGTCCCAAATGAACTACCCACAAATACGACAACCCTTTTCTTTCCATATTACGTATATACACCATCCAGTATTGATTTTGTTTAGTATTTGTGACTTTTTTAGATAAATACATTTGTAAACCTAACTTGTTTTAAGACATTCCATGTGTGTCCTCTCCCTTCCCTTTAAAAGTCCACCCACTCTCCCCACCTCACACATCAAAAACCACATAGGTTACACCAATATCATCCAAATCCACTCTGAAAAATCCCTTAATTATTCATTGAATCCTTCTATTTGTATAAATACATTCATGGAATCCCTTTTGTGAAAATCAAAAGGAGTTACCCCATAAATAGGTAATATCCTTTCTCGAACTCCATTAATTTATTTTCCTTCACTGCCACCCCAATTCATCAAATTCAATGAAAAAATAATAGCCTCAAAAACAAATATATACTGATATGTTTACAGTTTAATGTTTCAACATTCACTTAAACACACATCCTTTTGATGGTTAACAAAGATAAAATTTCTGTGTATAGAGAACTACCGCCTCAATAAGCCATGTTATTCATTTTAGCATTACCACATAACAAGGTAATGGATTTTTGTATAAACACTCTTTTTATATGATATATTAGATATAAATGTTTTAATTATACTACTTTATTAGTTAAATAAATTATACCATCATTATTTCCATTTTTTGTAAATAATGTAATTTCATTTGGGAAAGTGTGGACTACCTCCTTTTCAAATATATGTTATTCATTCACACATTATATAGAATGTATTAAGGATGGTTTTAGTAAACTTATATGATATATATGAAAGACTAATTCAACTTAATGTATATTATATAAATATATACATATAATCCATTTACTTATTTTTTTCAATAGGCCGTGAAAATGGAAACAGTGTTCCTGTATACATATGGCCTACCCTCTCTTTGAACTGTATATTCTATATCTTATGAATATAATTTATATATTATTATAATTGTTTATATACTGAATATATATGACATATATTTAATTTTTTACATTATTTAAATATAAAAATATAGTTTTATTTAAAAGGAGAAATAATGAAAAGTCAAAACACATATGATAAACATAGTAGGTTTTACCTAAAATTTTACATTAACATAAAATTGTTATTAAATGGGAGGTATACATCATAAGATAATATTATATCATATTAAAAATATGAATATGATTATTTTGTAAATTTATAATAAAATTATACATATTAAATTGCATTCTTCAATGGGTAAAATGAATGTTAAGAAAAAATGTAAGAGAATTTCATATAAATTTTTATATCTATGAGATACATGCCATGTTCACCATTATATTCATTAACATGGTGTATATACATAACTTTAATGAATTATATTATTAAATTTATTAAATTTATCGTCATTTATGTATCAATTATATTAGCATTATTTCATGGTGTTAATCTTTTAAAATTAAATAAATCTATAAGATAGTTTTGTCTCAATTGTACTTCTTTGAGACACATGTTTTTTTATGCACATACATTAATTTTTGAGGTGTATATAATTACGTTGGAGAAGTTTTACCCTGAATACAATTTATTTATTTATAGCTTAAGCTTCAATTAATTTCATTTTCTTACATGGAATGTATGACCTCAAGTTTCCAAGTGGATAGAGTTTATTGAAACAATCTAATCATTTTTCTTGATTGTTTATGATTATGATTCATTTGTTGAAACTAGAATGATCCATATTATTAACTATTTATTGATGGTATTTCCATGTACAAGTACCAATTTTACACTCTTTGGTACAATATATAATTATGAAATTGTTTTTAAGTATAATCTAACCGTATTTGTCTCTTCAGTTGGAAAACTTTTTTAATTCCAAAACCATCGTTTCATAAATGTTTCCAAAAATGTTTTCAAATGATATTTGGGTATCATTTTAAAAGAAAAATTATTTTTGTATTTTATTATTTTAAATACTTCTTTTATATGTTTTGAAATACATTTTCATGGAGAAATATTTTCAGCAATTTCCAACATTTAGGAAACCATTTTTAATGTAGTAATGATTTTTTCTTCAAAATTATATTTAGAAATTTCTTTAAAAGTTATTTCCCATCTAATTTTAAATATATTGGTGTTATTCATGCCTTTTTGGGAATGTTATTCAATGTATACGTTTATATTTATTCTCTAAGTTATCTATGTTTCAAGGGCAAGATATTTATGAAACATATTTCTCTTTCTTGGGTTATAAACATTTGAAACCCGCATCTTTTCATGGATTATGATTTTTATGAAATGATAATGAAACCTAATTATTTTTCCATAGTTTATGATATTATAAAATGTTTAAGATGCCATATTAATTTCACGGGTTTTGATTTGTTTGTTTTTGATCTTATGTTATATGTATTAATGTTTCCATTATGAGATGGGTGGGACCTATATCTACATCAAATGCATTTGGAAATGATTTATATCTCATTGGATTGACTAAGATTTTCTTGGGGTCAAACTTCACTACTATTCTGGACATGGTAGTGAACTATGTAAACAAAGATGGTCTGTGGAGTGAAATAATAATACTATGATCCTTACAACATTGAACCATAAATGCCAATATGGTATAGGGAATTAACCCCTACAATTAATGTTGACTTGGTAGGTATTCCTTGTCAACAATTTAAATAATAATATTTTATTATGTATATTACAAAATTCCATGTCTTATTCCTATGTTATTCTTTCATAGATTAAATTAATTTTTCCTTTATGATTCATGTCTTATTAACTTCAATTATTTATTTTGTGATTCAAGTCGGTGGTCTTATGCTCTTCATTGTACGATATTTTAATGTTATGATCAAGCTATAATATTAATATGTAATTATTCATGATTTCATATCTATATTGTTTACAGATACATGTCATTTAACCTCCCCCCATTATAATTTTCATTCCCTTTATATGATTATATGAATTATTTGTTATGTGTCTCAGAAAATTTATAATAAATAATAAACCAGTGTTAGATAATGTATCTCACATATGTTCCAATGTTTAGTCTTCCTTGTTTCTAAATGAAACTAGAATAATCTGGCCGTTGGACACCTTTTTGTATAATGTTTTGAGTATTCTACAAAAATTATCTAATTTTGAAGTTCAAAAATAAATTGTATCTATAGTTTGTATTAGAGAAAATATTTAGTTCACCTATGGAAGTTAGGATGGGAAAACCTTAGTGATAACCCCAAGTGATAGTCTAAGGATAAGTGAATGAATGAGTAAAATTATTAGAATGTTTCATGTAATCATGATAAAGGATAGTGTGAGTGGTTTACAATAAATAAAACCTTTTCCAGATAGTATAGGTGGATTCGGAACTAGCATTGATGTACCTTGGAGTAAGAACTATGACAAGGTGTGTTGAGACGAACTAAACATTACATGTAGATGAAAATTCTCTATAACTCACACCATGTTAGACACTCTTGGGGGACATTCAATGGGTATTCAAAATGTCATCACAAACCATCCCGAAAGTGTTCAATTGAAGTTGGCTATAAATGACATAGGGTAAAACCAAGGTGTCATATATTAAGGATGGTTTCATAATTTATACATCGTATATATTATTTTTTCTATGTTATGTGGTTCCTCATTATGAAATTTGATTCATACTCTATGATTTTAGGTTTAGTCGAAGGATGGAATTATAAGTAACCACATGAAGGGTGATTACAACAAACAATGAAATGATTTTACTCTTGATAAACTGAATGCTACAAGAGGGAGGGAATAGAAAATCATTTTCATATTCCCACACATCATTCAAAAGTTATGAATAACGGGGTACATCTAAATGAATAAATATGGGGAAAAATTTTTCTAGATTCCATCAAGAGGAAACATACACCTTCATTCATTGGGTCTCCTAATCCACTTGTTTCTGAATAATGGAGTATTACCATTGAAAATATATTATACATTCTCTAGTTCTCAGATAATGATAATGTCATTCTTTCTTTTTATCGACTAAAAGGGAAAAAAATACTAGTGGTGGACACTAATCATGAATATGAGGTAGTTATATGAGATTGAATAGGTGTATTGGGGTGTGTACAAGAAGTTATGATTCAATAACTTTTTTCCTTGGATCATTTTTACAATGATGTAGAAAGAGTTCCTAAAGTTGATGAAAAAGGGTGATTAATTATTTTGAACATACGAGGATAATTTCACAAGGTTTAGGAGGTATGATTGTTAAATTATCATCCAACCCGAATATAGAGATGACTGGTTCAGTAGTGGAATAAATCAATGTTTTAAAAGTGAAATGGCCGTAATATACTTTAGTAGTTATGATGATATTTTTAATTTTTAAAAAAAAAGTTCAAATGGAGGTTATAATCATATATAAATATCATTTTTTGGATAAGAAAATGAAGATTCAGTTTGAAGGAAAATATAGGAAACCAAAAGAGTAGAAGATGATATTTTTGTTATGATCTATGTGTGGGAAGATGCATGGATGAAATTTCATTAATTGGTATAATAAATATTTTTCCTGTGAAATGGAAGGTCTTCAGTCATTTGACTAATGAAGTGATTAGATGAATTTAGATAATGGAGTGGATCGAGAAAAAGATGAATTTAATGAACCTTCAACACATTAGTTCTACATGTTTAAGGAGAGTGAGAATTATTCTAACATATATCAAAACTGTATGGCTAGTGATGATGTACAATTTCAATATCCTCTTATGTTGAGGGAAAAAATAAAATCTCATGAAATTACTATTCTTAATGAGAGGTGTGATAAAAATGTTTTGAGAGAAAACGTTCCATCAAATCTTGAACTACTAATGTCTTATTTGATTCTTTATCTAACCACTCATTTAGGTATAATAAATTTTTTAATTATTTTAATATTGCACCAAAACAATAAGATGAGTAATTTTCAGTAAAAACCCATAATGGTATAATGGTTTCATTCAAAGCCTATGATTCATCTCCAGTTGAAGTTTGTGGGAATGTGCATCCTATATATCATTTCATTCTTCATTTGGTTGAATTTTAATTATTCTTAGGCATGTATTGGATATATCCACTAAAATCCCAAATCAATTTTTTAGGAAGGGACGTTATGTTTGATATTTTGAAACAACCTATTCTCATCTATCAATGTGGGGACATTTATAAACATTCTATAGATATTACATCCATTGAATGGGTCTTAATTCCCATTAATAAGTTATGTTTATCTAAAATGGTTTGGGATAAAATCGATATCGATGATATAACTATTGTTCAAGACACTCCTTAGGTCTTTCTGAAGGGTTAACATAGCCTAGCAGTCAATCTTGAATGTGATTTTTCAATATAAATCATAACTATTTCCGCTCAAAATTCAACGTCTCTTTATAGAATGATGCAAATTTAGTGTAATGACTTGAAGAAACAACTCCATGAAATCCTTAATAAGATATTCATTCAGTCACATGTGTCACATTAGGGGGAACCTATTATTTTTGTGAAAAGTAGAAAGTGATCAATGAAAATTTTCATTGATTATCGGGAGTTGAAAATTATCACAATTAAGAACAAATATCATTTCCCCCATATTGATGAATTTTCTATCAACTATATAGATCTCATTAATTTTATAGTATTTTCCATAGCTCTGAATATCATCAATTGAGTGTCAAAAGGGAGGATATAACCATGAAAACATTCTGAACAAGGTATTGTGCATATGAATATATAGTACTGACATTTTGTATAATTAATTCTCCTTCTATCTTCTTGGATTTGATGAATATAGTATTTATAGATCACCTAGAATTATTTTTTGGGAGTCTTTATAGATGAACATTTTTTCTATTAAAAAAGAAATGATAATCAAGGAAAGCACTAGAGAATTTTAATAATATACATAAGGAATTAGAAATTATTTTCAAAATTTAGAAATCATGAATTTTGGTTGAAAATTTTACATTTTTAGATCACATAATCTCAAGAGAACTTATTGATGTAGATCAATCAAAGACATCTTCTATTAAATGATGGCCTAGACCAACCATGGTGAATGAGATCCATATCATTCTTGGTTTATCGAGATATTATCAATGTTTTTGGATAATTTCTCACAATAATCTAATAATCTGACCATGTTTACTAAATTGGGTACTGCGTTCCATGATACATTTGAACATGGGTAAAATTTCAAATAACTAATGTGTCAGTTATTCATCGCACTTGTTCATACATTACCCTTTAGTATAGATGGTATTATTATATTGTAATACATACATGAATGTATTTAGACATATTCATATAAATAATATCATGGTTGTAGTCTGTGACTCAATAAAATTGATGATTCAGGATGAAAATTACACAAGTCATTATTTAGAGTTAGCAATGAAAATATTTTCATTAGATGTAAGGGTGAATTAACTTTATGGGTTAAATTTTGATATATATATATATATACTGATCATAAATTTTTACATATATTTATTCATAGAGATATAGATGATATGTTTCCAATGGAGATGGTTATAGATGTTAAAGGATTATGATTCTCAACACATTACCACCCCATGAAGAGTACAAGGTGGCCAATGATTTGTGTCGAAAGGGTTATTCTAACATACCCATGATTGGGATCACAAAAGATCCAATATTTATGTATTTGAAAATTATGGATCAAGAAATCCAATAGTAATTGGAATCATTTATCTTTCTAAATAGAATGTTCAAAAATATCATTATTTGATGATTAAGGGGAAAAGAAGAAAGATGTAGATCTGGAAAAAATGTTATAAATTTTTGGGAGTTTAACCTTGATTACTATGAAATGATAAGGTTTATGAACCTTGTATATGTTCCTTCCATACCAAATTCGAGAAAAAGGGATCTATTGGAGTAAGATTATTATCCATCATCCTATATTAATCTTTGAACTAATAAGATGTATATGGATTTGAAAGAATAATTCTAGAAGGATGGAATTAAGAGATACATCCCACAGGTTTTATCTTTATGCTTCATATTCTAGAAAGATAATCCAAACATACTAAATTATAAAGGGATGTTCATCCAATAACCAACCTGAATGGAAATCAGAAAATAGTACAATTGATTTAGTCATTAATCACCCAAAACCCTCTAAATAGTTTAATGATATATTTGAGGTTAGTGATTGACTTAAAAAGTTATCACACTTCATCTCTATAAAAAAACCTCATTCTGGGTCAAGATGAATGGATATAGATTATTTAAGGGTTATGTTTTCATGGAGTACCTCATTTGATTTTATCAGATCATGATATGTGATATGTTTATTTGTTCTAGTGAAGTCTACTAAATTAACATGATAGAGAATTGAGTTTCTTCACTACATATCACCCTCAAATAACTGGCCAGTCTAATATAAAATTTAAAACCTTAGATATTAATTTTATATCATGTTTGTTATATTTAAAAGTTGGCGGGAACAACACCATCCTATAGTTGAGTTTTATTTAAATTATTTATTTCATTCATGAATTTATATCCAGCCTTATAAATCCCTCTATGAAAAAAATTTTGAGATCCAATGTTCTAGGGTGATGTTAGAGAAATAAAGATATTGGGTATTTAGATCACTAATGAAATGGCTGAGAATATCCTAACCATTCACAGACATACCAAGGAATAAAAAAGTCAAAAAAAATATTTTGATAAGCATCGGCATGATCTAGAATTTGATGTTGGTGAGAAGGCCTCTTTACAAATATCTCCTTGGAAGAAGGTGATGAGATACCAGAATAAATGGAAACTATGGCCCTGGTATATCTATCTCATTGTGATTTTTGATTGTATCAGTATTTTATCAAATTCCATGGGACTTCCACAAAATCACCCTCAACAACATGATGTCTTCCATGTATCTATCATGATAATTTTATACCTGCCCCTTCACATGTAAAATCTCATTGGTTTTACCACTGGAGCATGATCATTATTATGAAGAACAACCTTTTAAAATTAGTGGTATTACAGATAATGTTCTATGAAATATGACCACTCAACTAGTCAAAGGTTTTTTGATAAATCATTAGTAAGAGTAATCTACATGGGAAATTTAGTGTATGATTATGTAGAATAATACTCATAACATTTTACCTGAATGACGAATTTCTATAGATAAATTCATTTTCTGGGTGATAGAATGCAACACCCTGAGTTTTTATAGACCGTTTTTTCAAATGAATTAAATTTAAATGTTTTATTAAAATTTCATGATGTTAAACATTCTATTCACATGTAACAATCTTGGTGTGTTCTACAAGAAACAATAACTTTACATGTGTTACAGGAAACACTAATTTTATAGTAACCATCATTTTAATTTTATATTTATTTAAACAATATTTTTGTAACTTAGATATTCAAATAAGTGATATGAATAGTAATAACTACAATTCAAATATTTTTTATTATAGTGTTATTTAATGATATCTTATTGATAATGAAAAATATAATTTTTCTAGGACTATATATGTCTAAAAATAATATTTTCTCAAATTAACATCTTTTAATTTCCTTTCCTGAAAATCAATTAAATTAGTTTTAGACCTATTTAGAATTAGATTTTTATAAAATAGACATAATTTTGGATTTAAGAATTTCAAAATTATCGTAGGTATAATTTTTGGTATTTTTCTAAGAAACGTCATTTTTTGATAAATAATGAAAAATAATGAATTTTAATTGAACTATTATTTTTCATTTAATTTATATATATAGATAAATCATATTATATGTTTTCTTTAAAGTCATATTATATAAATTATAGATCTATTAACTCATTATATGTTATTAATATATTTTAACATTGGATATAGATTTTAAATTATAATTATTTTTTGAACAATCTCACATTAAAAACATGATCTCTTTCCATGTCTAAAAAGTAGAATAAAAACATAATTTTGCAGCTTCTGTTAATTGAATTTCAAAAAAAGTACAAACATGATTTTATTAATTTTTATATTTATAATATAATAAGTTCTAAAAAAATTTTGGGCAAAAATATTTGTGAAAGTTATTAATATCGGTTAAAGTAAAATGAATCTTCACAAGAGAATAAACCTTAATAATAAGAGTAAAATGACCTACCCACATGTACAAAACCCATTTCTAGGACAAATTTCATCAATAGAACTTACATTATTTATTTGGATTGGATATTTATGGATATATTAGGTAGAAACGTGGTATCACATTACTTGTTTTCAATAATTCCATGTGTGACACCCTACATTATCTATAAAATGAGACCACATCCATCCCTTCATCACACCTCTCAAACCACACATGTCCAGACATTAACTACCTAATAAACTTAAAAAAATCCATCCACTTCTTCTTGAACTCTCCCTTTGGGGAGAAATGCATCCATGGAATCCCTTTGTTGAAAACCATATGGAGTTACCCAAAGAAGAGGTAACATCATTGCTCAAGATCCTTTCATTTAATTTCATTCTCGATCACTTAAATTAATCTTATTATATGCACACATAATGTCATCATTATCCTAATTATACTAATATTTTGTTATTTTATGGATTTGACATATACATACACACCGTTTAATATAATGAAAAACGAACTTACCGTTTTTTTGTATAGTGAACTATCTTCTAATGAAACGATGTTGTTTATTTTAACATTACATCCAATTATAGTTGGGAATTTTGGTTTAAATCTATATTTGTATATGATATATACTTTTTATATTATTTATTTATACTTATGTACAAAACATATAACTTCTATATTCATGTTATCTATTTTTTTAAAAATGATAAATTTTCTTTTGGGAAGTGTCACTGGTGAAAAAAACAATTTATTTGTTTTATTGTGTTTTTACGTCAGTTATTAGCCGCTATTACTAATTGAGACATTATAAGAATTTCATTAATGTTGATTAAAAACTAACATTATAATTATATAATTGAACTAAAATTTTATGTATGTTATTTAATAACCAATATAAAATAAAAAATACCACATCAGATTTTATGTGACAAATGTGGAAACCCATTTTCCCGAAGCCTTTTTATGTCGGTTATATAACAAACAATGTAAAAAACACTATTACACCTAGGATTCTAAATAAAAAATCTGAAATGGATTAAATATGATGATTTTTTTTACATCATTTATTAAATAACCAGAATAAAAAAGAATATACCACGTTAGTTTTTATATGGTCAACATGGAAATTCATCACACCAAAGGGTATCATATGCCAATTCATCAATAAATTTCAAAAAGGCTATTTCACATAAATTTCTATAAAAACCATGGTAAAACCCCATAAATGGATGTTTTAATAGTATTTATAATATTACTAATATAAATTGTTTTATAGAAAAACATTTTTCCATTACTCTCTATTGTAGAACACACCATCAAAAAATAGAATCAAGAAAAAATTGAAACAGGTAGAAAAATTACACATTAACAATTAAAACAATGAAAAATTATAATATTAACTAATAAAAAACATATATCCAACAAAAAACTAGTAAATTCACATTTAAAATTACAATATTGAAAATTACAATGTTCACTAAAATATTTAATACCCAATCAAACCTATAAAATAATATTCCATTTAAACTAATATGTTTTTGAGCTCTTATAAACTATAAGAGAGATAGTTATAAAAAAGATACAAATTAAATAGAATGTTTTTGTCATATATAATTAATAAAACAAATTAAATATTTTGGAATTGTTTATAAATAGATCTAACCTATTTGATCTTCATAAATATTCATTTTTTTATTATTTCAAACATAAATTATAACACATAATATCTCCATTCATGGACGTCTTTTTGTTTTTTAAAATGATTTTTAAATTATTTTCTCAATTCAAAATAAAATTTTTATGTTATTTATAAAAAATGTACTACTAATAAGTCAAAATTCACCTATTCTTTTACATATCTGATCTTAGAACTCTTTATCTTTATTTTTTCCCATTAAAAATACCGTACCCTATTATAAAAAAATAGTAATAAAATAAAATTAGAATTCATTACAATATAAACAACTATTATGAAATTTATACATTCTTTTCAAATATTTTTATAAAATTTCCATGCCCATCTCCTTAGATAGAGAATATTTAGTAATGTGTCTTCTCCCTTAAAAAAACATATAACATTAAACGGTAAATGATATAAAATAAAATTAATTATTATTGGATGAAATATTAAAATTTAAATAACATTATGTGAGATATATTTTTTATACACCTCAATATAAGGAAACATCCAGCACTACATAATTATATTCGGTCAAAATCTTTTAGCAATATAAACTTTTCTTTCATCTTCAGTCATTGTTCATTATCTAGGTGAATTGATAACTGTGTCCATAAATCACTAGGCAGATGTCTTTTAATTATCCTCACACATATTATAAAGGTATCTAATACACCAACTAGAGATAAGTAAAAAATTTCAATAAATTTAATAATGGGAATGATTTATTTTATGGAATACATTGAAAAAAATACATCACATTATTTCCCAAAATATCTCCCTTTATAATCTCAATGATATCATTTTTACAAATCTCCATTAAATAAACTTGGATCTTTCTTTCATGTATGGATATTTATTTCTGGTGTCTTTGAGGAAAAGGAGAGAATCTGGAAATTTAAGGAGTACACACCATGTATTTAAGAGTATACACATTGTACCTGATTGTCACAGGTAGCCACGTACTGGCCATGTAATGGCAGATTACATGGCTATGTAGGTTGAAATGGCGACCTCTTTAATTGGGGACCAGTAAAGGAATATACATGTCGTGTACTTTTAATGGAAATTCAATGTATATTTTTAATTGGTTAAACAAACTGGGGTTGAGTCTAATTGATAGAAACATCTTCTTCTCGGCTCATTTCTCCCAGGATAAATGGATACCATTGATTCTTCCTAGAGACCTCGATTCACCATTTGTTCTACTAATAACCACCATCGATTGCATTTTAATCACTATGGTGAGTTCTTCATTCCACTATAATATCATCTCATGGTTTCCCTTCTTTCATGAGATATCATTGGTTGAACGTTTTATACTTTTTTGTAGATATAAAAAATTCAGAGTCGATTCAATTTCTGGGATTCAACTATATCGATCTTACAATGCAGAGGTAGGTGGTTTGTACCTTTTCATTGTTTTACTTTGAGTTATATGTTCAAAATTTCCCAATACCAAAGTTTGGGGTATTGCGTATTTAAGGAAATTTCCCCTTTAATGTCTTCTGTAACTTAATTACTCGAGTTGGGGAACTAGATTGAGAATAGGCTTTAATTACCTTTTCTTATGGATGTGGTTTCCCATGATTGTTGTGATATTGGCTATTAGGCCTAGTTTTTCCTTTTTGTCTGCTCTATTTTTCATGCCTAGTACTATTAGGATGGAGTGATATTATCAAACATGCTTGTTTTGTGCTTTGTAGCTATTTAGGAAAGCAGTAAAATATATTTTACATTGGATAATGGATATCATTTCTGCACTATTTAATTATACAATTCTATGGGAACCTAGTGTAGTTAGACTATAGGACAAATAGATGTTGAGGGCTTTCCTAGACTTTCTGTTAAAGATTCACATTGTGATACCATAGGTAGGGTGGTCGTGAGTGCTCCCTCAGAGTTCCTATAGTTCCACGTTGTGATAGCATAGGAGGAATAGGAAATTGAGTGAATACCTAGAGTGTCTGTAGTTTACTATTACGAGACCACACTGGAAATTGACGTCGACTCCTCCTCAAATAGTCTTTGTTAAGCTAAACCAATGAGGATAGACTATGAGAACATCCTAGAGGGTTTCTTGTGATTGTTTGGTTATTTATTTAATAAATTTAAATTGATGTAGATGAAACTGTAGGATTGCTTACTTTAGACTACTTCCTTGTTTATTACATTATTTTTCATATTTCCTACCATATATATTCACTAATAGTTAGGAACAGAGCATTGGGTGGTTGCTTTCTGGGAATCATCTCACACCCTTTTTGGGTCATTATTTTCAGCTTATATAGTATATTGTAGTAGGTATAGCTAAGGGAATTCACCATTATACTTTTGGTACTTGATTGATGTGGTGATGGAGATAATGGTACCATGTAGAGGCTAGCGATGCTACATGAGTTATTAACTTTTTTTCCTTTATACTTTAGTTTAGTACTATATTCAAGAAATGTGAATTGTTTTGATTCATTCCTAGAAATATGTGATGTGGATCATTTATATGTGTGCTCTAGTTGTTTATCTACATGCATGCTTCTTCTGTTTACTGTGGAATTTTATTATTACTCCTTCCACTACGGTTATACATTTATTTCTGATGTCTTACTCTTCTAATGAGAGAATAGTTTCCATATTATCACACCCAAGTCCTTCTCTTGTAGTCAAAATCCTCTGGAATTTGAGAAAATGGGATTCATGCCATGTGACCAACCGAGTATGAGGCACCTCTGGGCGGAACCCAGAACTGGGAAGTTACTAAGTGGTATCAGAGAGATTCTTTTCATCATGACATACTATTTAGAGCTTATTTTTAGGGATAGGAATGAATATGTAGTTTCTAATAAGCTACGCCTCAAAGTATCTAACCCATCAATAGGGGAAAGCTAATTTTTTTCGACTATTGCAATTTTTCTGGTTTTTCAATTATTAATGTTGATTTGATTTCACTGATGGGATATTCACAAATATTGTGCTATTATCATTGATATCATTGAGGTTCTATTTTTGTGGAAACCCAATGAGATGAGGGTATGTTATCTCTTGCATCATATTGAAACTTTCTAGAGATCACATTTAATTCTCTCCTGTCATTCTATTTTGGGAGTATTACCAATAACATGTTTTTGTGATAGATGATGTGCTAGATATGAATGATGTTATGGTAGATGTTTTGATTAAATTCATGTTATTTGATAGGGTATTGGTAATATAAAATGATTCTTTTTAATGATCATAAAAAAAATTTCCCTGATGTGTAATGTGCCCACATGAATTGGAATTTAGCGGATCATGAGTTAGATTGCATTGTTATACTATGACGCGACATAAATATAATGTCATGATTTGATTCTTCATGGATTTTGGGCAACCACAAATCATAATTTGGAACTTTAATGATCATTTCAATGGTATTTATGGGTTCCATAGTAGTTTATGAGGCTAACTATCTATGAAAATCCAGAATACATTATGTGTATTGATTAACACACACCATGTATCCTTCTATTCAGGAAGTTACAAATTTTCTTAATTACACATTGTGTACATTGAGTAAATGTCATGTAGTCATTAACCATGTGTCAAGGTGTGTGAGAAGAAACACGGAGTTTATAAACCTTTGGTGGAATACGTTGTGTACCAGATGTACATGCCATGTTTTAGAGACCATGTATCAGATGTTGTTAATAACGACACGGGTGAATGAAGAGTAGCTAGTACATGCCATGTATGGCACAAACACGTCGTGTAGAGTCGACTGTGTAACCGACCGTTTGACCAACGAAATGGGATGTTGAAATCTTTCATGTACACGTCGTGTCTGGTACATGCACTTCGGGTACTTATGACCTGGAGAACCATGTTGTTTAGCCATGTAGAGGAACTTAGGTAGGGGAGATGATGTTTCCAAGGATAAATGTCATGTATGTGGTGTGATACATGATGTAACACCCCAGGATTTGATTAATTGTTATCTCTTTAATGTAATTCAACAGATGGCACCACACGCAACACCGAGTTCAAGCACACCACTTCTTACCATACTAGCAGTTTAAAAAGTAGTTATGAATAGTAATAACTGAATTTTAAATTTTATATATTTCATATAATTTTAACATCTATATTAATATTTTTTTAGACATAATATAAGACAAATTCATCTTTGTAGATAAAATATTTATTTGTCAAAAAATTATGGTTTCCATCTTTTAATGGCGAACCCTTTTTAAATCTAATATTTGACACTTTTTTATATTCTATTTAATGAAATTAAATTCTTCTTCGGAAGAGGGGCATAAAATTTTAGTTTGGAAAAAAATTTAGTACTTTTATTAGAACTTTCATATTTTTATGAATAGTGAAAATACTAAATTTTAATTACAATCATATTTTTTAATCTTAAATATAGTTAATTTGTAAATTTGAGTTGTTTTAAAGTATCATTAGAATATGTTTTATCATTTAATATAATTTTGGTCATTGGATGTAATTTTACATTTAAATTGTACATAAACATGTGTCAATCTTTTGATAGTTTTTACTTCTTAAAACCCACTTTCTGGTTTTGAAAAATAAAATTAATTATAAAATAATTAATACAAATTCTATGTTTTGAATTAGTTAAAATTGAAATAATTTTTTAATTTTTATTATCTAAATTTTCTTTTGTTGATTTTTTGGTATTTTTTCTGAAAACATTAAATTTTTTATTAATAGTGAAAAACAATATGTTGTAGATAAAAAGAGAAATTATAATTATGATTAATTAAAAATTTATCTTAACGTTAAAATAGCTACATAATAAATATATTATTTCAATTTAATTCAATGATGTAATTTTAAAATAATATAATATATACAAAATTTTATTGAACTAGTTGAACATATTTTTACCCACCTTTCTAGGCATATTTAACCACCATCTAGGCAAATTTTCAAATTTTCCTTAAACCTAATTTTACAGATTCTATGCAGCGAATATCCAAAATTTGAGAGCCAAAGTTTAAATATGTGATTAAAATTTGGTTATACAAGATGTAAATAATTTTTGCTGAATAACAACTTTTGGAATTTTTTTTAACACATCGAAAAGTAAATAATGTAATTAAAGGTATAATTATAATTAAAATTACCCCAACATAAGTCCTATTTATGTTGTATAAGTGTATTTAGACCAAAATCATACTTAGTAAAAAAATAAAATCCTTTTTGGTTCAATTGTATTAGATTATGAAATTTATTATATTTTATTTAATGAAGAGTTAAAATTGATAAATTAAATGATTATTAACAAACCCATTTTTAATATAGAGATATCAGTAAGATAAATTAGACTATAAATATTCATTATAAATATAAAAATATTCAATACAACCATATATTTTTTTAAATTTTAAATATTTAATAATTAAATTTATTTATGACACAATGATGATGAAATAATTACCTTATTAATGAAATATTAAAACAAGTGATATTATAAATATCAAAATAAATGTAAATTGATACTTTTGATATCATACACACTTTTTATATGTGAATATAAAATTTTAGGGTTTATTAAATGTATTTTTTTATAATTCATAATTTCTTTATGACTTTATGAAAAATAAATTACTTAATAGTGTCAAAATTGGCATAAATGACTTTTTAATACAAATACAATTTTATTAAATAATATAAGAATCCAAAAAATATATATTTTGTCCAAACGACTTATATAAGGATAAATATTTCATTAATGAACTACATTAGGTTCTCTTTGAATTCTATTGTATGTTTATAAACAATGTAATAAAAAAAGACATGGTGAATGTTAATATATTTAACAAAGCGTTATACCTAAAAGATTATGTTAATATGGTGACATAAACTTGCCTAAAACCTATTGGTTTAGATGATTTAGACCCATCCCCACCATATACATGAAATAAATCCATTTGGAGTTATTAGAAACTGAAATTTTCTTTATAATAAATTAATATTTCAAACTTTTCCGAAAGTGCCACTCACCTCCTATATAAAAAGGTACTTCCATCTTCTCTTATCATCACACATACAACAAGATTTTTCTCAGCCAAACCCTTCTCAAATATCTTCTCAACTACCTTCACATCATTAAAAAGTCCTTACATTGTTCATAATGTCATATTATAGATTCCATTTGTTCAAATTAAAAATAACCATCCAATGAAAAGATAATTATTTCATCACCTCTTTCAATGTTCTTTTCTTCTTCCACTTGCTTTTTATTTGTTTTTTACATACCAAAATAATAAATACATTACCCTATAAATACTGATATCATATTGGAAATATGGTATAACCATATTCATTATTCTATCCATCCTATGAATGAAAAATTCACCATACGTGCAAACGTACAACTTACCGTCTCCTCATCCTGGCGTTGTTTGTTTTTCAACACTTCTTTAGTTGGAAGGGTACAATAATCAGTATAATTTAAGTAAGTAATAAAAATATAAATTTAAAGATTATTTATATATAATATACCCTCAAATTACATACGATTTCACCATCAATAGAATGATATTTTCACTTGTGCGTACGTATGGCGTACCATCTCTCCGACGCTATGAGATTCCTTTCCACATTCACCATTCAATGTTGAATATAAAAATATATATTATTAATAAGTAGGTAATATATGAAAAAATAATTCTACTATAATTATACACACATACATATTTATATATTTACATATATCTCATTAACATTCTTCCATTCCATAAGATATGAAAACTGAAACAATGTTTATTCTTACGTATGACCTACTGTCTACATAAATGGTGTTTTCCATTTCATAAATATAACAATTATAACTATTTATTTGAAGAATATATATGATATATAAATCATGTTTTATATTATGGAGGTATGAAAATAATGTTCTATATGATATGATCAAGAATAACATGTTAAAACACATATGATAAAGAACACGATTATTACCCAAAATGTTTCTTTAATATGGTAATTATTATTAAATGGGTAGTGTAAAGTGATAAATGAATCATATATGATATCATAAATATAAATATTGTTCTGTTATAATTTAATAACATAATATGTTCATTATACATGAGGCTAAACGTTCCTTCGACAAAGGGAATGTATAATGGAAGGGTTAATTCAGCAATCTCATTATTATCTGAGATTGTTTATGTGTAAGTCTTTAGAAAGAAATATTTATTATCCTTGTCCATGTTTAATTAAATAGTTTTTAAAAGGATTTTTATAAGGGTACTCAAAAACTAAAACCTCATTTTAAATTGTTTAAATATTTATTCTCTTAAATAAATTTCATTAATGTCCATGTTTTCAAAATGGTTTTAAGGATTTATTTATATAGAAATGAATGTTTTAAAATATATATTATTATAAAAATTTTCTAAGTGGTATGAGACACATTGATTAAAAAATATCTTTTAAATTTCAACCATTCTAAATTGTGTAACATTTATATGATTTCATAAAAAAGGGATATTTCTCTCATAGAGTTTTACTGATAATTTTCATCTATCTCAACTCCATTTACTAGATCTTATTAATGATTGAGGATTATTTATTATAATAAAATTTAATATATAGTAATTAATAATTTATGATATGTTTGATTATGGATGTCCAGTTTCTATACCAATGATGGTTTACAGTTAATGTATAGACATTTAATATGTTAGTTTTAATAAAAATGTTTATGTAATATTTCAAACTTTTCATATGAAGAATGAATTGGACTTACAAATTGTTGGGTGGGTCCCACTATGGCCCCTCTATGCATCGGTAGTTCTCATGAGTCAAATTACTATTTTGACAGAAGGCCTTGAAGGAAAATTTATTTTTATTCTTGGAACAAGATCGTGACTATGTGGTTATGATGTCTGCCATTAAACATTCCATAATTATGAAATTAGTTATTACATGTGATTATATGACTATTAAAATTTACATGTTCATGTTTATATGGTAATGTAGGATTTATTTTTTCCATATTATGTTCATGTCAATGTCTAAAATGATTTTATTATAACACACATTTCCATAAAAGATTATAAAATACACTAAATTATTTACCCTTACTAGGCATATGAGCTCGCACCTTTCTTATGTTTTGTTTTCCCATGATTCCAAGAAGTGTATAATGATTGATTTATAGGGTTAAGCTGGAGGAATAAATTGATTATAAAAGGATCATTTTTTGTGTTTTATATTTGAATGTATAATGTAACATTCATATATATAATATATTTTCAATGACTGCTAAATTGATCGTTCCTTCACGACTTGATTCATTGTAATTATTTCGATGTTTTTAAATAATGCAGACAATCTGGGATTCTGGGGTCGGGGCATTACAGTTGTTATTAAATTATGTTCATAAAAAACCTTGGAAATAGAAATAGATAATCTCTGATTATGAAACATTACCATAAGATAGGCATTGAGGATTGGTATTGAAGAAATTCCTTGAATTTTAGTAATGTAGAGATTTTGGGATTTTTCATGCAATACATCTCTATCTGGATATGAGTAGGTAGAGGCGGATTTGGAACAGATGTATCTATTGGTAAATCATGAAAACACCACTTCGATCTAGACTCGAAGAAGAACTTCTGCACGACAACCGGCCTTGCATCACTCTTGGTTAGAACACTCCTAGGGGATATGATTAGAATAATTCACATTTTATTACAAACTATTATGAAGGATTTATGAGTAATTAAGTCATCAAAGAAACCATTTTATTTTATGATACTAGATTCTTGGAAATATTCAATTAGTGTTGATAATATTTTTCTAGTTTTTGGATTATAAATTATTATATGATTTAACCTAGTGTATGTCGTTATTTAGAAATGACTCCCATTAGAAGGAATGATAACTCTAGAAATACGCATGATCCAAAGAGTATGAAGGATAATATCTTTCATGGTCTTAATCCAATATTTAGAATGGAAATAGTCACCCACTTATCTGTATCATATGAAGAAATAGTATCATGTGTTAAAAAGGTATGTAATTAATTCCTTGAGTCCAACGCCTTTGATGGGAAGCATGAAAAGAAGAGGATGAAAGAAATGATAGATAAAGGGATTAAATTATATTAGGATATTACTACATGAGATAACTATGGAAAAACTCACCTTGTTAAATTCTTGATGGGAATGTGAGTATGTTATAAGTGTGGAGAAGAATGACACCACGTTCTTGACTCCAAGGGTAAGAAAAGGTTTCAATTTTTCAATGCTTCATCTGTAAAGAGTTGGGACGCTATGAGAATCAATGTCCAAATCATCATAGTATGTCCCAAATGATTTTATTGAAGAATAATCAAGTTATGATACAACCGAAAATGAAAAGGAATGATTAGATTTCATAATTTTTTTAATGAATTGTGCCATTTGAGTATTTTATTAAGGATGTACAATTTATTAGAATTATAGTGTATATAAGTATTGTACTGTTGTACTATTTAATTTTGGATTTGATATTATGTGGTACCATGAAAAGTGACTCATTAGCTGGTTATAACTTATGGAAAATATTTGTTTGATAGAAAGATAAATCAAAATATGGTCCTGATATCGTGGTAGTGATTTTAAAATAAGAGATAATTTAGTTGGATAAGTTATATTGGATATTATTGACTACTTTGGATCTAATTAATGGTTTTTTATTCCATCATTTTTGGAGAATACAACATTTTTTTATATAAGTATTATAACTATTATTCTATGCTTTAATGAAGTAATAAAGAAGTGCATACCTATTTAAATAAGGGTTTATGGAAATTCAAGTTGTAACCATGTTTTGGTAGAATACAATAATTAAGTTATTCACATGTTGTTATGTGATAAAATAGATCATCATTATGTTATAATGACCTTCCTTATAATTTTTTGTACTTTGAGTTTGGACACAAGTATTATGGATAAGTCTAAAGGTTCGAATTGAGTAAGTTGAAAACATGATAGTTAGTTTGAGGTTAATGTATAATTTATTGAATACATTGACATAACCTTTTGGTTTTTAGAAAACATTTATAGAATTAAGGGAATACTTGTGGACCTTATGATTTATCAAAAGTTCTTAATGTGTAAAAGAATATAAATTTTGAAAATTCATTTACTAGTGTATGTGATTATGTGAAAAAAGATCGAAGCACAACCAAATGATGAGAATATGATTATGAAATGTAATAAGATCAAGAGTGTTTTCATGAGTTATTATCTGGAATGTAAATTAATCCGTCATCTTCAAAATATAAAATAAAATATATTATCTACTGAATGTGTTATCCTAATACGATATGTTTTTTTTGAACTGATGATACTTTAAATAATAATAGATTGATAGCTTTCAGGCCCTCAATTTTATATTTATTGTTCAATTGTTTGTGATTTATGACATCATTCACTCCCTATAAATATTTAAATTTTCTTCTAATTAGGTGTCTCATATTTCCACAAATGTTCTATTCGAAATCCTAATTTGGTGGTGAAATTTTCAATTTCCATTCTCCTTATTAAGACTAAATTCTATTAACCCAATTTCCAAGGTTGGGTTTTTTAATGGAATTATCTATTTTCAAACATTTATTTTCGATTTTTTTTTCAAATTATGATGATTTAATTTTTTGAATGAGGGGAGAATGTAACATCCCGGGATTTCATAATACGTCATCTCTTTAACGTAATTCAATAACTTGTGTCACACTCAACAGAGAGTTAGAGCACTCCACAACCTACCAAACTAGCAGTTTAAAAAGATATTATGAGTATTATTAACTAAATTTTGAATTTAATATACTCCATTTAATTTTAACATCCATATTATGTGGTTTATAGACATAATATATGGACAAATTATATTTTTAAGATAAAATGTGTATTTTTCAAAAAATATAATTTTCCACCTTTTAATGGAGAACCCTGTTTGAATACAATATTTTACACTTTTATATATTCATATTAATGAAATTCAATTCAATTTTTGAATCGGGACATAAAAATATATTTTGGAAAAAAATTTAATACTTTTCTGATAACTTTCATATTTTGATGAATAGTGAAAATACAACGTTTTAATTAAAAACAATTTTTTAATCAAAAATAGTTTTAAATTATACATTTTAGGGGTTTTAAAGTATCATGAGATTATATTTTTATCATTTAATATAATTTATATTATTTTATGTAAATTTACATTTATATTGTACTGAAACACTTGCCATTCTTTTGATAGTATTTACATCTTAAAAACCTACTTCAAGGTTTTGACAACATGAATTAATTTTAAATTAATCAATGAAACTTCTTTTTTTTGAACTTTGGAAAATTGGAATCATTTTTGAGTTTTTAATATCAAAATTATCTTTGGGTAAACTTTTTGTATTTTCCTAAAAACATTAAATTTTGGATGAATATTTAAAAATACTGCGCTGTAGATAAAAACCAACTTTTAAAATATTTTTAATAATAAATTTATCATAAAGTAAAAATACATACATTATACATATATTAGTATAATTTATGTTATTGTAGTCGATATATAATATGATTAGACATATAAAATTTTATTGAACCATTTTAACGTCTTTTTACACAACTTTTAGGAAAAATTTCCAACCTTCTATGAATACTTGCAAATTTTCAGAAAACATAATTTCACCGCTTCAGTGAATTTTATTTAAAAAATCTAAGAGACACGGTTGACATCATTAATTAAAATGTTCTTCAATGTGAGGAAAATAATTTTTTTTGAATAGTAACTTTTGAATTATATTTACCAAGGTAAAAAGGAAATTATGTAATTAAAGGTAAAAATAATTATAAAATTACCACACCACATGTATTAATTATATTAGATAATATTATTTCTAACAAAATCAACCATAGTAAAAAAATAAGATCATTTTGCTTCATTTGGGTTAGATTAGGACATTTATTATATTTTATTTAAAGATTAGTTAAAATTGTAAAATTTAATGTTTATTAAGTAAACCAGTTTTATGTATATTTATACATAAGCTAAATTCATCTACAAGTATTAATTAGAAATATAAAACTATTTATTACATCATTTTATTTTATTAATAAATTTTCTGATATTTAATAATTAAATTTATTTATGACACAATGATGATGCAATAATTACCGTATTAATGAAAGATTAAAATAATTAAAATAATAAATATGAAAATTAATGTAAATTGAGACTTTTGATGTCATCCAGGAACAGTATATGTGAATATTAAATTATCAAGATTATTCCATGTATTTTTTTAATGTCATAATGTTGATATGACTTCATGAAAAAAAATTATTAAATTGTGTCAAAATTGACATTAATAAGTTTTTATTCAAATACTATTTTATTAAATAATATAAAAATCCTAAAAATATATAGTTTGACCAAATGACTTAGATAACAGTATATATGTCATAAACGAACCACTTGAGTTTTCCTTGTAATTTTATTGTATGTATATTTACCATGTTATATAAAAATACAAGAAGGCATGGTTAATGTTAAATTATTTAACGAAGAGTTAAATCTAATAGATAATGCTAATATGGTGACCAAAACATGTCTAAAACTTATTGGATTGGAGTATTTCAACACATACCCACTGTATCCTCGAATTAAATTCATTTTGAGCTATTAGAAACCAAAAATGATTTTATAATAAATTAATATTTCATTATTTTCCAAAATTTCCCCTCACCTCCATTATAAAAGGGTGCTTCTCCTTCTCTTAAAATCAACCCAACAATGCCATTTGTCTCAGAAAAAATATGCTAAAATCTAATCCCAACTACCCTCAAATAAACCTAGAGGCCTTATATTGGTTACAAATCCACCCTATGGATCCATTTTCTTCAAATCAAAAGAAAGCACCCAAAGAAGAGGTAATTATTTTATCACCTCTTTGAATGTTATTTTCTTCATCCACATCCTATTTCATTGTTGTTTCTATACCCAAATAATAAATATAGTACCCATTAAATACTATGATTTTATTATAAATATTTTATAACCATATTCAGTATTCTATCCATCCTATTAATGAAAACTTCACCATTAGTGCGTATGTTCGGTTTACCATCTCCACATCGTGGTGTAGTTTGTTATTCAACACTTTATTATTTGGATGGGTATAATAATGAGAATAATTGATTTATATAATAAAAAAATTAATGATTCTGTATATTTAATATACTATAAAATTACTTATGATTTCACTATCAAAATAATGATATTGTCACTCATGCGTACATACGGCTTACCGTCTCCACGATGCAATGAGATTCATTTCCATGTTTACCATTCAACGATGATTATAAAAATATTTATTATTAATATGTATTTAATATTTGACATAAAAGTGATACTAAAAATATACAGATGTATATATATATATATATATCATTCACTTAGATTAGTTTATTACGATAAAAAACAGAAACAATGTTTATGCATACGTATGACCTACTGTCTCTATAAACGGTTTTTTCCATTTCATAAATAAATAAATTGTAAATATTTATATTCTGATTCCATGATATATAAATCGTGTTTTATATTATATAACAATGTGAATAATTATCAAAGTGATACAATTAAGAATAACAAGTTAAAACACATACGATAAAGAATGCGATTATTCCCCAAAATGTTACTTTAACAAGGAAATTATTATTAAGTGGTAGTATAATGTTGTAAATTAATCATAGATGATATCATAAATATTAATATCATTATGTTAAAATTTAATAAAATACTATGGTCATTATATAGGTGGTTAAATGTACACATGACTAAAGGAATCTACCAGGTAAGGGTTAGTTCCTCAATATCATTATTATCCGTGATTGTTTGTGTGTATTTTTTAACTAGGACTTATTTATTATCCATTTCCATGTATCGTAAAATATTTTTCAAGAGTATTCTTTTTACAGGACTCTTTTACTAAAACATCATTTTAAATGGTTTAAATATTTATTTTTCTAAATCATTCACATTAATTTCCTTGTTTTCAAAATGGTTTTAAGGATTTATATATACAGACATGAATTTTTTAAAATGTTAATTCCATTCTAATGTTTAAACATGGTATGGGACACTTTGATTCACAATTTTTTTTAAATTTCATTTTTTTTAAATTGTGTGACTTTTTAATGATTTCATGAAAAAGGGATATTTCACTCAAATAGTATTATTGATCATCTTCAACTATGTCAACAACCATTACTAGATATTATTCATAATTGAGGTTTATTTATTATAATAAAATGTCATATATTGAATTGAATGAGTTGTGATATGTTCGACTATGGATGTGTTGTTTTTATACCATTCATGGGTTATGGTTAAAGTATTGACATTTCATATGCTAGTTTTAATATGAATTTTTATGTTATGTTTCACCATTTTAATATGAGGAATGCATTGGACATTGTATGTGACACGTGGGGCCCGCTATATCCCCTCGATGCATTAGTAGGTCTCATGAAAAAAATTAGTGTTTTATAACAATATCTAGATAAAATTTTTATTTGTATTCTTGGAATGAGGCCTTGACTATGTGGTAATGATGTCCATCATTATGCAATACCTCATCATGAAATTAGTTATTAAATGTTATTATTTCACTAGTAGAATATACATGTTCATGTTTATATGTTAACGTTTTATTTATTTTTTCTATATTTTGTTGATGTTTATGTTTAAAATATTGTTTTCATGTTACAAACATTACCATTAAATTTTATCGCTTCTGTTAAATTATTTATGCTTACAGTATATTTTATCTCACCCCTTTTTTATGTTTTGTTTTCCCAAGATTTCTATAAGTGTATTATTATTGATATGTTGGTTTAAGGTAGAAGAATAATGGCATTTTAAAGGATTATTTTAACTGTGTTTTATGTTTGAATTTGTAATTAAACATTCATGTATGTAATCTATTTTCTAATAATGCTAAACTAATTTGTCTTTACGGACAAGATTTTTTCTAATCCAGACTATGTATTAAAATAATGAACCAGCTCTGGGCTTCTGGGGTCAGGGGTTTACACACGACCAGTGTTGGTAGGAGAACATGCCCTTGTAATGGATTCAGAGAAAATGTTGTCTAGTGGTTATAAACAACATGTATACATGATTTTATTAACATGAATGCTTTCTTTCTCTTATTCCTTTCTTGCTCCTTTATGTTTTAGTACTTTATAATCTTGATCTAATGTGTGTAAATGACCATGAAAATTCATACCACCGTGACGCCCTCCGGTTGTACGCCAGATTCGAGGCCTCGTATAGACACCAGACATGGTAGATCAAGGTCTACCTGCAGATCCTATCACCATGCATCTCTTGGAACCTGCCATTATCCTGGATACAAGTGTTGATGCACAGTTCTTGGAAGGATTCATGAGGTTTATGCAGAACTTCCAAGGAGTGTCACATCATTCTCCTTTTATGGAAAAACTGACACATGCCTTTCAGTAGAAGCATCCTCCTACTTTCTCAAGGGATGTAGGACCTCAGGATAAATATTCATGGTAAGAAGCCATTTTTTGACCTTAAAGAATATGGGGACCCCTATAGAGATGTGGGTGAATCTCACTTATTATATGATTCGGGATTCTGCTAAGTGATGGTGGGATGTGATCTCATAGGTGGGGCTCCAGTAGGTTCGGGATTTGGATGAGTTCCAGCATTCCGACAATGATTACTTATACCTAGAGACATTTATATCCAATCAATCTCGAGAGTTTTGGAGTTTGGATTAGGGTACCATATTTGTTATGGAGTATTCATCCCACTTCACAGAGCTGTTGTGCTTCACTACCATTCCATGGGGAGATGATTTATTTCTCGTGATGAAGTTTGAGGATGGTCCCATGCATGGCATCTGATCTGAGCTAAACATATTCAGGTTGACATCCATAACTTCCATAGTATACAAGGTGTTGATCACAAAGAGAAATATGAGGGATAATGGGGCAGTGAGCCATAGTGGGTCAGCATCCGGAGTTATTACCCCTCTTATTGATAGCTGGAAGTGTCATAGGTAGTCTATGTGAGGCGATATGAGTAAGTGGAATACTTCCTTTGGTTTCTAGGTGGTGTTCTACCAGTGTGGGAAGAGTGTGCATACAAGGCCACATTGCCTGAGAGACCCAATGGAGTGTTGATTTTTCAAAAATATGGGTCATCTTCCTAATTTCCTCCATATTTTTTCAATAGTATCCAGTGATAGGGGTTCTATTTTGACTCCTCATATCAATGCAGGACCCCCAGTCCATCATTAGACTGGGGGATAAAGTTCTTTTGGATATTCAGGTTGAGATTGAGGTCATCGACACAGTGGTCAGACATAGGTTTTTGATAGCCACAGGGTGGATCATCTCAAGGATCTTAGTTACCTTCATTGGGTCATGGTGCAGGTCAGGATTTTGTGATAGAGAAGATTCAGCTGGAGGAGGATGAAAATCCCTCTACAATTTAAGGTATAATTCTAGTTTCATCAGTTATAGCTTATGATCTTTTTGATATAAGGTTTTCCATAGTTTCATATCTGTTTCTGTTGTGGAGAGTGTTGGGCTCTATATCTTCTCTTCTGATGATGTCATGATTCTAAACACTTGTTTGGGAAAAGAAATTCTAGTGTACTTTAGTGAAAGGGGTTCACCCATGAGGTTGGTGGGTGTCACTTATTATGGGACCTCTATTTCCTAGAGATGACATGCTATGATTTCATTCTCGGAATGCACTAGTTTGTTCCCTTCCAGGTAGTGGTTTTTTTCATTCGTCAAAAAATGAGTTTCACTTCACAAGACGGTGGTTTGTTTCTACACAACGGAATATGGGATGTCCAGGAGAGTAGATAATAATCCAAGCATCATAGGTTAGGAATAATTATATCCCATATTTCTAGTCTATATATAGATTACTAGGGGACTTCATAGATGGACTTTCATCAAGTGGTGGATCATTTCAGGGATGTATTACAGATGACTTTTTTGGTTTTCCTCCTAAGTGAGAGGTATACTTTTCTATTGAGATTTTGTTAGGAGAAGAACTAACGTCCATTCCTCCTTATAGGATGATTGCACCAGAGATAAAAGATCTCATGAAGTAGTTATAGGAGTTACAAGAAATGGATTTCATCCGACCTAATACATTCGTTGGGGTTCACATTTCTAGTTTTCAATGAAGGCATACTGTACCCTAGGAAATTGTGTAGATTATCGGATGTTAAACCATTTGATGGTCATGAACAGATATCCCTTTCCGAGTATTAGTGATCCCTTTGAGATTCATAGAGGAGTCGATGTATTCTCGAAGACTAAATTGAGATCTGGTTATCATCCATTACACGTTAGTCCATATGATATACCTCTTACAACCTTTTTGAGAAGGTATGATCTATATGAGTATATGTTTATGATGTTCAGTCTCATGAATGTGGCTAATGATTTCATGGAACTAATGAACCGAGTGTTCCATCCATACATCGATTACTTCGTGGTGGATTTCATTTATGATATTTTGGTGTACTCTCACACTCAACAAGAAAATGCTACCCATCTTGAGGTTGTTTTGAGTAAACTGAGAGACCATCAGTTATATGCAATACTCTCAAAATTCCACTTTTGGAAGGACTGGATTAAATTATTGGGTCATGTTATCTCAGAGACAACTGTATCAGTAAACCCATATAATTTTAGAGTAGTAGTTTCTTGGGAGAAGCCTAAGAACATGTTTGAGGTACGTAGTTTTATAGGACTAGATGGTTACTAATGACATTTCACACCGGACTTTTCACACATAGCAGTGCCACTGAAAGGCTTGACTAAGAATGGGGGGAAGTACCTGTGGACATATTCTTGTGAGTCTGCCTTTCAAGAGATGAATGGGAGGATGAAATTAGCACTAATACTAGTTTTTAAAAGTAGGTAAAGAGTTATACATTTTATTGTGATGCATAAGGTATTGGGCTGGGATCAATTCTTATAAAGTGGGAAGGAGTCTTTGCATATGGGACTCAGTAGTTGAGGCTACATGAGAGAAATTACCTGACATAGGATCTTGTGTTGGCAGTAGTTGATCATGTTATACGTTGTTGGAGAAATTATCATCAGGGAGTGTGTTTTTTTTCACCAACCTCAAAAGTAACAAGTAAATCTTTACTCAGCACTGTCAGAATATGAGACATCGAAGGTGGATTGAGTACCTTCAGTCCTTTGATTCTGATATTTCCATCAAGCTAGAGAAAGGTAACACAGTGGCTGAAGCATTGAGAAAGATGACTCTAATACATGTATTTTTGGAGACCAGAAGTGAGTGGCAACTTATGGCTTTATTCCATGTGATGCATTTGGAGCTGCACAACTAATATGAATAGAAATTTCATTATTCTATAGCTATTAAATATACTCTACATGAGCGAGTGATAATGAAGTAGCTATCAGATGATGAAGTCCTTGTTCTAAGGGAGAGTGCCATTAGAGGGCCCTATTACTGGGTGGACCATAGGCGAGGATGAGATCATGCATTTTCGTGGGCACATACAGGTGTCAGCAGACATATGTGAGGATAAGATTTGGGATTTTCATTCATAAGATTGGGATGTTTATCTTAGTGTCACCACGATTTATAGAGATCTATACTGTAATTATTGGTGTCCAGGAATGACGATAGATGTTGCCGGTTTTGTGATCAGGTGTTCCACTTGTATGCAGGTGACGGTGGAGTATCAATCACCAGCTAGGATTTTGTAGTAGTTACCCATCATCGAGTGGAAGTGTAACGATGTAGATATGGGCTTCGTGATGGGATTTCCGAGATCACCTTGAGGTAATGATGCAGATTGGGTTGTCATTGACAGACTCACGGAGGTTGTTCACTTATTGCCGATCGGGAGACCTTTGGTTATGATGAGATGGGAAGGTTGTACATCTGATAGACTGTATGTTTAAATATGGTTCCACACTCCATTGATTTGGATATGGATTCTCATTTTTCATCATGGGTTTTGTAGAGACAATAGAGGTCATTAGGAACACATGTAATTCTTTGTACAGCTTACCATCCCCAAACAGATGGCCAGTCAGAGCGTACGATTCAGGTGCTAGAGAACATGCTTCTAGAATGCATCCTCACTTTTGGAGGTTCTTTGGAGTAAAACATATCCCTTTTGGAGTTTTCCTACAATAATATTTTTCACGAAACAATTTAGATTGATCTTTATGAGGCATTGTACTATAGGGAATTCCAATCACCATTATGTTGACTAGAAGCAGGAGAGGCCGCTATGTTGGGACTTCATCTAGTCTAGGAGACCAAAGAGTAGATAGAGTTGATTCAGAAGAGGTTGGATACTTCACAGTCATGAAAGAATTCTTATGCTGATATAAAAAGACAAAATTTGATGTTTGAGGTCAGTTATCAGTTTTTTCATCATGTCACACTGATGTTGGGACATAAAAGTATTAGAAGATAGAGTAAGATTTTGCTAAGATACGTCGGGCCGTTTGAGGTTTTGGAGAGGGTTGGGATGGTTTCCTATCGATTACAGTTACATCATGGGTACTAGACTATGCACTAATTTTTCCTCGTTACTTAGTTGTGACATTCTTTATTAGGCACATCTAATGTTATCATCCTGAGGAGGATGGGTTGGAGGTGGATGTATCTTTCAAGGAGCATCATGTCCAGATTGTTGATCACTACGCAAGGGTCACTATGGCCAGTATTTTCCTCTAGTACGAGTGCTATGGATGCATGGGTGTGTATAGGATAGGACCTGGGAGAGGGAGGCCTATGTATGAGCGTAGTGGCTGGATCCTTTCAATGATTTTTCTTCTAAGACGCCATGCAAAAGAAATTCGGGGATGAATTTTTTAAGGGGGTGGGGGTGTTAGTAAGAACGGGGATCATCATTTCATGTATGGATCTTCATTTATTTTTTATTTGAGGAAAAGAGGATAATATTGAAATTTAAGGTGTACATGTAGTGTACTTATGAGTACACGTCGTTTACTTCGGAGTACACGTCATGTACTCGGTTGTCGCAGGAAGCTATGTACTAGTCGTGTAATGACTTAGTACATGGCCATGTGGGGTGACCTAGAAACCGCCTAAAGTGGGGCCCAGTAAAGGAATATTCACACCATGTACTTTTAAAGGACACACCATTTATATTTCTTTTTAATTGTTAAAATGGACTAGGGTCTTGTCTAATCGACAGAAGCATCTTCTTCTCGGCCCATCTCATCCAGGGGCGACGGATATCACCAATTCTTCTAGGAACCCCCGATCGAGCATCCTTTCTCTAAATCAATAGTTGTTGATTACGTTGTTACTTATACGGTGAGTTATTCATTCTTATAAAGTCTCATCTCATGATTTCTCCTCTTTCACGAGATATCCTTGGTTGAATGTTTTAAATGTTTTTGTAGATCTACGATATTATAGGTCAAATTAGAATCTCATATTCATCTATATCAATCATACAACATCAAGGTATGTGGTTTGTGCCTTTCTATAGTTTTTAATTGAGTTATATGTGACAGATCTTGCATTTCAGCTCACAACCCACAGGATGGGATAAATCCTCACTCTTATCGATGTCAACTACATCATCACACATATATATCGAGAAGCTAACATTATTTCTTATGGCCTTGTGAATAAGTGGGTTAATAATGATATTAATTTTCATGATGATATTCATACCGATATAATTCCATTTCAGATCAATGGTTTTAATATGTTTCCATCTTTTAGAATCTTGAAACCTCTTTTTTAATATTATTTTGCCTTAGTTTTCTTGACCCACACAACTTTCTTCAAAAAAATATGTGAAAAATTGGCCAATACCCTTGTTCGGGGTATTGCATGTTAGGGGAATTTACCCTTTTAATGCCTCCAGTGCCTTGATTATAGGGGTTAATGAAATTTCTTGAGAATAGGGTTTAATTACCTTTTTATGGATGTGGTTTCCCCTGATTGATATGATATTGGAAATTGGGACTAGTTTTGCATGTTAGGGTGCTATATTTTCCATGCCAAGTACTGTTAGGATTGAGTGTTATTATCTGACATTCTTGTTCCATGATTTGTATCTATTTAACCAAGTAGTATATTGTGTCTTCCATTGGATACTTGATATATGTTTTTCACGACTGACATACACAGGGCTGTGGGAACCCATTTTAGTTAGACCATAGGGAAATAGATGTTGAGTGATTTCACATAGTGTTTGTTATACTTTCACGTTGCGAGACAATATGAGGGATGGATGTGAGTGCTAACTTAGAGTGTTTGTAGTTCCACACTGTGAGACCACAGGTGGGATTTTACATTGACTGCTTTTTAAGTTGTAAGTAGTTTACCGTTACGAGGCCACATGGGGAATTGACGGTGAGTGCTTTCTCATAGAGACTTTGATAAGCTGAACCATCGGGGTTAGACTATGAGAACATTCCATAGGGTTTCTTGAGTTTGTTTGGTTGTTTATTTAAAAAATGTAAATTAATATAGTGTCATCTGTAGGATTGTTTAAATTTGAGAACTTCCTTTTTTATTACGTAATTTACCATATTGTAAGAAATATATTCACTGATAGTCAGACAGAAATCATTGGGTGGTTTTCTACAAGAATTCATATCAAACACTTTTTGCGACATCCTTTTGGGCCCAAGCAGATTATATTATTTCATGTATAGATAAGTTCAAGCACCATTCTACTACATGTACATGATTTCTCTGGAGATGGAAAGCATAATTCAACGATGAGGATTGAAATGTTGTTGGAGATATTTAATGGTTTTATTTTGTACTTTGGATAAGTATTGTATTCCAGTAGTGTGACTTGTTTGGATGCTTTCTTAGACATATGTGACATTAATAATTTATATATGTTCTACAATTGTATATCTACTTGTAGTCCACCACTATTTACTATTGCATTTTTAGTTACTCATCCCAATACTATAATCGGTTTATTTCCTATGTGTTACTCGGCCAATGAGGGCATAGTTTCCCCACTATCACACCCAAGGCCCTCACTACAAGTCAGAAGCCTCTCAAAATTATGGAAATGCACTTCAGGGAATATGACCAACCTGGTATGGGCCTCCTCTGGGCAGCACCTCGAACAAGGACGTTACACCCATAGTTATTACATGCCCACATACATTAGATTTCATTAGAATGGACCAAAAACTAACCATGAAATTTGAATATCAGGATAATCTATCAAGACTATAAGAATATGTATCAGAAGTCAGAGCCCTTTTTATTTTTTGTTGGATATATAGTATTTAATTACCATTAAATTATTCCTCTAAATAAATAGGTATCCCTATATTAAAATTCAGAAGTTAAATAAAATTTAATACAAAAATAATAAAAGTTAAAATATACACATACCACTACGCTAATATTTTGTAGAAGTCTAGATGGCCAAACTAAGAAGTTGTCGATACTTTGTCCAATTTTATTCACCACATCTATAGGTAATGGTGCTCTAGATGATATATCTATAATATTTTGTATAGTTACCCTCTACTAGTATATCTATAGTTGTTGATGATGAATGGTATGTCCAATATTATATATCATCCCATATTATATAATACTATAATGATCATTAATATATAAAGATAGTATCTTGGAAGCTATAGAGGTGAGGCTGTTAGAGTAGACTAAACAATTGTTTCAATAGGAGGAGGTGGATGATGATAAAAAATGGGGTATAATGGTGGTGGTTGAGGAGAGGGAGCTACGTGTCGTTGTGGAGGAGTGGGAGATGTAGTCTGAAATTTTATTTGTATTTCTGCAAAAAAGGACTGTACTAATGTTATGATATTATGCTTTATCATCACATTAATATTCTAAACTTTATCCTCCAACGATTATATAATTTTTCGAGATACCCCCATTGAATAAACTAAATATTGTTTTAATAATTCTTTCATTGATACACCAACTTTGTATCCTTATATAGGACACATGTGCTCACGATTTTCTTATGTTTCCGATAAAATATCATACCTCCCCTCAGCTATGAATACCCCGTGTGTTCTCTACTCCTCAAGATAATCATGTATAGATTATTTGAAAAAAAATTTAATGCTTAAAAATATAAAAATAATAGAATTAAACTAAATAATAACTAAAATATTCATCTTACAATCCTCTCAATGACAACCATCGATTCTTCTATATGATATTTTCCCTTTTACACATTTCAGACCACTTCCATTTCTAATGACTAGCCATTGGGGTGGAGGGGAAAGCTTTCTAGAAATTGAAGACTCAACTCTTAGTTTTTGTCAATATTCAACATTTTTTTCTCTTTCTAAAATTTATTCCATCCCTGAGATAATGTATGAGGGTATACGTTTCTATATTGGATCTCTGGATGAGATCTCCTAGATTCATGTAAATTTATTATAATAAATCCTTAAGAAATAATTAATAAGTATATTAATATATGAAAAAATTTATAATATTACATTTCAATTACTAAAAAAGATTTATATATTCTACTTTTAACAAATTGTTTCAATGGTTCTTCTTCTATAAAAGGATATATATCACATAGATTGTGATATTTCCAATGAGCAAAAATGAAACTAGATGTGAGGGTTTATTTGAAATCCCTCCATCTCTTAACAGACATTGATATACATTTCCACTTGACTCCTCTACTGTTAGATATATCAAATTACAAATGATATGTATGAGAGTAAAAATATATTAATATATACATTTCAAGATTGGTACAATAATAAAAAAAGAGCTTAGCAAAATTTTCTCTCACAACTGAGATTCTGTTTCTTTTTAAACAGTTCTCCAATCATAAAAACAAATTTCTTACTTTTCTTTTACCCAAAATTTATACAAGAAATATGATTTTTATTGAATTAGGACCTCTTGGATTATCAATATCATAAAATCGTACCACTATCATGTGTTGTTGGTTAAGAAAAATTAATATTATTGGTAAACGTGTGATGAAAATTTTACCAAACCTCTAACTCTTATTTTCCTATATGGGAGTATATGAAGAATGGTTGGGATTAACAAGAGGATCATGTGCATGTTCTTCACTAGAGGTATGATCAGGGGACTCATCCCTAGAAGTATGTCTTTCATCAGCTAATGGATCTATCATTTTCCTTTAAATCAATGAACCAAACAATTAGTTCACAAATATAGAAATTCATCTATTTCAATACTATGGAAAATTAAAAAATTACATAAAATAAAATCAAACTAATACTTAACACATTATTATTCATATTTTATATAGTTAACTTAAATCTTGAAAATAGTAATGATAAATGAAATTTCATGTAAATGAATGAAAAAGAATACCAAGTTGATGTTGAAACATAAAAAATTATAAACAATGTAAATTGAAAAAAAAATAAACACACATATATATACAATAAATGACATAAAAACCATATAAACATATTTATATATTAGTTTTAATATTTTATGTAATTATAATCATTGTAATCTAAACAAAATAACTAATATAAATTAAAAATTTTACATATAAGTTTTTATACATGTTTTAATAAAATAATTAGCATATATAACATTTTAAAAAAATTAATAACTGGAAACGATAAATAAACATATGTTACCTATAATAATAAGAACATTTTAATTGATTTTTTCCCCAAAATCATTCTTCATGGTCGTTCTATAAGGAAAAAAGCATGTCCACGGCATGCCCATCAATATTATATATTAATCATTCAATAGAAGCATGGATCTAACAATTATCTGCATCTTCTCTATGTTGCTAATTACCAACATATTGTTTTTACATTTAAAAGAAATAGACCATTGCATATAGGATTGATAAAAAACATTTATTTTTTCATGACTTTAAATTATAAAATAATTAGTGGTGTCTCCTAATCTATTCAGATTAATACGTTTCATTCCAAATTTTTCATTTCTGACACCATTGTTACCGATTAATCATTTATTGTCAACACTAGAACATTAAATTTAATGTTATAAACCTCTCATACTTCTTCAATGACTCTATGATATTTACTAGAGGAAAAAATTGGGTTTCTGTCTTTTGAACTCGAAAAATGAATTGCTTCTACCAACACAAATAGAAAAGTATTATGAATTCAAATTAAGTTGTCCTAATATTTTTTAGGAAATTCATATCCATTAATTTCATATGTAGACAATGTTTTCAAATATAAAAATGAAAAATTGACTAAGAATCTTAATGTTTCTGTTGTATATTATCTACCAATAAATTTACTTTTAGACCATAGAAAAAGTTTTGTTATTATAATTCAAAATCCACATTTCATGCTTATTTGGATGACATTGTTTCAACACATTAATATGACATGTTATTTATGGTTAAGCATCATATATGTTATTCATGCTGTATAAGTTCACCTTATTTTTTTTCATCTAACAGTGATTTGTTATTAAGTCTAGAAATCATTTATCACAGATAAATAACTCGTTTATGGTGAGATGGAGGCAAACCAATGTTCTCTTCCATAGAAATGTATATTCTATAAAACTCCAAAACCTCCTCAGAAATATACTTCTCAATAATGGAGTATTTATGATGAAAATAAATGTTAACAAACACCTACAATATGTCCATATAACTTTCAAAAGGATTGAACCATTATATATATAAAGGTTCTCGAATCATTAATTCTCAAACCTAAGGAAACATTAACTGCACAATTATATTAAAAATATATGGAGTAAAATACATTTCCAACTAAAAACGAATAGAAATTAATTCATTTTCCTAACCGTTCAATTCAACCAAATCAATGTACTTATTAAAACTTTAATTAGAAAAATAACACACCTTCATGATAGTTTTTCAAACATAGATGGACAATATTCCACACAATGATAATAGTAGAAGTTGTTTCATCTTAACGTGACAATCATGGGATTTCATACCTATCAACTACAATCCCATAAAGAGACAAAATAGTTTACATTTGATGAATAAAACATTGAATTTTTTATTACACATAGATACTGAAAAAAGTTAATTATCTCTATCTTGAATAATATATTACCTGAAGGGGGATGAAATATTCTCCTTCAATCAAGAGTAGGGGCCAACTCCAAACATATTCCCATTGAAATTAAGTATAATATTGCATTAAACCCATCCATAGACTTTACTTTAATTTATAAAAATGTTCTTATGGTGGTGTAACATATATTATTCTCCACATGCATGACATCAATGTTATGGTTCATTTCATGATATCTCGATTATGGCAGCTTAAAAAATATTTATTTTTCTTCAAACATATGTCTATCATTACTGGATTTATGTGTTTTTCTAAATTTTAAATTAATGGTTTTCACCTAATCAAAATTCTGATCAGTAGATAAAGGATTTGAAGAAATATCAAATTCTTGTTAGTCATTTAATTCATTTTTTAATATTCTATAAGAGTGATTCATATATAGAATATTTTGATTACACGTCTATACTGTAGTTCTACCATGATGTAATTAATAATCTGAAGTCTATTGTTCACAATTTCGGCACACTTTATGCCCCTTAGCTATTTATCTAGATAAATTTCTATATGAAGGTAATCCATTTATAGTGAACATAATAATTTCATGTAGTCAAAAATATTCTATTTTATAATAATCGTATATCCGAATACCTTCTCCCAATAAGAGTTTGAAATATTAAATTCCTAGTGAAAATAAAATAGTTTCAGGGCATATTTTTCTATCGCATACCTTCTCATCATCATTTCATCTTAATCTTTTTCCATCATGTGAATTATAAAATAAATTTTTTGAATAATGAATTATATGAAGATACCAAAATACCATGGAAGGGGTCTTTGTGGCCTCCTAATCAACTTGTGATTTTTCATTAATCTTATACCCTAATATCCCACATTTAGGACACTCTGGCGGAAATTCAAATTCCTTTCTATATATCATAGTGTGATTTAGGTGGGAATTTTTTATTTGTACACTAATCTCATCGATCATAGAATTTTATTCACATTTTAATGATAATATAGAATATCATAGTATTTAGAAAGAATATCAATCAACATTTGTAGTAAATTCGTAAAATGTTTTTCACTCCAACAATGTTTTGACATCAAGTTAGTCAATATTAACTATGATGATAAAACTATTAAATCCAAATAAAAATGGGTTTTCATAATCACTATATAGATGATTAAATGTTAGGTTTTCTCAAATTATACTAATTCAATATCATGAATAATTTCTTCAATCTCATTAGAGTTACCATATTGTAAAGAATCATCATCCGTAGATCTGAAATTCTAACAATTTTCACCTTGTCAAATCCAACGGCTAAAAAATTTATTACAAACATGGTAAATTAAATGATATTCGAACAAACTAATTTTCATCTTCTTTAGTTTTAAACTTAGCAGATATGGATAGAAAAAATAGACATTGTTTGGAATATTTCATCTAGAAAATTCCAAGAAAAACTGAAACAACATCCCCATATTCAAAAATCATTCGATGTTCCATAATCCAACCTCGACACTATATTAAATATAAAAAATAATAAAATTATATATATTTTTATGACATATAGTTATAAAAAAAAATCATAATTTTAATGTTTCAAATTGTTTAAATTTAAAACAAATATATGGTTATTTGAAAATATAATAATAAATACAATAAAATAATAGAAGATATGTTTAAATAAAAATGATAAATCAAAAGAAAATATTCACGACAATAATTTGAAAAAATAATGTTATATAAGCCAATTTTATATTTTTAATAAATATGTCATTATTTAAATGTATCACAATTTTTAAATATTGTATGATGATATTTGGAGGTAGATAGAGTTTGTTTTTATTAATACAACATAGATATGTCAAATAGAACCTTTGTCTCAACAATAGTCTAACCAACATCATTATCTAAATAAAAAATAGAGAAAAAAAATATAATCAATGGGAATTCTTCTTTATATAAATAAAATATAAATCATATGGAAAATGATTCTATTTGTCGTATAATTTTAAAACATAGATTCAAAGTAATGAACATCCATTATTTGCATAGAGAATATGCAGTTTCTCTATAACACATAACATAAAACTGATATTTTTGGGTTTCTATAATATTTTATAACTATTTTTTATCATTGGATCAAATTATGTAATTGTTGATAATTTTTCATTTCTGTTTTATTATTTACTTAAACAAGTAGTTATATAAAATGTTTTTCACCATCACGCGAGGAATTCATATCACATGAGGAATGTATATGAAACAAGGATCTAGAGGTTTCATGTTTTGTAAAAAGTGTACCTAATTTCCAATCTCACACAGGATTATTGTGCTAGATACAAAGAATCTATTGGATCCTAGAATGGGGAATGCAAAAAATAAAAACTATAAATTTAATTTAATTAATGGTAATGGAATTATAGTTAATACATAGTTTGAAATAGTAACACATACCATGTCCCATGTAAATTATCACACTTAGTTCTTTTCTAGCTGTGACTGTTATAACATGAAAATTTTTAACAATGTGATATTTTGATATTTAATTTACTAAAATAACAAAACAAAATTTTAGGGCATCAGTGAAATAGAATGACCGAAATCGGGGCATGTGACGCTTACCTAAGAGTTAAAAGTCAATTATATAGATGAATTGATGATGATGATGACTAATGAAGCTGGAAAATAAGGCTAGAGGCCACTAGATCAATGAAATTATTTTTGGGTTTCCAAATGATTAAGAACTGAGTCACTGTATCCTGATTGAAAAAACAAAGTATTGAATCTAAATGAGGCTTCATAAAATATTAAAATGATTTATCATGTCTGTTATTAGTTAATGGATGTGATAATTAAATTAAAGTTCAATTTATCATGTTAGTTATTCTATATATGAATTCAAAAATTCCCTTTATAACTTTGGTTATATAATAACAGATGTTATAAAGAGAGATAAATTATTTATCACATCAGTTATATAACAACCAACATGATAATATGAGATAAGAAATTTCTACCATCTGTAAAATTTAAACCAAGGTGATAAATGAATATGAACAGCTTCTTACGTCCGTTATAAATAACCGACATGAGATGGTTATAAAGATAAATACATTTTGTACCAGTGTGTGGACTACCGTCTCTTCAAAGGGATGTGATTCATTCACACATTACGTGGAATGTATTAATGATTAGTTAAGTAAAAAATATATGATATAAATTAAAAAATAATCCCACTTTTATGTTATTATGTTAATATATGCATATATTTAATTTATTATCTTTCATTCAATACTCAATGAATATGGAAACAATGTTCATTCATACGTATAACCTACCATCCCCATGGATAGTGTATTTTATTTCATATATCAATCGTTAATATAATATTAGAAATGATTATATACAGAATAAATATTATATGAAAGATATTTTTAAATTCATTAAATATGTAAATCATTATTTATTTAAGAGTATCAAGAATGACAAGTCAGAACATGTTAGATAAACAAAGTGGTTATTATTCGAAACATTATATTAACAAGGAATTGTTAAGAAATTGGTAATTGAAGCTCGTAAAAACATTATATAGTATTATATATATTAATATGATTCAGGGATAAATTTATTAATGACTGATAATTATTATACATGTGGCATGTATGAGAATCTTGAAATTCAAGACACAAGGTAAGGGAATTTTGATCTCACTTTTTAAATATATGAGATGAATGCCTAGTCCACAAGTCCATCCTTATGTGTTGTGTATATAGTCCTTATTAATATATTCTATGATTATAATAAATATTAAATTTCATTGTTTTTAGATACCCATTATAATAATTTAATTTCATAAGGTTAATGTTTCAAAAGATATAAATCGGTGAGACAGTTTTGTCTCAATTTTCCTTCACTAAAATACATGTTTTATTACTCCCCTAAAAACTTTTATGATGTGTATATAATAGGATTTGACTTTTTTTATAATTAATATTATTATTTTCATGATATATCATATTTCATTTAATTTCAATTTCATACTTGGATCTTATTATACCTTGTTACTATGTGTTATGAGTTTATTAAAATAGTCTCAATGTTTATTTGTATTGTTTACGAGTATGATTTCATTGATAAAATCATATTATACATATTATTTATTATTTATTTTAGATTATTCTAAGTATTTTAACCTTTATTCCATTCGTTTATAGTTATGATAATTAAGAAATTGTTTTTAAGAACAATCTGATTGTATATCTCTCTGTGGTTAGAAATCTGTTTTATTTCAAAATAATGTTTTCATAAATGTTTTAAAATGATCCTTGAAGATAATTTTAATGTTCAAATAATTTCAAAAACGTTTTATGGTTTTCAATGATTCATTTCTATGTTTTTAAATATATTTTCCACGAAAAGTATTTCTTAAAATTCCTTCTGTTTTAAAAATTATTTTTAATGTAGAAATTATTTTTTTATAAAAAAATGATTTTAAAAGATATTTCAAAAAAATTCGCTAACTGAGATGAGATCCATTGGTGTTACACATTTCTGTCTTGGGAAATGATTTAACGTTTCCAATAATATTATTTCCGTAAATGTTTTTTTTTAATTTTTAAGGAAATATTTGTATGCAACTCATTTTTCATTCATGGGTTATATTCTTTTGTAACCCTATTATTTTCACAAGTTGTTATTATGATGAAATGATTATGAAACATGTATATTTTTCACAAGTTATTATATGACTACATATTTATGATACCCAATTCATATAAATTGTTATGAAAAGTATATTTAATACCTTGTAGCACATAAAAGTATGATTTCAATATGTGATATTTATGACCTATATCTCCACCCAATGAATTGGGTAATGATTAATATCTCATCAAATACACTAATATGGTATGGGGAGTGAACCTAGTTAAGTAATATTGCATGGGGGTGAAGCATGACTACCATGATGGTGTGGGGAGTTAATGGATGCTAATTTTATGACTATTTGATTGAACCATTATTACAAATATTGTTTGGGGAGTGAACCCATGCAGCTAAGATGGCATGTGTAACATTACCTTGAATAATATGGAAATCATGTTATATTATTAGGTGAAATACAAAATTACTTTTCTTCTTCATATATATTTCTTTCATATATAATGATCTTTATTTCATTATGATTCATGCCTTCTGAACTGATAATATTTATGACATAAATCTTTTTTTTATCTTATGATATGTCAGGTAATTATTCTAATGTTTTGATCACAATATCATAGCCATTTTCTCATGTTTATCCATTCATTTCTCTTTTTATTTACCCTTACATGATCATTTGACTTAGCCCATGTTTATGAATCCTTCTCAAGGTTATTAATATTTTTATTATGATTGATGTGTTTAAGAATGTTTCTAGTCCTGAAGAACCCAGTGGGTTATAATTTTTTCCACTTCTATACAAATATCTATATTTAATTTTTTCCAATGACACTATACTAATACTCACATTGGGTGTTTGTTTTAATAGTGCATTATGTATTACAAAATGTTATGTAACACATATTTTTGAATACCATGGGTTTCTTATTGTTATTTTTCTTATAAAATTTTCTATTAAATATTGTTTTCACTTATAAAATATCATGGTGATACATTCAATCCACTTTTGCTAAATTGAATCAATTATTTTTATAAATTATCACATTATTAATTGGTTTTAAATTTGAAAATACATTTATTTTAATATCAAATCATAAAAGGTGTTTATAAAACTTTATCTTAATAAGTGACAAAATAGAGTCTGATGTTTATTTATAAAAAAATATTTTAGGTTACCAAAGAGGATAAAATATTATGGAAGTTGTGATCTATTCATGGATGAAAATATTAATATCCAAATAATTATTGAGATTAATAGATATAATTGAATGAAAATCAATGGTCAATAGAAATTAGAGAACCTAAAAAATCAAGGAGGTCTGAAAGAAGTAATTGATTTCATCAGAAATTATTGTAATATGCCCACATATTATTTCAAGAACCATTTCATAGGGTTTATTAATTACTTTATATTCTAATCTAAATGAATTTTGAAATATACTTTACTTCCTACTAAATTTTATTTAATTAATCAATTCCCACTATTGTCTTATATCTTCTCTATCAATGAGATTCCAAAATTATTCCATGATTCCAGATGCACTAAAATAAACATACAACAAAAAATTAATTCAGAAAATGATAAAAATATATTCCACCTTTCCATTGGTAAGACTCTAACCATTTTCATCATTTATTTGGGTTCATGGGCCATTTTCTTATAGGATGCAACCGTTCTCCTCAAGAACTTCAAGATATCATTTTTTAGAAATAATTTAATCTTATATAATTCATCCAAATATCATGAAAATTTATAAGAAAATAACCTTATTCATCAATGATCATATAAATTGTAAACACTCTCAATATAGTATATGTTATTAAAAAATTTAATTCATAATTTATGGTGAAACAAATTCTGTGTACCATTATTGAATATTTTACTCTGAGAAACAATTTCATCATGTAATCAAAGAAATAGAAATTATTCTTTTCAGAATTTGTTTAAAATGTGTAAATGAACTCAATTCCATAACTATATTCAATAAACATTATTAAGAACTATAAATAAATCAGTTCATTAAAAATATATTAAAATATGAATAACCCATGGAAAATAATTGAGTTTCGTACACAATTATTGTAAACATTCTTAACCTAGAATCAATTTGTTTCTTTACAACCACATTGAAATAATAAAGATACGTGGGAAATAAATTTCTGCATTAAAAATTTCGTTGAAATAGGATTAACTAATGAGAAATAAATATGTTGAATAAAATATCATTGAATAATTATAGACCCATGGGATATAAACGTGTTATTGAAAAATTTCAATGAAACGTGATTAATTGTTTTTAAAAAATGGGTTTCATAAAAATCACTTTGAAATATGATTAACCGTATTGAATGAAACATTTTCTATCAGTATATCTATTAAACACTCTTACCCTATGGAGATGAAATAGGTCATAAAAAAATCGATGTGATATAATCTAAATCCATCCGAATTAATAATGATGATTTAATCATTAAAAAAATATCCCCATTATAGAATAGTTAATAGTGGGGGTTGTCTATTTTAATGATTAATAATTGAATTAAAAAAAATTAACAAAATTATTTTTAAAACTATTCTATTTATTTTTTAATTCACAATAAAATATAAAAATTCACAAAAATTTGACATAATTCAATTTGATTTAAAACCAAGTGTCAATATAGAGTAATGATAAAAAATTTGCATCATGGTAGAAAAAACAATTCATTTTGTAAATGTTAAAACTAAACATTCATTTCAAAACATTTTTTAAAAAAGAGTCCAAAGTAACTCAATTTAAAAATGATAATAAATTTATATTTAACACGTTTTTAATTTAGGTCAAATACCATGTGAAATAGTTCTCAGAAATTAGTTATTTTTATAATGAATGTCTTTTTCAAGAACTGTAGAAAACATGGATAAGGGAGAGAAAGGGACCAGATGTAAAAAGAATGCATGATCATCATCACATTAAAATTATTTTCTTTATGTATAATATCCAAATATATAGTCACATGGTAATAAAAAAAATTAACCACATTAAACCCAATTGAGTATAAATATATTTGAATCAAGAAAATAATATCATATGATTCTTCAAAAAAAAGAACATAAATAATCTAGAATGAAATGATATTTTAAGAGAAATCATTTGTAAATTTAATTATCCATTCTATTATAATCCACATGAATTAACTAACAATGAAAAATTAAATAATTTGAACTAATGGATTTTCATGATTTAATTCTAAAAAATTTAAAGATAAAAATCTCTTAAAAAACAATATGTGTGTAACATTTCAATATACCTTAAAGAACCGAAATTGAGATGATGATCTTTATAGATTTGGTTATATCCCTACCAAATCCCCGTGAAATGCTAAAAAACTCCTATTTGTTTTTAAATTTCATTAATTTTCATTATAATAATAATAAATTAAATTATTTGGAATAATATATTCCACAAAATAAAAAATTGTTGAATATGGAAGATGTTTCATTGAATTAAAAGTGAAATAGGAAAACCATTACCTCAAATCCATAAATTTCGTGAAAATCCTTTAACTCCTATATAATAATTATCACAATTGTTTTATTTCATAAGAAAAATTTTTTGTATCAATTCAATATAATTAAATAATTTAAATTTATACATTATAATAAAGTGTTTTAAAAGAAGACCCACTAATTACATACATGTTTCTTGGATTCTTGGTTCATTGTTTCAGAATGTCATCAGTGCATTAATGATTTTATAAGTGGTCATTATTTTCAAATTTCCATAATATTAATCACATAATAATCATATTTATCCATAAATAAAAAAATTTAACCCAATCATGAAACGTCATTATGATAAATTAACTACTTTAATATCGTGTTTATAGTATGTTGTGCCTACGCAACAACAACATATCAATTTATCAGCGATCATTATGGGAGGAAGGTATTTATTGTATTATCATTCCATAATGATTAAAAATAACTACCATATAATGTCTTTATATAAAACTATATTTTTTGTTCATGTGACGTAGTGATGGAAAAATAGAATCTCCTTGATTTTGTAGGCGGTAATCCACACATACAGAAAAGATGTTAGAATTTTTCAATTTATCAAATAAAATGATATATTAACCTTTCATAATTATAATTATGTAATTATTATAATAAATTCTTTACATATTTCAAATTTATAAATTAATTTTATCTTCATTTCATTCAATGTAATGTGTTGATGAGAAATGAATTGAATCAAATTCTGAGGTTGTAGAAAATTGTACACCCGAGTAACATTATCATATCAACCACTAAAATGAAACTAATAATGTATATAAGATATAGGTAAAAATTGAATAAAAATATGAATAAAATTTCATTTATAAAATTTAAATCCATCATTCTAATAATATGTGAGAGGCAATGATATAAAATGAATGATATCTGTTCGTGAACTAGTAGTCATCCATACACATATGATGATTTCATTTATATTTTGATGGAGGTGGAGATATATTATGGGTTTTACTATAAAATAATAAGATATATGTGTATTAGAGTTAGGTTTTACACTATAAGAGAGAAATTCATTTATTTTTTATGGATATGAAAAGAGAAATACAATAATGATGCCTAGTTTAGAACGATGCATATATTTTTGAAAACCTCCTTAAACAATCAACAATATACGTCATTTGATAGATTTAGGGTCCCAATAATAGAGATAGAATGTATAAAGTGAAATGACAGTGGATTATGTGTAGGTATGGCTTGCATCAGTGGAAATTTGAAGATGTGGAGTGGAGAGGATATGCAGTGGCCTTTAATAATTTAGGTGAGTTGCATACATATATGTTTTGAAAAGATAGGTGTATAAAATAATTTCACTTAATAAATGATAAAAGAAAAGTTATTGAAAAATATTCTTGATATCTAATAAATATGTAATAAATATATATTTTAGATATGTTTAATGTAATTTTTACGCTTTTTTAAATTTTTGTTGACAAAAAACATTTTTTTCCTCAACTGATGTATATGAATTTTAATATTTTCACTATTTATTATGGTAAAATTTTATCAAAAAATAATTATTTGACCTAAATTATTCATATTCAAAATATAAAATATTTTTTTATTAAATTCATTTAGTTGATGTGGAAAAATATATTTTAAAAATATACGTGTAGATGTGATAGAAAAGAAGGTTTTCATGAATTTTATTTCACAATCAAAAGAAGTTTCAATTTTAATTATATGATTAATAATAATTAAATTATGAATTTTAGATATTATTTATTGTATTATTTTATATAAAATTAATATATAAAGTTACTCATTATAGTATGTTTTATTAATTTTATAGGGATAAATAATATGCACATTAAAAAATTTCTCAGGAAAATATGTTACTAAACTGAAAAATTCACATATACTAAAATTCAATATAGAGATGATTCAAATATAATTAATTATATTAAATATAAATATATATAACTTATTTAATTTTAAATAATATTAAAAATGTAATGGGGAAATTAAATTGACATAATTTTCAAATATAAAATTTTTTTTACAACAAACTAATATTTTCACTACTCAATATAAAATAAATTCAATCCAGAGAAAATGCCAAAATATCTCCCAAAGTAAATATTTATAGACCAACTTCAAAATTGGTTTTATATTAATCAAAGAAATTGTATAAAAATAATAATTTTTAATTGAAATATTTGTTCATCAAAATCAATAAATTTCATTTTTGATGAAACTAATTTTTTAATAATAAAATAAAATTACTAAAAATTAAAGGATTATTTAATAATTTTTTTTATTAATTTGAATGAATTTGGTAATTGATAAATATATATGATTTATAAAGAAGTCAATACTATTCATAAATTCTAATATAATTGTTACATTTTAATGATTATATACTTCACATGTACTTCAGTATTTGTATGACATGTCTAATATGCTATAAAATAATGTTTTCTGGTCTAAAATTTGAGGCCATTACCTATACACTATGACGTTATAGTGATGAAATTTAGGCATACCAATTACTATGATATCAATATGGATCTTATGAATATATTATTTTTATATTACATGGATCAATTTTTGGTATACTTTAGAAAAAATATTCTTATATATTCTGAAGGTAAAGATTACCATAAATATCACATTAGTATTGTTTAAGACACTATGAAAGAAGAAAATATTTTAAAAATATAGATAGTGTGAGATCTGGATATAAAAAATTTCATCTAATAGTCCTATAATTATTACAGAATAGAATATCATAAGGTCCATCAATGAAGGATGTAAGTAGAAAATGACCCGTAGGGAACACAATAAGGGAGATCTATAGTTTTAATTTGGTATCAATATATTACAAATGGTTTATAAAATTTTTAACTTTCAAGTTATATAAAAAAAATAAAGATAACATGATATGGTTTAATCAACATTTTGATAAAAGAGTGTTAATAATGTTTCATGGAAATAATTAATTTGTTTTTCACTACAATGGGGGATATATTTACATATAGTGGGAAGGGTTTGTAATAGAAAATGGTGCTTCAAAAGGAGGATTTATTGTGTCAAAATGTCGAATGATAAAATAATTGTGTATTCTCAATTCCATTTATATAATCATGACAAAATTTAATGAATTCATCATTTAGATCGTACTGACATGATCATTGAAATAATGATTTGGATTAATTATCACTACATATAAATGATTGATATATATATTGATCACAAGGGAAAAATATATATATTCATAAAAAACTAATTGATTAAGAAAAAGATGAGTTGGTTGTAAACGATTAACAAGTATATAATCTCACCATAATAAAACCCTAATAATTAATATGATGTGTATTATTTTTTGAGAATGAAGGAACAAGAAAATATATCTATTATGATGAATGAAAAAGACATAAAACTTATAGTTTTTTTCAAGAAAAATGAATTTATAATTAGAAATGGTCAATCCAATATAGACCAAAAAACTGCTCAATCATTATTTCCCAAAGTGATAAAAAAATCAAAGAATGTTGATATATTTCTAATTAAAAATGATTTGGTTGTTCCAAAATAGTTTATCTTAATTTTTAATCAATATATTAATAAATTTTTTAGATGATGTTACTGAAAAATCAATTCAATGTTTGAGAGACGATATGATGCTAGTGTTTTATAAGAAACATTCTTTATATAGAGTATGTTTGTTTACATTAATATGTTTGGAAAATTTATTTAATTCAAACAATGAAATACAATATAAATTTCTCTAATATAGTGAGTTCACTTATGATCCATGATATGATGTTCATATTTTTTAAAATAGTGGTGAGGATGGATTTAGGATAAAGAAAAATATTTAGTCTATACGCCATTAGAAAATTAAATAATATGGAATGAATAAGTTATAATTGCCTAGGAAATCTTTATTCCAAGTTAAAAATATCTAAAAAATTGATCAATATGGATTAATTTATAGATATGAAAATGTACAATGACTTAAAATCTTTCATACCAGTATCTACTAAACAATGATCAAATAGGGAAAATTTGTGTAGTACATCGATCAGAGAGTTATATTAATCTTAATAAATATAGATAAACAAATTCATATTGAACACAATAATACAAGACAAACTAAGTTGATGAATTAAAAGAGGTCCAATTTATGGAATTTTGGTTAAATGTTAATTTTACATGGTTATTGTTACAATAAATACAATTTATTATGGTAGACTACCATTACATTGTCTATGTTATAAATTTGAATTATTTTCTAGAAGAAGTATAACATTTCAATTAAATCAGATATATAAAACAAATATAGATTACTATATTTATAAATCTATGTGTTTTTATTTCAATGAATGTACCTCAAATTAAATGATGTCCTAGCACTGATTCCACAAAATTGGTTCCTCGAGCAGGTGGGAAACATGGCTATCATGGGACTAGTGTGTGACCTTAGGGAGACTATTTTATCATATCAGAGTAGAGCATAAAGGAAAATTAATAACCAAAACAATTGTAGAAGGATATGTAAACCCATTACACATAGGGACAAAATAGTATATCAACATGAAAAGTAAATTCCATAGTAGAAGAATAAATATTCATATATGAAATTGATAAAAATAAAAATCTAGAAATATTATAATATAAAATATTTGGGGATAATATATGTCATGTCTCTACAAAAATATAAAAAGAGGTATAAATGGTATAAAAAATACATCATATACAAATGAATTACATTAAATCCAAATCTATCTAGAATACCAAGCATTAGACCAATCATCTTCTACCCCAATATATCCTATGAAAACAATCAAGATCCTGTTTTCTATGTAGGAAGCTTCCCATTTTCCAATTCTATATACAAATAAACAACTCAGTTTCCAATGTTGTATCAAATAGGTTATGAGATAAAACTCACTAGGTGTAAGAACCTAGATCTTCTTTTCAGGTATGTTTTTAATTTTCTGGTGTTTTTGAGGAAAAAGTGGAGTTTCTAAAAATTCACTATGTACACGCCATGTACATTATGAGCACATTCCATGTACTGGTCATGCACACATCCGTGTGTGGTGACATGGATACCGCCTAAAGTGGAGTATGAAAAAGGCAAGTACACACCGTGTTCTTCTAATGTACATGCCATGTGTTTTCTATTTTTCCATTAAATGCATTGGGGTCGCGTCTGACGGACATAACCACCTTCTTCTAGGTTTGGTTCATCCGGGAGCTTCCGTACAACCACGATCATTCCCTGAGCCCCCGAGAATCTGTCCGTTCATTGATTTGACCACCGTCAATTATGTTTGGATCCTTTGTAACGTCCCTATTCTGGAAGCCACCAAGAGGAACCTCATACCTTTTTGGTTACATGTCCTCAAGCACATTTCCCTGAACGCCAAAGGCATCCGACTAGCTGTGAGGGCCTTGGGTGTGATAATGGGGAAACTATTCCCTTATTAGAAGAGTAACACTTAGGAAATAAGAAAAATATACAGTGGAAGTAGAAATAATATCATACAACTGAAAACAATTTAATACTAGATATAATAAACTTGAGAAAACATTAATATGAACGATGCATGATACATATGTCTAGGAAAGCATCCAAACAAATAAAAATGTTGGAATAAAATATATAACTAAACCAAAGTACAAAATAAAATGGATAAATATATTCTCAGCATCGCAAGCCTCAGCTTGGTCCCGTGCTATCTATCTCCATATAAAATAAAGTGCCTTAAGTAGAAGGGCACATACCATTATCTATACCTCCTAAAATATAATCTATTTGGGCCCAAAATCATATCCCAAAGAGGGAGTGAAACTAAATTCCAATAGGAAACCACAAAAAGATATGTACCTAACTATTAGTGAATATATGGAAGGTAATAATTATAGAAAGAAGTACACAAGGAAGAACTCAACAGTGAACAATCCACAGTTTCAATGCATTCAGTTTCATATATAAAGAAACATCTAAACAAAGCAGGTAATCACAAACAGGTAACCCTATGGGAAGTACCAACAGCCTATCCCCTTAGTTCCTACCTAGAATCTCAAGAAATTAGATAAACACAAAAGGTCACTCTCTAAGATGAACTCACAGTCTATCTCTTCATGTCCTACCTAGAAACAAAACCAACCCTCTGGGCAATACACTTAGTCTACCCCTCTTCTTCAGCTTAAGCATAGACTCTCTGAGGAATCTCTCAAAGTTAATTCCTCCAATAGTCTCGTATTGGTAACAAAAGGTGCTTTAGGGAAGCACTTACATCACATTCCCTCTATGGCATGCGTAAAAAAACTACAGACACTCAGATGAAGTACTTAGGTCAATTCCCCCTATAGTCTCACATCGTAATAGTAAAACAGACACTCTAGAAAAGACATTACTTCCATTCTCCCTATGGTCAACTACACCAGGTTCTCACGACCCTGTGTAAGTCAAACAAGTATAGAAACACATATCGGCCAATGTAAACCTGAAGAACTACTTGGCTAGCAGTCAACATCAATATCATGTCAGAACGACTGTCACGCCATCCTATAATAATAGGCATGGGTAAATAAGGAAGCCTAACAGGCTAAGAAAAAATATCATCCACAATCAAAACATGCCTGGTAAAAACCTCCATAACATAGTAATTCACCCTATTAACAAATAAATTAACCTTTACTCAGGCATACAAGCATAAAAGGAAAACAATAGGGATAAAACAGTAAACACACAATACCCCGTTCATGGGTATTAGATATTTTTCACATATAACTCAAATACATTTAAAATAAAGGAAAAAGGCACCTACCTCGGTGTTAGTAGATTGTTATATGTGAACTGTAAACCTTGAATCCCCCACGAACATTGTAGATTTACAAAAATTCCTAAAATGTTCAACTGGTGATAACTTGAGAAAGAAGAGGAATTAGAAAACAAATCTCAAGCAAAAGGAATATCTTACTGAGGAGATCCCAACGCAATCAACGACGGTCTAATCGGAGAACGGACGGAAGCTCGGGGGATCAAAGAAATATCACGGTCTTACAAAAGCTCTCTGACCAACCAGACCTAGAAGAAAGAGGTTCTCTCTATCAGGTTCATCCCTGATGTGTTTAATGAAAAAAATTACATGGTGTGTACTTTAGATGTACATGGCATGTACTTGACTTTTCCTTACTCTACTTTAGGTAGTCTCGATGTCAACCCACATTGTCGTGTGCATGGATGCTACATGGTCTGCACACGGCTAGCCGTGGTAACCAAGTACAGAACATATACTCATAAAGGACACATCGTGTAATTAATAAATTTACAAAAACTACTCGTTTTCCTCAAAACAACATAAAAATAAAAAACATAATTGGAAAAAAGATCCAGGTTATTACAAACATCCCCCCTTAAAGAAATGCATCCCTAAATTTCCCTTGCAAGGTGGCATAGAAGATGAAACCCCAAACAACTCTGGCCTCTGCGATCGTAGATCGGCCTCCCTCTCCCATGTCTCATCTTCTAAATTCTTGTGTTTCCATAGAACTTTTACGAGAGGAAACGACCGGCCATGGAGTTCATTCATACTTCGATAAACAATTTTGATAGGATGATCCTCAAACGATGCATCAACTTTGAGCTCAACCTAATCGGGTTAGAAAACATGAGACGAGACTGAGAAGTAATTTAGAACCTGATAAACGTGGAAAAGGTCGTGCATAGCCAGGTACCTCTGACTTATCTACAACTAATAAGCAATCGGCCCAACTCTCTCAAAAACCTCAAACAGCATGACATACATCGATGAAAGATTACCATGTTTCCTAATCATCTTGTTTCCCAACATCAGTGTGACATGCAAGAAAACTACATCCCTGACCACGAACTCTTTAGGTCTTCTCTATTGATCATCATAAGAATTCTGTCGGGACTGTGCAATATCCATCCTCTTCCGAATCAACTCTATCTATATTGTGGTCTCCTAAACAAGACAATATCCTGGCATAACATCCTCTCCTTCCACCAGCCAACATAAGTGTGATCGGCATGGCCTACTGTACAAAGCCTCATAAGGTTCTATCAGAATATTTTATTGAAAACTATTATTTTAGGAAAAATACAGAAGAGGTATGTGCTTCTCCCAAGAAAATTCAAAATCCAGGATGCATGCTCGGAGTATATCCTCAATCACTTGAATCCTATGCTCGGATTGGCCATCTGTCAAGGGGTGGTAAGATATACTCAAAAGTAAATGTGTACCCAAAGACTTCTGATGCCCCGGCTAGATCCAAGAAGTAAAACGAGAATCCCGTTCTGATACAATGGATTGTGGAACACCATATAGGCATAAAATCTCTCATATGTACAACCGTCCCAGCTCATCAACAATAATGGTCTCTTTGATCAGAACGAAGTGAGAAACCATCGTGAGTCTTTCAATGACAACCCAAACTGCATCATTCCCTCCATGCGACCTTAGAAAACCGGTCACAAAATCCAACTCAACATCATTCCACTTCGACTCGAGAATGGTTAACTACTATAAAAGTGCTACATTTCATTGATGCTCCGACTTCACCTACTGACAAGTGGAACACCTCATGAAAAAACCGGAAACAACCTTCTCCATACCTAGATACCAATATTGATGGTGTATATCACGATACCTCTTTGTGACACCAGGATGAACTGCCCAAACTAAGGAATGAAGGTCTCACATCAGCTCCTCGCATATGTCTGAGGACACCCATCCACACCCATAAAAATGCAATATCTCATCCTCACCAGTTCTCCTTCCAAGAATAGGTTTCTCTACTGACAAACATTCCCATAAGAATAGGCCTTCTGAATTTCAAAGCTTCCTCATTCACACTCTATCAAGAAGAGAAGAGGTAAAAGAAACATAAGAAATAAATTTCTTCCTCTATTTTTAGTGCACCTTCTTGGTCATGTCATCACCGAGAAAAGAGAAATAATCTTCCACTCACTAATGGCCTCCTAAACTGCCTATATCTGAGTTCTTCTGCTTAGTGCATCGGCCACTGCATTGCCTTTCCCAGGAATGTAGGCAAGACCAAAATCAAAAGACTGAAGGTACTCAACCCACCTTAACTATCTAAAATTCTGGTCACGCGAAGTGAATATTTAACTTAGACTTTTGTGGTCGATGAAAACCACAAAATTCTGTCCCAGAATATAATGTATCCAACAACGTAAGTTATGAACAACTACCGCCAAATAGAGATCGTGCGTAGTCTAATTCCTCTAATGTTGCCTCAACTGCCGACACTCGTACGCAACGACTCCTTTTCCATGCATAAGCATATCTCCCAAGCTGATACCTGATGCATCACAGTAAACATTATATCTCTTTCCCAGCTCTGAAAATACTGGTATCGATGTTGAATTCAACCTCCCTTGTAGCTCTTGAAAGATTGACTCACAAGAATCTTACCATAAGAACATTGCACCCTTCGTAGTCAGACCCATCAGTGGTGCTGATAAGCATAAAAAGTATTGTATGAAGCATCTGTAGTAACCAACCATCCCTAGAAAACATTGTACCTCAAACTAATCACAATGCTGGATTACAAAACAGTACAAAACCAAAGTACAAAATATAATAGATAATCATCTCCTCAGCATCACAAGACTCATCTTGGTCCCATGCTCTCCAGCTACACTGCAAAGCTATTACCTAAATTAGAAGGGCTCTTACCCTTATCTGGACCTGCAGAAATATAATCTGTTTGGGCCTAAAAGCATGTCCCAAATAGGGTGTGAGAATAAATCCAAGTAGGCAACCACCACAAGATTTGTTCCTAATAGTCAGTGAATATATGGAAGGTAATAAGTACAGAAAGCAGTAAATAATCCACAGTTTCATTGCATTTAATTTCATATATTTTGAAATAGCTAAACAATATAGGTACTCACAAATAGTTAACCCTCTGGGAAGTACTCACAGCATAACCCCTCTTGTCATACCTAGAAACTCAATGAAGTAGCTAAACACAAAAGGTAACCCGCTACGAAGTTCTCAAATCATAACCCCTCTAGTCCTACTTAACAACACAATCAACCCTCTGGGTAGTACACTCAGTCTACCCATCTAGTTTAGCTTATGCATAGACTCTCTGATGAAGCAATCGGAGGAAATTCCTCCTATAGTCTCATATCAGTAACTAATGGCACTCTAGGGAAGCACTTATGTCACATTCCCTATATGGCCCAAGTTGAGGAACTATAGACAGTCTGGAGAACCACTTACATCAATCCCCTCGATAGTCTTGCATCGTTATAGTAAAACAGACACTCTAGATAATCCCTTACATCCATTCTCCCTATTCTTTACTACAACAGGTTCACATGGCCCTATGTAAGTCAAACAAATATATAAACACATATCGGGCAAAGTAAACCTCAAGAACTACTTGGCTAGCAGTCTAGAGCAACTGTATGTCACAATAGTGGTCACACCATCTTATAATACAAGACATGGGTAAACAAGGTAGCGTAACAGGATAAGAAAAAACAAATAGCCACAATCAAAACATGCAATGGCAACACCTCCAAAGAATAGTAATTCAACCAATTCACAAATCTATTAACCTCTAATCAGGCATACAAGAATAGCAGGAAAACAATAGGGGAAAAATAGTAAACATGCAATACTCCATTCATGGTTATTAGTGATTTTTCACATATAACTCAAATAATTTCAATAAAAATACACAAACCACCTATATAGGTGTTAGGAGATCTCTTTACATGAACCTCAAGACTTGAATCATCCAATAACACCATAGATCTACAAAAACGCCTAAAACAGTCAACTGAGGATTACTTGAGAAAGAAGTGGAATCAGGAAAAAAGCTCAATTATAAGGAAGATCGTACCAAGGCGATCCCAATGCAATCGGAAGCGGTTAAATAAAAGAAAGGATGGAGGATCGGCGGATCGAGGAAAGATAGATATCATATGAAATCTCTCAAAAAAACCAGACCTAGAAGAGGGAGATTATGTCCATTAGACGCGGCCCTGGTGAGTTTAATGAAAAAAGAAAATATACAGCTTGTACTTTAGAAGTACACGGCGTGTAGTTTTATTTTTCCATACTCCACTTTAGGTGGTCTCCAAGTCACCACACACAGCCGTGTGCACGGCCACTACCCGACCAGCACACGGCTACCCGCGATAACCGAGTATATGGCATGTACTCATAATGTACACAGAGTTTACTCATAATGTACATGGAGGGTACTTAGGAAATTTCTAGAAACTCCTGTTTTTCCTCAAAAACACCAGAAAAGCAAAAACATACCTAAAAAATAATATCCAGGTTCTTACACTATGCCACAATCAAAGAAATTTTTACCATCAAGTATGTGAATTTGAAATGAGATGGCATGAAATTATTTAAATATATATATATATATAATTTTATAGAAAATATAACAATCTAAATTCCATAGTAAATGATTCATCCATTGCTAGGAATGTCTCTATGCATATAATAGTATAATTAATTCATATGAGTTTAGATAATAGAGATAAGTCATGTGAGGTAAAGTAGAACTGAATGTGAACCATGTTATTAATAATAATAACAATAATAGATGGTCCATGGTTTAACATGGAATCTTATAATAATTATAATAAAGAGGGGGTGCAAGGTAATAACCATGGAATCATTGACCTGAGGGTCATGAAAACATAGTAATATAGCATTGTTTGATTATATTGGGTATGAGTATAAAAAAATGTTAACTGAACAAGGTATTACATGCCAAATAATTCAAATGAATTCCAAGGATCCCAACCTTGTTAAAATGGGATATGCATGATGAGGCCCAATTGGTGTTAATCCACATATCCATATGTCTAAAAACATAAATCTAGATCAAATGAGTTAATCAAAGGAATCATTGTATCTAGATGGTGTTATAGGTATCCAATGGTGTATTATCGTGATTACTCTTATAGTAAAGGTCTATGTTCCATATTGGGTATCTCCCTTGGAAAATGGATCTGTGACAATAAACAATGTCCTCTAAGTTATCATGGAATTGCAACAGGAACTCATGAAGGTCTCACATCTGAAAACTCTTGTAAAAGTGAAAAGGTCTATATGAAATTGGAACATATGCATATATCATTCTTTAATTTAGTCCATGTAATACCTATGTCTTTTAATCAGATTTTTTTTAGTCCATTAACATCCATAAAAAGTAGAAATGTTAAATGGGAAATGAAACCATTTATTTCTCAATTTATTAATCATTTCTTTGGTTCATTATTCTACCAATCATAATCAAGAAATGTCATGATAAGGACAGGTGTCCATACTCAATTCAATTAAATTTTATAGTTCCATGTGACACATAGAATATAATTTCCATTTACAATTTATTTTCTTTAAATATATTAAATAAATTACCCATGAAGGGTCATGTTATAATATAATTTAATAGCTACAAAAAATTTATTCATATAATTAAACAACTACATTTATTGATGTCATGTCAAAGAACTCATGAACATCTTTATTAACAGTCACAATAAACACACACATGGAATAAAAAGGAAAGCACCCAACATGGTGTGGAATGCATTGAGGTGTCAACCACAAAAGACAGAAGGAAAAAATATGAAAAGTTATTTATAATAGGTTTAGAAGGATTATAATCATGTAATTTGAATTATAAAGTCAATATCCAAAGAAATTTGTGTGTGCACGATAAATAGAGTCTATAGAATGGCAATAAATGATAGATTATTCAAAAATAACCTACATGAATCCTATGTCACTATCATTATCCATTATTGTCCATTATTTTGTCTCATATTCAGATAAAATTGAAAAATATATCAAGGCCCTGAAAATAGGGTATAAGATCCTATATCTAAATATGGAAAAATCATATAATATAAATAAAGAAAAAAGGTATTTGGATTCAATCTCATTATGAGAATAATCCAATTATATGATAGGTGCTTTGGTCAAAATATGGATGGTTGTGATATTGGAGAACCATATCATGGGAGGTTTGAGATCCCATATGGGATGAAGAATCCCATTGAATTATGGAATGAATAGAGAATGAGGATGGATCAATGTAATAATTCTATATTTTCATTAATTCATTTAATCCTAAATATTAACTATCATAGGTTTTTGGCACATGGTTGGACATACCATGAACCAATAACATTCCTGTCAAATTATAAAGAGGTTATTCACATGGTTAGATGTATACAGTTTGACTATCCACATGAAAACCTTATTTCACACTAAGCTAAAAACTCTAATCCAGCTGTATTGGTGTACTCCTCATGGGGAATATATTCATAACAATGTGCATCGACCTTCAACATACTATCCAACCCTCATATGGTTAGGGAATAAATGTTGACCGACACACCTATTTTTTCAAACCCTAAATCCTTGTCTCTTTCACCACTATCTAGGGTTATTAGCTCTAAAAAGACACATAGACCCCAAAACATTTGTATCGTCACTATTAATTGATTCTAGGTCCCAACAAATATTTATTCATAAATTCAGAAGGTTCCATCCCCCAAGGAAAAATTCTAATCTCACTGTCATTCCCCCTTAATTGAACTCATACTTATGTTCACCTTCTAAGGTCATAAATATTATATTTTAGAACAACTCATTCCACTAGACATGTACATCATCCTCCTGCTCCCAACTATCATCCTAAAAAAAATTTAATGCCATTGAACCGGTACTATATGGAATGATCAGACTCAAATATTCTTTGTGTTTCACACAATAGTGCATATGGGATACTCTTGATAATTTCCATTTACATCATATTTAATATCTTCAGCATTAAAAAGTATGTGATAATTTATCCTATAATTTTGAAGTTGTGAAATGGTAAAAACATCACTCAGGGAAAAATACCTCTGTGTAAATAGATGCTGATAGTATACTAGTCAAAATCTATCGATAGTATTAAATGGAATGAAATATTGAGGAGACAATGTATCTTTTATATGATTCCATTTACACCCAATCATGAGTGATACCCACGGGATAAAATGATCACCGACTTAAAACTCAATATTTATTTAAGGTATATTTATATTACATTCTAGTCTAGAGTCATATGTAGACATAAAAATTTAGATAAATTGAATCTTATCTGATGTCTCTTGTATCAGACAAGGTCTAAGTAGTCTTTCATCTCCTACCTCTAAACTTCGTAATGAAAAATAGCCATATAAATTATCCCCAGAAAGATATTATTTCATGTTCACTAGAATGGATGGATATTCATATCACTTGATACACAAAAATAATGATTGAAGACTCATAACACGTAATTTAACACATGTATCATCCATTCGGATTGGTCATTGGTATGAGGGTGAATGGTTGTGCTTATAAGTACATGTGTACCCATATATCTTGATAACACTACATTAAAATCAATGTTAAATGAGAATCCATATCAAAAATGACAATATAAGGGACCCAATGTAAAAATATGATCTTAGGGTCCTATAGTTTTCCAAGATCCTCAATTGGGAATGTGTCTGGGATGGGATGGAAGTGAGTAACCATCATCAGAGGATGCCTGACAACAAAATCCTTGTCCCTCCCATGAGGATTCATTGGTAACCTGAAAATTAAATTTGTAGATACATCTTCTTTATTCAATTTAGGAAATGGTTATGACTGTAACAAGACTTTAGGCCACTAGGTCCCCACATTAATACAATTATTGGTAGAACACATAGTGATAAAACCTATTATCTTTCGTTTTATCCTAGACCACTAATACTGGAATCACATGTCTTGATACATCTTGAAGGGGGGTTGAATAACATCCCACCAAGAATCATGTGACTCTCACATCAGTTCCAATCTCACATATATTTGAGCCTAAACATATCCATGTATACATATGATGACATCACTATCAAAAGGAAAATCCAGTGGTTGGGAGTCTGTTGAAATAATATCCATGAGAACAAATCCTTTAGGATTTGAAATCTAATTGATATTAACCCTATCAAGGAGCGAATATTTATCTATCAAGGTTGTAAAAAAAGCTTATCTTGAATGTGATGAAATTTTCGATTCAACATAGAAAATAGGTCTATTGATTTTTATTCATCACTTGATTATTGTATGACATGTGCATGTGTTTTCTAGAACATCACACGAACTACTACATTTCCCATTCCCACAATATATGAATTCTCCATATAAAGAAGAATTAATATATTTGATCCTTATTCACTATAAAAAATCCATGTCATTTTATTTAATGGTATATGTGATGAAATTTTCATCATTATAATCCACATAGAACTCACACGTATTGTAGTGGTTCGAGCATCATGAGGAATTGAAAATTGTTTCTACATCAAGGACATGAATCATGTAGCTTCTCTCACGAGGTTTCAAATATCAATAACCAAAAAAAACTTACCCCCATATAAAATCACCTCACCAATAATGATTATAGATACATGATAGAGTACTAAATAACCTCTTTTCAAATGTTGTATAATTGGGATATGTGTTTAGGTAACTCTCGGTTTTAGATCTTGAAATGATTACTCACATGATTTTGACCACAAAACCCCACACTATTTTTTAATACTAGAAATTGGTGATAAAAGTCAGGATAAGTCATGTATTAAATTTTTGTTATGACTAAAATTCCACATGAATATTCATTTATCAATAAAATTTGTGGGATGATATGGGGAAACCAGAACACACACCTCTGGGTCAATTGATACACCTAATACTGAAATAATATAAACCAAGAAGTGATCTTTTTCAATTTATATGTGGATCATTGAAATCGTATTATAAATATAATGCAATATTATTATATTCAAACCAATCATATTTTTTTATCTTGGCATCAATGAGTACTTGAAAACACAAATATTTTATCATTAAAAACCATTATAAAGGAATAATGATATTGGTTGAAAATAGTATTAATCAAATCTATCAAAATGGGTGTTGTGTTCATAAGAAAAAATGTCATAACAGGATACTCATAAAAATCGTAGCTCTACAAATTTTTTTATAGGGTGTGACTGAAGTCCTAACGTGATTATGAAGATAGCATGATATCAGATCGATTGTTAAAAATATCTTATCTCCTCGACACTAGTCAAACATATCACTTTTATAAGGTAGTGGATAAAAGTTATTAAATATATACAGGTTCAACCAGTGGTAATCCATCTATAAATGATGGTTCCAATCATCCTTCTTCGATAAATGTTTGACTAAACTCGACAAGAATGTACAATTCTATATAAAACCATTTTCTAGTAAATCCTACAAATATATCTAAGAGAATGAGATTGATCGTTAATTAAAAATTCATGTATCGTGGTGAATAAAATATTCTTTAATTGCATAATGGAGAAGAAATTACTCAAATATGATGGATAACCCTAGTGAAAAAATAGAACAGATCGAAATGTGGGAATTCATTCAGAAAAATCTCGTGATTGAAAAACATTGCTTAGATGATCGTATATATGAAAAAATATAAACCAAGTGATCAGATAGTATCAGTTCACTCACGCCTCTATGGCAAGATATCCCTTATCTCTAGCCTCCCCTTTCTAACTTTAGTTCCATTGGATATCTTGGAAAGTAGATATATTTTTAATATATATCACATTGAAAACATATATTTATACATTTTCTAACAAAAAAGTTTTCCTAGAACTCCAAATCCATCATTCTCAAATACTAAAATAAATCAACATTAAAAACTCTTCATTAAAAATAAATACATTCAGATGGGATTTTCTAAAAATGTTGAATTCAACGTGGAACAATCATATGTACATGTATTGGAACATAAGACAATTTATGGTGTCATCATAATATAATTTTTTATTTATTTAAACCAGCTTCATAAAATCAGAACATTCATACCAATATGAAAAATTCTCCAAAATAATTAAATATTATAACACCATAATACCAACCTTCAATTACAAACTCAATGACCTTTTATGAAACAAATCTATTGACAATAATTAATACCAAAAGAATAATTTTAATCTGTTTGGGTACTTTATTTATTAATGAAATAAACAAATTAAACTATATAACCTTAAAATGTGAGGTTTAGGATTTTATTTTTTCAGATTGGCGATGAGGTATTAATTAATGACTAATATACAATAGTTAATGAGATTTTAAGAAATATATATGTTTTTATTGAGAATAATTAAGATTTTAAAATCATTATGAAATTGATTAGAACATTTATAGATATATTTTTCTCAAAAGAGTCTTATCTTTATGAACATGAATACATTCATCTAGATGAATTTCATAATATTATTGTATAATATGTAATTAAAAATAAATAATCCATAAGAAGAAGGATTAACTATTTACAAAATTTTGTGGGTAATTAAAATAGATATGTTTAGATAAATAAAAAGAATAATAAAAAAGAGGGTAAAATGATCATAAACATAAAGTGTACTTAAATGTAATCATTTATATAATATTCGTGAGATGCAGAAATATAAATTGGAAAGGAAGTAATAATAAATATCTTAAATGGTGTAAATGTAATTATTGAGTTAATTTTTATATAAATATGTATATGAATATTATTGATAATTATAAATTGGAAGTCTAAGAAGTGAAGTTTTATAAAATAAATTTGAAAACATGTAAGATGGTTTTTTTAGAAAAAAGATGTAAATTTTGTTATGTTAAAGAGATCCTGATGGTTATTTAAGAAAAAATCTTCCTGATAACCATGTAATATTTTTACCTCATCTTATAAAAATATTTGATTCCTTATAAAGTGATAATGATTCAGAAGATAATGAAGAATGAGTATATTATAATTGATATTTTTTAATAATTGGATAAGAAAATTAACCAATTCAAGAGGGAATTGATGTAGGTGAATAAGTAAGATAGAGAAATATCATTTTAGAATTTTCAGGAATTCCAAAATGAGGTAATAAAGAATATAAAAATTTGTGATCACAAAATGATATTATTTTAATTTAAATAGAATCTTTAAGTATGTCAAGTAACATTACTCAAATAAGAGAATATTAAAAAGGTAGTATTTTTTAGGAATATAAGAACGTGTTGAATATGATTGAATTTAATGAGGTGGTGAATGAAAAAAATGAATTTTTGAATGATAAAAGAGAATAATCTTAGAAACATAATTAATATGTGTTAAAATAAGCATAACATAAAATATTTTATAGAAGAGTTTACAAAACTTGTTGATTATAAAGGTGAATCTTATCCAAATTGTAAAAACAAGGGTCATCTAAAGTAGGTTGTTTACTTTCCCAAATAATCACAATGTAATTTTTTCTATAAGAAATTTAGTTTCAAAACCAATGATTTATAATAAATCACACACCACTATAAATGATTGGAATTCATCCTAAAATTACCTCCTTGAATAAATATGACAATAATTTGTGAATAAAAAAATTAAAAAACATTATAACAGTACTAATATATAAAAAAAATCAGTAGGTAAACCAACCAAAATAAGTTAGTGGTGAGTATGGCAGTTATCTCATTATGTAAAAAGTTAGATGGAAATATGTTACCTTATCCTTTGTTTTCTATGTGTGATTTAGAATCCTATAAAGTGTTTTAAAATAATTTTCTAACTAACACCATAGCCATACTATTATTCAAAATATCATATTATAATTCCTTATAATATTTTACTACCCCTTTGTGAAAACTCTTTCATTAATTTTAATATTTTTTGTGATAATTGCCAGGTTTTCTCGAGAAACTTTTGACATGTTATTTGTTATTATAATTAATTATATAATGGTTTAATAATATAAAAAATGTTATAAATGTTTTAATTGTAATATATAATAAGTAATTATTTTTATTTATAGTAGTCCATTAAATTTAGTGATTAGAAATGAAGTGCAATGTTCATTGAGATAGTAGGTCGTACGTATGCATAAATTGTACGTCCATTTCATTTTTGCATTAATGGATTTTACACAAAATGATACATATTAATATTATAAGTCCAAAATCATATATATAATATATATTTCACAGATTTTTACTAAAACCATCATTTATACGTTCCATGTATGGTATGAATGAGTCATACCTCTATGAGGGGGCGGTAGCCCCCACTTTATCAAATTAAAATATCTTATTTACACAAGATAGAAAGAATGAATAAATATAAAAAATAAAAATAAAAAAAGAATAATTTCATTATAAATATCATATATATAATAAATAAAAAGTGTTTCCATCGTAATGTCCAAGAAGATAGGTGTTAAGGGAAGAATGAACAATCATTTTTTTTGTGAGGTAGTTGTTCTTTGAACAAATAATTAGTATATTTGTTACCAATTGGATGAAGGTGTGATTAATTATGAGCATAAATACTAACAAAAAAAATTCCTATTGTTTTTAGGATTCTACTTTTTTTATATAGTCATAGAATAAGAATATTATAGGAAGTGGATGATGGAAATGAAAATAAAAAGATTGAGAGAAGACGTTACCACTTAATCGAGTTACTTCTTTAGGATTATACCAAATGTCTTTATTATAAGGATTTATAAAAAAATGGATGCTTCAAGGTCTAGGTTGGGGATTTTTAGAAGCTATTTGGGTGGACCATGTCTAATCCTAAGTTGTTTGAGAGTATTGTAGTGGTGGAAGAGGTGGTGGCCATTTTTTAGGGAAGGAAAATAACTCATTTGGAATTTTTGGAAAAAAGATACGTTTTCACAGGTTCTTACTTAAGATTTAATATAAACCCAAAAAAAATTTAATGAATTATTTATGGACTACATTTGGATATAAAAAAGGTTTTGGAAAATTTTATAGGTCATTTTGTCACTTTTGTTAATCGTTTAGTCATTTATTAATATTAATTTTTCTTTCACATTTTTAATATATTTTAATTAAATTAACTATAAAGTTTTGTCAAAAACTATGTTTACCATAGTAGAAATAATAATATAAACATAATCCAAATATAGAATCCATTTTTCCAAATTGTAATATTTAAGTGGTGGTAATTAATTTAAAATTCACCATGTAAGCGGGAAGACAATGCAAGTTGTTTTTATTAAAAACGACAAAAAGTTTTCTATTTTTTATAGTTAATCAATTATAGAAATTGATTATATTTAAATAAATTGTATTAAATGGTAAAAAATATATAACTAAACATTATAAGTAGTATAAAAAACAATTCAATCATATAAATAAATCATAAAATAATTCAGTTTTGAACTAAATTCCAGTATTTTTAACTACTCATTAAAAAATGATATGTTTCTAAAAAATATTATAATTCACCATAACCTAATTATTATTTTTATATTTCAATTATGGTGTTTATTATGACATATTATATCAAATAATCTTTCAAAATTCATGTTTAAAATTGGTTCTCCATTAAAAGGATATAAAATCTCATTTATAAAAATATAGGTTGTTATGAGTAATTTAGGGTTTTGTTCATATATTATACAAATCAATAAATTTAAAATATATTTGATTGAATATATAAAATATATATTTCACTAAAATAAGCCATTACTTGTAATGATTTATGTTTATTAAGATAATACTCATTGGGAAGCATAAAAATAAAATTATTTCTTTTTATACACAATTGGTTGTTAATTTAATTTCTCAATAATTGGTAACCCATGAATTCTTTTTATATTTATACACACCAGATATTTTCATAAATTTGATAATATTATTCCTAATAGCTACTTTATAACTTATTATATTAAAAAATAATTTTTCAAAATATATTATTATTTGGTAAAACTCGGTCTTACGTTTAATGCATGCCATCAATGAAGACATCTCTTAAGTGTAACACATGCTAAAATGGTGTTGTTTCAGTTGATAAATATAAAATATATCAAATCTGTTTAAAATAGTAATAATATTTTAATGTATCATGGAAATAAATCCCAATATTAAAGTGGTGTAGCATTTATTAACTCTATAAAATAAAAGGATCTTACTTCCGACTTTCATGGTGGTACATTGTCCCCACATTAATTAAATTTCATAATTTAAATTTAAAAATGATCTCATTCATTGAGATATTGAAAATAATTTATTGTTGAAAGACAGAAAGTATAAAAAGGGTTAAAATCCCATATTCTTAAAAAGTGATAATGGAAAGTACAACATTATCATAACTAGCTTCCATAATAGGAGAGCATAGGTGGGAAATTAAAAGATATATATGGAAGAAAAAGACCCAGAATAATGTTCTAATAGAGAGTACTTGAGATCATATTCTTATGAATGATTTTGAACCCAATACCATAAACCATTGGTTTATTTAATTTACATTGATATAATCCAAAATTATGATAAAATAACAAAATATTTTTTCTAAACCATTTGATTTATAATGTTATGAAATTCATTATTTATTTATGAATATAAGTAAATATACATTTCTATAAACATAATCTCTACCTATCATTAATAATTGAACTACTTCTAATTTTTCTCTTATCAAGTGATGCATCATATGGTAAAGTAATACTTTTACCTCTAAAATCTCATCGAATGATCTTCATGATCCATATTATTAATGTATAAATTTTCAAACAGATTATAATCCAATCACTTCAAAAGTGGAGTCACGGAATTTCTAAAATGAACATATTATTAACCATTATTCATTATGAAGTAGTTCAAAATTTTCACATAATAAACATGTGAATAACTTCGGAAAGTATTCTCTTAAAATATTGTAATAAATCTAGTCACCATATAAACTTATTTTCAACATGAATTAATACATATTTTTTAATTATAAAAAATGTTATTGGATATACGCCTTAAATCCAAACAAGTTGTAAACTACAGTAGTGATGGAATAAATCACTTTTTGACATGTCATTAATCATATCCAAGGTAGTTATACCATGTTAAAATCAATAATTTCTTTACCATTATATTATCATGAGAAACATATTAAGGGTTTTCATTCCCTCAATCATGTGTTTTCTAAAAAATTTAACTTTTTCACAGAATAACTTTTATTGGTATCATTCAGCATTTGATATCAAGTCATTATTTAAAATGTATAGTAGTAAAATTCTTACATATTTTATAAATTATATGATCAAAATAAAATATCTTTACCATATATTTCCATGATAATAATACTGAAGTACATTAATCATTCCACTTCATTTGTATCCATAACATATGCTTGACCTTGATCTGTTAGCTTCTTCTAATGTATATTCTCTTGATTCCTGGTGAAATATTTTGTGTAGTGCCCCGTCTTCTTACAGTTAAGAAATTGAATAACAGTATTTACCTTATATAATTATCATTATTTTTCCTAGCTACTCTTCTCTCCATACACATAACAAACTCTGAAACCATTTACGCATTTTCTCGGGTTATTATTTTCATAAAAATAACACGTTCTAAAATATTTATTTCCCATAATCATCATTCATTCATTACCCTTTTCATAGTTTTAAGATTACTTCTTCTTCTCTTGGTTTCCCATAAATCTTTTGGAATTGTATAATTTTTTATCTATCTTGATATAACATTAAAATATTTCATAGTAGGAAGAAGAGTTGTGAGACAGTAACACCCTTTCAATACATGGATTAATTCCTTAAAAATAGTGGTTGATATTTCACTTTTTTTGTATATATAATATGTTGCATACCTTGAAAAAAATTTAAAGGTATCCTTATAATTGGTAACACTCTCCTCTTCATTTTTCATTAAGACAACGAACTTCCTCTTTATACCATGTTTTTTTCTCATGAGGAATGTATTTATAGAAGAATTTATCTGTGAAAGTTATTCATTCCATGAGTTCAATTTCAACTTTCTCCCATGTATTATGTATTAGTGATAATGACTGGTATGTTTCACCTTTGAGACAATAGACTAGAAGTGTAACCCTTTCCTTTTCAGCACCTCCGAATTCCTAGAATATCTTCTCTGAAGTCGAAACGCTTTTATTAGATTTCTTTGAATATGTTATCCCACAAAATGATGGGGTACTCCATCACCAAAGGCGAACCAAAATCTGGGAATCTCATTGTGGAACATGTTTCTCCATCCATGAATGGTTTTGTGTTATAATCTGATTAAGCTTCCCTAATATTTCCATGAAAGTATGAGTCCCAATAACAGCATTATTTCTTTCTTTAGTAGGGAAATATCTAAATTTTCTTTGAAGGGTGACACCATTATTCCTTCCATGAACCACTTCTACACAATGGAATATAAAACATTAGCTTATAATATTTTCAAATTTTTATAACTCTATAAATTTCATAACATAAATTAATAAATTCATGCATCTATAATTTAATAATCATTAACATGGATTCTTTGGAGATATTTTACTTCTAAATCCTTCATTACGACGGGTAAAGAAAATGTAAACTATCTTATGAGTAACAACAACGAGTGTCATACTAGGAGTTCAGTAAGGCATGTTATCATCTATAGGGTTACGCTGAGTTAACTATAACCTAGTGTTATAGTTATTACTCCTAGGTACATTTGTTCTATAACCACGTCAAATTGTGGTATCCAGATAGTGATGTATTGTTAGGAATACCAACATAATAACTACCTTACCAAAAGTTTGATGATTTATTTTATACATATACTAATTGTATATCATAGGTGTTATTATCCAAATCTATGTTTCTAAAATCTAGTTTCCATGGCTTAGAATGAAATTTCTATGATACCAAATGTAACACCTTGACCTTAGATCCTAGTGCCGATTCATTATTTTATTACATTAGCTTGATTATAAGGAATAAAATAACTAAGGATCGATCAGTTTTGCAGTCTTGGAAAGCCATATAACATACATGATACCCATAATACATTGGGAAGTAGTAAATATATGTATTAAACAAAAAAACAAAGTAAATTTCATTCATGAATTCTTATTCAAATATTTATTCTTCATAACATGGGGAAAGAATGTATAATATGGGTCATATCAAATTCTCGGTAAGGTTATGTAAAGTGGAGGCAATGATGAATCAATCATAATAAATTAACAGTAAATGGTAAATTAATGATAACAAATTCCATTTAAATAACTGGATAAAGAAATACAACATGTGAAGGTGTGAATATGAAATAACATCCCATTTAATAAATGAACTGATAATGAAATGCATCCATTGTTATTTCGAAATAAAATATGTTGGGTAAAAAATAAAACAAAATCTAAATAATATAAATTAGTAGTTATCATATGTTATTTTTTCCTAGGCACATGATAAATTTAATATCATGATATGGATTAAACTTTTCTATTATGGCCAACTAATTTTTCCCATTAATCTATTGATGCATTGAGGGGCTTTCATTAACTAGTACACAACCAATAATTATTGCATAAAATGATTCCCAACCCATGTTTTTTATGTAAAAAAATTACTCATATATTATATAAACATTATTCCTTATAAAACATTTATATTCAATAAATAATATGGATTTACTAATAGTAGTTCCAAAGAGGATATTTAACAACAAGGGTTTCTGACATTGAAGCATTCATGGGCATACATATTCATTCAACATTCTAATGTGTCTGATACCACATTGAATCATATAAATATTAATTTACAGAAAGGTATGAAATTATATGAAATATAAAATATCATGAGAATAATGGATTTAATTTTATAACAAAAAATTATATAACCAAAATAAAAGTTAATTTGTTTATATGAATAAATAATCCCCAAGGGATTGTAAATTGAGACAAAATTACCTTGAATATGAATAAAAAGACCCAAATGTGATAAAAATAAAATGAAACATCTAAATAAAATAAATTTAAATTAAATAATGATATAATATATCAAATGGGTAAATAGTTACACAAAACAAAATAAGTAAGTGGTGAATATGAAATCTATCTCATCAATGTAAAAAGTGAGATGGAAATCCCATAACTTATCCTTCCTTTTGGTTATGTGGTATTTAGCATACTGTATAGAAATTAAAAATATGTTAATATCTAATATCATAATAATAATCATGTATAAACAATCCAATATAAATTTTTCATAATATTTTATTACGCATTTTTGATAACCCATTCATTAATTTCACTAGTTTGGGTATTAATTGCCTTATTTTCTTGAGTATGTTTAACTTTTTATTTGTTTTTATCATTAATTAGACCCTGTTTTCTTCATCTAAAATATGTAAACCATATGTTAATTATAATTTATAATAATTATATATATATATTGTATTTAATTATACATGGATATTATAAATTAAGTGCACCATTCATAGGGATGGTAAGATGTATGTATGAATGAATGCTATATCCATTTCATATTAGTATTAAAAGCATGAAAAATAATAATAAAATTCAATATTATAATTCCTGATTCATATATATGTTATATATTTCATATATGTTTTTTAAAACCATTATTTATGCATTCCATGTATGGTGTGAATGTGAAATATCACTTTGAGGGGGTGGTAGTCCACACTTCCTCCAACGAAATTATAAGATTTAAACAATATGTAAAAAATAAATTAATGTTATAAATAATAATAAATAAAGCACAATGAAATTATAAATATTATAAATAACATATATAAATATATTTTCAATCAAAATTTCCACCATGATAGTTTCTAAGGAAATAATGAACAATATACGTTTTGTGAGGCAGTAGTTATATGTACACATAAACACTATGTCTATTACTCATTAGATGTAGGTGTGTGTAAATTTGGGTAATCATATTAACATTAATACATACTAATATATTGAGGACATTTTTTTATTTAATTATAGAATAATATGTGTATAGGGTGTGGATAATGTAAATGATAATAAAATGATTGAGAGAAGATGTTACCTCTTAATCAGGTACCTTTGTTGCATTAAACCAAAAGACTTACATGAAAGAATTTATGGAAAAATAAAGACTTAAATTGAGAGGGTAGTTATTTTATTAAGATATTTCTATATATGAAACTTTACCTAATAGGTTTTAGAGTTGTGAAGTACATGGAGATGTGGTGGCCTTTTATAGGGATAAAAGAGAACTCGCTTGGATGTTTTGGACACAAGAAGGGTGTAAACATGTTTTTCCTAAAATAATTCATACCAAATAAAAAAAGGTTTTTGGCCTATATATTTTCTTTAAAATGGGTTTTCCAACGTTTCTTGGTCATTTGGGCCCTTAAGATAACAGTTTAGTCCTTTATTTGGAATAATTTTTCTTTAATAATTATAATTAATTTTAATTAATTTCAAAAATATGTTTGGAAAAAAACTAAGTTGACATTATTATATATTATAAATTTTCATAATTAAAAATATAGATTCAATTTACACAAATTTCTATCATATGTGTTGAAGAAATTAATTTTCAAATTCATCCCATAAGAGGGACGATAATGACATTTTTTCAAGTAAAATTTCCCAAAAGATTATTTGTTTTTATAGTCAATTTCAAAGTGAAATTTATTATAATACCATAAATTTTACTAACTGAGCAAAATATTATCTACCTAAAATTTTAAACCAATATAAATAATGATTATACCTTATAAATAAATTAGGTAAATATGTTGTTTTAACTCAAATACAGTATTTTTAACTATTCATTAAAAATTATAAGTTTCCAAAAAACATAAAAAATGAATCATATCCTAATTATTTTGTATAAATTAAAAAAAATAAAGATAATTTTTGAAATAATATCTAAATTAATGCTTGAAAATTCATATTTAAAATGGATTCCCAATTAAATTATTTTTAAATTTCATTTATTAAAATATTGGTTTTATCATTATGGAATGGTTTGTTCTTATCATATGCTTCTCAAACATAATGGATAAATATAAAATATTTAATATAGAATTTATTACTTATATATTTCATTAAAATCATTATTTAACTGTAATTAATTATCCTTATTAAGATAAAATTCTTTTGGAAGCATAAACATAATGACATTTCATTTTATATCCAATTGGTTCTTATTTTCATTTCAAACTAATTATTAAAACATGGATTCATTATATATTTATGTTAACCATATATTTTAATATTTCAGTTAATTTTATTAATAAAGGCTAGTTTATTTATTATTATATAAAATTATATTATTTTAATATTATATTATTTTTTGGTAAAACTCGTTCCCAAATCTAACGCATGCGATGGAAGAAGGTCACTCTTGAGTGTAACAAATGCTTACACGGTGTTACGTGATTTCAAAAATATATTAAATATAAAATCTATTTAAAAGATTAAATATATTTAAATTTATCATGGTATAATATCCCCTTATGTTCTTGGTGTCTCTTATCTAGCACATTATTGAATATAAGGTACTTACATAACAATTTCGGGGTCTTGCATAGAATCTCAATACTATTTGATAGTGATTTCCATTAAAAAATTGTCAGAAAATTTATTGGGATTTTATTTCATGAACGTTCATTTGATATACTCATGATAGATCCAATGTGTGGATAATTTTAATTAAATCATATAATGAATAATGATTTCTATATATTGAAATTGTCTGGATCAAAAAGTCTATGATGATTCTTGGATGAAGAAGTGATATGTAAAATGATAACATGTCATTCCCAGTGAATAGATTGGAAATATGAAGTGATATATCATATAGATATTTTTCATGTGATCCAATAATATATATATTATTGTAGATGTTTCTTTAGTCATTGATGATCATATAATGTACATCGGACATAAATTTCATGAATGATATTCTATGGATTTATATATGAAATTTTTTAATAATTTTTTGAAGGCAATTATTGGATATTCATTAAAAATATTTAAATTTGGATATGTTATTTATGTTCTATGAATTTTTTTCATGATGTAATTTTATGAATCGTGATGAATGTCATATAAGGATTGAGATGAGTCTAGAAAAATTCATTGATTAATATGTTGGAAATTATTATTTTACTTGAGCTGCAATATATATTTGTGTTTTATTATTTTCTATTGAAATCATTCCTATATAATGGGGTTTTATCATATGGGAGACAAATTATTCATACATATAGGATAGGTAGTTTTAAATTATTTGGGTTGTGACTATCCATCCACGGCTCTAGTAGCTTGTTGCAGGACAATTGGTCAAAGGACCTTCAGGAAAGGTTTATCAAACATAGTTTAATTAGATAATATTAAATTATAAATAATATTTATTACTGATTTAATACATTGTATATGTATTATTCTTTGATTTGTCTTTCATCAAATGAATTAGAAATAAAAACTGAAGAATCATGCTTCATTTCAATGATATTCCTTAGAGTGAAAATAATCATACCTAGTTTAATGGACATAACATACCAGAATGAATTGTAATGATTTTTATATTATTGGGTGGAGACATACCATATTTTGTTTTAACCCATTTGATGAAGGTGGTTTTAGATGTCACTCCATCATATAAATTTTTTTGAGGTTAAATTTTCATATTTTGTTTAAGATGTATAGATTGAGTAATCTTGACCAATAAATACCTTGAAGATCTTTAGAGAACAAAAAAATATTATAGGATATATTTTCATTCTTTATGATTATATATAGGAGTACATGATCCAGTGTTTATTTAGATAGTGGTCACATGGAGAAGATTTTCATTAGATAATAAATCAAATTAAAAAGAGGATGATCTTGTAGATATGGTTTTGAGAAAGTGTCTAAAAATACCTATGGAAAACTTGAATAAACAGAAGTGGAGAGAGTTTTATCAATGATGTATGTTTTGGATTTTACTAATTTTGGATGAAGAGTAGATTTATGGGTTATATAACTAATTATTTATGGGGAATTGTTACATTGGTGTAGAACTAGTTACTACATGTGTCAATAAATTATTGAAGAAATAATGTAAAAGAATACATATTTTAGGGGATAACCTACATGTTAAAGGGAATTTATTTTTACTAAACCTTTTAAATATAATTTGATGTTTTCATAATTTATATTACCTTGTGAAATGTGAGGTTTTGTGATAACATTTAATTTATCATCACTAAAAATCATTTTAGAGTTTTCTTTCATATGAAATATTAATATAGAAATTGATCACTATTTGACCACTCACTCTCTCAGCGATCTTATTCATTTCAGGGAACATCTGTAGGGAATTTTTTTATTTTAAACATTGATAATTAAGTATTTATATTTTTTTAAACATGGACTTGACTCCCATAAAAACCATTATGTATGAATGATATTTTTTATAACGCACATAGCTCATCTTTTTCTATCAACATGAAATCCTAAATATGTATCGAGATTTCATAAAAAATTTAGTGAGATAACACAAGTGAGATTATTGTTTATATATCTCGATTCTAAGTATTCTATAGATTTAGATTGGAATAAAAATATTATTACTGTACATTTCCACAATTATCGAAAATATAATGGAAATCAAAAACCATGAACATCATTTTAGGACTCTCCAAAATTTCTGATGTTTATTTTTTTTTTAGTTGTATTCAATTTACATAAGAAGTAATTAAAATTTATATTCATTAAAAAGAATAGACCCTTAAAAAATAACTATGATATACATAAGATGAATAGTGAGGCTATATAGAAAATTGTGATCCATTGTATCGAATTTTGAATTGTGTAATACAAAGAGGTTTTAGAGAAATCATCTTAATTATTTAGAGACATATCAATGTTATATATTTTCATATCACACATAGATAGATGGCTAGACTATGAGATAAGTTAAAAGTCAAAAGTATATAATGAGATCTTATTTGAATGATTTTAATAGATTTTTTATCAACACATACCGATTGTGGTGATTTAATATAAAAATTGATTCCATTCTAAAATTCAATGGGAACTATACGAAACTTTTTATGGTAAGATTAATATGAATCCACCATACTTGAATGATAATGGAAATATTCATCAAACAACATGTGTTGTCTATAAAATTATCAGCAGATCTTTCCCACGACATCCCTAAAGTTCATTCCAGATCACCCAGGGTGGCGAACCGTGCTGAGGGAAAAAACATAGTGACTGTGGATGTGATTTTACCATATATTAAAAAGAAAAATAACAGGAAATATAAAAACATTTCCCAATAAAAATAGAATAAACAAACATATGAGATAAAAATAAAATGAAATTAAAACCTACCAAACTCAAGGACCAGTAAAACTCAATGTGACCCTACATGTCACTCTCTGATCTTAAAACAGATCATTTCACATTAAAAATTAAACCATACTGGAAGAATCCACAAAGACTGAAAAATATGAAAAAATTATATGTGAGATTTTTAAAACTCAATAGGTGTTGTCATGTAATCTATTCGTAATGAATTTCCTTGAAATAAAAGATTCATAAATTTTATGTTTCAAATAAAAAATATGAAAATAGTATTTTAACACATTATTTTTTAACAAGAAACACAACCCGTTTCAAAAACCTTTTCAAATAGGGTTCTTTTATAAGAAGGAGTCCATTAGTAATAAATGAAATAAATGGTTAGTGTGGAAAATGGGGATTATTTAAAAAGACAATGGGTAATTTGAAACATTCATCAATTTTTTTAAAATAAAACAATTAAAACCAAATTCATCACATTTATTTAATAAGTACACAACCCTAGTGGGTAAAGGAACCGATTACACAAAATAGTTAATGGAATATTATCACACAGTAGTAAATAAGGATTACCCGATCTGGTAGCCACTAGAAAGCTGCTCTGATATGAGTTGGGTACATAACCTCAAATGAATATCTCTGAACACCATAGGATACTGACAATTATAGAGGGACTTTTTAATGTTTTAATGGGGGAAACTATGCCCTCATAGTTAATAGGTAATACAATATGTAGGAAATGAAATTTATAACAAATTTCGAAAGAATATAAATATGATAACTATAGCAGAAGAAAATAAATAATCCAAACTGAATAAATAATAGGCGCCAAAGATGTTAAATAAAACTAGATAAAAAATTATTTAATGATATGATGTCTATACGAAAGTAATAGTTTTGAAATGTAGGAACACACACATTCTATCAAATCTCTAATGAAAATAATACAAAGTGAAACAACTTCATCTAGAGAAAATTATCATTCCCCTGGCCCCAATATCCATCCTAAGAAGCAAAAGACACTCAAGCATCAGAATTATCACACTTACATTTATATTTACCTATGAGCAAAATGTATACCTAGGTACAAAACAATGCCTGAGTAGGTTGTGAGATATAATCATAGTAGTTTGGCACCCATGGTGTCTTGACCATTCTATTTCATGTAATAAACCAAAAAAATTGTTCTAATTTATGATAAATGAAATCAACTAAATAAACGAAATAAAAATGTATAGTTTGGTATGGGTTCTCAATTACACTCATTCCATAACACCTACTTCATCGTAAGTTGTTAATCCGAAAAAAGGCACCTTTATAGAGCATGATGTTTATATATATAATAAGGCAAGATAAATAGATAAAATTCAAAGGGGGAATGTAACCCCAATCACGTGCTTTAGGTTAGTGTATAAATTATGTGTCATCAAAGTGTGCATCAAGAAAGCAGAAATGTATTACAATACCAACTGAGCTTAATGAATTATTTAGAATAAAATTACATACATTATCATTATTATTATGTTCATGTTAAGATTATGATTCTGAGCCCATACATAAGTTATATCTATAGTACATACTTTAATTTACCCAATTCCATCGAGCCTATCTAAGGAAATATTTCAAAAGAACAAGTATCACTCAATGCATGGTATTGCCATGAGTCTATCCCATTATTGCACAAGAGTGGGCGAGTATCACTTGAGGATTTTCATAGTCACTTTCCAATGGGACAATTCTCGATGATCCATTTGGGAACCAATATCAACTATAAGAATATAAAAATCCTGGTTATGTCCTCATCTAGAAAATCCTATGAAATCACTCCCAAATGAATAGTGAGGAAACCTTTCTGGAAAATCGAGTCTAGGTGTGGGTCCTTAATATAGAATCCAGCTTCTCCAACCGCCAAGAATATAATTAGAATTAAAAGAAGCATACATAAAAGTGTATGGATTTATAATTAGAAAAAAATATTTAGGAAACTAAAAAGTACATATTTTGTGATCATTCAAGACAAACAGTTACACCAAAATTACTTTACAAGAAAAAATAGAAAACTCACATTTCACTTTTATAATAGTGCAAGATGATAATAATTGCAATAAGAAAATCATTAAGCATAAATAAAACAAGGAAACCAAAATTTTATGGTTCACAATTATCCTAAATAATATATTTAATTAAATCTCAACAAAAAGGGATCACACAACATTTTCTATTAAATAATTTAATTATTTAGGGCTAACAGAAAATAGACCAAATACGACAACACACATTAATGGTTGTCCAACTATGTTTCATTAATGTAAACAAGTTAGTTTACCTCAATCGAGGTCTCAAAAGTTATTCCCAAATATTTAATTAAATTACAACATTTGAAAATAAATATCACTGTAAAGAACCGATGATCGAAAAAATGTGTGATCTAAAAGAAACAATAAAATATTGAAATGATTGTATAAACCATATCATATACTCGTAGAGGATCCTACCCTCTATGATGATATTTTATTTTCCATAAAATGTAAGAAATCAAATAATTTTTGAAAAACCAAAATTTTGAGTAAAAACCATCCACGAAATATTACATTATGGATAGTAGATGAGATCATAAAATTCATGGTGCATGAGGTTAGCCTTTCCAAGAGCATTAATGGGCATGTGATGGAGATGAGATCAAGTGAGAGGCAGAGTCACAATGGTCATCTAAAGGAGGAGAAGAGGAGGAGGATGTACACTGAATGGGGGAGCTATAATGGGTAGAATCACAAAGGGAGAGAATATGAAGAGATGAAAAAGAAAAGAAGAATGAAAATAGGGAAAAAATGTTAAGAAAAAAAATTTAAAAAAAAGAAAAAATATGGAATTAAGTAAGAATAAAATAACTAAAATAAATCTGATCGAAAATATATTGTAATAAAAATAATAAAAATGGCTAATTTCATTTTATTATTTTTAGTTTTCTTATAACCCCCATCTAATTTTATTGTAATATATCTTTAAATAAATTTTTAATTTATATTATTTCTATTTATTTTTCTTTTTTATTCCTTTATAATTTATTTTAATTATTTTTAAAAATAACTCTGTTCTTGGGAGAGCCATAATATTTTACAAAAATCCCATGAAATTATTTAAATAATTTTAATCACTCCCTAGGACCCAAAATAGGGTGTGTAGGCACGCACCCTGGATTGTATTATGGATTTGATTAAAAAATTTATACAACCCATACCATGCTTTATGTTTAGAATTTAAAATAATTTCTGTGGAAAATTAATATTTTTTTATTTAAGCCAAAATAAATATCCACCCATATATATATAGATGTTTTATATATATACACATATTTGTATATATATATAGACACACACACACACCCATATATGAATATACACCTATATATATCATTAATCCCTAAATATATATATATCATATATATATATATATATCATATATATATATATATATATCAATGTTTTTGCCCCAATATAATAATAATAACTACAATTAAATTTATTATTATTTAATATAACAGATCAATAAACCCGTTTGTATTTCAATGATAACAATAATTAAAAATATTTAAGACCTCATAAATTTATACTAATTTCACATCTTAATTTAATTTGCACAATTAATAATATACCAATTATTACATTTTCCACTTATTATTTACATCAAAACAAAATTTATTAATTTTTTTGACGTCAATACAAATAATAATATTAATAATAAATTTATAATTATTATTTCTAAAAACCCAACAAAATGATTTATATCTCAATTAAATAATCTTTTTATTCGATTTAACTAAATGATCGATGCATGAAAAAGTTATAACATGCATAGGTTAAACCATACATAACTGACATAACAGTGGTATAATATTTTTGATAAAATGCATTGTTTATGAGAAATTTATTATTTATTATTAAAAAAATTAATTAATTAATTCACTAAATAAATAAAAATTATTATCGCATGCGAGGTGGCCAAACACCTAACACAATTTAATATTATTCCCCATCAAGGGTAAAAATGACATTACAGACCTAACGATGGTATTATATTTTTCATACATCTCACTATTTTAGATTTATTTCATTTAAAAAAAGCACATGCATATGAATAAAATAAATTTAATATTTATATTCTATCAATGTTGACAGTCTATAGGCCTCAGAACCCTATACTGACTCTGTGTATAACATTGAAAATATTTCATATAATATTTTGATATACTAATGAAGGTATTTATAATTAATTTAATATATATCCATTTAAATTTTTAATCTAATTTATTTATTTAATTATGTTTAAAAGGCACATCACATAGTCAAATATTGGGAAACAATGTTTCAGATGCTCTATTTTAAATCCAGTCTACCCAGCTAATGGAAAAATTCAATTTCCCAAGTTTTTCATTTAGATTATTAATGGGACATTACGTTCTTCCCATATTAGAAAATATTATCCCTGAGAAGTATTCAAAAACAACGTAACTATCACTTGACCTACCTGGGGGATGAAGTATCATATAAAAGGTCAAGTTGCATCTCTAAATGTCCATTGTACATACAAAATTTGATTTGGAACGTCACCCATAATCCATTATGATTTTATCCAACACACATTTATCAATCGAAACATTGATGCGACACTTACCTGAGCCCATTTTTCTACATACATGATCAAATCGTAATCTTGTAAAACACCAGAACAAATGTACTTCCCATAGTAGGATTTGATGTTAGTAATATGGAAAAAAACAAAGCCAAAGAAACTTTTATAATCAGAATATTATATAGGAGGTGCCCTTAATAATTCTATAAATGCTTATCATTTTATTTTTGAAATAGATAAAATGGTCAATTCCCCCGACAACCTCAAATATCAAGTCAAGTCAACATTTCATGGAAGACCTTGGCAAACACAAAATGCACATGTCTTACCTTCCGATGTTTCAGAAATGATCCTTCACTAACCACTTCACAAAACAAGGGAAACAATTAATCATGCCACTCTGGATGACAATTCGATAAGATGCATGGCTATGATGGCCATCGTTTTACAAACCGAGCTATGATTTCTTCTTCAAAGGTGTCTCACATTTACCATGAACACATCCACCAACGTCCATAAATGAATTCTAGAGATGTTCCCTGATTTTAGAATCACTGAGTTGGACACTTAGTCTAGGGTAACCTTATATTGCCACAATAGTAGTGAATGGAACTAACCCAATGTTGTACATACTTTATATTTATTAGTTAGACAACGGTAAAAATCCAAGATATCCAAAATAGGTCTTTTCTTAAACCAAAAATGGTATTCAACTAGAATCATGATAATGGGAAATGAATAGTGAACGATTTTTTGTCCAAGTAATTTCTACATGGGAAACAAATTTATCTCTCAAGACTAAACATGCCATCATAAGAACCACGTTTCATTATGAAACATTTATAAAAGAACCCCAATCAATCCCAACAACGTTTAAATAATTAGTGTGGTGCAAGAATGATGCTCTAATAGAGCATCAAGGAAGAAGGCAAGATAGGTAAAATGTTCATCAATTATTGAGGAGTACACTAAGAGAATCAAGAGATTATAGGGAAGATTAGTCAAGCCACTACTAGTTGATATCCCTTACAAGAGTATTAAAATAACCTTCAAAAACACCATCATTAACTAATCACTAAGTATTTACCACCTGAGGCATCCCATGATCATTGAAGCTTATCTACCGTAGTACTCCCATGACCAATGGAGTTTTTTAAAGGTCTAACACACTATCATCCTCACTAACACAATGTTTCCAAGAAATCAATGACATGATTTAATGTTCACAATATTCACATCATTCAATCCATCACGACCATTATATAGTGGTGCTATATGGTTTCAGTCCTTCAACATGAAATGAAATGTATTTAATAGAACCAAAATGACACTCCCCACCTTAGGAGTGTTATAATCATTAAAATGATTTTAAAGGCTTGTATCTCAAATGTTTTCTTAGTTATCACCACCATAAAGGAAAACGTTTAAACAATTTGAATGAAAACCAAACTAAATGGCATGTCAAAAAAATTGAGTCTCTAGAATTCATCCTAAGCATTGGGATAAACGTGATTTCTTTACAACCTTGTCACTCTACAATAGAGATGACCTAAGACTGCAGTCAACAGTACATGGCTGAAGGATTCCATCAAACTCAACCAGTTCATAAAAACATTAAAAACTACATGATTATCATGTACAAGAACTCATACAACCCCAACTTGATATAGAAGTAAGATTAATATTAAATTAAATGACAACATACCAAATCATCCATCATAGATGAGAAGTGAGGGTAGAATAACCCACAATGAAGCTAAACATTCCCAAGGCATATTTAAGAATCAAAAAATGACCATTTCCCGATGAAAAATCTCAAAAAAAAGTCACAGATACCATGATTACCTGTCTGATCAAGTCGTCATTTAGAATTTAAAAGTCTTACTATGTATAATATCATTCGAACGACACAAAAAAACTCATGGTATTAGCATATATTTTACGTTAAATGGGTGGTACCTACCATATGTTATCCCATTAAGAAGAAAAATCATTGAACACAAAACTGGTTCATGCTTAAAAGAAGTCACTAGGGTCAAAATATGATAATCTACTTCATTTCTAAGTGAGAGAACACCTATGGAAAATGCTCACACTTCCATTCAAAAAAATCTCAATGATGCTTAATCTTCTATTACACGAAGGTTTTAAATAGAGGAAATCACTACTTGTTATATTTTTAAGACCTTTACATTTAATCTTATTTCATAATGCCACATGCACATATTCAATAGTCTCGTTAAATAAAGTGCCATATACTAATCTATAGGGTTTCCACGCACATTATAGTTGGAATTGGGCTCCCAATTAATTCCATCCAATAATTTTAAAAAAATACTTACATATAAAAAAGAATAGGATTTAATATTATATGCTAATAGAGACATACATGGTTTAATCATATAATCATAACATTTTAATCACAGAGACTTGCCTATAAGAACAAAAGAATGATACAAGACAATCAAGATAGTAAACAAGAGTCTTAAAAACAAGATATCATGCTAAATATATCACCAAATAATTGTATCTGACATGATTTATAAATAAATACAATACATGGAATACATTTAATGAACATAATTGGAGTTAACATGAACATTAAAATGCACCTACATTACATGGCACCAAGCATGGCACATGAATTTTTATGTTCCTAATATGATGAATGCTATGTTTCATCCTCACCAAACCAAGTCAAGGTTTAATTTTCTAAAATTTCATAAATATATAAGACTCAGAAACTAATCCAACCACTCTAGGATAAATCATATCAACTATGATAATGAAATTCATGAACATCAATTACAAGCCCCGGCTACTTGGTCATTTCTAAAAATTAGGGTGATCAGTCCTAGGAATGTCAATTAACCAAGATCCTACACATTCCTAGACTTCTATCTTCCAACCCAAAATATTAATATGGAGGAAGAGAAGTCTCTGATACCACATTTTAGTTTCCCCAACCTAGGATCCACTAGAATGGTGCTCTGTGCCGAATAAATAAAAAATTCATAAGTATGTACTGAAGAAATCATATGATTTTCAAAAAACTCCAATTTTTTATAAAAACCATTTGTGATAGATTATGTGATAGATAGTGGATGATATCTCATGATTCTTAATGTGTGAGTGTAACCTTATTGAGTGATTTACGTTGTGCCTAATGGAAAAGAATATAGATGAATGAAGAATTCACATCGGGCTTCCGTAGGAGGATTGGAGGAGGAGGAGGCACTCCAAAGGGGGTCGTCCCACAATGGTATAAGAGAGGGGGAGAATAAAAAGAATGGATGAATGAAAAGATAAATATATATATATAAAATAAAAAAAATAACTTATATAGAAAAAACAAGAATAAGATAAATAAGATAAATGGGGTGGAAATGAAATCCAAATAAAAATAATAAAAAATGGTTAATTTCCCCTTTTTATTTTTACGTTTCTTGTATCCCCTTTCATAATTTATTTTAAAATTTATTCTTAATACCTTATACCTTATTTTTATTTTCATTAATTTTATTTTTATTCTTTTTCAATTTCTTTTTATTAATTTTCTACTCAAATATACACTAGGGCATGAAATAATATTTTACATTAATCCCATGCAATTATTTAAATTATTTTAAATGCTTCCCAACACCCACAATAGGTTGTTCATGTGCATTCCCTATGTCACATTAAGGATTTGGATAAAAAAATTAAATGGTTCATACATTGGTTTATACGAGGATGTTACAAGAATTTATGTGGGAAATTAATATTGTTTTATCTAACCCATAAAATAATCCACTCTTATATATATACATGATATATATATATATACATAGACATATATTTATGCATAAATTTACACTCGTATATTTATATATACCTAAAAATATATTTAATCCACATATATATATATATAAATATATATATTTTATATATATTTAGCAATGGTTTCATCACATTTTAATAATAATAACTATAATTGAAATTATTATTATTTAATACAACTTCGTAATGAAACCATAAGTTTTTTTGATGAAAACTATCATTAAATAATGATAACACATAATAAATTAAAATCGATTTCATATTTACATTTTATTTAAAAAATAATAATGTCACATTTATTACATAATCCACTTATTTGTAACACTAATTTTTTTTAATTGCGGAAGTATATTCTCATTTTTTTCTTCCTAAACATAATAATATTAAAAATTAAAATTTTTTTCTAATTTCGAAAAAAAATATATTTATAACCCTATTAAATTATCTTCCAGTTATATATGACAAAACATCCGATGCTTAAAAAATGTATACCCTGCTTTAAGAAAACCCCATGTTTTTTATGTAACAGTGTTCTGAGAATTATGATTTGATGTATAGTTTTTGTGAAATTAATTATGTTTTGTTTAAAAATTCGAATAATTCATTAATTAATTAAATATAAAGTATTATAGCATGTGAGGTTTCTAAACACTTTACACCCAATAAATATAAACCATACCTAGGGTAAACCCAACATTCCAGACCTAATGTTTGTCTCATTTTTCTCATTTGATACATTTTTTGAGAGATATTTCACTTTCTTAAAAGAACACTTGAATGAATAAAATAAATTTAATATTTCTATTCTATCAACATCGTGGATCTATATGCCACATGACCCAGTTCTGACTTAGCTTCTATCTGTGAAAATATTTCATTAAATATTTCAATCTGATCATGAATATTATTACACTTCATTTATTTTATTTTCATTTTTAATTTTAAACTAATTATTTTAATTTTCATTGTTTTGAATATAAATCCAAATATCAACTATCAAAAAAAGGATCTGACATTCAATTTTAAAATAGGCATGCCCTTCTAATTGGAAAAATTTATTTCCATCGTTTTTTCAATCAGTTCAAAACACAAAAATTAATGTAACAAAACTAAGAAGGAACCTAAATCATCTTCTACAAATGAATAAGTATAAAGAACATGGGAAACCCAAATTTAATTAATGAATAATCTAGAAAATACTCAATATTAATTTAATCTGGAGGCATTCCTCATTCTATGATATCGATCCTCTCACATGGTCGGTCTTACCAAACCAGTCAAAATAGAGGGATACAATCCAATATCAACAAAACACCCATACAAAAAGCCACTATCCAGTTTATAATATAAATTTTTATATAAACTACACATGAAAATTCCACTTTTTATTCCTGATAACCTTTTCAAGACTACATGGTTTGAGCCAATAAAAAAACTAGTGTCCAAATGTATATACATGTTTCACACATAAGAGGCATAGAAGAGTGTCACCCTAAATCCCAGAAGGAACAATATGTCTATTAATCAAATATCTCCAAAGGGAGTCCCATACAAAGTACCTCCCACACCATTAAACATATACAAGGAAAGAGTATCATCCATGGAGTGTTTTCTAAGGAGAAAAAAAAATAAATGTGCTAATCAGACCTCAACAACACTTGGAAAAACCACCCATTTTCAATGATAAAAATCACTTTTTCAAAGAGTTTAAAATTAAAATTTTTCAGTCAAGATCCAATTATAAAATCCATATTATACTTGAAACCAATTTTACTATCAAAACCTGTACCACATAAACCATTAATTGGATTTGAAGGACAAATTGGAAATATTTAAAGTACATTGTTTCTGAGATTTACTAAAATAATTAAAAATAAATCACAGAAATATTTGAATTAGAAACCAACATCAAATGTCCTCGGGTGAAACAGAATTAACTGAAAGTTCAAAATAACCTAGAGGGAACCAAAAATCACCAAATACCACAAATAAAATTGTAAAAATATTAGTGGTAATAAGAAACCAACATCAAATGGCATCAGGTGAACTATAATCAACTAAAAAACTCAATCGTATGTGATGAATTCCAAAACATGCAACAATAAGTCCTGAGAGACCCAAAACATGCTCTAAAATGTAAAAAATCCGTTAATTTGGTTAACCCATAACCTCTGGATTTTATGAGTGAAGAAGAAAAGTTAGAGAGGGAAGTCACTATAAATTATTCTATAGGAGTAATGAAAATGGAATACCTTTAAGAATCTGGTGAGACTCCTAAATCAAACAAATGAAATTAATTGGAGGAGAGGAGGTCAAGGATGGAGTCATGTGTGAATATGGAGTGCTATATGGGGAGCGAAATATAAGAATGGTGATGGTTATAGATTATGTTTTATTTTATTATATTTTATTATATTTTATTATATTTTATTTTTAATTAATTTATTAGAATACGGAAATGTCACATTGTTTGGGTCCCATGGATTTTAAAAACATGTTCCAACCATGTTCCAGGCATTGGGCTTCTGGAGCATTCATCATAGGTTTTACACATGGTTTTGAAATCCATACACCAATAATGTGGTTGTATTTGTCAAAAAATCAAGAGGATATTAAACACATACTAAATTTATTGAAAAACAATGCACCCAAACCGCGTGACATGCCTTATATCCCAAAAAAGTTCCGTTAATAGGGAAAAATTACATGAATGGAAAAAAATTAAATATGATATAAAAAACAACTAGAATAATAAAAACATGTTTGGTCATGATGTGATATAATGATTAAGATTACAGTTCTTGGCCTTGTATCTAAAATAACGAATAATGTTCAAACCATTCAATGAAATATAAAATATTAATATAGTTCGTGGAAGACATATTTATATAAAAATAAATTATATATTGAGTATGAATTCAAGGACAATGATTTTCTTTTCAATATCTCCCTATATGTGGGTAATATACTACATGACAATATTCATTTTGAGGTATTGATATATCGCCCCCTTTGAGATCATCAACCTTGTTAATTTCATAATTATTCACTTTCACTCCTTCCTCAGCTCTATCAACGGAAAGATGCCTTACACATGTAAATTTAGAGGAAGTACATACTATATCCCTCACATGTAGTGATCCTATAATAATTAAAATTAAAATTTAACCATTCCTCAACTAAACGTAGTATAGAAATATTTAATCAAACAATCATGATTCTAAGAAACAATACAACACATGTAGTCAAAATTCAATGTATAAATAATAATATTGGGGAGGCTACATGAGAATATAAGAATATGTTCTTGGAAAATCACCCTCACCTATTTTCATCTGTGAAGGAAATTTCGGGTACAAAATTCATTTTAACATGAGTAGAATAAAAAGAACAATGATTTCATTATTTATATAAATAATACGTTTGATGCACTACACCATAAGAAACATAAAAACCATACCTATATAAACCATTATAATGTACCCATTGAATTTTTTAGTGTGAATAGTCATACCATGATTTGGAAATATATATAAAAATAGAAGGAAAAAAATTCAAATTAAATATTACATCATTTATTAAAACTAATAAAATAATAAAATAATTTTATGGAATTTCAATATTTTTATGTATAATATTTTTTATAGGAATAATATAGAAACATAATAGGAATTTTTAATTTAGAGTAAAAAAATTATTTATCATACCAAAATTAATTTTTCTATCAAATGGTTTACCATTAAATTTTATTTTTTTTTTTAATAAAAGAATATTCAAATTAATAATGTAAATATTAAAATGTTATCAACATTTTTTTATTTATTATTATTATAAAAGATAAAAATGATGTTTTTTAATTTTCAAAAATTATGATTTTTATGAAAATTGATAGAGACATTTTATTCCAAATAAAACAACATTTATGAAATTATTATTATATAATTATGAATCCGAGATTGATGAAAACTTTTTATACTGCTGAATATATATTTTAAATGTGAGATAATATTTTTTTATACTGTATTAATAAATATATTAAATTTTCCAATTTAATATAAATATAAATATTATTATTATTAAAAATTTATTTTAATATATTATAAATTAACTATTTTAGAATTAAATTTTAATTAATTAAAAAAATATAATAAATGGTTTTCAAATTTATAATCAACTTATTCAAATTATATAATAAGAACCATTTTATTTTATACCAAAAACTATAATTTACCTAGGAAAAAACCAGTTGTTGTGGTGATATCTAAATAGGTAAAAATGATTTACCTAATAGGTAAAGAGAGAAACATGTTAAAAATGATTTTAATTTAGTGGTTTATGTTTGGAATGATAATTTAAAAGTTCCATTATATAATTTATCAATTCTTTATCCATATTCCTATAGGGTTACGTCCCATTATTATATGAGTTTGGGTGTTTATAAAATTTACATCCATTTAACTTATAAAATTTACACTCCTCTCCTCACATAAAACTATATATGAAACACATTTATAGTATCCCAAACACAACCAAATACAATATTTGAAACTCATACCCACCATAATGTTCTTTTTATTCTTAATAGACAGTCCCTTAGAGTTCCATTAAAAATTGATAATGATATAATCCTAGAAGATGAGTCTCAGTTCCAAACCACTATTTCTCTATTCAATTTCAATATGTGTATTTTTCTAGGCCAAATTTCATTACACCATATAAAAATTATATAATTAGTATCATTTTTATTATAATATGTTATTATTATAATGGTAAAATAACTAACCACCCTTCAATTTTTTATTAATTACAAGTAAAATGTGAATCATGTGTTGTATAGACATTAACATCTAATAATATAAATATTTTGTATTCCATCATAGAAAAAAATGTATAGTTTTAGTTATTATATGTGTATTATTTATTATGTATTAAAATAATATATATCGTTAACATGCAGATTTTCAGATGAAAAAAATGTTACAATAATTATAATGTATGAAATCTATATTTGAAAATAAGATGAAACCAGTTTCTCATTTTTTTAACTACAAAAAGCATAACTATAACTCCATTGTATTATATTAATAACACAATATTTCTTTATAACTAATTTTTAACGTAAATGGATTTTTATGATGCCCTTTTAGAGAAAAAAAAATATAAACACCACTTCTATAATTGATATGAAATACAGTATTTAGTATAAACTCTTTATGTTGATAAGAAATTTCATCACCCTAAAAAATTAAGAGAATAATTTCTATTGAATATTATAAATTTAATAGTGTAATAATATGTTTACAAATTTTTATTTAATATTTTTATCATCATGATAAAATATGTAAATATATATCCATTAAAATGATGGGTAATTATATTGGTGTGGGTAATGTAAAAATGATCATTTTAGTTATATGTTTTCTTAATGATTTTGTTTTCCCTATATTAAAAAAATATCTATTTAAATTTTTTTTCTAATATATATATATATATATGAATAAAAACGATTTTTAATTCAATTACCATTCAGTGATGTGTTTTCATTACACATTCTAAAAAACATGGAGACTTTTTGAAACATGACATATAACTATGAATTTAAAAATGAAATCAATAAATAATGATTATAAAATTCTCTTTCAGTATATGGTTGAAATTTTCATTCATTGATTTATCTAAAGTGAAATTATTCTCCATCTTTCACCCTATTTTTAATTTTATTTTGGGTTTATTTGGGATGACCATATCTCTAATATCAAATGATATAATTTGTGAAGTTTTATTGATATTTTATGAACCCATTTTTATTTCTAGGGGTTCATTATCAAATGTTAATGATATCCATTTTAATATTTTTTTTAAACAATTTCATTTCCATTGGTTCTATAATATTTTATGATGATCGATTTGAATTGCCTCACATATGTATGTATGATAATGTATGAGATTCTATTCTGAAATCTAATTTATCAGTTTATGTTTACATTTAATAAGATATTCAACCATCCTCATAATAAGGTTCTTTACATATGTCTGCATATGATGTTTTTTTTATATATTCATGTATGAATATAAGGGGTTTTCTTCCCATAGAAATGGGTATAATAGCTATTCTACATAATTTTTTCATTAATTTATGGGTTTCCCAACATTCCCATTATGTTTATCTTTTTATGAAAAAAAATTAATAAGAATTTAATTTCCACAGAAGGGAATGTTTTCATGATTATGACTTATTTTTAATGTATTACACACTTTTATGAAATGGTAGTATGTTTATCAATCATTGAGATGTTTTTTGGTAAATGAAATATCTTTTAATATAAATTAATTATTATATAATGATCTAATATTATTATATAATGTCACATGACTATAATATATCGTAATTTTAACTTTTACTATGATATTTATATCACCCAAATGATCTCATGCATGTTATGATATGTTTTCCATTACAGAGCTATTGAGTTCATCCAAAACTTATGCATCAAATTTCTATGTTTGGAATATTATCATAAAATCTGAGATTAATAGAAAATATTCATTGAGGAACATTACTATAATTAAAGGATTTAAAGTTCTCTCAAACAAGTTATGTCTATAGTCAATATTGGAGTAACTAAAACATTAGGTTTTTTAATTATATAACTATCTTTGAGATTAAACTTTTTTCGGTTGACAATAACTCATTATTTGGGTTTTATATATATTTAGTGTCCTTATATTCTAGGTAATATTATTGTATTTATTTTTTCTGTAGAAATTTAGAAATATTTTAATATATTATGATATTTATATATTTGATAAGTCTTACTAATAGCATAGTGTGTCATGAATGGATGTTTTTGTTAATTGCAAATCACATATAGAATCATAAAAAATGTTCAATATTAGTTGTGAGTAAAAAAATTATTCTCTAAGGAGAAAATTGGTGACATGTTCCAAAATAAAATTTTGATAAAATTGTTTTATATTTTAGTTTTGATTAATTAATTCCTAATTAAAAATAATTTCAATTTTTCCTGAAATGAATATTTGGGGAGTTTTAATTGAGTAATCCCTAAAGTAATGTTCTCTATAATATTAATATTTAGTTGTTACTATGTTCAAATATTTTATAATGATAACCCATGATTTGAAGGGAATGGAATTTTATACTTAGGTTATTATTTGACAGTTGTTGGGAATATCTATAGTATGGTCCGATATATATAGTTTAGAACTAAAATAAATATTTTTAGTTATATTATCCCTAGGAAATGGTCTCATGAATTCCTTTAATTTATGTATATATTGGAAATTAGGATTTTTTTTATAATGAACATGATGTTCAATACTAATGCTAGAGAAAGAAATAATTTTTAGAAATTCCAGTTAATAATGGTTTATAAAAATAATATTAGCAATAAAAATATTATAGTATGTGATTAGGATAGAGTAACTAGTTATATGGTGATAAGACCCATGGAATAATGGTTCAGATGTCATAGTATGGTGGAGATAAATATTTTATTCCCAATTATGTGTGAGTCTCATCAAATAAAATTGGAATATTTTTTGAGTCACTATGTCCCTAGATTCATGAGACTATATGATTTTTGGACCTTGGTTTTTTATATTCGATCATTTACTACTGGTAATTGAGTGTGCAGTTGTATGATATTAATTTTTCATATAAATTAGGTAAATTAGGATAAACTATGTTATAATATTAGTAAATGATGACATATTAATATGTGGATTACTATTTGTATATAGTAAATGACTATTTGATGTGTGAAAACAGATTTGAGATTGAATTTAGGCTATGAAATGATTTGGAGTTTTTTTTTTGAATATGGTGGCCATAATATATATTAAAGATTGATTTTAAGTTATAATATGAAATAATATTTGCAAAAATATTTTAAAGAATTTGATATAAGAGTTTATAGTAATTTTTTATAAAAATAAATGCTTGATAGTTGTTTATGGACCACAGTTCATCTGATATAGTTTGTTCACATAAAGGGGGATATCCCAAAAATTATATAACAGAATTATATTAATGAATGGTTCATAAAGTATGTACTATAGTTGTTCTGAGTTATGTTTTAGACATATTAACTCTTTGTTTTTTGGAAACAGTTGTGATACTCATTATATTTTTTCTTTATGTGAAATAACACTTAGTTCAAGTTAATTATATATTCATCAATACCATAACAAGGGTTTTTAAAGAGACTTTGTTTGTGGATTTTATTAATGATTTTATTATTAATACATCTCACATCATATATTATTACATATAATTCAATGTAATAATAAAATTTAATCTATGGTATAATTGATTGGGTTTGGGATATAATCAATCATGACATAGATTGTTAGTTAATATAATTGAAATATGAATGCATAATTTTTTTGTGATTTTATAAATTTATAGAGATATGGAAGTCTCTATGTAGTTATATATGAAATTTATATTAGGTTGTAAATTATATGTTTCTATTAGTGAGTGTGGATAACTATTATAGTAATATGATTTCTAGTTATATGATGTTGCTAAAATATTATAAAACGTGAATAGTGTGTCAATATTAATGTATTATAGCCATATATGTTTTCTGTAATAAGGATGTTTTTAATCATATAGCTAATATATTTCGGTTAATAACATTGATTAAAGACCATATTAGATACTATTCGGCAATTGTTATCTATATTTTTCTTTTTTAACTCACATTTCAAGGATCAATGATAACATATCATCTTCGTATAAGGATCATTTTGATAAAGAATTTCAATAAATAATAAATAAATAATCATTATATTGGATTATGTAATATGGGTGAAACATGTGTCCATTGTTCCAATATTTGATAGATTTATTTTAGATGATACTGGGGAGAAAATAGGATTAAATACTTACCTTTGATGATTTTATAATGACACAAAATAAGGACCGAGTCTGAATAAATTATCTCTAATGATATAATTTGATTCATGATTATTGTTTTAAAAAAAATCATTATTTTACATTAAGGGTCGATTAGGATATGTTAGGTTAATACAATGTTTGAATGATCTATCTTCTTTAGAGAATGTGTACTAGATCAATTGAATCACATAGTGACATTGAAATGAGAAATTGATTATGTATATTGGATATTGTCATCAATGATAATGTGTTTTAATTTTAACATTGTGGTAATAATGTTAATGATTTTGAATGAATCGGAAGTTAATTCCTTAATGTTATGTAAAAAAGATTATTGAGAAAGTCAATATGGTAGTTTACCTTCTTATTATTTTCATATAAAATGGTTGAATATTTTTATGTGTATTATGATTCATTGTTTATGTTACAAAATATTGATTGGTATTATTTAAACTATAGACTCAAAATGAAGGTATTTTCATATATATCTAGTTCTATATTTTAATATTAATATCTAGTTATATATTAAGGATAAAAGCATATTATTTGTCCTTATAAATGAGGAAATGTTATATTAACACATGAAGATGATATTTAAATATTCATAGACATAGTATGGGATTTATTAATTGATCAATGTCACATTGTGTCCCAATAAGATAATAATGATTACTAACAATAAGATTATAGAATAATTTTTTCTTACAATTTAATACTATTGAATTAGTTGTGAGACATATTTAGAATGAATAATATAATGTTATTGAGGTGTAAATGTTGGAAAAAATAATTTACAATTAAATCCAAATTGGGGATTATGTTTTCTGATCAATAAGACACAACAATTTACCATCTAACTCATTTTAGGGTAATATTATAAATTAAATGTGTTCTGTTATGGGGAAACCAAACTGCCTTTGATTTCGAGAAAAAAATTTTAGTCATTCAAGATATTATTTTAAAATAATACTTCATTTGGGTTCTTCTTGGGAGACTTATGGGGGACCCATATCTCCTTCCTCTGAAAATATGAGTGAGTATTGGGAATAATTTCATTTCAGGTGTTTCTCTTAATTCTATTTAATTATTTTACCCATTATAAATAGTTATATTATAGAGGAGTCACTCCATTGTGTCTCTTATGATACTCTATCCACTCAGTGATACATATTAAATCTTGACTATTAATTCATTTTAAATCATGCTTATATATCACAACAATAAATACCATCCATAATATTTTTTCCTTAATAGTTATTTTGGTTTCATTTTGATTTTTTATGATGTATTTCATAATTTCATGGTGAGATCATTCCATTATCAAGTGGACTTTATATATGGTGTCTCATGGATTTTGTTAATAGAATATTAAATGAATTTAGAGTCTAATTGTATTATTTAAAATAAAAAAATACATAGGAATTTTGTGTTTTTAGTCATAAATAAGTGATCAATTTTGATATAATTCATTGGGAGTCTCGTTGAAATTTTTTTGTAGTTATTAAATGGCCCCTTAATGCATATATGGTTTCCATTTTAGGGTTTATATATTATATTTTATTCATTATTCCGGTTTTATTAAATGTATTTATTTATTTATAGTGGAATATGTGCATTTTAAGTGTATTTTTTTAGGAGAATGGAAAATCATTCAATTATAAGTAATCTATTTGAGATATAAGAATGTTTTTGTGATAAATTGTTTGAAATTATTAGTTATTTAATAAATCTTTGACATTTATATACATGGAATTTCATGGTAATAAAATATGTTTATAATGAAATAAATAGTTATTTATAATTTCCCTATGTTTGGATAGAAATATGGAGTTTACCTCATTTGGTCAAGGATGGTTTCTTTGTAATATATTATGTATTCCTATGGGAGTTTGGTATGTAATATATGGATTGGTGATGTGATTTATATATATTTTATAGATCATGAGAGGGATAAAGAGTAAAAATATGATCTTATAAATCCACATTGTAATATATTGGAATGTGTAGTGTGGTATAATTAATGGGAAAATTGTGAGGGTAGTAGTACTTTTAAAGCATTTTTTAATTATTTTTTTCATAATGTTATATAATTGATTAAAATAGATTACTTGGAATAGAACATGAGGTTGATAGAAAATATATGGCATGAATAAGGTAATACAAATGTGTAATGTTTTTCTATGATTATAGGTTGTTTCGCATTCTCCTTTATGGATAATATAGAATTGTTCTAAACTAATTATGATCAACATGAAGTGAATGATCATTGGAGGTTGATCAAATTTTTTGATATATTATGATAATATATAAAATTATCTTTCAAGGTTTCCTATGATAGGGTTTTAATAATATTTATAATGATAATATAGTAGATTATATTTAAAATGGAATATCAGAACTCATATGCCATTAATTCAATTAGTGGTATTGGTAGAAAATATTATTTGGTTAGGGATACATTGGATCCAGTAAATTGGATGTCGAGGAGAAAAATAGTTAGTTATGTATAATTTATGAGTTGGATGATGCTCAAATTGTATTTGGGCTTTCATAAAGGTGTTATATGTAAGGTTATTGTGTAAAAAAATATTCCCTATTGTCTGTAAATTTCATGAGTGGGAACATATTCTAGTCCATCTATCAAGGACCTATAGAATCAGATGGTTGATTTATGACTAAATCAGATATAAGGATACATAAAATTTATTCATTAAGATATCTATCATGTGGTTTGTTCTTTTGGTATAAGTTTATAATAAATTTATGTAATGATTTTGAATCCAATAATATGAAAATGATTCAAAACTCCTGTGATTTTTAATTCAAAATATCAATCACATGTTTTCATGTGATTACCATTACTACAGTATACTAATTCATTTTTCATTCCCAGTGATCTTATCAACAACATAACCATAAAATAATTTGTATAACCTTATTATTTCTTTAGATATCTCAGAATTACATTAATATCATACCCCTTTATATAGTTGATTCTTTAAAAGTATAGTCATTGTGTCCCCCTCCAATTATCATGCTCCAACCTTATTATGGTCCCCTCTCAGATTTTTTTACACTGTGTTTTAAAATAAATGATAAAATTTAGGTTACCCAACACCGGTGAAGAAGGATATAGGTACTTGTAATGTGGTTTCTCGTTAACTACATGAAAAATCTATTTATGTGTTATGTAATGAACGTTTATCATTTTCATTTAAATTTATTTATAAAATTAAAAATATTCATTATGAAATATTTTAGGAAAACATTTTTCATTTTCCTATACATTTTTATACTCACACCCTCTATACATATCATAAAGGGACCATATAACACATATTTAAGATGTAGTTTAGTGATATAATAATAAGGGTCGGTGTTGTATTAACAATCAATCCATGAATGCTTTTTTGGTGAGATCGATTACTAGCTTTGTGATAGTTCGTGAAATTGCATTTTTTAATATTAGTTGTTTATTTTATTATATATAATAAACATACTCAGAAAATATATATATTATATGATTAATATATGATTATAAAGTGTTTCATTTTAATATAAGAAATATTATGTTATATTGATTTTGTAATATTCAATATATTTCATTATATGTTATCTTAATTTTTTCAATTATTTTTTTTCAATAAAATTATTCTTTTTAGAATGGAATGATATTTATGATATATTCTTCAACATATTTCATTAAACCATAATTTTTAGTTTGAAACTGATATTCTATAGAGATGTATTCAAATGGGGAGTGTTACATTATATAGTGAATTAAAATGTATTTATAGGGATTAAATAAGAATTAATAATTGTTACATATAATTACTACCAAAACATATCAATTACTATTTTTTATTATTATGGAAAATGATATTATGAATATATCTTTGGTTGATTATAAAGGTATTCTAGAATCACAATAGCTATTTTTTAAGGGTGATCCTATTTCTAAGATGAATACAATGTTGAAAAAATTCTTGGGCATGAAACAAAATATAATGTACAAAAATACTCAAGAAAATGAGGATGTTAATTTATTTTAATTTTACACCTATAAACTCATAAGTGACAACCAAATGATCACATTACAGAATAAATGCATAGTTTTTCAATATATAATTGCTAGCCATTTAATTTCGTCGAATTATAAAAATAATATTAAAGTGATGATGTTGATCTACAGAAAAAATACATAAAAACATGCATACGAAAATAATTGTATAATTAGATATCTTTAAGAATAATTAGGTATATTCAAAATAATATGTATTAATATAATGATCCAAATTATATTATAGTAGTGACTGAAATAATATTAGTGATGATCTCATAATTACATTAACTAATGAATAAAAATGAAATTAAGCTAGTAATAATGTATATTATTATTAAGCTAAGGGTGTAATTAGAGGCCTCACAATGTAAAATTAATCTATATATATCATCTATAATGAAATGAAAATAATTTAAAAGGACACAATGTTAAATATATAGAAAACATAGGGTGAAAAAAATTGTTTAATGTATAGATGTAAAATTATTAAAATAGAAAATATAGAAAACCAACAGGTTGTTGTTGTGAGGAATATGAAGGTAAAAGAAATATAACTGATCATAAATGGTTTCATTACAAGAAAAAAAATATTTTAAAATTTATTACTCAACTTCAAGTATTATTAATTGATATATTGTGAAATCTATGTGATCTGTAATGATCAGTGAAACCCAATATGATATCAATACTGATTCAAAATTTATAAAATTTAATAGATTAAAATGAAATAAATATGATATATATTAAAAATATTAATTGGTTATTAATATTATAAAAACATTTTGTATAAAAAAATGATTTTCATATTGAGGAACTAAAAAACATCAGCAATAATATTCAAAATTATTTTTGAATCTAACAAAAAATATTGTCTTAGGGAATCCTAAATGATTATTATTTTATTTATGAATAATCTTTATTTAATAAAACATGATGTGTGAGTATTATATATATAATGGGACGTTCATTGAATGTGAGACATATGAAAGAGATGAAAATAATTGACCTGATAAATTGATAAAAAATCATGATTATCATATTTATCTATATATTTTGGTTATATTTATTTTTTTATATTGGTTATACGAACATATAAATTTATTTCTCATCATGTTGAGAGTATTGATTTTCCATGTTGAATAATATTTATCTAATACCAATGTAAATAAATTATTGAGAAAATGAAAATGAAAAATAAATTTTACATATATCGAAATAAAGTGGAGCTATTATATTAAGAATAAAAAATTGATAATCATATATTCAAGTAAATGATATTAATAATATCTATATCTATGGTAAATTTTAAAAATAAAACATATAATTATATTAAATATAATAGCATTATGTTTGGTAGTATATATGACATGAATCATCAAGTTTAAATGAACTGTGAAATTTATTTGTATAAACACAATTAATTCTTTAGTTTTATGGACAAGAAAACTTGAGTCTAAATGAAACAGTATATAGTATAAAATTATAATATATATTTTGAATTGGAGGGAAGAAATTTGTCTAAAAATTTTTGAATATTATATGCTTCATAAATGTATAAAATAAATTCAAAGGACATGTGTTGACTAAAAGTAAAACATGAATCATTTGAAAGAAAAATAAATGTTTTTTGAAATATATATTTTTGAAAAATTAAGTTTAGTTACACATAGGGAATATATATAAAAAATATTTTTTCCAACATTTATATAATGTAAATTATACATTGAGATACATTTTTTATATAATCTGGTACAAATTATCTTATAGTGAATTTAATTTAAATTTTCAGAAAATATTAAACTCAATGATGACTAATGAAAAATAAAAAAAAATATTATCTGTATTTTCATTACATAATTTAATGGTTCTATTTTATTTAAAGAAATTATAATGTATTTTTAAAATTATATTATGGTAAATATAAATCAAGTTAGTTTAATAAATTTCATATTGAATTTTAATATTAAAAGTTTCTAAACATATGGAGTTTAGACTTTGGAAAACCTCTTTTTCATCGTGTATTAAGGATTAATTTAAATTTTTGTCACATATGGAAAAAAATCTGTGAAAAAAAATTGTTGCTGATATTAAGAATATATAAATTAATTCCATGAGGATAAATTTTATTCTAAATTTTTTATAATTACAATAAATGATTATGAAATGACAATGTAGTAAATATTTATTTACTAAAGTATTAAAATAATTTATAAAAAATATATATTGAAATGTAAATTTTTTAGTTATTGTGTAACATGAAATTGTTAATGAAATATTTTATTTTATCTATATTTGAAATGAATATATTATAATTATCGCTTTTTCATAATATCTTTAAGGTCAAATTAAAGGAAAAGTGTCCAAAGTACTTTTAATTTTTTTTAAATAAATAATATTTCATTAAATGATATAAATTCCATAAGAATCATATCATCATATATGTGATTATTAAATGTTTAAAAAATATATAATCTTTTTCATTCGTGGATAAATTTCTATTCTATAGTTAATGTATTCATTCATACAGTTGAAAAAGTTCACACGATTACGGTAAAAATGACTTCTTTTCATGTTACATGTGCTTATGAAAAAATAATGTTTTAACACATATATGATTTATTAAAAGAATGATTTCTTATTTTATTAATTGGTTTTGGATTATATAATTTTTATACAATTATTTGTAGTCATAGTGGTTAAATTAAAATGTTTTAAAAAATAATTACTATAATGAACAGTAAAATAATAAAATTGGGTAAACATAAAGGTTAAGAAATTGCTTTTTTAAACAGTTTTATAGTGGAAATTTGGATCTACAATAAATTCCCTACACCTAATTATTTATAATTTTTTGAAGAACATGGGGTTTTAGTTACTCCCTATAATCTAATTATTTTCCATATTTATAAAAGTTCCACTCTTCCTCAATTATAAAAGGGTACTGCCTCGCCTCACTTAATCACACTAAAAAGACAATTTGGATCTAATAGAAAAATACCAAAATATATCCCCAAAATCCTTTTTACACATTTTAAAATATCTATTATTCTTTTATTTCTATCTCTAGGGATATTAAGAGGATATCCAAAGGTTGTTTCTCTAAGAGAATGTAATCATCATAACAAATTTGTCGATTTTTATTTTATCTTTTAAAATGATAACATATATCATAAAAATTACATTGTAATAAGATGTTTGTCTACCATAAAATTATAATCAATTATATTAAAATAAAAACATATATCTACTTCATTTTCTATCAAATGAGACGAGAAATCATAAATCATGTGTACAGGGGACTACTTCATCTCCAACCGATTCAATTAAATATCACTAAAAACCACTCAAGTTATGATATAAAGTTGTATTTAGCTTAGGTATAAAATATTTATTAGGTAAATATATTTAAATATTATAAATATTACATATTCTTAGTTACTTTATATTTATCTCATATTACAAATGTAGTGCTTCTGTTTATGGAGGACTATCGCCTCATAGAGCGATTTGATTCATTTTTAAATTAAATATACTTGTAATGTAATATTAAAAATTTTAATGAATATATTTCATATATATGAAAAAATATTAATTCAATAAAATTAATATTTTTCCCACAATATTTACTTTTCACATGTTATGGAAAAGATAATGTTGTTCGTGCATATGTATGGAAAACAATCTTTTGGAAATGATCTGATCCATGCTCCAAGTTAAAATTACAATAATTATAAACAAAATATATCGTGTAAAAAAATATTCATAATATCAATATAAAAATTTTGATTATTGAATAATATAATTTTCCTAATAACATGAACATTCATGTTAAAACATGCCTTTTAAAAAATGTAATTAACTTCCTAATAAATAGTTAGAAACCATGATTATTAACAATCATGTTTTAAGATGTTATAAAAGGATCATATTTGATACAATGAATATTAATATCATTCTATTATTTTTTATCTTTATTTCATAATCCACTATATATGATTATATAGAGTGATCTTCTAAATTGAATAATTAGATTAAATATTCTATCTCAATTTCACTTCACTGGGTTAATTTTTATTTTTATGAACCTATTTTCCTTTATATTATATTTATAATTCAATTTTTATTTTTAATATCATTATTCCCTCATCATTTATATTATTTAAATATTGAATTTGAATTATCTCCTCTAATATAATTTCAACTAAAAATTACTAAATGGTAATAAATTTTATGACTCGATTATTTTTTATTATGTTAAATTACTTTTTAATTATCATTGATATTATACTACTATATTATTAATTACTTCTTATTATCTTATTTTTTATTTTCACTTCACTTATTTGGATTCAAATTTTTCACACAGAATATATGAATTGATGAATTCTCGCATCAACATTATGATTATTTTTTTCATTCGTGTCTCAAATAGTCTTCTTTGGGTAAATGTCATATTATATAGAAATAATATTTTTTTAGGGGTAAGTATTGATAATTTGATTTTTATATCTTTAATACATTTATATTTATTTTATTTTGTCATTCACTTGTTTTTTTATGGAGTTTATGACTCAATATGTATAATTTGGTAATATATTTTTGTTTCAAACACATTTTAATCATGATTGTTTTCACATAAATTTATACTGAAGGAAATTTTTGGAAAATTTAATAAAAACCCATATTATTTTATTATCTACTTGTTATCCGTGAGGTTTTCTAGTAATAGTACATTATACCACTCTTTCATTCATTAATTTATTGAGAAACAGATTATAATAGAATCCAATTTCATTTCTCTCTTTAGCTGAAAATTAAATTTCTTCCAATTTCATGTTTTTTTGAGTTTTATTAAGAAAGTTTTACTATGATAGTTTAAATAAATTTTTATCTATGGTTTTGAATTTAGAAATAAAATAAAAGGAATATTCCATTTTTCCAAACATGGTACTTTTTGATTTATCTTACAAAAATATTTAAGGAGTTGTTGTTTTTTTATACATGGAATTAACTAATCCTTCCACTATCACGTCCATTCATAGATTTTTTATTCACTTATTAGTTTAAATAGTTATTCATAATGAATATGGTTTTCATAATACATTGTATTTTTTTCATTTTTTAAAGTTATTTTCCATGTGAAAAGTTTATTTTTATCTATATAATTATTTTAGGATATTTTTATCATTTTTATTTATCAAAAAACTGTTTATTTAAATTAAAATATATATAAAAAATATTTTATTAATATCATAATTATTAATGCTCTTTATGGTTTATATTATGTTTTACTAGACATATTATTGAAATTATATTTCTTAATTAATCATTGTAATCGTTAACAATTCCTTGAAATGTTATCGTTTTTTTTTTTGTGATCATTGGTGATTCCACCAAACCAACATATTATTTATCATGGTTTTGATTAATATATAAATTTTAATACATTTCAATATTTGTAATTTAAATATTATTGTTATATGATTGAATGGGGAAATAATTTTTTTATTGTGTTCCATACAAAATACAATCATATGTTGAAAATTCATATTGTTCAAGAATTAAATAAGTTATTTGATATATGAGAAATGAATTGGACATGAAATTTTGGGAGGGCCTTCGGTGTAGATATCCTCATGTTTCATTATTAGTATCATGAGATGAAACAGTGGGCTATGATTATTTAAATGGACTTTGGGTTTATACATTCTCATCAGTTAAGTTATCTTTACAGTAAACGTATCATTATTCTGGAGAGCATAACATTCAATAATTAATCATTTAACTCAATATGAATAAATTTACTATAATTATCCAGGAGCTTTATAAATTTATATTATCTTTGGATTCATTTCATTCATAATTAAACTTTCTATATTTATTATCCCATATGTAATCGTGATTTTAGAGGTGATAATTAAATATAGTGTGTATTAAGACATTTAATATTCCATATTTATTATTCCTTGAGGATTTATATTTATTTACATATGGTTTCATCCATTGTATTTATTCCTAAATGATAATTTCATATCCCCCTGGTTTCTTTCTTTATTAGGAATTAGAATGCACACCATTAATGATATGAATTGATATTCTAGATAGAATAATGATATTATAGAAAAAATTATATGGTATTTTTTGATTTCAATTATTCTATAGGAATCATGTATGTATCTAGTATACCAATACTACTAAACTACTCAATTTGTGGTAATTAGAACAATTTTATCTTATGCCAATGTAAAAAAATGTAACCACTAGATATGGGAGTTTGGGGTTAGTGTTAGATATATTGTCTCAGATAAAGTGTATTAGAATCCTTGAGAAAATGATTATAAAACCTATACATTAAATAACATAACACTATGATAGAAATTTTATATAACACATTATATAAGATAACATAATCAAATTTCATATGGTATATATTAGATATATTTCATAGAAATATATTATTTTCTTGACATTACATTTTTACGTGGTTTTCAATATATAAATGTAATGGTAATACCACCACAAATAGTTCGTTTAAGAACATATTAGATATTATTCTGGTTTCTGGGGAGTATTCAACTACAACTCACATAGTTTGACACTCCTAAGAGATATTATTTGGTTAATTATAATTTTATCATCTAACCATTATGAATTACTCAAAATTATGAAGGCCATAATTTTTTATTAAATTTTTGGATAATCCCCTTTTTAAAATAGTTGAGGTGTAACAAGAAATAGCTTGTATTACTATATGAACACTGACCAATATATGGAAATTGAAGGCCTAAATTCGAGACACACAATTTTAATCATACCCTATCCATTGATTAATATTTTGTTCAATTTTTCTAACATTAATGGTGCTTAGCTATAAAATTCCATTTTATTAATATATGTGTCCTGGTACCGTTGGAGACTATATACGCTCTCATTATTCAAATATGAATTTCATTGTTTTTGGTATCATCTTGCTCTAACTGCATTATGGGTTCTACCTAGATATCAGACCCTCATTTTAATCTTTTCATAAATTTTTTCAAAGAAGTTTTTCCTACCATCTGCCAGCCCCACATTGGGTCAATGACTGCCTCTCCTGCCTTCTGCTCCAACCACCCAAAACAACTTAATTCATCATCCCTCCACTAAATACTTTGACGAAGTTCTCCCCCTATTGTTAGATTTCTCTAAATCTAGATGAACCCCATCCCAAGGTCATCAATACTGACCCATCTTCTATCATTCTACCTTGACGTCTCCATCACTAGAATCCTCCATAGAACCTTGGGGCACCTTGTGATACATCTATGATGTCAACCACACCAGAATTTCGTATTGTACTAACACCAATAATCAAATGAGGTATTCTCCTAAATTATTTTCATTATGGGAATTGAAGCTGGGCATTGGATATAAGATTACTATGACATTTTTACCACTATGATACAACCAAAACAACTGAAGAATTTTGAGAAATTAATTAGATTAACCTAGGAAAAACAATGATACAGAAATATGGAATAAAAATTATCATTGTTGTGTTAAAATTTCATTGTTTTGTAATATATTAAATTGAATATGAAATCCATTTGAGATTTTAAATGATGGAATTAAAAGATGATTAACTATATTTTAGGATTCATTATTTGAATTAAACCCTTTGGATTAATATATTTTTGAAAAAAATAATTGTGATATAACTCCTATAAATTTTATGAAAACATGTTTAAATATATTGACATCTAATAAGGTTAATATTTTTTTAATGTGATTCCTGTTAATTTTATTATATTTTTTTGGAATCATGTGATCCATTATATTTTTATTTTATTGATTCAAGAATAATAATTGATATAGAATATTCACTATTTAGAGTAAATGGTAACATTTTAGAGGAAATTGATAAATTAATAAATTCTCTTCAGAATGAAATTATATATCCATATATTCTTAAAAAGTAATATAATTCCTAAAAATAATGAAATTATCTTCAATCAATAAAATAATCCAATTACATTCATGTCGGATGAATAAATGGAAATTTAAATCATCAAATTTTTATTTTTATTTTTTCATTAACACTCTCTAGAACATTCAGTTTTATATTCTCAATGATCAATATCACACTCCATAATTAGTTATTTTATATTTATATGTATATATTTTTACTTTTGAACCATTTTCTACTTCATGGATTCCTAGTTATGTGTCATTTAAGATGATATCCATAAAAACCTTTCCATATTTTAATAGGATGTTATGTTAACCATTTTTACAAAGTTGGTTTTCAACATAGGTTGTTAATATATCAAACACCTAGTTTTCTCTATCATTTTCAAAATATGAGGAGTTTTTATGAAGGGGGTAGAATATAACACCATTGTATTTTAAATTAAATATATTTTTTGGATATTATATAAAACATGCCCTAGTGATATTAAACAAAAATCAAAACATAAATCTTCAAATAAAATAACCATAATAGATTTTGGTATGTGAAACATTGTATATGAATGAAATATTATATAGTATATGTTTATTAGAAAGATGTTAAATTGGTTTACATGATTTGGAAGTAAAAAATTATGAAATTTATATTGTTGAAACATGATTAAAATAGATTCCATTGTAATCTAATAATTATTAATTATATTAAAATCATTATAAATTAAAATGAATTAATTTGGATAAATATTGTTTGTCTAAAATGTTGTTACATTTCACTTTTCACATATAATATAAAAAAATCAAAAAAATGAGTTTATTTTACAAAAAGAACATAATTTTTAACTTCAACATGTCAAAATTATCTTATAGAGACTTTTTAAATATTATAAAAAATTATCAATTCGATGAATAGTAAAACCAGTTAGACTTTTTAACTTACTTTTCCATTAAATAATGAAAATGTTCCATTTTTATTTATGTTTTTTAAATTAAAAACTATTTCAAAAATACTATAATCAATAAAATTTAGATCAATTAAAAAAATCATATTAAATTTCCTAATGTCATGAATTGAGATCCACTAAAACAGTACCACGATCTGGTCAATCACATGGCTTCAAGCGCACCTCCTAGTACACTAATGACTAATAAATAGTATTGGGGTATCATGATGGTATGATGAGGAAACAATTCCTTTATGATCATTTTACCACAATAGTATAACACCAGATAAATCAATAAAAATTTTGAATTAGTATGAACAAAATATAGTATAGGGGAATTTAAATTAAATACCTGAAAAAATTTCAACACTAAATATGTATAACAATAAATTTTTGTGTAGATGATACTAAAAAGTACATGAAGGGAATATAATATAGACAATATAATAATACACATAAAAATAAAATGAATGAGAATCTCCAAGGGTTAACTCCATGAGCATTCTGAGATCTAGAACTGTGTAATGCTCTTTACTCACAGGTTTAAGGATTAAATCACAAGGATAATGTGAATAGCATAAAATAGAAATAATTATTTTTTTTGGCCGCCCCAATGAAATAGTAGCCAAAAAGGCTTTTATATATACTCAATTTTCCAATAACTATGTTGTCTTAACATATCCATTATATTAATAAAAATCATAGAAGTGTATAGTTATGTTAAATAAATTAAGAATATAGTATATAAAAGTAACCAATTAAGGATTGGGTTTCTCGATGCAAATTGGACCACAATACGTGCTTCAACTTAATATAAATTATATTTGGATATGTATATATATATTCCTTATAAATAATGTATTTTTTATAGAGGGATATATATATATACATAGTATTAGATAGAACCTATGTCATAACTTTGGAATACATGCATACCACATCACATAATAATAATAATAATATATTGATAATAAAAAGGGTAATCATATCTGTGGATTATAATCAATATAGGATACCATGTTGGGAAGCATAATTAGTATATGATTCCCTAATGGCTATCATGGACAATACCAAGGAGGTTCATACCCATACATTGAATCAAGGGGGAGTGAAATGTTATTTCTAATATCCTAAGTGATGTGAATTGAATTCAAACATCCATGAACAATGGGGCATGAATAATTATGACCAATGATGCAACAAGAGTTACCATAATATTAATATTGATGCAACAAAATCATTTTTACTTAAGACCCCATTGCCTGATGTTGTGTAAAGAGGTAATTGTCATTGCTCTGGGAACATTTGATCTTAAAAAATAATTTGTCAATTTAATTTATATTAAAAAGAGACTAGGATCCTAATCATTCCATTACAGAATATATAGAATGATTCCAGTATAAAAAAGGGGCAAATCCAATTTAGTATTTCAATTATGAAATAATAATGATGGTCAAGTGCATAAGTGTGAATCATCACATATCAATATAAATTAATCATTTCCAACCTAACTTAAAATTTCCATTCACCATTTCAAAAAACATAATTTATATTCCCCATTTATTGGATAATTCAACACAGCTAAAATTAAAATTAATTATTAATGGTGGAATGTCTCTAAAATTAAAATTATTTATCTTGATTTAAATTATCTCTTACAAGAGGGATCTTTCATCACGTACAAATGGTAATCTACATTATAAAAATGCCTTATAATCCAGAATGTGAAGTAAAATTCATTAGGAAATATAATTATGTAAAAAATAATATACTTAATTGTGTATAAACAGCTATCCCATAGGTGGTGGTTCGAGTTAAGGTGATGAAACAACAATTGTTTAATTAAATATATATCAAAAAAATTAATTAAAGAAGTAGGTCTTACATAAAAAATTTCAAATTCTAGTAGAAAATTATGGTGAATATAGCATGCTTCACCACAATGTAACATATGAATCGATGATAAATTAATGAAAAATATATATTCCACCAAAAACATTATTAATATGGTCCACTAATCCAATATCAATGCCTGAAACAATCCCGTTTGAGAGAAATAAAATAAATAGTCCAACTCCAAAAAGGTAAAGAGAATTATGTCTCACAATAATAAATCCATAAGAAGGTAATATAAAAAATAAAGTTGGAATTTGGAGATTTATAATCATTGAGTGGATGTCAGTTTGAATGAATGCATTCGAAACAGGTTCTTGAGAGAGGATATCTCACCATGTATGTTAGAGAGGGGAGGGAACTATCAGTGGGGATACTAATGTATGCCAATTGGAGGAAAATATCGAAGTAATCCCATAATATAAGTTAGTGGGAATAAATGTAAAAGAAAAATTCTTAAGGGGAGCATGATTTGGGTACATGGTCATCCAAACAATTCACAAACAGTCAATAGGCCAAAAATTATGCATGGGGATTGCATAGTTCATATTCATTGTTTGAGAGACCTTATGAAAATAATGAGTTTATCCTTTTTGAATATGGATTCAATAACATCATCTCCATATGACATTGTGTTCATGGTACGGCCATTACTTTCCACACAGACACCCTCTATGTATAAATTGTAAGGTTTCTCTAGGATGGCACATAGTTTTAGAAAAATCGTGCACATCTACCAACCTCCTTCAGATTTGATATTTTGAGGTCCATCTCACACTCAACTGAAAGAAATGCCCATAAAAACCCTCATCCACTAATATTTGTTTATGAAACATCACATTTGACTACTTAATCTCATAAATTTTCATTGATAATATTTTTTAACAATTTAGTCCACCCACTAAATTGAATATGCTAGTTTTTTTTTGGAAAATTTAAAATTGTCTAATAATAATGGTCATCAAGATACATTAATCCTAAAACATCTCATCCTCATGAAACATAGGGGATATACAAACACATCATTCATCTTTATTGGTGTTCCAGGATTCATTCAAACATGTATATTGCATTTTCAAATTCCCAAAGTATCATGAAGTATCCCATTAATCACATTTCACGCAAGAAGTTAAATTTCATAAAATACTTATATTCAAAACCAAAACATTTAGATGAAAATACCATATCCAAAATAACTAGATACATGATAAATATTCCATCACTTTACTCTCCTATCCCATGTAATTCCCAACCATTAGATCTAACAGTTAAAGCCTAATTCCATTCCATGGTAAAACCCACCATTGAAATTTAGCATTTATGAATGTACATTGTATTTTAACAACTCTCCCCCATGTTTTTAAACTTCCTCCGAAAGGTGATTCATAATTTAATATATTTATCCTGGTCAGACCAATGTTTCTCAAAAATACATGGATTACCCTTTTACTACAATTTTATCATCCTAACAATATAAATTATGTGGTTCCATAATGACTTCAATAAATGAAATATATATATATATATATATATCAACATCATATGAAATAATACCATAAAATGATATAGATTTCTAGTGCATTTGAAAATCTAAGACCAATTCCTTAAAATAATGTAAACACATGATTTTTTATGCGAATAGTCACCAAATCCCACAACCTGCATTTTTTTAATCTGAATCCCAAATGTTCAAGATAAGATGTTATGCCTTAGAACAAACATTGTTGTGTACCCAATCCAATGTAAAAGGATAATCCACCTTAAAAAAACCCAAACGATTCTGGCTAATGTACGATATAAACTCAAAATTATCAAATAAAGACCACGTAACTTAACTAATATAGTCTATACTATATTATTAATAAGTGACACAATGGTAAATGGTCGAACATCCATATATACAGAAAAATTAATGGCCCTATTTTTAGTCTATACGAAGAGCATTAGGATATCGATGTGTAAATATAATGTGTTTCTACTCCAGAACTCATATATCTCTCATGATTATCCATACATCTACCACCAATGATGATCCTAGAGTACAAATCCCACAGAGTCAATTTATTAGAATAGAATGTAAATTTAATTCAATATTTAGCTTGGTGTATAACCAATACTCTATTAGTGTATCCCATATTATATCATGATTGGGGACATGATCAGCAATAAGAATAGATACACACAGATGACACTAATTATTATGATGAAGAACTAAGGAACTAATGCTGATGAGGTGCTCAATATGGTTCACATCCATCCATATTTAACAACATGTAGGAAGTAGCCAAACAAAAAATTGTGAAATATTTTTTAGGATTCTTGACTTGACCTGTCAACGCATAATATGTACCTACCTATAATTCCAACACTACTAATGAATTATATGACTACTAAATAATATCCACTTAATTATATCCCTGACTAACATCATTTTGAAACATGGTATACACAACCAACTATTTCAAAATCCTGAATCCATGAAAGAACTGACATTTTTAAAACATAGGGGGTCTATGTTAATTTAAAATAAGTAATGAAAATTTCTAAAGGTTCCACCGGATTTGAGCTCATTATACCAAAATGGATATTAAAAATATACGTAACATAACACTTCACACCATAAAAGTTTTCTTATCATTAGATTTGGTAATGAAGAGATCTCATTCCATGTAAAATGTTTCATCAACCACTGGTTGAAGGTCCCAGACTTCTCCAACATGATTCAACAATAATTAAACGGAAGATATAAAAAAATTATCTGCATACAAGATTAAAAAGACCAAAATACATTATATGTTTATGAGATACTCCACCATAGTTACATCCATGTAAATTGTAGAATTAGTTGTAAAAGTAAAACCAACTTTCCAACATGTTAGAAAACAAGATATTTTTTATAAAATCATTATAATAACTAGAACTATTGATATTTCATTTAAAAAGATACAACTTCCTAGAGATAAACTATTATCATCGATTTAAAACTCAACTATTATGAAAAAATCATAAATAATGTAAAGTATTGGAATGCCTTTTGAACGATAAAATGACACCCCATGAAACAATTCATTCTACACATAGATCACTTTAGAAAACAATAGATGATTTGATACTACTCATGGGCCAATCATCTAGATGAATCAAGTAGATGATGTTATATATCAATTATCTTTCCAAAGTCAAATTATCTCATTTGATTTTAATTATTCAAATGGTATCCCATTCTATTCATCAATGAAGAATAAAATGTCCATGTGACCTATTATGAATATGATAATTACATAAGAAAGTCTATCCCCATGAAATAGAGAATTAAATAATGATCATATGAATATGAATGCTAAAAAATCTCTCATCCACCCATCAACCGAGTTAAATTTTTATAATGGAAAAAATGGAACCCGAATGATACCACATGTCTGAAATGATTCATAATAATTAAATAATGTATTAATGTTCTAAGGAATCTAAATACCATTAGACATCCACATAGAAAATTTGAATATGCTAACCTTATTGTTAAGAAACACCGTAGAATATTCACTAGGCCATACCACCTATCCTTTTGTACCATCACAACCTAATAAAAGTAAAATGGAATCTGTTGGAGATTTCAACATTCATGACCAAGAAATTCTAAAAATGGGTTGTGGCTAACCATCACATGTGGGATCATGAATATATGTGACCATACAGTTTCATTTAATCTTTTTTCATTCATTTATATTTTGGCTTTAATTACATTAATGACTCTATTATAATATAATAGAAAACATTTTTCATAATAAAATTATGAATATTATTTCACTAAGCTAAATCCATTGTGAAACATATGAAATTTACATCAAACGTCCTTTTAAACATTATTATCTTAACAACATCCTATAATATTTTGGATATTTATTTCATAATATAATTTCTAAATAATTATCATTTATACATATGTTGTCTCAATTAACTAAGTTAATGACAATTATAATTACATTATATAAAGGAATACCCCTTTTGGATATACTGGACACTTTAATTATCTGACTCCCCATAATATAATGCTCAATGTAGAAAATATTTCTTTTATTAATTAAGGAGGGAATAGGTCTTGTAATATTCGACCATAAATTTATATGTAACGTTGTATTAGTAGTTGGAGACAGATGTAATGATTATCAATATATATCATATACATACACCCATAAGGTTTAGTATTATGCTGATGAGAGTAGGTAACCTAAAACTATCCAATCAATATCCCCTAGAACCATTGACCAATGTTGTTAATTTAATAATTAATTTATCAAAATTCCCTTAGTGGGTTATCTCAGAAGAATCATTCCACAATTGAAAAACATGAGTCTAGTGGTGAATTTAACAATTTACCAATACATTTCATTATAACTAAAAGGTAGAGTAACAATAATTTATATAGACATCATCCATATAATGTTTTATATTTTATCATTCACATATAATAACCATGGGTTAGTTATATTAATTAACATTCCTATGTTATAGGGGAAATTGACCATATAAATTACAATTCGAATTTATATAAATGAAACATGATTTTAGAATTTCGTTTTAGAATTCCATAAGTTTATAAGTAATGGTTTGATTATATGGGATACCATTTCCAATTTATAAGCCTTTATAAACCTTATTAAATGATTTTGGTCCCCCGGTTAATCATAACCATAAATGTATCATCCCATGTCACAAGTGGTCCTTGGATCACACATGTCCACATTTGTTGGATAAATATAATTCCACAGTATAGATATGAATGAAAAAACCCAAACAGGGTATTTATATAAAAATTATAAACATGGAATAGTAATCATTGAAACAAGATATATGGAAAAAGAAAAGTAAAATAATCTTAGGAGAATTAAACAGATTAGACTTATATTAAAATACTAAAGAAGGTGTAGCCATAAGCATGTTACTATAATATATAACATTGTGTGTCCTATGAATTATAATAAACAACCATGGAAAATCAATAGATATAAAACAACCAAGAAATTAAATAAATATGGCATGGTAAATTCATAGAATATGAATCCCAATGTGCTTATCATAATGCATGTAATGCTACATTTCTTTCATAATAAGCCAATGATAATTATTTTATGTCATAAAAATCAATAATATTAAAATATAAAAAATTAATGATTAGATCATAAATAAAATTTATTAATGAATGACATAAATTAAAATACCATTTTTAGTGACATGGAATTTTCACTATGCATGGGTTTGTCACAACCACACACATCTATTTTCCAAGAACCGACACATTCCAAGTCTATTTTATATCAGCCAGAACTTTTTTACAAAGGATCTAAAATTATTATGATACCCCTTTGTAATATTTCATCCAATGAGCCAGGGAAACTATCCCCTAAACTTATTTGTCACATGGTCCCAAGATTTCCTCCCCATATACCAGAGGATTCCAACCAGTTGCACATTTATAATGATGGTATGGTGGGAAGAGTATTCCATCATCATAATGGTTGAACAATGGTATAATAATATCTAAATATATCAATATATAAATAAATATATATAAAATATATAGTAGTATAATTTCAATATAAAAACTAAAAAAAAATAAAACACAAAATATGTGTAATAAAACATTTATGTGAAAATTATGCGACAGAGTAATAGTTGAAAAAACACATCAGGTAGTACAATACAACAAAAAAACACAGGATAATGAAGAAGAATCCACAAGGGATAAATCTATGAAAATCGTGATCTCTTTCCCAGTCATATGTTCAAAACTCATAGGTACATGCATTACAACACAGACATAATAAAAATAATCATAACTTGGAAACATGAGATCTTTTTGGGTTCCCCAATGTAATATAAGCCCGAATAAGAAATGAGATATACTAATTTGGACACCACCACTAGTTTTCAAAGACATACAGTCCATGAATATAATGCACAATACATTGAATGTATGTTATATAATAATTTAATTAAGGAATCAAAATTAAAAATGTTAGAATCTGCTTCCATAAGGAAACCTAGAGCCATACATGCTCCATCCAAATCCATAGAACCTCATATTATATATTAACATATATTGTGATATGTAAATATATATATACTATAAACATAGTTTCACTTATATTCATATATGCACATAAATATTTTTATCTAGGACCTAATCCATAAGTCATGCTTCCAATTGTAATACTACGCACAAAAATAATAATAATCTAGTTGTAAAAAATTACATTAATCTTGAAGATGGTGTGTAATAAATTTAGTCCACCATTCCAAGTATCATAATCAGTATAGGATACCTTTTATTATTATAAAAAATAAAAAATAAGGTTATAAACAACCTCTTAATCAAGGGGTTATGGAATATCTTTCCCAACAACCCAATTGGTTTTAATTCCATTCCAATGTCTACAACAAAGGGGGTGTGACGTGTCATTAAAAAAGACCCTATATAAAATCCCATAGAAATAATATATATGTAAGGTAATCCAAATTTTTGTATTATACCTCATGCCAAATATCCATAAATAGGTAACAAACATCACTCAAGGCATAGTGGATCCTTTTTAGTATATCTCATTTAACAATTTATGTTCAAGTACAATTTTACATGTTCATAAACATGCTATATCATGATTTTAGTGTAAAAAAAATCAAAGGTCCACTTACAATTTCAATATTAATATAATAAATAATTCCATGAACTTGAAAATTTACCATCACATCTCAATAAAAAATAATCAAGTAGTCTATATACTAAATAATTCTGTTTCCATTTCAAATACCATCAATAAAATACAAAATTTTATTGTAGAAGAAAATGCACATCAATGGTTGTTTTATTATTAATATAGAAAAGGAAATGATATGATAATTAGTTAGTTCATTTAAAATTATCCATTATGGGATGGGTAATTAATCACATCCATAATATAACCAACGTGAGAAAAACCACGAAATATACATCAACTATGATAATTAGTAATCATAAGGGTGATATAATTATATAAAATAGAATCGTGGTTGAGGTGTATAAACAACTCAAACCCAAGGGGTCAATCACATTGAGGTGAAAACCCTACAATAGTTTAAATCCAATAATAACAGAAATTATTATTTATTTCATTGAGGTTTACAAAATAATTTCACATTTTATTGGAAATGAACATAGAATACATCATTACGAACCACAGTTTAATTTATAAATTGATGATACATTGGGAAAAAAGATATAGAATACATAAATAATGATTAGGATGGTCCACTCATCTAATATCATGTCATTAAAAGAGGATGATAAATATTAATTAATTATAGACTAAAATTCCTAGAAAATATATTGAACTAGCTCCCATGATGATAACATTGGAGAAGGGAAGATAAAAAATAAAATGATGAAGTATGAGCCATATAATAATCAAGGGAATTATATTTAGACATTCGATACATAAAACAATGTTAAAATTGAAGGGATCTCTCCATGGAAGGAGAATATGGGGAGTGAACCCTCATATGAGTTTTTTCTATACGTAGATGGGAGGAAAATAAAGGTGTAGACACTTTTAAGAAGGTAGGGGAAGAAACATAAATACACCAATTCTAAAAAAATATGGTTTGTCTTCAAGGTTTGCCAAATCTTATTGTAACTATTCATGGGATACATCCAATTAATGGGGATCACATGGTTCATAAGAAATGTTTGAGAAATCATCCAGAAACCACGAGTTTTTTCACTTTTAAGAGGCCTTCCAAAGTTACACGACCATCCAACCTACTGTAAATAGTTAGACCAAACTGTGAACCACTCCCAACCTCTATGGGTAGGATGTACAATTAATTAAGGATGGCATTATGGTTTCATAAAAACCGACTTCCTCTACCAACCGCCTTCACATTTTAGTTGTGTTGGGTCTATCTCTCCCAAAACTCAATGAAACACCCTCACACCTTTCAATCATAAAACTAATTCTAAAATTAATAAAAAATTATGTTTTAACTCTTAGAATGTCGTTTTAAATCATGGATTACAATTTATTACAATAATAAATAAGGTTGTTCATGTTCCTTTAGAAAAATTTACCCTGTTAAAAAACCCATGTCATTAAAAATTTTAATATTTTAAAATTTAATTCTTATGATAATTTCATATTTAGGAGGAAATTTTCCCCCATATCTGTGGGTTTAAAATTTTTAAATATATATGTTTAATTTTGAAAAATTAATTTTATATTTAGAATATTTATAACATGTATTATATAATACTGTCAGCAGAATATTTTTTATTATTGAATAGTAAAAGATGTAAAAATTAATTGTCAAGTATTGGGTTAAATGAGTTTACCACGTGGATAAACAAAATATTGAAGGAAATTGTTATTTAAATAAATTGATAAACAGTATTTTTGGACATGTTTTACCCTTTTTAACTTATGTTTTTTCTTACTCGACAATTTTCCATAAATGTGGTAAATATAATAATTTCTGAAAAGAAAAAGACAAAATTTCGTGTTATTGTTTTTATATATAAATTATGTTTTCACATATTAAAACAAGAAATATCGGAATGTATATAGATCGTAATATTTTGAATAATGAAATTAATTTTATGTGGTCAATTTAAATTTAATTCTTTATAATTACATTTAATGATTTTGATATTACTAAATTATCATTAATAAACTAATTGAAAAATCTAATTAATGATACAAAATTTCTAAAATTAATAAAATTTGAATTAATTTTTTACATTAATTATCTAAAAAATTATGAATTTTTTTTAATGGAATAGACTATAATTCCATCATTATATTTTCATTTTTTAAATCAAATTACTTGAATAGTGTTAAAAAGATATTAAAATTATTCTTTAAAATATTAATATTTATTAGATAATTAAAAAATTTAAAAACAGCTATATGCTTCTATATTACGTGTACATTCATAAATATTTCATTGGCCACTTTTTCTTCTATAGTTAATATGTCGACCCCAAAACAATAAAAACATAGTTACTCTTGGGTTTTTTTAATTTTATTAGGAATTTTGTTAAAATTATTATTCTTTATATATAAGGATTTTATTTCATAATTTTGATTGAATTTTTTTAATAAATTTTGAAAATTATATAATAAATAAAAATTTAGGCATAGTGGATAAATTAAAAATGTATAGAAACAAATTACCATAGTGAAATCTAGAACAATATAATTGATTAAACTTAAAAGATAAATAATAATATGTACAAAATATGTGTTTTTTATAGTTCATGTGTTTATTGGCTATGAAATACCTTCACTACATTATCTATCAATTTATTAGTAACTTTTAGGGATACGAACGTCGCATTGTTGAATATTTTTGTGTATTAGAAAAAAAATCCACTCTTCTGGAATTACTAAAGAAGACTCGGTCCCCTCACTCATTTATAACTATCTGGATGATTGGATAGAACAAAAAATTCAGTAATGATTCCAATATATCCTTATCCAAAATATAATGGTTATGGTCTTCCCAAAATAATACTTCATGGGTCCTTATGTGGAGATCCAATGGATGTTACTCTAAGAAAATTTAATCATATTTTCGAAGCACTCAAATTTTATTTGTTATTTTCAAAACATTAATTATGTATTTAAAATTAAAATATAAAAAATCACTAATATATCAAAATAATTATATGCTATAGTTTTAATATCATATACTATATCCACATATTTTTCATTTAAATGATTAATTAAATCACCGATTGTTTGTTTGAAATGCTACCACCTCGATAACCAATGTGACCACATGAAATCCACACCTCTCATAGTTGGATATAATAATAGATATAATTTATATATATATTATTTATTAATTATTTATGCTTTTGTAATGTTAATATAACATATTCCATCTTAAAAGCAATTCCTATGGAAATATGATAATCTTAACCTTGTATACCCAGAAACTACCACCCCATGAGTTTTTGTTATTTGTTTCTCATTTATACTTTACATTGTTGTAAATAAGTAAAAATTTAATAATAATATTTGATAAATAAGATTAAATGTTTACCCTTTATTAAATTTATACCACCAACAACTATACCCATTCACCAATTAAAAAATTAATAATGTACCAAATAAAAATGTTCGACCTATTATCTCAATGAAGTGATGTGATCTAATATCCTTGGTATAATTTAACCAATGTTTACAAAATTTTATATAATTAAAAAATATTAATAATATTATTATAATTATGGAGATTATATACATATATAATACTCTTGAGAACTAGAACATTAATGGGTGCCTCGTCTCATATTGTATTATTTGCGATATTTGTCATGTTATGAAACAATACTTTTTCTTGAGGTGTATCTAATTTCCATTTGATATGTTATATCCCGATTCCATTTAAATTAATGGTATTTAATGTTTCACAATAATTTATTTCATTCATGGAATTTTTTATTCAATAGTAACCAATGTGGTCTGATATTTTTATTTCAATCTCATTTTATTCAGTAATGTTTATGTTATATGAATTAAATGTATTTATATAATAATTTTCTAATTAATAGAATCCATTATAATTTTGATCAGTTATTCATGTTATTTTTATGTAATATTACCATTTTCTACTATTTGGTATATATAATTATTGAGAATTTTTTTAACAATATCCTATTTCATTTGTCCCTTCATCCAAATATATTTTTTCTCTAATATACATGTAATCTAAAAATTATTTTTATATGGTTTTATTGAGTCATATTTACCCATAAATGTGATTTTATGAAAATTTTACATTAAATCATTCTTTTTTTTTCCGAAAATTGTAATTTTTACAATTTCATTACAAAATGTAAAACAAATGACTATTTTTAACATAATCATCATTAATTGAATCATTCACTTTCATGACCACTCATTGGATTGATACTTCCATTATAAGATTGAGTTTTTATTTTTCAATAAAATGGATTTACTAATATTCTTTCAATATTTATTTTTTTAGACATACATTCAATTTGAAAAAACAAATTTGTCTCAAGATACTTGTTAATGATTTATTTTTTTATTAAAATTAACAGATTTCAACAAATATTTATATTGCATATATTTCATAGAAGGTATTTTTTATGAATTACAAACATATTCATTCTTGAGATAGTAAATAATAATTTTTGACTATAAAGGTATTGAAATTCTATTTCATGATTAATTTTTATAATAATTAACATTCTTTATAAATATTCACTTTCATTTTGTCATTGGACATTACATTCCCCCTAAATGTAAGTTCTATTTTCTATCAATATTCATACTAATTCAACCGTATATCATTTCTACATAAGGTATTTTACATTTAATATCCTATAGTTAATTAGTAAAATTATTATAAGTCTATATTTCTCTATAAAAATTGAAATTTATTAATATTTCATTGTGAGTATATATTGAATTGAAAATTTGATATATTTAGATTCTATAGACATGTAGTTAGAGGTGTGTTCATTTTACAGATAGTATCAGGCTGCATCGGTAGTATCATAATATTAAATAAATGGATATTATTATATAAATGGATTTCATATATAGACCTACACATATGTTAAAAGGTATTGGCACATGTCATTGATATTTATTTTATCATGATTCATGGCATCATGATGTCCACCAATAAATCATTTCTTCCATTAAGATTTCTTCTATTATTATCCAAGGAATTATTTCATTAAAATTACCTCATCATTAATTTTACTATTATTTTATTTAATAAATGTTATTTTTTTGGATATTTGTCATTCCTTACTAATTATTCTTTATAAAATAATGATATTGATGTTACTTATTAAGTGTGATTTGGGTTTAAATTTTAACCTTCTCTAACTGAGCATTCCTTATTAATCATACCTTATTTAATCATGGTAAAATTTTCCTTATGTAACACTTACTAATAATATTATTTGATCCTTATGGTTTGTATTCCCATGGATCAGGAAAGTGTACACTTAATGACATGAAATGATATTATAGTGGAAATAATAATATTCTTGAAAAACATATGTGGTAATTTATGTTTTCATATTTAATATTGGAATGATTTATATATATAGTTTTTAATAATATTAATCTATTGAGTATTTTTAAGATAGTGAATGTATCTTATAAAAATTTAATAAAATCACATTTGGATCTATGATATTGTGTTCTGGTTCAATGAAGATTATTTAGTGAAGGATGATGATTCATTAAAGATTAATCACCAATGTAATATACACTTTCATGTTAGTAGATTAAGATCAAGAATTATATAATAAATTAATACAATTAATTATTCCATTTATGAAAAATGATCTCTTATATGATCTAGAAATTATGAATCCCTAATATAAAATTACTCCAGATATTTGAAAGCTAGTAGAAGGAATTTTATCATGTAGAATGTTTTAACAACGTTATTTTTATTATATAGCCTTTTTATAAAGGAAAGTAATGTAACGAAGTATATGTATTCCATTTCACTAAAATGAAACTATGGTAATTGATATTTTATGATTTATTCAAATGACTAAATAATTTTTTCATTTATATTTATCAATTTATTTGATACTAAGAAAATTAAATTATCTACCAAGAAGATGGAAAAAATTCTAAAATGAATCTTGATCAAAAGGGATAAAAATAAATTGTGTTATTGGTAACGTATGATAATTCCAATAATGTTTATATATTAAAATGAAGTTTTTATAATTAATTTGGTCCTCAAATTTTTAAAAACCTTTAACTTTTATTAACTAAATAATATTATTTCAAAGAAGATGCTTGAGTTGGTGATTTCCAATATTAATAGACTAATTATTCGAAAGTGAATTGATTTAAGATGTTATCGCAATATTAAAATTAGATAATATATTAGATTATTATTATTAAAACTGATCGACAAACAAAATAAATCACTTCCTTTCATAAAAAATTACAAGATCTAAAAATCATATTTAGATGAAAACATTTCATGTTTCGAATTAAAAATGGAATGAAATTTAAAAATATAAAAGTGATAGATGAGAGATAAATTAGACTAGTCATCAATAGTGAGAAATTCATATCAACATATTTTTTAGAATGGATTAACTTAGAAATTAATAATATATATATATAACTATCATTATTTAAAAATTCAAAACAAATACAATTTGGAATCATGTTTTGATGATGATGGTGTATATCTTTAGTAAATAATTATTTCTCTAAAAATATATATATAACATTTCCTATAAATAAGAAACAATTGATATATTATTGAGTTCATGAGAGTATGTTATTTAAATTAAATAAGTATAATGTTGCAAAAATAATGTTTAGTGGTATACAAATATTTATTCATTTATAAAATTGTGAAATAATAAATGTAATATTTTTGAGTAAAATGATTCGGGGGATTAATAAGACACATGAATTCACTATTATTGAGTCAACCTAGTAAATATTAAAATAATAATGAAATAAAAAATTAATATACAAATAGGGAGATAAATTTAAATAATTAGATGTGTAATATATATGATTCATGTTGTAATAAAGATTGCAGATGTGCTATTTTTCGCCTTAAACCAAAAATAAAAAAAATTATATTCAAAAAAATTATAAGAAAATAATTATATAATAATATTATTATATATATATAGTTAACTATGAATCTATATTAAAAAATATATATATAAAATTTGAACAATAATAAATTATTAGAATCCCCTCAATGTAAAATTTGAGATAAGGTTATGAAAATATTGAATAGTAAAATTGATATGAATCAATCATTTAATGTTGGTATAAAAATGGATTATAAAACTTTTAATGAAACCCAATGTTTCTTATAAAATACTCTTTTTAAAATAAAATGTTCTTATATATGGTTTTGAGCTATCTAATTTAAAAAAATTAAATAATTGTAAAAGAATTTAAATTCTAAAAACCATACCAAAATATTTATTTTATTTAAATATTTTAAAATAAAATATAAATATATATATATATAATGTATTACAAAATACTTATATTGGTTTCTATTATAGAGTTTTGATAGGTCCTTTTTATATCATTCTACACCGAGAGTTGGTGAGGTCAAATCACCAATAGTTCAAGGTGCAATTATTGTGGTTTCTGCACCTTCTAGTTCATTATTTGATATAGGTTCTATCCACTTGATTATATTTTCTTAGTTGGAGGTTTTTAGAGCTAGTATTGGAACATATGTGTGAGGTCATGTATATTGATACACTATTTGGGGTTCATGAAAAAATAATAGGCTATATATGGGGAGTGCGCTTGAGGTTGTGGCTACCATTTCTTATGGGTCCTGTTTGCGACTGATATGTTAGGTTTTTATCTTATTTTGGTTATGGAGAGTATAGTGTTATAAAAATTACATATTTTCTATTAAAATAATCGTATAAAATTCATGTATCATTAAGTATACACATATGTCCATTATGGTGAATGGGATATTCAGGTAGGATGTACGTAGATGGTTTTTTAGTAGTTGGGTGAACACATATTCTCGGTGGATTTTCTTATTTTTGATGAAGCGTGAGTAGGATAACCATTCATTAAAATGGTTGAAGATCAGTTTTAGGATATATTTCCTGAGTACTTCTTTGGGATGACACAGGAGAAAAATTTTCTGTTTACTATAGTGTTGAAGAATGGAGTGAAACCACAATCATGCATATCACTATCGTGTATGAAAAGTGAAATACCATCATTCAAATGAATATCATGATTACTAGGAGTTACATTTTGAGAATTTTCATTACAATTCATCATTTTATTTCATTTTTACATAATAAATCATCTTGTAGGACCCCTGTCAAGATTAAGATGAATATTTTCCATGTAAATGTAAAGTATAAAAGATTATACATATGATCTCATTATATTAATAAAATAATAAAAATTACTAGGGATTTAAAATAATTAAAACCCTTAATTATTAAACTATTAATGATGAAAAGTTATATTAAAATTTTCACCAATAATTTACTAGGTCCTTTTATACTCATTTACTATGTAATTTGATACTAATTATGATAATATTCCTCAAAATCATGATAAAGATTCTAAAAATTTATTTATAATGGAAGAAGATAGTATATTGTTGTATTATAATGAAAAAAGTTATAAATGTTATATGAAAATTTATATAACATGGTTGGTATTATCTAAAAAAGTGAATTTAAATTCATTATTGCTGATAAATAAAAATATTTTTTATTGAGTGATGTTGAAAAAAATATATCAGTTGTGTTATATAATTAAACACTTTAGGGGGTTACTGGTGTCAATGTGGAATTTAATAGTTATATACAAAATTTTTATTAAATGTATAATGATTATCAATAGTATTATTGGATTTTGGAGGATATTTCATAATATATTGATGATAATGACGAATAATTGTAATGACTGGTGAATTTTGTTGAATTCAATGAAAAATATTATGTTTGAGTTAAAGGCTAAGTGGTCTATATTTTCATGATTGTATAAAATAAAATGGTTATTGATTATTATAATATTTCATTAAATGAGAATGATAAATTTCTAAAAACATAGTAATATTATTATTTTTCCATCAAAATAAATTAAAAAATTTTAACAAATAATTGATAGATTGATGAATATAAAAAAAATTACGATATATTTTGATGATTTGTTAATATAATTTATTGAATGAGGGATAAAAACATTCAACGTTGTTTTTTTCACTATAAATAAATTATAAGAGTAAATATTGAATGTATTTATTGTTGGATTAAAATTGTTGATAAAAAACTACTAACTGAATATGATCAGTTTTGTATAAAGAATCCAATCATTAATCATAAAAAATAGAATATTTGAGGAGGTATTATATAACATAGAATATATTGAGATATAAATTTAATAAGATTATTCTACTAATGATGCTGAAAATTATATTTCTAGTTATTACAAAAATTGTCTCATTATCCAGGTGTAGAGAGTCACTTATGGTGATATGAATATTAAATACATCATATAAGAATTGAATCATATATTTTATATTATAATAATGAAAAATTCTATTAAAATTATATTGACTATACTGAAATATTCAATAAATATATAAATTTCATGAAATTTAAAATGAAATTTTCTTATGTAAAAAATCAATATTTGATTAAATATATACTAATTCAATTCCTTTATTTTAATATGTTTACCCCTTTTATGTATAATTTCATCATATTTCTTATGATATATATGATATGAATATACAAAAATTAATCTCAAATCTTGATGGAATTTAATGCAAAGAGAATAAAATATTTATGCAATAGAAATAAATTTTTATTGAGATATCTTTGATGGATATAGATAGTATTTGTATGCGGATTTATGTTGGTGTGTATTCTTTCCATATGATGATTAAAATAAATATAATTAAAAAATATTGAAGTAGGAGATGAAGGATGTATTTTTTTAAATTATTGGGCTTTAAATTTAAATGAGAGAGTAACAAATCATTTGTCCATAGATAAATGGATGAATACTAAAGATTCCTATTTTGATTGCCTTCATCATATTTTGTAGAGTTTGAGTTAATTATGTAACTCATAATTAGAATTCGCATTAACCTCGATGGGATGAAATGTTTACTAAAAGGAATGAAACACTCATGTGTTATTATAGAGAAAAAATATGGAGTTATATCATATTTGGGGATAATTGACAAAAACATATCCTTACTATAGTTTTAGTGAATAGATTTTGATAATGGAGTCTAGGTAAAAATATGTTAATGATTATTGATAATCTATCTATAATAGAATCTTCTATTGATGTTAAAATATTTAATATGATGACATGAACAATTTGTGATTCATGGTTTATTTGAAATATTGATAGTAAACCTTTATAACTATAGATTTATTGAGAAAATAATTTGTTTATTACACTTTCCACGAGTGTTTGTGATTGACTCATTTATGATAGAAATGAAGATAAAAATTATTTCATTTTTTTGTTGAATAATATATCATGATGAGAATTGATATATTTATTTTTTCAAATAAATAATTTTTGGATTCCGTAAAAATATTATTCAGGAGACGTGTCCCATGTTTATATATATAAACATTGAACAATCATAATTCATAAAAGAATTATAAAGATTATAAAAATTCGATATTATAATTAAAATTATGAGTATTTATTCATAAAATGGAACTAAATTTTGATTCATTTATTTTTAAAAATAACTATAAATCAGTGGAATAAAAAACTGGATTTATATATATTATCCTCCCAAATAGGAATAAATATTTGATATTATTAAATTTATAGAAAATAATATTGAAAATATATATTTTATTGAATCTTTCATATTGGGATACTATTTAAAAGATATTTGGAAAGTGGTTATTGAAACTACTAATTAAGAATTATTTAGTCATAGATCAAATAATATTACATTTATATAATTATAAAATACATTTTCAATACCAAAATACTTAAAAAGTATATGGTATTTATTTTCCTTAAAAAACTACTGCTTGTTAAGGAAGCCAAAGATCAAATAATACTCGCGGTGGCGGAAAAAGGTCATTGTCACCACACACATTAAAAACATTCATTTTTTCATTCAGTAAAACACTTCATATAAAAATATTCTCCTTGAATGAACTGAAAATTCAAATGGGTTTATACACTGTGTAAAAGAAAGTAATGTATAGAACAAAATATGCCTCAATGAAAGGAGATTGAGACGAAGTCCATTACCACGAGTCTGACATGACTCATTAGTTTTTTAATCTCTTGAATAAAAAAATAAAGTTAATATATACTTTCTTAAGAACCTTTTTAATGTTTATTATGCCTTTTATATCACTTATTACCTTGTCATAAGCATTAAGTAATCATATAAGTTAAAAACATTCGTTTTCTCGATATTTGGTACTTGAGTCAAAATGGACTTCTTATAATTAGAAGTTGTTCACGTGGTAAAAAGTTCATTATATCTAGAATTATATTCATGATTTAGATATCATATATATCCATTATATACAAGTATTTATAATAGTACATAACATTTAGAGGTAATAAATGAAATGAACCGTTCATGGAGATGGTAAGTCGTATGTACGCATGAACGCTACTTTCATTTCTATTTAGTAATTTAATGGAATTAAAACATAATGATACATAAATATAATATAACTCTAGTATAATATCATATATAATATCATTCACTATATCCATTATATGTCCCACTTATGGCGTTAACGAGTCATATCACTTTGAGGGGCGGTAGTCCACACTTCCTCAAAAGAAATTATCACGTTTACCCATTATGGAAACAAGAAAGGTAGAATATAAATGAAAAATACATAAGTATAATGAAAAATTAAGCATAATATATTTCATATATAAATACAGTTCCATCTTAATGGCCACCATGAGATTCGGTAAGAGATAATCGAACAATCATCATTTCGTGAGGCGTTTGTTTTCCATCCACAGAAACAGTATGTTCTTCACCCATTAGATAGAGGTGTGTGTAATTGTAGTATGAATATATCTCATAAAAAATTATAGTATATTTAGGATACTGGTTTTGTTATAAATAAAGGAATAAAAAGATTTTGGGGGTTGGAGAAGTAAAATAAAAGAAAATAAGTTAAGGGAAAGTGTTACCTTTAATTAGGGTAACTCCCTTTGGTTTGAACCAAAATGACTTCTTCAAGTGCCTTATTCCAAAGGTAATGCATCTAGGATGAGGATAGAGATCTTGATAGATTATTTGGTCAAGGTTTGTATGATCCAAGCGGATGGAGAGGTGTGAGGATTGAGTTAGAAGTGAGGGCCTTTTATAAGAGGGAGGAGGGTCTCTTTAGGAAAATGTGAAAATATTATTTTATTATATAATGATATTCGGTTTCAAAAGGTCCAAAACTAATTAAAGTATACGATAAGATGACTCATGGCTGGAATAAAATCATCCAATAAGAATTGGACCATTTTTGGATATTGTTTTAATATTTATAATCTTATTTATTACCTTTATATATTAATGGGGTAAATACTACAACATTATTGTGTTATAAATAATTAAATTTATATGATGTCTAAAAATTATAGACAAATACCAGGATGTAATAAATATTTCTATCTTTCCAATGAATATTTATAGTCTAAAAGTTAACTTATATAACCCTATTAAAAAATTTATTTACTCAAAGATATTTGTTTGTGTCATTTTTTCCTTTACAATATGTTAATAAAAAAAGTGTCATTATCACTCATAAGAGGCTCTATGGGTGTTCCAAAATCAACCAAAATATGATAAAGTTCATTAATGACTCAACCAATAAAGTTGGGATAAGTTTTGTTGTAATTTTGTACAATATAAAATTCTTTTTATGTACAATTACTCTTTTTAACTTTAACCGCCGTAAATAAATGTCAACAGTTATTATTTAACAAAAAATTCTATTCATCTTAATGAACCACATTTTATATACTAATAACTACCAATTATGTCATATTTTCGATATTCAATCCACATAAGCGGTAAAATATCATTTAAATTTAAATTTCATTTTTTAACTACTACTTAGTGGTTTCACTATTCCTCAGAAATTGATGTTTTTTAGAAAACTACAAAAAATTCTGCCTAACCAATATTTTATATTCATAATTCAAAAATTATGTCTATTTTACCAAATTCAAAACATATAAGTTTCATTGAATAATTTAAAATTAGTTTTTGTTATCAATACAAATATCGTGTTTTTTAAGGAACAATAACTATCGAAAGATTGATAAATGTTTATATCCAATTTCAAAGTGATGCTAATTTAAATGACCAAAATTGGATTAAATGGAAAAAACATAATATAATTACAATTTAAACCCAACTAAAAATATTATCTAACCATATAAATATATTAGATTAAAATTAAATTTTGAATTAAAAATATAGTTTTTTCACAATTCATAAAAAATGAATTTTATCAGAAAAATACACAAAATTTATCCATAGTAAATATTGATGTCCCGAATCTAAAAAAGAATTTTATTTGGTCACATAGAACATCTAAAAGTGACTATAAGTATATTTATTGAGGGTTCTCCATCAAAAGGTTGTAAATCATCTATTGAAGGTAAATTATGCTTAAAATTAGATTCATTAACATATTAAGTCCCAAAATTTAATTAGATAAAGGTAAAAAAATTTAAAAAACATCAATAATAATATTTTAGTTACTCCTATTAACTCACTCCAATACAATGGAAAGGCGTTAACTACCATTTAAAATATTAATATTATATTATTAGTGTGCAACCTAAGATTACAATGAAACATGTTATTGGGTATTGGGTATGCCATAGAACATAGACACCCCTTTAAGGTAAATATAATTTTTAATTCACAAATATTAATAATTATTGAAAATGAATTACTCTTTATTTACCTTGGATGTTACATCCTTCCCCCATTTTGGTAATTGAGTCCTCAGAATTTTATTCACTTATCAAATCAGTGGGGGTATTTATCCCTCATAACATTTTCATATTCCCACATTGCATCATCAACCATATGGTTTTTCCACAAAACCTTTACCTGGTGAATTACCTTATTCCGAAACACTTTCTCTCTATGGTCAAGAATCTAGACTAGTTTTTCCTCATAAGAGAGATTCTCTTACAACTAAACTACCACTAGACTTAAAACATGAGATGGATCTATAATATACTTTCTCAACATTGAAATATGAAAAACATTGTGTACCTAAGAAAAACATGGATCTAAAGGCACTATGTACTAAACTGATCCAACATTGTCAAGGATTTCATAAGGTCCAATTAACCTTGGACTCAATTTTCCATTCTTAACAAAATTCATGACACTTATCCATGTAGAAACATTGAGAAAGACATGATCACCTACCTTAACAGAGGGATCCTTCCTCTGGTTTTCCGCAAAACATTTCTGCCTGTTTTGAGCTATTCTATTGTTTTTTTGAATAAAAGAAACTTTTTCTGCCATATCATCTAACAATTATGGACCCATCATCTTACTTTCAACTTCTTCATCCCAAACAGATAGAGTTTGACAACACTTTCCATATAATGTCTCAAATGGAGCCATCATTATACTAGAATGAAAACTGTTATTATAAGAAAATCAAACCAAAGAAATATGTTGGTCCCAACTTCCCTAGTAATCCAGTGAACAAGAACCTATTATATCCTACAAGGTATGAATTGTTTGTTCTGACTTCCCAGCAGATTGTGGATAAAAACCTACACTAAAATTTATTTCAGTACCCAACGACTTCTGAAGGCTTTTCCCAAAGTTAGAAGTAAACCTGGGATCACGATCAGATAAAATGGAGAGGGGAACACCATGTAACCTAACTATCAATTTAACATACAACCTAGAATGTTAATATAGAGATAAAGTATATAGAATATGAAGAAAATGAGAAAATCTACTCAACCGATCAATAATAACCAAGATTTCATTATTACCTCGAGATGTCTTCGGTAATCCTGTAATGAAGTCAATGGATATATTTTTCCATTTCCACTCTGGCGCCGGGAAAGACTGCAGCATCCCTTTCGGTAGCTGCTACTCTACTTTAACATGCTGACATGTCCAACACTTCACAGTAAAATCATCAATATCTCTTTTCATTCCATCCCACCAGTAATACTCATGACGATTAATTCATATCATAGTACTACCAGGATAAACAGAAAACATAGAACTATGAGCTTCACATAACAACTCATTCTTCAACTGTGAATAACATGTCATACATAATCTTTTACCAAACCTCAAAAAGCAATCATTATCAACTTTAATATCAGGAAACATACCCTTCTGAACCAACTCTACCATTTTTTTGCAACTCACTGTCTTCTTTCGGTGCTTTCTTTATTCTGTCTGATAGAGATGATTTAAATAACATCTAAAAAAACAGAAGAATTTCATGCACCATCAATATCTATTCCAAATTTCATCAAATCTAAAACCAAAGTATCTCAGTCCAAGAAAATCATGTTTCATGAAGGATTACTTTTTTGACTCAAAACATCATCCACCTTATTTGCCTTTCCTAGATGTTAATGAATCATGCAAGCATAATCCTTGATTAATTCCAACAATCTTCTTTGTCTCATGTTCAATTCATTTTTGAGTGAATATATACTTCAATATTCTGTGTTCAGTATATATTTCACATTTTACTCCTTAAAAATGATGCCTCCAAAATTTTAAATCAAAAACAACAACAGGTAATTCCAAATCATGTGTAGGGTAATTTAACTCATGAGGTTTCAATTGATGAGAATCTTAAGAAATTACCTGATCATTCTGCATAAGGAAACAGCCAAGTCCTTTCAAAAAAGCATCACTATAAATAAAAAACTCACCATTTCTGTAAGGTAGTTCCAAAACTAAGCATTTACAAATCTTCTTTTTAATTCTGTAAAATAAATCATCACACTCTTTTGTCCAAATAAATTTAACACATTTTCGAGTTAACATAGTCATTGGACTAGATAACCATTAAAAATTCTCATCAAACCTCTGGAAATAAACTTCTAAACAAAGAAATCTACGGATCTTGATTATATTTTTTGGTATTGGCCATTCTTCATCAACTTATGTTTTAGTAGGATCAACCATTATGTAATTTTTTGATACAATGTTACCAAGGAAAGAAATTTGTTGTAACCAAAAATCACACTAGATGAATTTCCCAAATAGTTTCTTTTCTTTTAAGGATTGCAAGACAATCCTTAAATGACTTTCATGTTTTGATTCACTTATTGAATAAACCAAAATGTCATCAATGAACACAACCACAATCTTATCCATGAACTAATGTAAAATTCTATTCATAATATCCATTAATAAAACAGGTGCATTGGTAAACCCAAAAGGCATAAATACCATTCCATAATGGCCATATCTAGTATGAAATTCAGTTTTTGGAATATCCTCTTCCTTTACATTCAACTGATGGTACCCCGACCTCAAATAAATCTTTGAAAAATACTGAGCTCCCTAAAGTTGTTTAAACAAATCATCTATATGAGGAAAATGATACTTGATCTTAAAAGGGATGTTATTCAATGATCTATAATCAATGAAAAGTTTTATTAAACTATCTTTATTTTTTACAAATAATACAGGAGCACCCCAAGGTGATGTGCAAGGTTTAATGACTCCCTTATCTAATAACTCATGCAATTGCTTCTTTAACTCTAAAAGTTCAATTTACATTATTAGATAAGGGGTTTTGAAATTTTCTTAGAATCAGGGACTAAGTAAACATTCAATTCCACTTCCCCATCAGGTATAATATCATGCAATTAATCAAGAAAAATATCAAGGTACTCATTTACCACTGGCTCATTATTAATCTGAATAGTTCCTTTATTTTCAACAATATGTGAAAGGTAACTTTCATTTCCATCATTTACTAGATTTTTAGCTTCCTGAGATGTTATCAAAATCAAGGGTTCATTCTTGTAAAAATACTTAAAATCATTCATAAAAGAATCCTCTTTAGCTCTGCATTCATTCTTAGCACAATAAACAGATATCTGATCCATACCCAGAATAACATCAAACTCTACTAGAGGCAAAAAAATAAGGTTTTCAGGTAGATTCTTCCTACACACAAGGATATGAAGGTTCATATACTTTCTTTTTGTCTCAACATTTCCCCCATGTTTTTTACCATAATTTCAGGATTCATATCTCGATATGGAATTCCCAATTTACTAGAAAATTATCAGAAATGAATGAATGTGTAGACCATGAATCAAACAACACATTGGCATAATATGAACAAATAAAATGTGAACATGATACTACTTTATTCGATGGCCCAACATCTGCTGAAGTAGTTCCATAGGATTTCACCACCCCTTTCTTCTTGTAGTCTGGCTACTTTCCCTCAGTTGAGTTCTTCATTGGACACTCATTAGCATAATGACCCATTTTATTGCACTTAAAAAAATTTACTGACTGCAAATCAAATTTTTTCTAACCATTAACCAAATATTTTTTAGTACAATTTCAAGCCTTATGTACCATTTTACCACATTGGTAGCATTTACTAGAATTTAGAATACATTCCCCGGCATCATTTTTACCACAATTTTCACAAACTGTAAACTTAAGTATCTTACCATCAGACAATTTTGAATAGTTATTCTCTTTCTCCTTCAACCTCGACCTCTTATTCTATTTTTTTTCAAAGAACACCTCATCATCATCAAACTCCAATTCCACCTTATCTTCCCAAAAAAATAGTTTTTCACAACTTTTTAACTCATGTGAATCTAAATCCCTATGGTACTTTGGCTTTAATCATGAGAAAAAAGAGTTAATTTCCCTATCATGATCTCATATGAAATTTCGAGCATACCTTGCAAGTTAAGAGAATTTTTCTTCAAAAGAATTTACTTAGTCATCCTCTGGCCTCAATTCTAGTAATTGTTTTTCCATTCTAAGACGAAAAAACATAGGAAAATATTTCTCAAGAATCATACCTTTGACCTCATCCCAATCAAGAGAATCAATCTCCTCACTATCCATGATATTTTTCACCTTTGACCACCACTGATCAGCTTCACCATCAAAATGGTAAACAACAAGACTAACCTTTTGATTTTCTGAACACCCCATGACATAAAAAATCATTTCTAGTGCTTGAATCTACCCTTCCCCTAGCACCGGGTAAGATGATCCTTTGAATGATGGGGGATGTTTCCTCATGAAATGCTCCACTATGGACATGTTCCTCTATGGTTGATATTGTTGATCTTGTGCATGGATATCACTAGCATTTAAAGCCTGAGTCAATTGTGCCATCACTGCAACAAACTATTCAGTTCTGATTCTAAATGTCTCAGGTTGCTGAATTGGAGGTTGTCTTCCTCATGATGTCTTCCCAAAATAGATACCATATTTCCTCAGTGGAAAAACATTCTTAAAATGGAAATATCTTAGGCGAATCAACATGGTGATCTGTACATGCTATATCATTTCAATATTAATATAAATTAATTTATAGATATTAATTTAACAATACCCTATCTCCTAAAGTAATCTAAACATCCCTCTAATACCAATTATAAGGACATGACCTTAAAAATTACATATTCTTTAATTAAATGGATAATTCTCAGTGAGGATCTTTTTAGGTTTAGTGTTTTAGAGAATTAAGTCATATCATTTACATAACAACATGAATATTACATGTAGGAAATTTTACACAGTATCCATTTTTTCATAAAATAAAAACACTTGAAAAATAGAGTCATGTCTAGACCCATGTTTTAGATAAAATTAAATTTTCTTGATCCCATTCTATACCCTATTCATCTTTAGGTCCTATGAAAAACATTTCAAAACTGGTGATGAGCATAAAAAAGCTCAGTAAGGGTTATAAAAAAATAATGAAAACATTGTTCATCCTTGTATACAAAACAAAATCTCTTTTAAAAACCTCATGAAATAATAATATTTATGAATAACACATAGAAAACAAAAATCATAAAGGTAACATGTGGCATTCATATCATACATGCAATGTAGCTATCACAGTGATGTAGGGAGTTACATTTGGAATACCAATCATAGTATATTCCCTAAATCTCTTAGGAAAAACATTCATGATTACCTCCATCACGTTACCCAATGAATTGGAGAGCTATCTAAGGCTTAACCTCCCTATTTTTATCACTTAACCACCCATATATGTAAATAATTCCCAAGAACCATAACATATTATAACACATAAAATAATCATTCAGGAAAGATGAAATTTCCACATTTCAATCACAATATATCATTTAAATATATTGACATAAAAAATATATTACCAAAACCATTTTCAATACCAAAAAATGTAAAAATTATATGGTATTTATTTTCTTTTAAAAAAACACTATGGCTTGTTAAGGAAGCCAATGATCAAATAATACTCACGGCGATGGAAAAAGGTCATTGTCACCTCTTGTGTTAAAAAAATATTTTTTTTTAATTTAGTAAAACACTTCATATAAAAAGATTTCCTTTTAATTAAATAAAAATTAAAAGGGGTTTATAAAATTTATAATAGAAAGTCGTGTATAAAACAAAATATGCCTCAAATAAAGGAGATTGAGACGAAGTCCTTCACCTCGTGTCTGAAATGACTCGTTCGTTCTATAATATCCAGAAAAATAAAATGAAGTTAATTTATACTTTCTTAACAAAGATTTTTTAAGTTTATTATTACTTTTAAATCAATTATTACCATGTTATAAACATTATGTAATCATTTATGTTAATAAAATTCATTTTGTTGATATTTGGTACTTGAGTCAAAAACGGACTTCTTATAATTACAAGTTGTTCACATGGTCAAAATTTCATGATATCCAAAATGATATTATTTATTTAATTATCATATATATCATATATATCTAGTATATAGATGTATTTATAATAGTACATAACATTTGGAGGTAATAAATAAAATGCACCATTCATGGAGACAGTAAGTCGTACGTACGCATGAACGCTACTTTCATTTATATTTCGTATTTTAATGGAATTAAAACATAATAATACATAAATATATTATAATTACAGTATAATATAGTATATTATATCATTAAATACATCCTTTATACATCCCACATATGGCATTAAGGAGTCAAATCACTTTGAGGGGACGGTAGTCCGCACTTCCTCAAATGAAATTATCACATTTACCCATTATGGAAACCATAAATGTAGGATATAAATTTAAAATATAGAAGTATAAAAAATATATAAACATGATATATATCATATATAAATACATTTCAATATTAATGGCCACAAGGAGATGTGGTAGGATATAATCGAATAAATATCATTTCATGAGGCGTTAGTTTACCATCCACAGAAACAATATGTTCTTCACCCATTAGATATAGGTTTGTGTAAGTGTAGTTATAATAAATCTCATAAAAACATCTTAATATATTAAGGATATTATTTTTGTTATAAAACAAATGAATAAAAATAGTTTAGGGGTTAGATAAGTAAAATAAAATAATAGAAGTTACGAGAAATAGTTACCATTAATTTGGTAAACTCCCTTTGGATTGAACCAAATGGACTACTTGATGTGCCTTATACCTATGTTAAGGAATCTAGGAGGAGTAGAGAGATCATTAGGGATTATTTGGTTAGGGTTTAAACAAGCTATGGGGATTGAGATGTGTGAGTAATGAGTTATAAGTGAGGGCTCTTTATAGGGGGCTCTTTAGGAAAGTGTGAAGATATTATTTTCTAATATAATGATATTCAGTTTCTAAAGGTCCAAAACAAATTAAATTCTAAGATATGAAGACTCATGGTATAAATAAAATCATACACTAATAATTGGACAGGTTGTGGATATTTTTTTAATATTTATAATCTTATTTATTTAATTTATTTTTAAATGAGGTAAATACTACATCATTATTTTGTCATAAATAATTTAATTTATTAGATGTATAAAAATTACAAAATTAATACCATTATGTAATAAATATTTTTCTCTTTCCAATTAATATATATAGTCGAAAAGATAACTTATATAACCCCATGAAAAAATATATTTACTAAAAGATATTTGTTTGTGTCATTTTTGCCTTTACGTTATGTTAATTAAAATAAAGTGGCATTATCACTCATAAGTGGCTCAATGGGGTCCCAAAATCCACCCAATGATTATCATGGTCGTAAAGGACTCAAAAAATATGGTTAAGAAATGTTTTAAGTTAATTTTTTATATTTTAAAATTCTTTTTACCTTGAATATCCATATTTACTTTTAACCGCCGTAAATAAAATTCAAAAGTTACTATTCACGACAAATTATTTTCATCTTATTGAAAAAAAAAATTACTAACTAATAACAACCATGTATGTCGGATTTTTGATATTCAATCCACAGAAGTGAAAAAATTTCATTTAAATGAAAATGGCAGTATTTAACAACTATTTAGTGGTTTAACTATTCATCAAAAATTGATGTTTTCTAGAAAACTACCAAAAATTAAGTCTAATATATATTTGATATTATGAATACAAAAATTATGTCTATTTTACCAAATTCAAAACATATATGTTTCATTTATTTATTTAAAATTAATTTAAATTATCAAAACAAATAGCTTGTTTTTTTAGAAATAATAACTATCAAAAGATTGATACTTGTTTATGTGAAATTTCAAAGAGAAATTTATTCTAATGACCAAAATTTGTTTAAATGGTAAAAACATAATATAATTACACTTTAAAACCAATAATAAAATAATATAACCATAAAAATAAATTATATTAAAATTCGCTTTTGAATTAAAAATACAGTTTTTTCACTATTCATAAAAACCTAGATTTTATCAGAAAAATACCAAAATTTTTCCAAAAGTAAATTTTGATGTCCTAAATCTAAAATAGAATTTTATTTGGTCAATTAGAACATATAAAAGTGAATATAACTATATTTAATGATTTTTCTCTATCTAAAGGCGGTAAATCAACCTTTTATGATAAATTATTCTTAAAATTTGATTCATTAAAATTTTAAGCCTCTAAATTTTGTTGGATAAATGTAAAAGCATTTAACAAACATGTATAATCATATTTTAGTTAGTTCTTATCATTCCCACTAATAAAACAGCTAGGCGTTAACTACCATTTAAAATAATAATATTACATTATTAGTATGCAATGTAAGATTTCAAAGAAACCTGTTGTTGTTTATTAGGCATGCCATCAAACATAGAAACCCCTTTAAATTAATGTTAATATTTAATTTACAAATATGAATAATTATGTAAAATTTCTTACTCTTTACTTACCTAGGATGTTACATGGATGATATCTTATTTATTGAAATAATGAATAATTTGATCAATATTTTATAAAATATGATGTCATTAGATGATTGGATTTAAAAGAATATATATATATAACTATTATCATGTGTTACATGTTCATCCATTGGATGGTTTCACATTCAAATTATGGCTAAAATATACAAGAGATGTGTTTAGGATGTTCTGAATAGTTTAATGAAAAATAGTTTCATCTTTGATAGTATATATGAAAAATATTGAATCCATCAATAATGCATTGGAGTGGAATCAACAATTCATGTAATAATAATTTTATATCAACCTTATATTAAACAAGTCATCCTATCGTACTCTATAAAATATGATTCACACCATTTTTAGTGTTCTAAAATGGAAGATAGTCTCTATGAATCAATGATGAAATTATGTTATTTATATGGAAAATGGATGTACAATTTATATTTAAATATAATTGACTATAAAGATTTAAACTGTTATTGTGATTTTGGATTTTAAGGGGATATTCTGGAGTGAATATCAGCAAATGACAGTGCTTCTAACATTTTATATGTTATGTGAAAAGATATGTATGTGATGATATTTTGTGTTTCTGGTTATAGTAGATACAAAATATAATTCATCAACCATATAATATAATCAATTGTTTTAAAGAAGAAATATTTTTATGACAATTTGGAATATGTATAATAAATTATTTGAATTATTTGTGACATAAAAGTACACATTGAGTGAAATAAATTTCAATAACAATATTTTCTCATAAAATACATTTCGATCTATTTCCATAATCTGAAAAAGAATATGGTGAATGAAATTAAAAAAATAGAGTTTTTTTTCACAAAAAATGATGATAGGAATCCTTACAAAACCTATGGTTTCATTTGCGATGAAATATTATATGTTTAATCGAAATTTTTAACCACCTCATATTCATAAGGAGGTTTGACACCCAAAATCATTAATATTCATACTTAATCACTAGGATACTATTGAATATTATAGGAATTTGGATTTTTTATGGAATTAAAAATATAGGGATTAACGAATTCATCTGATTTAGTATAATAAGTACGGATAAATTTCATAAAACAATTTAAATCATTATATATATTGAAATAAAATTAATTTTCTTTCATGAGAATTACCTAATAACAATTTAAAATTTCATAATGTTCCTTTTACTATGTTTTGGTAAAATAGATTTTTATGACTACATAGATTTACTCAGAATACTGAATATGCATTTCTAATTGAATTTTCTAGTTAATGTAATAAATTCACTAATATGTAAAAAAACATTTCCTATTATAGTATTTCATGGTGAGAATAATTAATCATAGAATTCAGGATATTATTAATATAATAAAATTAGGTTGAATTTTGTAACAATTGGTAATATTGATTTTCTTCAATTATAAGTCAATTTATATTTTTTTTATGTGAGTATGAAATGTTAAAATAATTTTTTCTTTGTGTTATGGTTATTGTATATATGATTGTTGGTAACTATTGACTTTAATGTAAGGTTACAAATATTTCAAAATTAAATAATGTTAATCAATCGAGGGTCACATATTGAAGATAAAATTTTTGAAAATTAGTGTCAGACAATGATAGACTATTAAATTATGTTCAAATTGTTTTTTTTCTAAATATTATGAACAAAATATGTCATGTAATGTGAGGGAAGTCATTTTTTATGAATATCTGTAAAGGTCTATTAGTATTCTATGAGATAAATATCATTCCATGATTATATGAACAACATCATTATATTTGTTTTCATAACGAATATGGAATACTATAAATATTAAAAATATAGATAACATTTATTAAAAAAATTATTCCATGAAGCTTTTTATAATTCCATGAATAAATAACCTATGTTTTGACAATAAATCTGTGAATAATTATATTGTGATGTACCAGTTAACATTTGACATATTTTGAATCCAAAAAGCAAGATCATTCTATAATGTAATTTTTCAAATCAAAATAATATAGGAATTTAGAGATAACTAACGAATAAATTGAACTATCATATTTTTAAGGGTGTCGTAAAATTTATAATATATATTGTTTGGTTATTCATGCAAAAATGCTGATTTAAAATTCTCATGTAAGAAAGATGATTTTGGGTGAATCACTCAACCACCTATTTCGTTAATGATTGTGATGATAGTTTTTTAAATTATCAAATGGTTTAATTTAATGTAGTAGATGTTATACATTGATTAAAATTTGAAATGAGATTTTTATAATTCTATAGAAATATTATAACATGACACATATATGCATAGGTGAGATACATAATAAAATATGTTGTATATCCAATATCATGAATAAAAAATATGTTCAATCTAGTGTGGACATCACTGAATATTTGTACATTAAGTGTGATTTGATATCCATTTTAATTTCATTGATGATAATGAATTAGAATAATGATCTTATTGTAGTTCTCTAATGAACTATATTTATTGACTAATGCTTCATGTAGAAAAACATTTCAATTTTAGGTATTACCAATGAATGATATCATTGTAAATTTTACCTACATGTAGATATTATATTATATAACCCACATGTGAGGTATTTAGTTGAGTAGATAAAGTATTATTATGTAGTTTGATGCATATCATTCAAAAACTATATAATGAAATTAAAGAAATTGTTGTCACTATACAAAACATATCAAAGAAACCACCAACAAGACAATTTATCCTAAAAAAGATATATATTAAACCATTTTAGAGGAATATTTATTATATATAAAAAATCACACTATAATGAAAAATGTGATTAGTTTCATTCATGGTTTCGTACATAACAATAATATTGTCTAATTTTATTGAATAAATTTCCCAAAGAATCCTCTCACATTATACCCTTTTAATATAAACATATGGTTATTTGAAAATAATCATATGGTTATTTGAAAATAATCATGGTATATGAACCTAAAATAATTAAACCATAGATAATAAAACAAGTATCATAAATAATGTATCAGGAACTTAAAGGGTTTTACATCACTTGTGAAATGTGGTATAGGAATGTGGAATATACATAATAATAAAAATTCATTTCTCAATTCATGTACTTCTATAATGATCACCTTCACTTAGTGGATGGAGTCTCTTTGGTGTATAAGTATCCCCCAATCCCATAACCATGGTTGATAGACTGCCTTAGTGGTTTTAATTTACACAATATTCCAATAATAAATAGAATAGAGTTCCCAATAGGTTTTATTTTACCCATTATTCTATACTCTTTAGTGTTATATAAACCATTACTAAATCTAAAATAAATATATTGAATTCAGGGTACACACATCACATAGTTGGTTGTGTTAACCCGTATAACGTTCTAAATAATGAGAAATAATGATTTGTCTTATTTAGTAGAGTTATATATTAATCTTTTACCACCAATCATATTGTTAATAAATAATATTTTTTGTATCCCATGAACATTATTTCATTTATTATTCAATAGTAGCATAATTTTCCAATGATAATTATACTAGGTCCATAAAAATTTTCAAATTGAAAAAAAATGAAACTCATAGAGAATTAAAGAAAAAATTAGAATGAAAGGTTTGTTAAAAATTTAACAAATTTATAAATAATTTCAAAATTAATTGAATTTTTCAATATGGAATTATATATTGATGGATACGTATATCTATAAAAAAATTATATTCAAACACATTGAGAAAAAGTAATCCAAAAAAAATTAAAATGTCAGCTCCTAATAGCTAAAAAATTATATGATTTGTGGACCAAATTGAGTTAAAATTATAATGGGTTATGTATGCAATTTATATTTGTATTGGAAGAAAAATTTGTTGATATTTAGTGATGATATAACATACTGTTACAATAATATAAATTTATTCATTTGATATAATTTATATTATAATAATCATTTGAAAATAGAATATTTATGATACCCTATACCTAATTATATACTAATTACATGAAATATTAAAAATATTTAATTACTATACATCTACAAGATATTTAAGGGATAATACTTTAGATAATTCAGGAAAAATATATACTAATAAAACACTTTCATCTTCTAAGGAATAGACATCTCTCACTACAAAAAGATATATAGTTTATAAATATGAATCAATATCTACCAGAAAATCATTTAATCATATATTAATTTGGAGATAATTTATGTTTTAATATTCATAAATTTGGGGACTTGATGCGTATTAAAGGGGTGAGATTGGATATTATTTATGGGTAATCAAACATGATGATAATTGACAATCATAACTGATAAAAATACTTGAATTTTTATAAAATAAACATTAAAATAAAATAAACACCAAAAATATTTAAAATATAAAATGTAATATATAAAGTACCAACATTATAAATGAATCAAAAGTGTTTACACAAATTATTCAATACTAACAAACCATAAAACATTAGCTATAGAATAAAGGAATGATTGTCGAACAATAAAAAATAATTTGTTTTGACATTAAGAAAATTAAATATGAAATACCTATTCAAACATAAAATTTTTATTAAAGATCTAATCTATAAAACTCTAATTTATTGAACCTATATACTTTCTAACTAGTTAATGAATGAAATTTTGAGTTTATTGGATGTCCTTCACAATCACCCATCAATAACAACAATACTAGCTAACCTATTCTCATAAAATTTCTATCTCATGAGATATATTCCATTTCCAAGAAAATTGGAAAGATATATTGGTCATATATATCTTATAATCCATAAACTTATGTGAAACTTCTAAATAAAACATTAATAATCACATAGGTAACCCATGGAAAGTCTATAGGTCTCTTAAAACATTCAATATTTCCACCTATGTAGAGAATAATAAATTATATAATGTACAAACGATCATATTACAAAATAAATAATATAAAATTAAAATATAAGTGTAGTAAAACATTCCTCAATGAATGATAATATTTGGGAGGTATATAGAATTTATAATGTTGATTTTTTAATAATAATCTATTTAAAATATTTAAATATAAATGGTATTGACAATTATTATTTTTTGAATGAAATGAGAAGACTTTTAAAAAACTAATTCTCAAATAAAATATTTAAAAAATACAAAAATGTTTTAAATATTAGATGAAAAAATACTTTGAATAGTATAGTTTTATGTGAATCATTAATATAAATGACATGAAAAAATATATAATATTTCCATAATGTGTAAGTGACATTACATTGAATACATTAAATTTAAGAGAAATCATTAATAATGGAGAGAAAAATAATAAATATTGTTTTCATAGAATGTGAAGTGACAAAAAAATTGAATACATTACATGTTATAAATAATAATTAATAATGAAATCATGAAAATGATATATAGTTAATCCTAAATGGATATAGTAAGATAAAATGGATGATTTGATCTAAAAAACATTTAGAATATTTTTAAATTCCGTTATTTCAAAATATACCTAGTTAAAAAGATTAATAAAAACATACTTTCAAATTAGTTTATTGGAGAAAAAAGGATATCGAAGATAATTAAAATGCAGCTCCATTATTGAAATGGGAATGTTTTGGGTATATAAATACTAGGATATAAATTAATAATCTATTATTTGAAATGTGAATATTCATACTCTAAATTTATTTAGTGAAAAATAATATAATACAAATGGAATATATATTTAATGATAAATATGAATTTACCTAGAAAATAGTGTAAAATAAAATATAAATGTGTCATAGTTATAGAAGACAAATATTAATATATAATATCATAATGAGTGATTATGACCCAATAATAAAATTTTAGGGATGAAAACCCATTACAAATTTTGTAACATTTTATTTAATACACCACGATAGGTATGAAAACTGAGAGAACATCATATATAATTAAATATACAAGGGATAAGAAAAAAATTTAAATATTCTTCCATATTCCCCATAGAAAAGAAAACATGGTGTAGTATTTAAACATGTCTCTATAGAATAAAATTTGTCAAAAATAAACACTTATAAATTAGGTTTTTTTTATAACAATATTTATAGGGAGAGAATATAATTAAAAATAAAATAATAAGAAACAAATATCTATTATTATTTTTTAATTAGATAAAATGTATACAATCCACTAAAAAATAATATTGGGACATGTATGATATAGGCACCTATAAAGGCTAATTTAGAATAAATACCTTACTCATTCAGTATTTTTTGGAATAAAATGTCACTTAATGATTGAAATCAAATGGTTCTATACATAACATATACTAAATCACTGATTATGAAAAACAATTATTGGGAAGTATATACACCTTAAAAAATTTGCCCACAACAATAAAACAAGTCTCAATAAAAAGGATTCACTAAATGAAAAACCATTCTGACTAAGTAAAAGTTATAATAATAAAATATTAAAAGAGGGAGTGAAAATAAAATTAAATATTTAATAACAAGATAAATATATTTCCTGATATTATTAATCTAATAGGTGGTATTTACACCAAAAAAATGAATATTGGTTTATAACGAACATGTGTCTCCAGAATGGAAATTTTGAGATGATATTTGTTCATGAAATTCTTTTTTACATTCCCTTTAAATCAATAATAATAAAATTAGATTCATTATATATATAGCCAATAAAATTATTCATATTTATTTTGTATTAAAAGGTCCATTTTTCCTTTTTACTTATTTTTTAAATAGTTACTATATGAATATGTCACTCGGGTCTGTTTACATTATTTCATTATAATTTGTTCTATTTGATGAGAATTATTAAAGTTTTATTAAAATATTTTCATAATAAATTTTTCATAATATTATTATATTTTAATATTCCATTAGAAAATAATTTATATACACAAATAGGATCTCTATGAATTCACACAATTTGTAAAAGTTACATTGTTATGTCTTTTCTAGAAAAATTTATTGTAATCTTTTATTTATAATATTAAAAATGGAGTGTTTAATCTTATTGTCCATAATTATTAATGATTTATTAAATAATAAATTTAAAAAATGAAATAATTTTCTATTATTAATTTTTTATTTAGATATGGAAAACTAATTAGAAAACTTATATCATGGAGGTGGTAGTCTGCGAGTACAAATAAATAATGCTCTCATTTCCATAAAATTGAATAAATTTAGAATCAAAAATTTTATCATTTATGAGTTTTTTAAAATTAATTAATATTATATTACTTAAAAATATACACTTTCTTCAAAATCTATGATTGTAGATGGTAAAAAATTAAAGGAATCACTTTGTGGAGGCTCTAATACATGGACAGTCACTATTACGAATTCTTTTTCCCATAGTCGATGAAAGAGCCTAAATAATTGTTTTACCATTTTTATAATAAAATGTAAATACCATAATTTTGATGGGATTATTTTTATTATAATATGATTGTGGTAGGTTTATAATTGAAATAATAAGAATGAATCATTTAGAAAACTGTGTTTCATATATTGGTCTCTTGAACATCCACTTGATGGTGACCTTATATTTTTGGGAAATAGTATTTATATTTTGGTACAAAGGGGAATTATGGTGCATAAAGAATATATATATAGGATAATAGTTATGTATTTTAAAATCAACATTAATATTGAAGTGATTTTTTGAAGTCGTGGTTGTGATCCCATGATTATTCTTTTAGTGGAGCGAATGGAAAAGAATGTTAATTTATTTGTATGAACAGAATGAAATGAACGCCTAATGAGTTATGTGGGTAATGGTTGGTAAGCCATGTAGGATTAACTTTAAATAAACAATAATTTTTTCTATGTGGTTTATTGTTCATTACAATTTAGTAAAATTCGTGCAAACATAGAATAGTCAAATATTAAATTTTTACAATTAATTAAATCTCAATCATCTCAAATATTTTATTAATAAAGATAAAAGTATCCCCATATTATCCCATTTTAACATATTTAATCCAAAAAACTCATCCATTTAACCATCTCTATTTTATAAATATTATAAAATATTATTTTAAAATTGACACTCAAAACAAATAAATTTTAATTTCCAAAAAGATTATTGTTTTAAACATTGAATTTACATATAATATACAATAAATATTGGATACTAGTTTTTATTTGTTAACTATTTTTTTATTAAAATTAAAAATAGTTTGTGGAATTAAAATCAATAAAAAACAAATTGAAACGTGATGTGGTTCAATTAAATCATGCTATTGAAAAAAGTTTTTAAATTCTAATCAATTTTTCCATCATTGCTTACTTATTAACAATTGATTTTTTTGAGTTAAATTAACATTTTTTTAATAATTGTTTCTCTAAAATATATTTTTAATTTATTGAAATGCATTATATTAATTCATGATTTTCACATATAATTATAATTTAATAAAACTGATTATTTTGAAAAAAAAACATGAATTTTCTCAATTCAGCTACAAATTCATTATTTTAGAAATTTATTAACTTATATCCTATGAAAATTATTTATGAATTAGTAAAATTTTAATGATGAAATATCCAACTTAAATGATAAAAATACTAAAAAATTTAAATTAAAACATATATTATTATGAACATGAATTTTTTATAATATTATTTTTCAATATTAACTCATATTAATTATATATCATCTAAAGGTGAAAAGTATTAATTGATTTTAACCATAATTATTATGATAAATTTATTAGTAATTTCTACTTCATATTTCTTAGTTTTTCATACTCTGTGTACTACCTAAAAAACATGTTATATAACATACTATGTACTATTAAATTTCAAAAATATCAGGTTATTAAATTCTACCACCTAAATAAACTACATACCACACATTTTAATTATTAACCACTCAAGAAAGTATTAGAGGGCATTCAAAAAATATTTTTTATTATAGATACAACTTCCAATAAGTTATATACCTTACAATCATAAGCTAGATAAATTTACCTAATATACCTCAATCAAAATTTATTTCTTATAAAATAATCATATATTTTATTGACTATACCTTACCTTTAATTACATAGTATTCATATTCGTAAAACCATAGTCAAATAAAATATCAATAAATAAACTCATTATTTATTTATTCTTTAAATGGTATTATCTATAAATTCATAAAATTATATATTATACAATATGTAATATAATTGTAATATTATCTGATTAGAAACCATCTCACATGGCAAGAGAGAGTTGGTTAGGAGTCCTTAGGTGAACCTCCCAATACACCAGAGGCTGACAACTAGAAATGGGTTTGTGATAAGTTTTGATATGAGATGATACCACTTTGATTAAAAGTTAAATAACAGAGAAAAATTTCCATATAACTACATTTTAGAGTGTATAAACAATAGTGAAATTCTAATACATCAAAATAAAAACAATCAAAGAAAAATGAATAGTTAAAAAATAATTGAATAATTTAATGACATTATATAAGGTAACTAAATTTCATGGTTGAAATAATATAAATAAAACTCTATCAGACTCTTATAATGACTCCAAAGCCTTGGTCTTAATCCTAATGTCGTTATTATATCCAATCTCTAGAATATCCAGTAAGCAAGCAATCCAAAAGAAGGTATTTTTACCTTATCCAAAAATATATACATGTAATATATTCAAGTACCTAACATCATCTTGAAATGGGTGTGACTATAACTCTCAAGGTAAACATCATAATGTATATATATAACTACTCTGACAATAATTGTATTCAATAATAAAAGAATATTCATTATTAATGAATTAAAAAAATTAACATATTTCAAATCAACCTGATTCGAAAGTAGGTAGGCATTTCAATGAGCATGTCTCACAATAATTCCTACCATAACCTTATAACTAAGTAATATCTTATCATTCCTCAATGTCAGGTCAGAATGTATTTACTCATGTCATACAACCATGATTAAAATAAACAGAACCAATTAATGAATATTAAAAATCTATGTCAAAACTATTATATAAGCATTTAATCATATACGCTGGGACAATCATTGAATATTAGCATTGTGACATTTTCCACTATGCATAGACAACTATATAAGAATTTAAGCATGTTTACTGAGCCAAGATTTTTGTATCAGTATTTCATCATGTTAATTAGGCACAAACCAATATATAATAATTTGATCATTTATAACTAATCCAAAACCATATATTCAAATTGCATCATTTAACCACAACACATCACACATAAATAAGGATATCATAATATCACATTATATGGACCAATGATTAAATATGAAAATTTTCATTTAAGATTTGTTTATATTGTTTATATATCAACTAATCATAACCCACAACAGGTTAATTATCTCAATAAAATAGGAAATCCAATATGATTATATCTCAATAAATCGACCACAATTCTTGTATTGTCAAAAAAATTAATATTTTTGAGAATTTATTTTTATTAAAGAGATTTATAACCTGAAAGGTAGCCATAATCTAGTTTAATAAAAAATGTGATTGAAAGGTATTCCTTAGAATAATTCAATTCATTCCTTCAATTTATTATCCACATTGAATGTTGTTGTGATTTCAATGTTACACATAATTGAAAATTATCAGACTACAATGTTATGGTATAGACCCATGACATTAATTTCTTATTAACTAATGATTCTAAATGAAAATTGCAAGGAATAAGAGGGTGTAGATGATGAAAAAAGAACCTAGATTAAAACATATCAATCTCAAAACAAGAAACAGTCATGTTTAATGGATTACACAAAAAATTGAAGAACTACAGATGAGAATGGAAAACATGTCCAAAACCACTTACCAAGGATTTTTTGTGTTATTGTGACTTGTGAAAGGTAGTTTGGCACTCCAAAATGACCTGGAATTTCTTCCTAGTTAGAGAGGAAAAATATCAATTGGGTGAATGGAACATTTTCCACACAACATACATTAAAAAAATAGGTCACTAAATTACATACCATGTAATATAGTTACTCATCGTATAAACCTTTTTACTCGGATACACTGAAAACAATATCACCTTGTCTAAATATTAAACAACAAACATATCATTACATTATGTTTAATCTATTTACACAATTTGTAAATGTATTTTACATGGGTTTTCATACAATTTTACAAATTAAAGAAAACTAAACTCCCATTAACACTTTTCAACATACCAAGATCATGTGGTAACACATGACCCATTTATACCAAAACTCAATTAATCAAAATAAGCATAAATATCTTTACAATAAATAATTTTCAACAAAATATAATCTCAACAAGGATCCTATATGATTTATTCATGTTTTATAGAAAACTATGAAAATATATTTTCAAACCAATAGTAATTCAAATCGAAATCCACACAGGGTTAGAGATGCGAAAAAACACAACTGTGTGATGTTTAACAAAATATTCCTAGAGAGACGTACCCTAAAATAAGAATGTATTTTATAACCTACCCACTATTTAACAACTCATCCATAAGATGATCCATGCATCACTGTGGGGTCTTGGTGAACATGTTTGGCCATAATGATTGGATATCATAGTCCCTCTACCAGGTGTCCTCCAAGACTCCCCCATTATTCCTATGATACAAAAACATCCATATAGTCCTACCTTAAGATACATTTCACTACAGTCCAAAATCCATATTGGATGGACCACAATGGAAGCATCAACATGAATCTCTATTTTTGTTACGTCTATCATTTGAGAAGGTTATGAATAGTATTAATGATTTTGATACCCATGGTACACAAATTTTAAAGGATTGTAGAATCATGGATGGGATAATAGTTATGACAATATGATGGCCTAATATAATATATCAAATGGCCTCAAAAACCTAGGAGATATATTTAAATGTATTTTGATACGACATAACCCAACATAGATCTCACTTGATAGAAAACATGAGGACAAACCTCATACTCCATTGGTTATCTCAAATGGTCAGTGTATGATATTTTCTTACCATTTGTGGTTTCCAACCACTATCTAATCAACAAATCCTACTCATATATTTCATGGGCAAGGCTTGGTCCAATAAGTGCTAACCCAACTGACTTTAACTAACATAGGGGTGAATGCCACTAGCTTCCACAAAAACCCAAAAAAGGTTCAATATGGATGGTTTCATGGAATCATCATTTATATTAAAAAATACTTGAGTTTCAAAAGTTTCACCAATGAACTAGAAAAATATTCAATATGGGCATTGAACATACCTTCCTGAACCTACATATGCCAATTTGATTGACCATAATTATGAGGATGACATGCCTTATTCAAAATATCATGTCATCTCATATCCATCTAACGGCACTGCCGGAAATATGTGTTGAACTGAGGACCAATTTTTTAAATCGTACTCCATTGAAAACTATGGAACCAAACTACCTTACACATATATTGACTTCCCCAATCAATAACTATGAACATTTTCATGAAGAGAATAAAGTTTTCTACCTTAATCAGTTGATTCAAAATCACCCATACTACATCATTCTTATTGTTTTTTCAGAATAATCTTTTGAATGAATCTAAAGTGACATCATACCATTTAAACATAAGAATGATAATCAACAAATAAATTCATGCTGGATACAGATGAATAGTATTAAACTTCTGAAAGTTGAATCATATTTCTAAAAACACTTCTACTTATTTCATTATTCCTTAACAATTTTATTTTCTAAAGAGATCACAACACATCTTTATAAAACTAGGATGTACCTCCCTTCTATAATTATGAATCTCTTTCATAATATACATGCCCAAGCCCATAGGTACCCATACGAGGACCTATAAAATTATTGATTTTTCAATTCTAGGATATCATCTTGATTGATTCTCCCCACCTTATATGATATCTCTCATAACTAGGCCCTATTTATCATTTAAATTCTTTTCTCTAATACACTTCAAACATGTGGGTATATTAGATATTGAAGTCATATGTTCTCATCATTTTGATTCCTAAACATATAAATCTATGTTTTCATGGAGATCAATTATACACAAATCCCCACAAGATTCCCTCACTTCCATTACATATGTCTTTAGCCTCAATGATTTATCAATGATATTCCCCTATAATGTTTTATAAGCTAACATGAAATCAAAATACTATAAATACACAACCCATCTGATAAATTATGTTCATGAGGGTTTCGTAGTCCATGTATACCCCTACCCTTTCACAAATGACATTATTACTCGAGTATATCGAGGAATTTACCACCACTACATTCTCCAACTCTTCAGTAGGATAATTCATCTAGTGTCAGGTCTATTTTCTAGAGCATGTGACCACTAGATCATCCTTAATCATAAGTGATCTTTTTTCCTTGTCTGAATGAATCAAAGTACACGATATAGTTTTTAACAAACACATGTAAAATGAAAATAGGTGATGAGGTCAGCATTCCTTCGTCTCATGTAAATATCTCTCACAATAACATGACCATAAAATATTATTTCCCTTTTTGTTTAGGCTTAATAATAGTTTTCCCAAATAGAAAAATTCAATAATAATGTGAAGATAATATGTGGTTAACAGCTAAAATATATAGATCTAAAAAATTATTTGGAAATTTCCAAGATACCATAGTTACAACTTACTATGGGTCCACCAACACTCCTTCCACCAAGATTAGATCACACAACTACATCACATCATCAATCTATAAATTTCACTTGACATGATTGGAATATAACCATTAGTGTCTCAACGTACTCAAGATGATGTCAATGAATTTGGAATGATCATCAAAAGACATGGAGAGCAATATGATTTAATTGATAAGAAGCACCAAAAATTGATCTTGAAAGGGATTAATGATCTTATTCTTCAAGTTCATAAATATTTTTGGTGTATTAGTCCATCCAAACGATATCATTTTGACCTCATAAAAGACATAACTGCTCATAAATGAATTGTGAGGTGTGCTTAATTGTCTCTCCCTCTACTGATGTTATCTTTATCTCAAATCAATATTGTATAAGATTATAAATTCTCTAAACTATTTTAAGAGATCATTGATTCCTGGAATATGATTATGGTTCTTAACCATCATCGGGTTCAATCAGTCATAATCCACACATAATAGAAAAATACTCATCAGTCTTCAAAGAGAAAATAACTAGAGATATCTGAGGTGATTAAATAGGAAATATTAAACCATTATATTCTTGATCATCCAACTGAATTTTCTAATCATGATACTGTTCTTGTGCCATTCAATATGATAGGATTTAAAATGGTTCTGTTCCTAGAACCAATAGGATCGTAAAATGTGTTTATCACTAATGATATAATATATTAAAATCATTAGAAAAACATCCTAAACTGTCTATAATAGTGGAAAATAGTATTTATACATCCCACCATAGTCTAGAAAATGAATTACTATTTGATACAAGATACAATCCAAATTAAACTGAATTGTTCCTACACATCTAGCCAAATTATTTGACACCACCTAAAGTGAATAGATACCCCCACTCTAGATAAATATGAAAATCGAATCATGAAATAATATATATGATATTGTTATATAACTGGCTAATACATAACATGACATTGCATGAACAATACCATTTAAAATACAAATTATTCCCAAAATAATTTATAACCACCAATCTCTAGAGAACACTGCCCACAACATTTGATCTTCCCTGATCACAGTCCCATTTTTTGGTCAGTGGTTAAAATACCATTATAGATTTCCACATCGAAGACTAATCCATTTAAAAAAATTTAAGATGAAACCAAATGTGATGATCCTATATATAAAAAATACAATTAATGGTAGGTGATATTAGAATCTCAACACGAAATGTTGAGGTCCTTCATACACACCGACCAGATTAGACTTAATAACAAGAAATGAAATAGCCCATCTAGCCTTGACATTAGCCTTATTCCCATGATTTATACCCTATCCTTGTTAATTACTTTACTCCATGGGGGTAAAAATCCCATGCCCCAATCAAAACATCCAGTGGAACTTTAGCAACATGTTTGTTATGATGTAGTTGATTCCATCCAAATATTTGGAAACATTATAATTCTCCTTCTACTATTATGTTTTTGTATTACCCTAAAACACATATTTAGGTGGACAAAACTTCTGAAAAAATATTACTTTGAATTAAGATATAGACACTGAAGATATTTTTGGCATATCTTTCCCAACATATATGAATATAATGGAACAAAATACTGAAATTTCTTCCTATTTAACTGATTATTCTGTTAATTGTTTACCTATAGAAAAAGGTTACAATAATTCTTCATTATGCTGCAATATTTTTTCATAGATTTCATTAATATATCCCTATGTATATTGAGCAGGGACTCTCTCATATTTCTATCTAGGATGATTTCCTAATTTATCACATCTGAAATGATTACCAAATAGAACATGTTATCATGTAAACTAAGATTATATTGATGATCACCCTAAAGATCTCTTTCACTTCCAAAGATGGCGCAAATCATTATAGGTCTGTGAAATAGTATATTTAGTCCAACACTTATATTCCATCATGTGTGAGGAGCATGAACACACAATCCTCCTCATCCCCTAATGTCTTGGGATAGAAATGTACTATGGACTTTACCTAAATATACATCTAAGGTAACTCATCCTATTTCCCCAACTACTTTGTAATGTCACATCAACACTAAGATGGTCCTTGAAAAATATATGAAGAAATATTCACCATACCATCCACTAGTGTAACATCCCAGGTAAATAAAGAATAAGACATATTCATATTTATTAATATTTTTTAATTAAATATTAATTTTTTGAAGGGGTTGCTATGTACGATAGCGTGCCCGATACGCAACAATGAGTTTCTTTGAAATCTTACGTTGCACGCTAATAATATAATTTCAAATGGTAGTTAACACGTAGCCATTGTACTGGCAGGAATGAATAGAAATAACTAAAATACGAATATATATGTTTGTACATTTATCCAATAAAAGATAAAGGCTTAAAATAAGAATGGAATTCAATTTTATACATAAATACATTAATATTCACTAAAAGGTTCATTTATCACCTTTTGATGGTGAACCCTCTTTAAATATAGTTTTGGTAACTCTTATACATTCTTTTGGACCAAATAAAATCCTTCTTTATAATTGGGACATCAAAGTTTACTTTGTGTATGTTTTTGTTATTCTTCCGATAAAGTTCATTTTTTATGAATAAGTGAAAAATGTTGTATTTTAATTCAAAACCTCTTTTAATCTAATTTATTTATATGATTAGATTATCTTTTCAATTGGTTTTAAAGTGAAACCATAAAATATTTTTACCATTTTATTCAATGGTGTACTTTGGAATTAATTTCACTTTGAAATTCGACATAAACAAATATCAATCTTTTGATATATATTGTTTCTTAAAAACACGCTATTTGTTATGACAGCGGGAGTTAATTATTAAATTAATTAATTCTACTTATATTCTTTTAATTAGGTAATATAAACATCATTTTTGAATTCGGAATATCGAATATAGCTTAGAGTGAATTTTTGGTAATTTTCTCAAAAACTCCAATTTTTGATGAATAGTGAAACCACTAAGTGGTAATCAAGCAAACTGATTTTTCAGTTAAATGAAAGTTTACCACTAATGTGTATTGAATTTTGAAAATCCGACATAAATGGTGGTCATTAGTATGTAAAATTTGGTTCAATGGGATGAAAATAATTTTTTGGTGAATAGTAACTTTTTTTCATTAATTGCGATTAGAGGTAATTAGTGTAATTTAAGGTAAAACTGATATTATAAAAATATGAAAACACCATGACACTTGTCCTACCCCTATTGGGTGAGTCATGGACGACCAAGACAACCCATGGGTCGATTTAGGTGACCCTATGGAGCCTCTTGGGTGAGATAATGACTTTAATGCCTTTTTTTAAATAAAGGTGAAAATGACACTAACATAAATTATTTTACTAAAAAAAACTTTAGAAGGGGTTATACATATCATATTTTTGTCTATAAATACTATTTGGAAAGATAAAAAGATTTCCTACATCAGGATATTTTTTTGATAATTTTTAGACATTAAATAAATTAATTTAATTATGACATCATGATGATGCAATGATGACCTCATTAATGAACAGTTTAAATAAAATGAAACGATAATATAAAATCTAAGACCTACACTTGTCCAAAAACTATTGGATGGGAATATTTCGAAGCCTTATCATCTTATCTTCTAAATATATCAATGTGGGACCTTATAAATTCGAAACACTTTTGAAAATAAAATAATAGTTTCATGATTTCCAAAAGTGCCCCTCCTCTCCTCTTATAAAAGGCCCCCAACTCTACCTCATTTCACACACTCCTCAAGCCTTTGGCTCGACCATCCCCTGCCCATTTACTCTCTCCACATCCCTCTACTCATCCTAGAGGATTTTCTTTGGGCATAATCCTTTCAAAGGAAGCCTTTAGGCTCAAATCAAAAGGAGTTACACTTTTAAAGGTAATTCATTCTCTCATGTTCATTTGTTTTATTTTGCTTCTCCAACCCCCTAAAATCTTTTTATTTACTTCTTTTGTAACAAAACCAGTATCTTAAATATACTAGGATTTTGTTATAATATTTATTCGATCTACACTCTCACACAACTACATCAAATGGTTAAAGAACATACGGTTTCCGTGGATGGCGAAATTCTGCCTCCCGAAACGATGATTGTTCAATACTCATTTAACACCTTAAAAGGTGGACATTATGATGTAACTATTTTTATATATGATATATAATATGTTTATGTTTTCCTTAAGCTTCTGTATTTTTCATTTATGGCATACCATTATTGTTTCCATTATGGGTAAACACGATATCTTCATTTTAGGAAGTGCGGACTACCGCCCCCTAAAAGTGATTTGATTCGTTAATACCATATGTGGGATGTGTAAAGGATAAATTTAATGATATTATATATGTTATTATACTGGAATTATAATATACTCTTATATAATTATGATTCCATTCTAGAAAATACGAAATAGAAATGGAAGTAGTGTTCATGCGTACGTACGGCTTACCGTCTCCATGAACGGTGCATTTCATTTCTTACCTATAAATGTGATATAATATTGTAAATACATGTATATGATGAATATATATGATATATATGCTATCCAAATCATTAATATCATTCTGGATATAACGAACCTTTGACCAAATTAACAACATGTAAGTGTAAGAAGTCTATTTTTGACTTACGAACCAAATACCGACAAAATGAACATTATTAACTTAAATGATTACATGATGTTCATAACATGGTATAAAAGGAATAATGAACTTGAAAAAGGTTCTTAAGCAAGTAGATATTAACTCAAGTTTATTATTCAGGAGATTAAAGAACGGTCGGGTCAAGTCGGATACGAGGTATGGGACTTCGTCTCAATCTCCTTTCATTGAGGCATATTTTGTTTTATACACAACCTTCTTTTATACAGTGTATAAACCACTTTGACTTTTAAGTTTATCCAAAAGGAATATTTTTTTATACGAATCGTTTTACTAAACGACAAAAGGGAATGTTTTTGTCGTACGTATGCGGCGACAACAACTTCTCCGCCGCTGTGACCATTATTTGAGTTTCAGCTTCCTCTACAAGCCATACCTTCTTTTTAAAAGAAAAATAAATACCATGTTTTAATTTTCTTTTACTTTGGTATTGAAAATGGTTTTCATAATGTTTTTATTATATCAATGTGTTGTATTGATATCTTGTGATTGAAATGTGGAAATGTTATGTTTCTTTTATGCATTTTTATGTGATATGATTATGTTATGGTTCTTGGGCATTATTATGAAGACGGGTGGTTCCATGATAAACCAAGGGCGGGTGATCCCGTTATAGCCCTCCAATGCATTGGGTAACGCGAAGGAGTGAAACATTAAGGTTTCTCCGAAGAGATTTAGGGAATATACTGTGATGGGTATTCCAAACGTAACCAAGAGGGTTACTCCATACGTAAGAATGTTATGAATGCCTCAAGTTACCTTTATGTCTTATGATTTCTATGATTTGTTCATGATTTTATGAGGTATGTTAAAGTGCCTATGTTTTATGGGTAAAGTATGATTTCATTCTTATGTATATATGAACTCATGTTTCTTTTCCTTGTTTTTTTTATATAACCCATACTGAGCTTTTTATGCTCATCCCAAGTTTTTTGAAATGTTTTTCACAGGTCACGGGAAAGGTACATGATAAGATGATAGTGTCAAGGAAGTGTCAAGAAAGAATCCATGTTTTATTTTCAATATGTTTCCGTTGATGGGAAAAATAATACTATCTTTTATTATAACCACTTTGTTTAAATGTGGGTTGTAATGCATTTTTTAAGATTTAATTCTCTAAAACTCTAAACCTGAAAAGATCCTCAACGTGTAATCTTGTGATAACTCAAGATTATGTAAGGTTTAAGGCTGGGGCCTTATAGTTGGTATCAAAGGTCGGTTTAGATAACTTTAGGAGTTAGAATTCTATGAAATGATTATCCAAAAGTTTTTTTGGTCAAATTAAAATGATATAGAATTTAAAGATTACCATGTTGTTTTATCTAAGACATGTTTGTTCAGAATGGTTTTCCGCGGAGGAAATAGGGAAGCAGTGCTAGGAAGGTATACGGATGGAAACAACCTTCCGAACCAGCATCCTGAGATGGTCGGAATTGGAACTGAACATTTTGTTGCAGTAATGGAACAGTTGACTCAAGCGTTAAATTGTGGTGGTATCCATGCACGAGATCAGCCAGATCAACCGTAAAAGAACATGTCAGCGGTGGAACATTTCATGAGGCAACATCCCCCATCATTCAGAGGATCATCTGACCATGTGCTAGCTGAAGGGTGGATTAAAGCAATGGAGAAGATTTTCGATGTCATGGGGTGTTCAGACAATCAAAAGGTTAGTCTTTCTATTTACCATTTGGAGGGTGATGCAGATCAGTGGTGGTCGATGGTTAAAAACATCAGGGACGCTAATGAGATTGATGCTCTCGACTGGGATGAATTCAAAGGTATTTTTCTTGAGAAGTATTTTCCTAAGGATGTTCGACTTAGGATGGAAAAACAATTCCTGAAATTGAGGCAAGAGGAAGACTTAGTGGCTGCCTATGAATAAAGGTTCACTCGATTGGCAAGGTATGCTTCAAATTTTATCTGAGACCTTGATAGTAAAATCAATCATTTTTATTCAGGATTAAAGACAAAATATCGAAGGGCTTTAGCTTCTTGTGAGTTCGAAAGTTATGAAAAGCTTGTTCGATGTGCTGAGAAGGTAGAAATGGATTTTGCCGATGATCAAGTGTTCTACAACAACCAGCAAAAGAAGAGACCGAGGTGGCAGGAGAAAGGAAAGAATTCTTTAAAAAATTCTGATGGTAAGAAAACTAAGTTTCCAGTTTGTGATAAATGTGGCAAAAGGCATGCTGGGGAATGTCTTCTGAATTCTGGAAAGTGATACCGATGTGGTAAGATGGTACATAAGGATCGTGATTGCACTGAAAAGGATCAAGGTGAAGGTAAGACCAAATTTGATTTACAGTTAGTGAAATTTTTTAAGTGCAATGAGATGGGTCACTATGAAAATGAGTGTCCAACAAAGAGCCTGAGTGATGGGAAGCAGTTAGACTACAAGCAGAAAGGGGTGGTGAAATCCTTTGCAACTATTTCAGCAGATGTTGGGCCATCAAATGAAGTTGTATCAGGTACTTTGTTCGTTTTTTCAGATTATTCCAGTGTGTTATTTGATTCGGGGTCTACACATTCTTTCATATCTGAAAACTTTTCTAGTAAAATGGGAATACCATCTCAAGAAATGACTCCTGAACTTGTGGTAAAAACACCTGGGGGAAATGTTGAGGCAAAAAGAATTTATAAGAATCTTACTATCCTTATCTGTGGAAAGAACCTACTTGCAAACCTTATTGTTCTACCTCTAGTAGAGTTTGATGTTATCCTGGGTATGGATTGGATCTCAATTTACCATGCTAAGATTGATTGTAGAGCTAAAGAAGTTTCTTTTCAGAAAGACTTTCAGTTTTTTTACAAGAATGAACCCTTACTGTTGATAACATATCAAGAGGCTGAGAAACTTGTAAAAGATGGAAATGAATGTTACCTTGCACACATTATTGAAAACAAGGGAACTGTTCAGATTAATGATGTGCCAATGGTAAATGTATATCCTGATGTTTTTCCTAATGAGTTTCCTGGAATAATACCGGATAGGGAAGTTGAATTTACTATTGACTTAGTTCCTGATGCTAAGCCAATTTCAAAAACCCCTTATCGAATGGCTCAAATTGAACTTTTAGAGTTGAAGGAGCAATTTCAAGATTTATTAGAGAAAGGTTTTATCCGACCTAGAACATCACCATGGGGTGCTCCTATTTTATTTGTTAAAAAGAAAGATGGTTCTATGAGACATTGCATTGATTATAGAGCCTTGAATAATATTACTATTAAGAACAAATATCCTTTTCCTCATATCGATGATTTGTTTGAACAGCTCCAGGGAGCTCAGTATTTTTCGAAGATTGACTTGAGGTAGGGGTACCATCAGTTGAAAGTAAAAGAAGGAGACGTTCCGAAGACTACTTTTCGTACTAGATATGGCCATTATGAATTTGTAGTTATGCCTTTTGGGATAACCAATGCACCTGCTGTATTCATGGAATTAATGAATATAATTTTCCATGAATTCTGGGATAAGTTTGTGGTGGTTTTCATTGATGATATTTTGGTGTTTTCTAAAAGTAAAGAGGAGCATGAAAGTCATTTAAGGGTTGTTTTGCAAACCTTAAAAGAAAAGAATCTATATGAAAAATTCAGCAAGTGTGAGTTTTGGTTGCAACAAATTTCTTTCCTTGGTCACATTGTTTCTAAAGATGGGATAACCGTTGATCCTGCAAAAACAAAGTTTGTTTAAGAATGGCCAAGACCCACAAATGTAACCGAGATTCGTAGTTTTCTTGTTTTGGCAGGCTATTACCGAAGGTTTGTTAGAAATTTTTCACAGTTATCTGGTCCAATGACTAAGCTAACTTGGAAGGGTGTTAAGTTTATCTGGACAAAAGAATGTGATGATTTTTTTCAGGAACTGAAAAGAAGATTGGTGAATGCTCGAGTTTTGGCACTACCTTCCAGAAAGGGTGAGTTTGTCATCTACAGCGATGCTTCATTGAAAGGACTTGGTTGCGTCCTAATGCAGAATGATCAGGTAATTGCTTATGCTTCACGACAATTGAAAACACATGAGGTAAATTACCCAACACATGATTTGGAATTATCTGTTATTGTTTTTGCTTTGAAAATTTGGAGGCATCATTTGTATGGAGTAAAGTGTGAAATATATACCGATCACAAAAGTTTAAAGTATATATTCACTCAGAAAGAATTGAACATGAGACAAAGGAGATGGCTAGAATTAATCAAGGATTATGATTGTACGATTCACTACCATCCGGGAAAAGAAAATAAAGTGGCTGATGCTTTGAGTCGAAAAAGTAATGCTTCATTAGCAATGTTGCGTTTGGAACGTGATCCTTTGGTTAAGGATTTGATGAACTTTGGCATAGAAGTTGTTGGTGCAGGAAGTTCTTCTGTTTTGTTTCAGGTATCAGTGAAATCTTCTCTATCAGACAGAATCAAGAAAGCACAGAAGCAAGACAGTGAGTTGCAGAAAAAGGTAGAGCTGGTTCAGAAAGGTATGTTGCCTGAATTCAACATTAATAATGATTGTGTTTTGATATTTGGGAAGATATTGTGTGTACCTTGTGATTCACAGTTGAAGGAAGAGTTGTTATGTGAAGCTCATAGTTCTCGGTTTTCAGTTCATCCTGGCAGTACTAAAATGTACAGAGATCTTCGAGAGTATTACTGGTGGGATGGAATGAAAAGAGATATTGCTGATTTTACTATGAAGTGTTTGACTTGTCAACAGGTTAAAGCAGAGCGGCAGTTACCGAAAGGGATGCTTCAGCCTTTACTAGTGCCAGAGTGGAAATGGGAGAATATATCCATGGACTTTGTTGTGGGATTACCAAAGACATCTCGAGCTAATAATTCAATCTGGGTTATTGTTGATCGCTTGAAAAATTATTCTCATTTCATTTCTATTAGAGATATATTCTCTCTAGATCAACTTTCTCGTTTGTACCTTAAAGAGATAGTCAGGTTACATAGAGTTCCTCTCTCCATTGTGTCTGATCATGATCCCAGGTTCATTGCTAACTTTTGGAAAGGCCTTCAGAAGTCTTTGGGTACTGAATTAAATTTTAGTACATCTTTTCATCCTCAATCAGATGGGCAGTCAGAATGAACAATTCAGACTTTGGAGGATATGCTACGTGCTTGTTCGATGGATTATCAGGGAAGTTGGGACCAACATCTTTCTTTGGTTGAATTTTCTTATAACAACATTTTTCATTCCAGTATACAGATGGCTCCATTTGAGGAATTATATGGAAAACGGTGTTGAACTCCAGCTTTTTGGGATGAAGTAGGGGAAAGGAAGTTGATGGGACCAGAGTTGGTAGAAGAGATGGCAGAAAAAGTTCAGTTGATTCAGAGACACATGAGAACAGCTCAGAGCAGGCAGAAAAGTTATGCGGACAACCGGAGGAAGGATCTCTCTTTTGAGGTAGGTGATCATGTTTTTCTTAATGTTTCTCCATGGAAAAGTGTTATGCGATTTGGTAAGAAAGGAAAGCTAAGTCCAAGGTTCATTGGACCATACGAAATTCTGGAGTGAGTTGGATCAGTTGCATATCGAGTGGATTTACCTCCTAGTTTATCTCAGGTACACAATGTTTTTCATGTTTCGATGTTGAGAAAGTATATGCCAGATCCATCTCATGTTTTGAGTCCAGAGGTAGTTCAGCTGGAAGAGAATCTATCTTATGAGGAATAACCGGTCTAGATTCTTGACCACAGGGAGCAGGTATTGCGGAATAAGGTGATTCATCAGGTAAAGGTTTTATGGAAAAACCATATGGTTGAAGAGGCAACATGGGAATCTGAAAATGCTATGAGAGATAAATACCCCCACTTATTCGATAAGTGAATAAAATTGCAAGGACGCAATTCCAAAAAGGGGGGAAGGATGTAACATCCTAGGTAAATAAAGAATAAGACATATTCATATTTATTAATATTTTTTAATTAAATATTAATTTTTTTTGAAGGGGTTGCTATGTACGATAGCGTGCCCGATACGCAACAATGAGTTTCTTTGAAATCTTACGTTACACGCTAATAATATAATTTCAAATGGTAGTTAACACGTAGCTATTGTACTGGCAGGAATGAATAGAAATAACTAACATACAAATATATATGTTTGTACATTTATCCAATAAAAGATAAAGTCTTAAAATAAGAAAGGAATTCAATTTTATACATAAATACATTAATATTCACTAAAAGGTTCATTTATCGCCTTTTGATGGAGAACCCTCTTTAAATATAGTTTTGGTCACTCTTATACATTCTTTTGGACCAAATAAAATCCTTCTTTATAATTGGGACATCAAAGTTTACTTTGTGTATGTTTTTGTTATTCTTCCGATAAAGTTCATTTTTTATGAATAAGTGAAAAATGTTGTATTTTAATTCAAAACATCTTTTAATATAATTTATTTATATGATTAGATTATCTTTTCAATTGGTTTTAAAGTGAAACCATAAAATATTTTTACCATTTGATTCAATGGTGGACTTTGGAATTAATTTCACTTTGAAATTCGACATAAACAAATATCAATCTTTTGATATATATTGTTTCTTAAAAACACGCTATTTGTTTTGACAGCGGGAGTAAATTATTAAATTAATTAATTCTACTTATATTCTTTGTATAAGGTAATATAAACATCATTTTTGAATTCGGAATATCGAATATAGCTTAGAGTGAATTTTTGGTAATTTTCTGAAAAACTCTAATTTTTGATGAATAGTGAAACCACTAAGTGGTAATCAAGCAAACTGATTTTTCAGTTAAATGAAAGTTTACCACTAATGTGTATTGAATTTTGAAAATCCGACATACATGGTTGTCATTAGTATGTAAAATGTGGTTCAATGGAATGAAAATAATTTTTTGGTGAATAGTAACTTTTTTTCATTAATCGCGATTAGAGGTAATTAGTGTAATTTAAGGTAAAAATGATATTACCAAAAAATGAAAACACCATGACACTTGTCCTACCCATATTGGGTGAGTCATGGCCGACCAAGACAACCCATGGGTCGATTTAGGGGACCCTATGGAGCCTCTTGGGTGAGATAATGACTTTAATGCCTTTTTTTAAATAAAGGTGAAAATGACACTAACATAAATTGTTTTACTAAAACAATATTTAGAAGGGGTTATACTAATCATATTTTTGTATATAAATACTCTTTGTAAAGATAAAAAGATTTCCTATATCAGGATATTTTTGTTATAATTTTTAGACATTAAATAAATTAATTTAATTATGACATCATGATGATGCAACGATGACCTCATTAATGAAACGTTTAAATAAAATGAAACGATAATATAAAATCTAAGACCTAAACTTGTCCAAAAACTATTGTATGGGAATATTTCGAAGCCTTACCATCTTATCTTTGAAATATATCAAAGTGGGACCTTAGAAATTCGAAACACTTTTGAAAATAAAATAATAGTTTCATGATTTCCAAAAGTGCCCCTCCTCTCCTCTTATAAAAGGCCCCCACCTCTACCTCATTTCACACACTCCTCAAGCCTTTTGATAGGCCATACCCTTCCCATTTACTCTCTCCACATCCCTCTCCTCATCCTAGAGGATTCCCTTTGGGAAGAATCCTTTTAAAGGAATCCTTTTGGCTCAAATCAAAAGGAGTTACACTTTTAAAAGTAATTCATTCTCTCATGTTCATTTGTTTTATTTTGCTTCTCCAACCCCCTAAACTCTTTTTATTTACTTCTTTTGTAACAACACCAGTATCTTAAATATACTAGGATGTTGTTATAAGATTTATTCGAGCTACACTCTCACACAACTACATCAAATGGTTAAAGAACATACAGTTTCCGTGGATGGCGAAATTCTGCCTCCCGAAACGATGATTGTTCAATACTCATTTAACACCTTCAAAGGTGGTCATTATGATGTAACTATTTTTATATATGATATATAATATGTTTATGTTTTCCTTAAGCTTCTGTATTTTTCATTTATGGCATACCATTATTGTTTCCATTATGGGTAAACACGATATCTTCATTTTAGGAAGTGCGGACTACCGCCCCCTGAAAGTGATTTGATTCGTTAATACCATATGTGGGATGTGTAAAGGATAAAGTTAATGATATTATATATTTTATTATACTGGAATTATAATATACTCTTATATCATTATGATTCCATTCCAGAAAATACGAAATAGAAATGGAAGTAGCGTTCATACGTACGTACGGCTTACCGTCTCCATGAACGGTGCATTTCATTTCTTACCTCTAAATGTGATGTAATATTATAAATACATGTATATGATGAATATATATGATATATATGTTATCCAAATAATTAATATCATTCTGGATATAATGAACCTTTGACCAAATTAACAACATGTAAGTGTAAGAAGTCTATTTTTGACTTAAGAACCAAATACCGACAAAATGAACATTATTAACTTAAATGATTACATGATGTTCATAACATGGTATAAAAGGAATAATGAACTTGAAAAGGGTTATTAAGAAAGTAGAGATTAACTCATGTTTATTATTCAGGAGATTAAAGAACGGTCGGGTCAAGTCGGATACGAGGTATGGGACTTCGTCTCAATCTCCTTTCATTGAGGCATATTTTGTTTTATACACAACCTTCTTTTATACGGTGTATAAACCCCTTTTACTTTTAAGTTTATCCAAAAGGAATATTTTTTTATACGAAGCGTTTTACTAAACGACAAAAGGGAATGTTTTTGTCGTACGTATGCGGCGACAACAACTTCTCTGCCGCCGTGACCATTATTTGAGTTTCGACTTCCTCTACAAGCCATACCTTCTTTTTAAAAGAAAAATAAATACCATGTTTTTATTTTCTTTTACTTTGGTATTGAAAATGGTTTTCATAATTTTTTTATTATATAAATGTGTTGTATTGATATCTTGTGATTGAAATGTGGAAATGTTATGTTTCTTTTATGCATGTTTTATGTAATATGATTATGTTATGGTTCTTGGGAATTATTATGAAGACGGGTGGTTCCGTGATAAACCAAGGGCGGGTGAGCCCATTATAGATCTCCAATGCATTGGGTAATGCGAAGGAGTGAAACTTTAAGGTTTCTCCGAAGAGATTTAGGGAATATACTGTGATGGGTATTACAAACATAACCAAGAGGGTTACTCCCTACGTAAGAATGTTATGAATGCCTCAAGTTACCTTTATGTCTTATGATTTCTATGATTTGTTCATGATTTTATGAGGTATGTTAAAGTGCCTATGTTTTATGGGTAAAGTATGATTTCATTCTTATGTATATATGAACTCATGTTTCTTTTCCTTGTTTTTTTTTATATAACCCATACTGAGCTTTTTATGCTCATCTCAAGTTTTTTGAAATGTTTTTCACAGGTCACGAGAAAGGTACATGATAAGATGATAGTGTCAAGGAAGTGTCAAGAAAGAATCCATGTTTTATTTTCAATATGTTTCCGTTGATGGGAAAAAGAATACTATCTTTTATCGTAACCACTTTTTTTAAATGTGGGTTGTAATGCATGTTTTAAGATCTAATTCTCTAAAACTCTAAACCTGAAAAGATCCTCAACGTGTAATCTTGTGATAACTCAAGATTATGTAAGGTTTAAGGATGGGGCCTTATAACTAGTGTCTCGAGATGTTTAAACAATATTGAGACAGAGTCGATCTAGAACTCATGTACTCGAAACATCGTTCCCCATTAAGCTTAGGTAGATGTTGAATCTAAAACTCTCTTTTTAGCTCTAACATCAAAGGCATAGTGAGAACTATATATCTTTACATGGATCTAGTGGCCCTCAGGATTCATCCATAAATCAGTATAAAAATACATTCCTCATGGACTATAGGAATCTCTTGTTCAGTTGTGTTTGGATGATTTTAAATTCAATTATCATTACTCTCAACTCGAATACGAGAAGGATTCATTTTCACTAAAAGACATACACACTCTATAGAGCACTTGAAATAAAAATTCCCACCTCAAATGGTTAAAAATAGAGAAATAATAAATCTTCATCTCTTTATACATGCATTATTTTTTAATTACCATATAATAAAAGTTTAGTCTTTTATTTTCTCAGATATAAATGATATCTCATACCATAGTACAACATGAAATTATATACCACATACGAATTTAATATTTCCTTATCATAAAAAATTCTTATCAATATTTATCATTACGATCCTATTATAATACTGGTATACTCATCTCGCACCATACTGGGCCACATGTATAAATTTTAAAAACCAATAACATTATAGAAAATTAACATCAAAAAACATCTGAATCACCCAATATTAAATAACATCAACTATAATAAGAAAAACCATAAATAGAGACCCATCCCTTAGCATTAACATTTTACACTATACATGGGTTAGCCACTACAATACAAAAGATCAATACCATGTACCAACACGTTCTTGTATATATTCTTTCATTCCCAAATAGTAATGAATCATTGACTAAGTTTCCCTTTATATAATTTTTCAATCATCTGTTGATTTGAAAATCTCTACAGTTTCCTAAAAGGGTTTATTGTGATAAATAAATCTCACCTCCCCATATACGATTGGACAAAAAATAAGAAATTGTGTTTGATAATTATAATGGTGACACTATACCCCTCGTATTTAATATTTATAGAATAGCGTAAAATATCTAAATAACGATATATCAAAGTGAGTAAACAATAGAAATAATAAAATACATCGGTATAAAAAAATCAAATACCAATGAATATTATAATAAATACTCAATAGATAATTTCATGATGTTCTAAAAATTTTCTAAATTTCATTATAGGTGTAATACAAACATAATACTAATATACTAAAACTATAACTCATAATTTCATTGTCTGGAACACCATGTTTAATCCTATGATTTTATGGAGATAGATTTTTTAGTTTATTAATTTAATTTTTTTTATTTTTTAAAATTCATTTATTCCTTGTGTTATATACTACAAAAATTTAACCTTGTGCTACATGAAATTTCATATAAAATTGAAGTAAACACTATACAATTTTTGGATTTTGATTCACGCAATTTCATGTTCTTTTGGTAGAATTCATTTAACATACGACTGAATAAGTGAACAAAAAAATATTAATTTGTTAAATTAAAACCTAACCATTATAATGAAAAATATGTATAGTATTTTCTCAATTATAAAAATATTATATACAATTGAATATATATAATTAATTCATTGATGAGTCATTAATTATAACACCCTCTTAAAATAAAAAATAATGTTTTTTTAAAACCTATTTAAATTTGAATAAGTTAGTTTATGGAATAACAAAATTAAACTTGATGAAATATATTAAAGAAATATATTTTTAATATATTTAATATAATATATAAAAAATTATCTTATATATTTTCTATACATTATATAAAATCAAATTCAATTTTTTATATAAAAGAATTATTTTAATAAATGTGTTTCTACTACCTTCTAATTGAGTAGATATATTAAATCTATTTTTTTAAACGTTTATATATAATATATAAAAATATATATTTCTTTATTGGAATTTAGATATAAAAATTTACTTTGGATGGATTTTTGATAATTTTTTGATCTATTTCATGTTTTGATGAATAGTAAAAATATAGAAAATTTTAATTGAAAAAAACTTTTTTAAATGAAATAATTTATATGTATAAGTTTTATTTTTAAATATTTTTAAAGTATTAATATATTATATTTTAATCAATTAATATAATTTTGGTTATTATCATTAATTATATGTTGAAATTAGATGTAAATACATTTCATTATTTTATATTGTTTCACCTTTTAAAACATGATTTCTCATTATGAAAATTATATTTATTTTAAATTAATTAATGGAACTACTATTTATTAAATAATTAAAAATGGATTCCATTTTTGGATTTAGTATGACCTAATTATGTTAATTTGTTCATTTTATTTTTGGCATTATGAATTGTAACTCTGATTATTTATATAAATATAGTAAAAAAACGAATTAAGTAATTAATAGTTAACATAATTTTATAAAATTGCCCTTAAACATGTCATGATATCATTATATGAGCTTTATTTTGACTTAATTCTGCCTTAGGTTGAAATGGTGTTCTTTGGAATCCTCTTAGATAATATTAAGACATTTATTTTGTTTAATGTCAGGAAATCATAAATATTTCTTTCTCAAATTTTAATAATTATAACAATATTAATATAAGATTATATGGAATATAAATTCAACTATAAATAATCAATTGAAACATAAATTTTTTTTCTTTATCATGGTAATTTGTTTTAATTTTTTTGAGATAAAAATTTACTTTAAAGTCTTATATATTTATAATGGATAATTTTTTTAATAAATGAAAAGTAATTAAAATAATGTTTATTAAAAAGATAATATATATTGTAGGAATATAAAACTTTATCAAATCATATTTATTGAGTATATCTCTACCATAATTATCCAACTGGTTTATTTTTTTAGCATTTGGAGTAATTTAGAAAAGATTTCGACAGTTATAATATAATATTTACAATGGAGTTAATGCTGCCACATTCATGATTTAATATATAAAAAATTTTAATATTAAAATTTTTAGAACACATATTTTACTATAATTATTCTTATAAAATATATATGAATTATATTTGTAATGGTATTTTATTTTTAATTATTACCAAAAAAAATATTAAATAACTACAAAAAACTGATGTAGTAATTATTTTATTAATGAAAATATAAAATCAATGTTTTTAATAATAATAAAATAGATATTATATTTGATAATTAACATATAAGAATAAATTTATTTATTATCTTAACCCTTAGATATATAATAAAATATTTTTTTATAGGATAACATGTCATCTTGATTTTTTAAAAATCAATAAATGGAATAGTGTTAAAATTGAAACTATTGATTTTTTATCCAAATAATGTAATATTTTGTTATTTAAAATTCATAACACATTTTAAAAAAAATTATTAATTATTATACGGTGTAATATTTTCTAAATAACGTATTTATTATCTATTTTTTGTCAAATTAGTAAATATTGCACCCTTTTAATATTGAAATATTTATTATCTTTGTTTAAAATTAAATAGAATATCTATGTTTTATTTATATGAATAAGGTTTAGAATGATATAAAATGTTGTGTAAAATTTATTATTTCAGGAGACTAAATCATTATCACATCACATATTTGAAAATATTTTAATTTAGAGGTTATTTGTGGGTTTCAGTTTTATTTTAAATTAGTATTTTTGGAGGATACAAATGTGACCCTCACCTAAATTATAAAAGGGATCCTCCCCTGTCATTTTTATATCATATTGTTCCTTAAAGATCAATTGTAACCTTCCTAGTTCAATTTAAATAACCCCTATACACATTCTATTGGTTATTTTATTCCCAAAATACCATACCTATTACCTTAAGATGAGATCTATGGGGAGGTCACCGAATAATACGTATTCTCCTCTACTAACTATTTGTATATCATTTCTCCATCTACATCCACTTACATTTTTTTCTTCCATTATAAAGTATTATATCTAGTATCACCTATATAAAAATAATTTATTATGGTTGCATAACAACCATATTCCACCTTCTATCCATCCGATGAAAAGTGAAATCACTGCACATTTGTACGTATGGCTTACTGTCTCCACAACATGGCGTAATATATATTTACCACCACCTTACATGGGTGGGTATAATGATGGAAATAATAACTATATATGATTATAAAAACATGATACCAATTCATTATCAGAATTTATATCATCCACTTTTATACAATTTCATAATCATGGAAATGACATCGCCGCTCGTGCATAAGTACGACCAACCATTTCCATGTTGTGATGTGATTCATTCTAGATTATCCCCAATAAATATTGAATAATATAATTGATTAGAATTATTAAAATATATATATATATATATATTAATATCATTCTATAAATTATATAAATATAACATATGATGAAGAATCATAACTTATAAAACAAAACATGCATAAGAATATGAAGCATTTAACACATAAAAGAATAGTAATAATTAAATATTGTTAAAGAGGAGTTAATATGACCATATATTATATAATAAAGGAATATATTGTTATTCAATAAGTTAATAACGTTATATAATTCATTATAAATGACTTTTTTATGCATACGAGGGTACCTATACCAGTGGTAAGGGATAATTTTAAAATGTCATTATTATCCAATATTGTATATAAGTAAGTATTTACACGGTTATATTTATCATCGATTCCCTTATTTAATAATTATTAATATAAAAATATTAATTATACACTTAGTAAATTCTTAAATTCAAATTTACCATTTTTTTATTTTTATTAAATGGTGTGAATGGAATGTTTAGTTATTTTAAATACAAGGCACTTATTTTCATTTTTTGAAAAAGTATGAATATAACGTTTTTTTAACTTATACAACATGAATGTATTTTTATGCTTTCATAATACCATATTTTTATTAATATTAACATACATTTTCTCATGTAGATATTCATATAAATTCCATTATTTACAAATTTTGTGGCATTTTATGTAATGAAAAAAAATTTTGAAGAGGAATGGTTGTTTTCTTCAAGAATGAATTACAATTGTTTTATTGAAATTATTTTTTCACCAAGATGAAATTATTCAATAAGAATATGATTCATGAATATTTTTACTATTATAAATATGGTTGATTACTCTTTTTATGTAATCATATTTATGAAATACATTAATTGTTTATGGATTTTTGTATGACATGATGTTTATAAAAACCATTGTATTTCATGGTTTCTGATATAATGAATGATTATTATTTTTGTGGAAAACATATATATGATTTAGTTTTTTAAATTAGTGAGACCTATATCTCTCTACAATGTATTTTTCAAGGATGGATAACTCGTGAGTTATATATGATATTTTTGAATCCGATTTCATGTTGATAATTTTATGTGTGTACCTGGTTTTCATGTCCATAATTTAAACAGTTTACCTTGATTCCATATCCACGGGTTTATGTAAGGGCTTAATTTCATGTTCTTAATTAGTGAACCTATTACTATTTATACATGTTCACTAAGACAAATGTTTATTTTTATGCCACAATTTTATAACTTATGTCGTTTTTATGATCAGGTGGATAATGTTCTTCAATTTCCTTAAGATTGAAGTTTACATTTGATATGAAGGGGATGGTATTCTAATGTAATAATCTGGTTTTGAAACCCTTTATACTCATTTTTATGCATACATATCACCTTTGTTTACTATTACTGAGCATCCAAGTTCACCATCTATTATTTCTTCTTTTCACCAAGTTAATAAAAAGGGTTTAGAGAGGTTTATAAAAGGGAATGATCTTTTCTGGAAAATTGAATATCATTCCCCAGACTTGATATTTATTATTCATGTTTCTAAACACACTATACTAATATATTCTTTAGGTGTCTATTTGTTTAATCTATTATGTATTATGAAACATTACTGTAATATACAAGTACGTCAAGAATTGGTCATAAGAGTTAGTATTAGAGTGAAGGCTTAGTTATGCTTTGGGAACTACGATGAGAAAACATTATTTAGATCCCTATAAAAATTTATAGTGTCATTTCATGGAATGTACATAAGTATAAGTCTATTTATATGTTACAATACTATAATTTTGGTAATATTCAGGGATGATATTGTATTAAACCTAATATGTAATATATTTTAATGTACATTCCCTCTATTATGAGATTCTTCTAGTAATATAAATTTCACTCATACATTTACTTTTTGGTTTTAGAAAATTTTTATAGGTAAGATAATTGATGTAAATGGATAATATGATGGAAAATGGGTTTATATTTCTCATTATATACTAAATTAAATGGGATTTTTAAGGTGAAATATCATTGTTATTACTAATCATCAATCTCATAATATGATCAATAATATCAACTATAGTGAGTTTTTTGAACCACCTAAAAATAGAAATATGGAGTTTTAATATGACAAAAATGGAAATATTGTAAATTTATTTCATTTAAATCATATGGGAAGAGGTATCAAGAGAGTGTTTCCTTTGAACTAGAAGATACTTTGGTTCTGTAAATAAAGAACACAAAGCATGAAGTTTCAATGGAAAGGGATTAGTTAACATAATGGACACAGATAATGTTACTTCTATGTTATCATCAAATGTTATGTGTTTTAAATGTGGAACATATGTTCATTATGAGAATAAATGTTGTAGAGGGAAATATCATGAAGTGAATCGGAATGGCCATTGGAATAATTGTTATATTTCTGATGATGGAGTGTCTACAAATGACTTGTGAGATGAAATAAGTTTCATGGAATTAATGGATGAACATTGGTTAATGGATTAAGAAGATATTGGAAGTATTTCATGTATATGTATTGTAATTCATGAATAATATTGTGGAGGTACATTTAGGGTATTATGGAATATTGAATAATTTAAATATTAGTCTGTTGTAGTTATTCCATTTGTATTTAAAAGCGCATAGTGAATAATATAGGTAACCATTAGAAGTGTTTGAGGTAATAAGTTGGTATATTTTGAAATGAATTGATCAAGGGAAGGATGAATCTAAATATGATCACTATGATTGGATAATCGTATTTGGATATAGATGTGTCAGTTATTAATACGTAAATTCGATAGTAATGATTTTCTTATAACTAATTACAATTTTGTTGAAATGTATTTTATGATATGATGGAATGTTTACATATTTTTGGACATGATAATATGAAAAAGTGAATTTTTTTCAATAAGTATGTATGGTAATTTTAGTTATTATCATGGCTCAAGAGAGTACTTGTTAAAGGTTTTCACAAGTTTGGAATGTGACCAACAATAGATACCTTATGATATATAGGGGATAAATGTTAAGTTGTGTTATTGAACCTCTTTCTAATGGTTAGGATTTCTGGATTTTAGAATCATTTTATGATTATCAATTTATGGAATGTTTATGTTATTAATAACATATGTACTTTTAGAATACTGTATTATGTCACCATATGTGGTCTTATGAATACTTAATAAATTCTGATAACCTTATATCAGACAGATGGAATGACCTATCATCATATTTATGGATCTCGTGATTTTCCAACACATTAGGAATGAAAAATTTAGCTTCATTTTTTTTAATAAGAAATGAAGTGGAAATTGATCATGGAAAAATGAAATGATGATACTATAATTAATCAATTATATTTTTTTCTCATTCGTCAACTCTAGGAAAATGATCATAATGTAAAAAAATTTATCCTGATAGCTTCATTTCTGATGAATCAAATATCCCCATAAATAATCATATATTTATGGATTTTTTCATTTTAACCTTCTCTTATCCTTTTTCCCTTTCACTATTCATCAAAACATGATATTTAGATTTTTCTTCCATATACATGTCTTCACTTTACACATATGCTCTCCTTTGTGGAAATCTTGTTATGAGTGACTTTTGCTAACTATTATGTATCTCATATTCATTTTTCAAATGAATAATATAATATTCATTTCCTCCATGTTGTATTTTATGAAATAACATTTCATGTGTTATTACTTTTATAACCTAGATGAATTTTGATGGTGAAATTCAATTTATATAGGGTATAATGTAACACCCTGAGATTTTTATGATATAGATTTTTAGTTTATATTTTTTATCTATTTTTATAATTCTTTGTTTCCTTGTGATGTAAGCTACACCAAGATGACCTTGTTCTACATGCAACACCATCTTATCTTGTGGTATACACAATATTATTATTCGATTGTTTTGCACCTAACATCATATTTTTTTTAATATAAATCATTTAACGTAAGACCGAGTATAAATGAACAACTACATATTAATGTGTTAAATTATATACTAGCCATTATAATGGACTATATGAACAATATTAACAGAATTGTGAAAAAATACATTTCATATGTAGATATATAATTATTTATATGATGATCAATTAATTTTAAAACCCTTTTTAAATAAAAGTAATTGATTTTCTGGAAACCTATTTAAATAAAAATATGTGAGTTTATAAAATAATAAAATAAATCTTGAAGCATTTTATTAACAATATATATATTTAATTTAATAAATATAATATTTTTGTTTAGATTATAGTTTTTCTAGACATGATATAAGTAATAATTCAATTTATTGGATAAATGATGTATTCATAAAATAATGCAGTCTTACCGTCTTTTGATTGTGCACCAATTTTAAATCTATTTTTTAAAATATTTATATATTTCATTAAATTAAATAAAATTATTATTTAGAATAGGACACAAAAAATTACATTGGAAGAATTGTTTATATTATCTAATAAATTTAATTTTTGATGAATACTAAAAATATATAAATTTTAATTGAAAATAATAATTTCATTGAAATAATTTATATTGTTATGTTAAATTATTGAATGGTATTAATGTTAAAATTGATTAAATTTTATCAGTTTATATCATTTAGGTCATTATAATTAGTTTTACATTGAATTTAAATGTAAAAAAACAATCTATATTTTGAAATGTTATTACTTTTAAAAATCATTTTCTCATTTTGAAAATGATATGTATTTTAAATTAATTACTGAAAATTATGAGATTTGAATTTATAAAAAAGGATTTCATATTTTTAATTAGTAGGCTAAAATTATTTAAATATCATTATTTTATATTTGGGCATTATAAATAATATATTTGGTAATTGTTATTAATAAGTTAAAAGGTTAAATGGGTTAATTAATAGTATAAATAATATGATAAAATTACAGTAATTTTTTTAATACCAATGGATGAGTGTGTTTTGACATAAATCATAATTTAGTTTAAACATTATTCTTTATAATCCACTTGGATTAGATTATGAAATTTAATTTATTTTATTTAAAGTAAATTTAAATATCCCTTCTTCAAATTTTAACTATTATATCATTATTAATATAAGGTTATATCAAAACTATATTATTCTATAAATTATAATGTTATATCTAATATATTTTTCATTAACATGGAAATTTAGTATTAATTTTTTGGAAATAAATATTTACATTAGAGGCTTATATATTGATGATACATTAAATATTTAATTGGAGAAAAATAAATAAAATATTCTTCATCTAAATTATAAAAACCCATAAAAGAGTTAAAAATATGAAAAAATCATATTTTTATAGTATATATCCGCCATAATCATCAAAGGGTCTATTTATTCGCCATTTGGAGCAATATTGGAATTATAATGACACTTATAATATTTTATTTAAAGTGGCATTAATGTTTTCACTTTCCTATTTTTATATATATATAATTTTTAATGTAGAATTTTTTAGATGAAATTTTTAATATAATTATTACTATTAAATACAGATGAACTATATTCAATATGGTATTTTATTTGTTATTTTTACCCACAAAAATATATTAAATAATTAAACAAAACCGAAGTAGTAATTATTTTATTAAATAAAATAATAAATTGATGTTATTAAAAATATTAAAATAAACTTAATTTGGTATAATAAACATATAAAAAATAATATTATAGATTAACTTTACCCCTTAGGTATATAATAAAATATTTTTTTCTATTATAACAGCTTATCAATATATTTTTTAAACTCAGAAAATTAAATAGTGTCAGTGTTGATGCTATAGATTGTTTTCAAAATAATGTATTATTAAATTATATGAAAATAATAATTTTTTACAAATATATACTTATTATTATATGGTGTATAATAATCTGGTGCATTCATTTTTTGTCTAATTTACATCAGGAATGTAAATATTTCACAATTCAATTATTTAAATATTTGTTACCATAATTAATGCTTAAATAGAATAACTAAGTGTTAATTAGAATGATAAGGATTATATTGAAATAAAAACAAATATAAATTTTTTGGGTTGATAATATTAAAACTTTATATAATCTAATATTTTAATATATGTTATTATATAGGTTTTTTGAATGTCTTGGATTTTATTATAAATTAAAATTTTGGAGATTTCAAATGCACCCCTCACCTCAATCATAAAAGGGCACAACCTCCCTCATTTAATCACTTCAATTTGAGACATCATGCTCTCGAAATCCCTGATAACTTCCCATATCAACTTCCCTATTGACATTATATAGGTTCTTGTCTTCTTAATATACTGAATATAGTTCCTCAAGAGGACATCAATATGGAGCTCACCGAAGAAAATTAAATCTCCTTTAACATACCTCTGAATATAATTTATTCTTCTACTTCATCTTCCATTTTTGTTTCCATTATAATGTATTAAAAATTATATCAAATATATTTGGATATTTTATTACGGTTCTTTAACAACCATATTCCAACTTCTATCAATCCTACAAAAAATGAATTCACAACGCGCGTGTATGTACAACTTACCTTCACCATGATGTAGTGTAATCTATATTCACCACCACCATACATGGATTAACATAATTATGGAAATAATAAATAGTTATGATTATAATAATTTGATATTTATTATTTAATTAAATCACACCTTCCACTTGCATACCATTATACAATAATAGGAATCATATTTCTGCTTGTTGATGTGTATTCCATGCGGTCTTCATGATGTAATGTGATTCATTATACATGTACTCCATTAGATAATGAATCATATAATTGTATAAAATGAGTAAATTCTATATATATATATATATTATTAATAACATTCATAAAATTATATAAATATAACCTATGGATATTATTCGGAAACTATTTAAAAAAAACATGCATATGAAAATGAAGCAGTTTACACACGATATAAGCATAATAATGAAATATTTTTAAATAGGTTTTAAAATGATCATATATGATATCATAAAAGAAAATATTTTTCTTTGATAATCTAATAACATTATTTAGTTTTTTATACAGGTGTTTCTGAAACATACAATGGAACTCAAACATAAGGTAAGTGATAATTTATCAATCATATTATTTTCTAAGATTGTATATACGTAAATATTTAATGGGGTATATTTATCATATATGTAAATGTATCTAAATGTTTTATTCTAAGATATTCATTTTATTCTTATAAAATTTATTATAAAAAATTTTACCATTTTTTTTAATCTTAATAAATTGTACGAAAGTAATCTTTTGACATTTTTGATATGAGGGAATTTTTAACATTTCCCAAAAAATTATGATAAGTATGATATTATTAACTTAGATGGCATAAATGGGTGTTTACACATTGATATATCCTTATATACATGAATATTACCTTGCATTATTTTAGGTTTTTCTTCAATTAACATCTTTCCTATTAATATTTTGTGTCGATTTATGAAAAGAACGTTTTTTGAAGAAGAAAGAATATTTTCCTCAAGATTCAATTTCAAGTGTTTTATCAAAATTATTTTTCATCTTGGATGAAATTATTTAATAATGATATGTTTTAAGTATATTATCATTATATTACTATGGTTGATTAAATTTATGATGGATTGACATTTATCAAATCGATTCATTTTCGAAGGATTATTTTATGATGGAATGATTTTTACGAAACCCATTTTATATTATGGATTCTATTATGATGAATGGTTCCTATTATTTGGAAACACATATATAGTATTCATTATGGGATGTGTGGGACCTATATCTCCTTCCAATGCAATGGGTAAATATGGATAACACATGAAGTATATATTTTATCCGTGATCCTGATCTCATGTTCATAATTTTATGTGTGGACGTAGTTTTCTAGTCCATAATTATATGAGTGGTCCTAATTTACATGACATATGTTTATTCAAGAGAATGATTTCAAGTCCTAAATGACTGAACCAGTTACTATTGTTACATGCTAAAAAATTTAATAGTTTATTTTGATGCCACAAGTTCATTCATTATATCAATTTTATGATTTAATGGATTGCGTTATTTGAATTTTTTATGATCCATGTTTACATTTTATATTCATGGAATGATTTTATAATGTTATGTACACATTCTTGTAAAATTTATGCTGATGTTTATATTTACATATCACACATTTTTTCACATACGAAGCTTCTGAGCTCATCCTTTCTTATGTTTTATTTCACCTATTTTATAAACAATGGTATAGGTAGGAGTAAAAAAATATGGATGATCATTGAAGGAAATTTTAAAGATATTTCACTCGACTAGATGTTTCTATTCCAATTTTCAAATTTCACTAAACTAAAATAGTCTTTGTAAATCTGTTTGTTTAACGTTATATGTCTTCCAAAAAATTATTGCAATGTGCATGTAAATAAATCTTCTGTCATTAGACCCTATAGGCCCCATCTCAAAACAATAGCCTATTTAGTAATTAAAAAATCAACATCAAGGTCCTTTTTCCTTGTCCAAACATGAATTCATGTAATATGGACACATTCAAAATAGAATCTCAAATTGGGTGTGAGTATAACTCAGTAGGGTGACATCATTATTCCAAAATATAACCATCTTGATAATAAGCGTACTCATCAATTCCAAAAAATAGTATTAATCACATATAAATAAACATAATTCCGTGTAAACCTGCATTGGGGACATGCTAGAATTTCTACAAGCGTGTCTCAAAACCTTTCCCCATATATACATATAAACAAATAATATGATAACCTTTCCACACCTTATATTCATGGTATGAATCATATTAATCATTGTCAAACCATCTATATAATAATTTTATTATTTAATATGTTCTCATCCTATAATATCTTAATTTCATCATATTTCAATAGCTCTAGACTAGTATATAAGCATTTGAGGATGTATCATTGGTTCACCCCCCAATGTATGCTTTACACCATTTAATCAAAACACAATTCATGTAATAAAGTATATCATAGTACCACATCATATCGATCAATGGTTAATCAGGAAAACCCCTATTTTACATTCATTTACCGAGTTCATATATAAATTTTTCAGATCCTCTAACATTCCTTTTTCTCATTAAATAATAACACCCATGCTAATTCTATATCATGAAATCACCCATAATTCCCTTTTTTCTAAAAAAACTGTAATATATTTAAAAATCATTTCTATTCAAGGGTTATCACACAAAAATTGTATTGAGAATCATGGTAAATAGCCAATTAAATTCAAAAGGGACTCCAAGTAGTAATTCAAATAATTATTTAAATTTATTTAGTGCATGAAATTTTGTATCAATTGTAATGTTTCACATACTTGAAAATTTGTAAATCACGGGGTTAACATTGAATCCTTGAGTCTTTAACTGCCGATCAAACAATTATTCCAATGGAAAATTACCATGAGGAAGAATATGAGGATTATATCATGACTGATCCTATATACAATTAGACCATCATAAAAACCAAAAAATTCATATGATCATGGTAATACAAAAAAAATTTGTGAGAACCATGGATGGGAAAGGATAACCTGACCAAAACCACATTCAATGGATCTACTGCTTTATCGAGGCATCGTCAAGTGTGGTTGGAACTTCCAAATCACTTGGATGCTCTCCCCAGGCCGATAGAAGAAAAACTGATTATGGGTGAATAGATAATCATATAGACATAATACATTAAAATAGAGGTCATGTAATTACCTAGTGTATAATATTGTAACATGTCGTGTAATTGTTTTAATAGGATATGTAGAAAAAGACATCTCCTCAACCGAATAATGAAAAAACCTAAATTGTACAAGACATGTAATCTATTTAAACAATATGTAAATGTTATATACATTATTTCCATTATAATTTTCTTATAAAACAATAGGAAGACTCTTTATTGATTCTAGACATACAAAGAACACATGGTAATAATATAATCATTTTTACCTATAATCATGTTTTTCAGAAAATCATACACCTATTGACTTTAAGTCATTTTCCCAGAAAAAGGATCTTCACATAGACCCACTCTAATTTTTGGAAGCTTCCTCGCCAAATAAGACTATGATTATTCAAAAAATAATAATAATAATACGATAATAAAAAGAATCCAATAAGGTTTACATATATGGTAAAACTAAACTGAGATATGTTTAACAAAATCCATATATAGAGACATACCTAGAAAAAGGAGATTCAATAGAATAATCCAAAAAACTAAATAAATAGTCCCAAAATGTTATTAATTATCATTTATATTATGTATAATTATACAAAATTACATTGATTCCAAAAATCACCCTTCCTTTGATTATTTCAACATCATAAATGTATTAATCATAATATAATCCCAACATTTGTACTAATCTCAAAAAAATTAACCATGGGAAAAAATAATTTCATAATGTAATTGATAACATTTAGATATTATTTCAAAAGAAAATTTAGGAATACTGAAGAAAAATCATAATATGACTCAAAAATCTACAATAATATTTATAATATAAAAAAATATCATTGATATATAACACAACATAAATTAAAATAATATAGAGGTTCAAAATATAATTTTTTTTGGACATCATGATAAAAAAAATTGTATATTGATTAAAATGTAACTTTCAAATATAGGAATTATATAAATAAATGTTAATATTAATATGTATTCTCCCCTAGAAGGTTATATAAAATAGTTTTTTTGGGATATATATATTTCTCATTCTTATTTTTTTATATATGTTTTATCCAATATTTAAAACCATAGTTGTTCTAATAATATCCAAACGAACCAGATCATTTGAATATGAATGAATGAACATATTATGTATTCCTCTAATGAACCATACCTTTGAAACTATGATACATTCATTTAAAAAATATCTTAATTTTTTGATAATATAACTCAATTATGTTTAACAATGGTTACATTATTTTCTATTTACTTATACTTCTTAACCTAATCACATATCAAAATAAGGAAATAAATCAACAATAATAGTTCATAATTACTATTAATTAAATTATGAAATATCCCTTGGTATTGTGAGAAATGTGTTTAGATGTTAATATTTTTCATGCACTAAGTGATCATTGAGTAAATACCCAATCTATAGTTTTGGTGGTTATTACCGTCGGTAAAACAATGCTATATCCTGTATTTGGTTAATGCATAAAATCATGTCTGTTATTTATATGATGACTATGAAATCTATATATTTAAATATCATTGGGATATTAACATTCATATAGTCTAGTCCCGTGTTTTTACACTAAAGCTATCATACCATAATCCCTAAGAGACAAAAAAATTACCATAACTAACCTTGAGTGTTATATATTTTTTTTAGATAGGGTAATCCTTAAAATTTTCTTATTTGATGAAATTTGAAACTTCTAAATTTTTCATATATAATGAAATCCAAATATCCAATTTTATCTTATTTTTTATTTGAGACCAACTATAGATCCTGAAACCTAATCATCGGGAAACTACATGACAAAAGAAATATATATAAATAGAATATATTTTGAAGAACTTTTCAGGTTACACATTTACTTAATTAGAATAATCGTAGACTAACAAAACTCATATTTTTTCAGAAATTGTATATTTTTTTACTATAAAAACCCAAAATAATCCATATAAATTGATCAATATCTCCTAATATAAATTTAATAAGATATAAATTTTAAAAATTCATATTTATTAGATTACATCAAAACCTATAGAAATACAAACATAATAATTGGGTGTGAATATAATTTTCGTATGGGTAAACATAATTGATAAAAATCGAATATCATTTGTGATTGTAAGATAAGAATATGGTTATATTCAATATACATAATAAATTAAATACCCAATAATTTATTTATAATATATCATCGAATCTGATTTGGAAAAATATATGTCATGAATAAAAATATTTTAGAAACATGAGCCAGTGAGTATGAATCATACAACATGATCTGTGGAATATAATGAGAAAATGAGGTTTTTAATAAACGTATGATTTCATATCATGGTAAACCATGATACCAAAAAACATGTTCAAATGTAAAATTGTGAGTATAGATATAGTCCATAACATTGCCCTTTTCTGAACCTAGAAGCCTGATAACCAATTTAAGAATCAAATTGTGGGTAGTGTTGAATTCTTGGACAAACGCTAGTTGAAAATTTAGTTACACCCTTACTTTTTTCCATGAGAATTGAATCCCATGATATATAATTGACAATAAATGAATTTAAGGGAGATATAGGTACCTTCAAGATCATAATACCATCATTAGTGTGTCACATGTATGTAATACATTAAGCATATCGTAATTTTTCAATAAAAATAGAAGGGGTCTATTAAAACACCTACAAAATGAAATAAAATGTAAAATGAAGTAATATTACAATATCAAAAATCCAATTTTCAAAAATACATCATATCATAATCACATATAAAGGATAATTAAACAACTGATTTATTATATATAAGGAATTGATGTTAAATTAAAGTTAAAAAATGGTTTCAAAGAAATTTATTAATTAATGTAAAAATTTCATTCCTAAAAAAATTTATGATGTGAATGTGGATACATTTTATTTCAATGTATCATAATTATGAATCGTTGAAATTAAATAGTCATTTAAAAATGTAAATTTTTTAATAAATTACAAACTTATACAATTAATATATTATTTAATAATTAAAACTTAAAAAAATTATAATTATTCAAAAATAGAGAAGTCAAAATGCATTAAAAAATATTAATTTTCATTAAACCTATAATATTTTACGGCTGAAAATACATATTATTTTCAATGAATAGAATTTAAAATATTTAATTTAAATCAATTGGAAATAATAATTCAATTTCTTAATCTTGAAAAAGACATAATTTTTCTAAAAAATGTAGATAGGATAATCCATTTTGTATTTATATTGATGAAAATTCTTCTGAATATTATTAAATGAAATTATTTAAAACCACTCATATTTAAAAAGATGTGAAAGAATATTTTTCAAAATGAATGAGGAGGAATAATCTGACAATTGTGGGAAAAAAACTATGTTTGGATTTGGTATGGGACAAAATTGCATAGAGGTAAAATTAATGATATAAAATACAATTCCATTAATAACATGTGAATTAATCTAAACAAAAATGAATTTTCTACAAAATTTTAAAGTTAAAAAAGAAGAACAATTTGGTTTCCGACCTTATTTTCCCCAGAAAACAGGAGGTTTAAATAAAAAACATTATCATAGGATACAATATATTAATAATGAATGAAATTAATCAAGAATAATGATAACAAACAACAAAAGATATTAGAGAATCAAAAACAATTAAATACCAAACATTTTTATAAATCCCACATGAGATGTATATCATTAAATATAGAAATTGATATCAAAAAAATAATAGGATCAAAGTAAAAAATGGAACTATTTTATTATATTCACCATTTTGAATGAATCATAGTGTGTGAATAAAAAATGTCTCAAAATAATAAACATTGAGAAATGTGACCTTTATGAATTTGGTAAAAATTCTGCAAAAAATACCATGAAATAGAAAATATGAAATTAAAATACAAATAACAAGAATAAAATATAATTCATTATATTTATAATCTAAATTATATTATAAACACCAATTAGAAATGAATTTATTCACACATTCAAACTATATCTCATCTAAGGGAAATGTATATAAAAATCTATTGGTAATAGTAATTTTATTAAATTAGAAGTCATTTTATATTAAAAATGAATACATTTTATATATAAAAATAATTAGATAATTGAGTCTGAAAAAATATTTTATTTTTATAAATATACACCATATAAAAATTTGAGTGTAATATTGAAACATGTCTTCGTGAAGTGGAACTGATGATGAAAAAAATCCTAAGGCTTATGATGCATTATGATGAAGTCAAATTTAAATGCAATGAGTTAGAGCACAAAGTTGAAGTTAAAATGAAATGATAAATATAAATCATTCTCTTGTAGATCTAATATATTTCATAAAAACTATTCAAATTATATTTACAGAATAAATAATGTTTGTGTCAATGAATTAAAATTTTTAAAGAAACACCTTCCTATAAATGAAAACGTTCTACACTAGAACATAACATACTTAGTAATTAAAATAATTTAATTATATATATATACCCATGAATATTAGATATCTAAATTTTATTTTATTGTTCAATTTTTTTCTTTAGGTATTTATTTTTAATATAGTTTCTACTTATGTTAGTCCTTTGGGGTTGTTATGTTAATTTCTAGGTAATACATTGGTTTTTTTATGATAATAAAATAGGTTATTAAATGTTTTCATATTATCCATAATTGAATATTATTATGTAATTTATCATTTTATTAAAAAAATTATATAGTGAAATAGGTTGTCCATGATTTGACTCAATTTTGGGGAAATAATTTCATTTTCCTACCAAGATATTTTTATTAAACAATTTGGGTCTGAAGCCACATTTATTATTAAATCAAATCAAAGGCCTATTTTAGCTGGATAGAGGGAGACCCATTATATAGCCCTAAGTCCCAGTATGAGTTTAGCTCATTACATGGTATGTAGGCCCAAATTTTTGGCTCAATTCCCATTCTGTGAATAGTAATGCTACAGTACCCCTGCACTGCTATAATACTGAATTGTACCATGCCACCGCTACAGTGCCATTATAAGGCCCCAGCCTTAAACTTTACTTAACATTGAATTAAATGAATAATTCACATTGAGGATCTTTTCAGGTTTAGAGTTTTAGAGAATTAGATCTTAACTATTACATCTCAAAAGATTACAAAGTAGACACTTCTACTAAGTTTCCATAAAATAAAAAATCTTAAAAAGAAACATGTATAGTTCCATGTTTTATATAGCATGACTTTCCCTTGATCCCATCCTTGACACTATTACACATAAAGTCCTATGAAAAACATTTCAAAAAAACTTGGGGTGAGCATAAAAAGCTCAGTAAGGGAAACACAAAGAATGAAAACTGATAGTTTTTCAAAACAACAAGTAAACCATGTATACCTTATCAAAGTAATACTTATCACCTTTATGAAGTAGTAAAAACTCTTCACTGAATAAAATATCATTACTTACCCTTTTGTAACCAAAATATTACCATAAAACCCATATAAAGAACACATAACATATAAAGGTAACTTTGGACATAAACATACTTAAATGGAATAACCATACGGTCGACTTCCACACATATCACTTAATGGAATAGCCATACGGCCGACTTCCATACCCAATGAATTATAGTTTATAACATAACCACTCATCCTGGTATTCACGGCACCACCCGTCATATGGTTTATCACATAACCACCCGTCAAATGTCCAAGTACCATTATAAAAATCATAAGACATAAAACAAATATAATGGAAAGAAAACATTTCCACACTTTGATCACAATATATCATTTAAATATATTGACATAAAAAATCCATTATAAAAACCATTTTCAATACCAAAAAACATAAAAGATTATATGCTATTTATTTCATTTTAAAAAACATTACGGCTTGTTCGGGAATCCAAAGACCAAACAATACTCGCGACGGCGGAAAAGGTCATTGTCACCGCGTACATTAAAAGAAACATTCCTTTTTGTCGTTTAGTAAAACAGTTCATATAAAAAGATTATTTTTGAATAAAATTAAAAGTCAAAGTGGTTTATACACCGTATAAAAGAAAGTTGTGTATAAAACAAAATATGCCTCAATGAAAGGAGATTGAGATGAAGTCCCTTACAAAGATCATTTTTAAATAAAATAGATCTATTATGTGTATTTACTATAAGTACACATAAATAAATTACAAATACAAGATAGGACATAATAATATCATGACATAATTTGAAAGTAGGAGATTAACCCAAAGAACGAAAATTGGGTTAAGAAGTTCCCTTACCTCGGGTCCGACTTGACTCGATCGTTCTTTAACGTCCTGAATAATAAACTGGAGTTAATTTCTACTTGCTTAAGAACCTTTTTCAATTTCATTATTACTTTTATATCACTTATTACCATGTTATAAACATTATGTAATCATTTAAGTTAATAATTTTTGTTTTGTCGATATTTGGTTCTTGAGTCGAACGTGGACTTCTTACAATTACATGTTGTTCGTGTGGTCAGAGGTTCTTTATATCCAGAATGATATTCATGATTTGGATATCATATATATCATATATATATCTATAATATACATGTATTTATAATATTACATAATCATTTAGAGGTAAGAAATGAAATGCACCGTTCATGGAGACGATAGGTCGTACGTACGCATGAACGCTACTTTCATTTCTATGTCATATTAATGGAATTAAAACTAAATGAGAGATATGTATATTTTAATTCCAGAATTATATTCATAATTTATATGTAACATACATCATATATATCCATTATATATATGTACTTATAATAGTACATTACATTTGGGGATAAGAAATGAAATTCACTGTTCATGGAGACGGTAAGTCGTACGTACGTATGAACGATACTTTCATTTCTATATCATACATTAATGGAAAGAAATAATAATGATATAAAGGTATATTATAATTACAGTATAACATCATATATAATAACTTTAAATCCATCCTTTATACGTCCCACATATGGAATTAATGAATCAAATCACTTTGAGGGGGCGGTAGTCCGCACTTCCTAAAATGAAGATATCGCGTATACCCATAATGGAAGCCATAAAGGTATGCCATAAATGAAAAATACAGAAGATTAAGGAGAACATAAACATATTATATATCATATATAAATATAGTGACATCTTAATGGCCACCTTTGAAGGTGTTAGAAGAATATTGAACAATCATCGTTCCGTGAGGCAGAAATTTTCCATCCACAGAAACAGTATGTTCTTTAACCATTAGATGTAGGTGTGTGTAAGTGTAGCTCGAATTTTTCTTACAAAAACATCCTATTATATTGAATATACTTTATTTTTTATAAAATAAATTAATAAAAATAGTTTAGGGGGTTGGAGAAGTAAAATAAAACAAAAGAACACAAGTGAAGACATTACCTTAAAATCAGGTAACTCTCTTAGATTTGAGCTCAAAGGCTTCCTTGGGAAGACTTCTGCCAAAAGTGAGGCTTCTAAGAGTTATATAGGGATGTGGAGAGACAAAATGGGCAGGTGTTGGCCGAGCCAAAGGCTTTGGAAGAGTGGTTAAGGTGGTAGAGGTGGGGGCCTTTTATAAGAGGAGGGGAGGGGCACTCTTGGAAAGTTATAAAAGTTTACTTTATCATAAAATGATTTTCGGATTTAAAAGGTCCCAAAATTATATATTTAGAGTATAAGGTGATTTTAGTTAGAAATATACTCATCCAATAGGTTTTTGAGATGTGTAGGTCTTAGATTTTACATTATCTTTTCATTTTATTTAAATCGTTAAATAATGAGGTAATCGATGCATCATCACGGTGTCATAAATAATTTAATTTATTTAATGTCTAAAAATTATAAAAAAAAATATCATGATTTAATAAATCTTTCTAGATATTCAATTAATATTTATAGTCAAAATTATGACTTGTATAACCCCTCTTAAAAAAAATTTTAGTAAAACAACTCATGTTTGTGACATTTTTACTTTAACATTAAATAAAAAGATATTAATGTCATTTTCCTTCCAAAGTGGCTCCATGGGGTCCCCATGTTGACCCATGGATTTTCTTGGTTGGAAATGACACATCCAATAATGGTAGGACATGTGTCAAGTTCATTTCATATTATTAAAACATTATTCTTACCTTAAATTACACTAATTACCTCTAATCACGATTAAAAACTTAAAAGTTACTATTCACCAAAAAAATATTTTAATTCCATTGAACCACATTTTACTTCTTAATGACAACCATGTATGTCGTATTTTTCAAATTCAAAACACAGAGGTGGTAAAATTTCATTTAAACGAAAAATCAGTTTTTTTAAGTACCACTTAGTGGTTTCACTATTCATCAAAAATTGAAGTTTTTTAGAAAAATACCAAAACTTCACCCTAAGCTATATTTGATATTCCGAATTAAAAAATGATTTCTATTTTACAAAATTCAAAACATATAAGTTTCATTAATTAATTTAATAATTAATTCCTACTGTCAGAGCAAATAGCGTGTTTTTATGAAACAATAAGTATCAGAAGATTGACACTAGTTTAAGTCCAATTTCAAAGTGAAATTAATTCCAACGACCACTATTGAATTAAATGATAAAAATATATTCTAATTCAACTATAAAACCAATTTAAAATGTAATCTAATCATATAAATATATTATATTAAAATGAGGTTTTGAATTAAAATACAACATTTTTCACTATTCATTAAAAAAATGAACTTTATCGGAAAAATACCAAAAATTTACACAAAGTAAATTTTGATGTACCGATTATAAAGAAGAGTTTTATTTGGTACAATAGAATGTATAAGAGTGAACAAAACTATATTTAATGAAGTTTCTCCATGAAAAGGCGATAAGTCGACCTTTATTGAAAATTAGAGTATCTATGCCTAAAATTGAATTCTTTTCTTATTTTAAGCCTTTATCCTTTATTGGAAAAATGTAAAACCATTTAAAAAACATATATAATCATATTTTAGTTGTTTCTATTCATTCCCACAAATACAACGGCTACGTGTTAACTACCATTTAAAATAATATTATTTTATTACTAGTGTGCAACGTAAGATTTCAAAGAAACTCTTTGTTGCATATCGGGTACGCTATCGAACATAACAACCCCTTTAAAGTAAAATTAATATTTAATCCGTAAATATTTATAAATATGAAAATGATTTATTCTTTATTCACCTGGGATGTTACATCCTTCCCCCTTTTGGGAATTGTGTCCTCGCAATTTTATTCACTTATCAAAATAAGTGGGGGTATTTATCCCTCATAGCATTTTCAGATTCCCAAATTGCCTCTTCAACCATATGGTTTTTCCAAAAAAACCTTTACCTGGTGAATTACCTTATTTCGCAACACCTGCTCTCTTCGGTAAAGAATCTGGATTGGTTGTTCTTCAAAAGAGATATTCTCTTCCAACTGAACTACCTCCGAGCTCAAAACATGAGATGGATCTGGCATATAATTTCTCACCATCGAAACATGAAATACATTGTGTACCTGAGATAAACTCAGAGGTAATGCCACTCTGTATGCAACTGATCCAACTCTCTCCAGAATTTCATATGGTCCAATGAACCTTGGACTCAGCTTTCCTTTCTTACCAAATCGCATCACACTTTCCCCAGGAGAAACCTTGATAAAAACATGATCACCTACCTCGAAAGATAGATCCTTCCTCCAGTTATCCGCATAACTTTTATGTCTTCTCTGAGCTGTTATCATATGTTTCTGAATCAACTGAACTTTTTTGGCCATCCCTTCTACCAATTCTGGCCCCATCAACTTCCTTTCACCCACTTCATACCAAAAAGCTGGAGTTCGACACCGCTTCACATATAATGCCTCAAATGGTGCCATCTGTATACTGGAATGAAAACTGTTATTATAAGAAAACTCAACCAAAGAAAGATATTGGTCCCAAATTCCCTGATAATCCATAGAAAAAGATCATAGCATATCCTCCAAGGTCTGATTTGTTCATTCTGACTGCCCATCTGATTGCAGATGAAAAGTTGTACTAAAATTTAATTCAGTACCCAACGACTTCTGAAGGCCTTTACAAAAGTTAGAAGTAAACCTGGGATCACAATCGGACACAATGGAGAGGGGAACTCCATTTAACCTGACTATCTCTTTAAGATACAATCGAGAAAGATGATCTAGAGAGAATTTATCTCGAATATGAAGGAAATGAGCAGATTTAGTCAAGCGATCAACAATAACCCAGATTGCATTATTACCTCGAGATGTCCTCGGTAATCCCACAACAAAGTCCATGGATATATTTTCCCATTTCCACTCTGGCATTGGTAAAGGCTGAAGCATTCCTTTCGGTAACTTCCGCTCTTCTTTAACCTGCTAACAAGTCAAACACTTCACATTTAAATCAACAATATCTTTTTTCATTCCATCCCACTAGTAATACTCCCGAATATCTCTATACATCTTAGTACTGCCAGGATGAACTGATAATGGAGAACTATGAGCTTCACATAACAAATCTCCCTTCAACTTTGAATCACTAGGCATAGATAATATCTTCCCAAACCTCAAAAAACAATCATTATTAGTGTTAAATTCAGGCAACTTACCCTTCTGAATCAGCTCTACCTTTTTCTGCAACTCACTGTCTTGCTTCTGTGCTTGCTTAATTCTGTATGATAGGGATGATCACACTGATACCTGAAATAAAACAGAAGAACTTCCTGCACCAACAATTTCTATGCCAAAGTTCATCAAATCAAAAACCAAAGGATCTCATTCCAAACGTAGCATGGTTAATGAAGCATTAATTTTTCGACTCAAAGCATCAGCCACTTTATTTGCTTTTCCCGGATGGTAATGAATTGTACAATCATAATCCTTGATTAATTCCAGCCATCTCCTCTATCTCATGTTCAATTATTTCTGAGTGAATATATACTTTAAACATTTGTGATTAGTATATATTTCACACTTTACTCCATACAAATGATGCCTCCAAATTTTTAGAGAAAAAACAATAGCAGCTAATTCCAAGTCATGTGTAGGGTAATTTACCTCATGAGTTTTCAACTGACATGAAGCATATGCAATTACCTGATCATTCTGCATAAGTACACAACCAAGTCCTTTCAATGAAGCATCACTGTAGATAATAAACTCACCATTCCTGGATGGAAGTCCCAAAACTGGATCATTCACCAATCTTCTTTTCAACTCCTGAAAACAATCATCACATTTTTTTGTCCAGATAAACTTAACACCCTTCCGAGTTAGCTTAGTCATTGGACTAGATAACCGTGAAAAATTTTCAACAAACCTTCTGTAGTAACCTGCCAAACCAAGAAAACTATGTATCTCGGTTACATTTATGGGTCTTGTTCATTCTTCAAGAACTTTTGTTTTAGCAGGATCAACAGTTATGCCATCTTTTGAAACAATGTGACCAAGGAAAGAAATTTGTTGCAACCAAAACTCACACTTACTGAATTTCCCATACACATTCTTTACTTTTAAGGTTTTCAAAATAACCCTTAAATGACTTTCATACTCCTCTTTACTTTTAGAAAACACCAAAACATCATCAATAAACACAACCACCATTTATCACCTGAATCAACTGAGCCATCACTGCAACAAACTATTCAATTCTGACTCTGACCATCTCGGGATTATGATTTGGAAGGTCATTTCCCTCAGTATGACTTCCCAAAAAATCTATTCTGTTTCCTCTACAAAAAACCATTCTTAACAAAGAAATATCTTAGGCAAAGCAACATGTTAATATTTAAATGCTATATCATTTCAATCATACCATAAATTAATTTATAATTTAACAATTTTCTAACTCATAAAGTTGTCTAAAATGACCTCTGATACCAACTATAAGGCCCCGGCCTTAAACCTTACTTAACATTGAATTAAATGAATAATTCACATTGAGGATCTTTTCAGGTTTAGAGTTTTAGAGAATTAGATCTTAACTATTACATATAGAAAGATTACAAAGTACACACTTCTACTAAGTTTCGATAAAATAAAAACTCTTAAAAAGAAACATGTCTAGTTTCATGTTTTATATAGCATGAATTTCCCTTGATCCCATCCTTGACACTATTCTACATTAAGTCCTGTGAAAAAAATTTCAAAAAAAACTTGGGGTGAGCATAAAAACCTCAGTAAGGGAAACAAAAAGAATGAAATCTGTTAGTTTTTTAAAACAACAAGTAAACCATGTATACTTTATCAAAGTAATAATTTTCACCTTTATGAAGTATTAGAAACTCTTCACTGAATAAAAGATCATTACTTTACCTTTTGTAACCAAAATATTACCATAAAACCAATATAAAGAACACATAACATATAAAGGTAACTTGGGACATAAACATACTTAAATGGAATAACCATACAGTCTACTTCCACACATATCACTTAATGGAATATCCATACGACCGACTTCCATACTCATTGCATTGGAGGATATAACGTAACCACCCGTCCTAGTATTCACGGAACCGCCCATCATATGGTTTATTATGTAACCACCCGTCAAATGTCCAAGTACCATTATAAAAATCATAAGACATAAAACAAATATAATGGAAAGAAAACATTTCCAAACATTGATCACAATATATCACTTAAATATATTTACATAACAAATCCATTATAAAAACCATTTTCAATACCAAAATACATAAAAGACTATATGGTATTTATTTCATTTTAAAAAACATTACGGCTTGTTCAGGAAGCCAAAGACCAAATAATACTCGCGGTGGCAGAAAAGGTCGTTGTCACCACATACGTTAAAAGAAACATTCCTTTTTTTCGTTTAGTAAAACGCATCGTATAAAAAGATTCTTTTTGAATAAAATTAATAGTCAAAGGGGTTTATACACCGTATAAAAGAAAGTTGTGTATAAAACAAAATATGCCTCAATGAAAGGAGATTGAGATGAAGTCCCTTACGAATATCATTTTAAATAAAATAGATCTATTATGTGTATTCACTATAAGTACACATAAAGAAAGTACAAATACAAGATAGGACATAATAATATCATGACATAATTTGAAAGTATGAGATTAACCCAAAGAACGAAAATTGGGTTAAGAAGTTCCCTTACCTCGGGTCCGACTTGACTCGATCGTTCTTTAACGTCCTGAAGAATATACTTGAGTTAATTTATACTTTCTTAAGAACCTTTTTCAAGTTCATTATTACTTTTATATCACTTATTACCATGTTATGAACATTATGTAATCATTTAAGTTAATAATGTTTGTTTTGTCGATATTTGGTTCTTAAGTCGAAAGTGGACTTCTTACAATTACATGTTGTTCGTGTGGTCAGAGGTTATTTATATCCAGAATGATATTCATGATTTGGATATCATATATATCATATATATCTAGAATATACATGTATTTATAATATTACATAATCATTTAGAGGTAAGAAATGAAATGCACCGTTCATGGAGACGGTAGGCCGTACGTACGCATGAACGCTACTTTCATTTCTATGTCATATTAATGGAATTAAAACTAAATGATAGATATGTATATTTTATTTCTAGAATTATATTCATAATTTAGATGTAACATACATCATATATATCCATTATATATATGTACTTATAATAGTACATTACATTTGGGGATAAGAAATGAAATGCACCGTTCATGGAGACGGTAAGCCGTACGTACGCATGAACGCTACTTTCATTTCTATCTCATACTTTAATGGAAAGAAATAATAATGATATAAAGGTATATTATAATTCCAGTATAACATCATATATAATAACTTTAAATACATCCTTTATACGTTCCACATATGGCATTAACGAATCAAATCACTTTGAGGGGGCGGTAGTCTGCACTTCCTAAAATGAAGATATCGCGTATACCCATAATAGAAGCCATAAAAGTATGCCATAAATGAAAAATACATAAGCTTAAGGATAACATAAACATATTATATATAATATATAAATATAGTGATATATTAATTTCCACCTTTGAAGGTGTTAGAAGAATATTGAACAATCATCGTTTCGTGAGGCAGAAATTCGCCATCCACAGAAATAGTATGTTCTTTAACCATTAGATGTAGGTGTGTGTAAGTGTAGCTCGAATTCTTCTTATAACAACATCCTAGTATATTGAAGATATTGGAGTTCTTACAAAATAAATTAATAAAAAGAGTTTATGGGGTTGGAGAATCGAAATAAAACAAAAGAACACAAGTGAAGACACACTAGTGCATAAATCGTTTTTTATGTCACCATTTTTTACGTCGGTTATATATAACTGACGTAACAATGCGGCGAGTAGATTTTTCACGTTGGTTATTTTAATAACCGACATTAGAAATCGCGCCTGTTGGGTTTTTACGTCGGTTATTTGATAACCGACGTAAAAAATGCGTAGATATCGGGTTTTTTTACGTCAGTTTCCAAATAACCGACGTAAAAAAACCCGATATCTACGCATTTTTTACGTCCGTTATCAAATAACCGATGTAAAAAACCAAAGCGCGGTGTTTTTTATGTTGTTTATTTTATAACCGACGTAAAAAACCCCCAGGTGCTTTGGTTTTTTACGTCGGTTATTTGATAACCGACGTAAAAAACGCGTAGATATCGGGTTTTTTTACATCGGTTATTTGGAAACCGACGTAAAAAAACCCGATATCTACGCGTTTTTTACGTCGGTTATCAAATAACCGACGTAAAAAACCAAACCACCCGGGGGTTTTTTAAGTCGGTTATAAAATAACCGACGTAAAAAAGATTAAAAATAGTTTATAACGTCGGTTATATAATAACCAACATTATAAAGCATTTAAAAAAATTAAAGCCCGTGTTCTGTCATTTACGATTTTTTCGATTGACAGTCGCCGGCTCGTCTCTCTCTCGTGCGGTAAACTCTAATCGGCTCGTCGATCGCCTGCATTACACTCATTTTGGCTTCATTGTTTATCTTCTTCACTGCTCTCGGATCTATCATCTCAACTCGCGAGATTCAAGTAAGCCTTCCACGAATTTATTTCATTCGTTTTTGTTTCGATTCTTGATGTGCTTTTCGTTCGTTTTTGAATCTCGTGGAATTTTTTTTATTGCAAATGGTTATTATGTTCATTCAAATCGAAACATTCAACTCGCAAATGATTATTAAAACATTGTGGATTAGCTTCAGCAAAATATGAAAAATAATGGGTGGTACTGTAACGTTCCATTCTTCCAGCAACATTATTATTTTCATTCCCTAAGTTATAAAAATAAGTATTATGTAGGATGATTCAAAAATTTAATCTGTGAGATGAGTTGATTTATGTGTGAAACCCAGGCCAAACACATATGTATTTTTTTATTGGTATTACATATATATAGTTCGACATATACTTTTTTTTACATTACCATGATATTAACATTACTTTTTCTAAAGAAATATTAATGTCCTTAGATTATATATCGGATCAAAAGGATATAGTAATTCTAATATATAATCAGAATGATCAGATAATATGACAATATAATTAAACATAAAATAAATGGTCTATATTCATATTTTTAACATGACACTTACGATGTATATCTATTTGGTGTTGGGTACTTATGAAAACAACTACTACTTTCAAGATTTGTTTTATATTTTAAATTGTTTTACATTCAAATTATGATTTTTTTCATATAAACATGTTTTGTCTTATCTTAAAAATATATATTTTTTGTTGATATTTGTTATAGGTAATAATGAGTCGAATTTGGATTACGGCACATCGAATTAGCAATGAATTTGAGGAAGGTGTTGATGCCTTTTTGGAATTTGCAAAACGAAATGTTCCAAGTAGTGACATTTTTTTCTGTCCATGCCTGAAATGTTTGAATATGAAGAAGTTGAAAAGTAGAGAGATAAAAGATCATCTGATACGTCATGGTTTTAATCCGAGTTACAGCCCTTGGATTTGGCATGGTGAAACTGGACGGAATGTCACCGATGATGATTATTCGCAAGATGGTAACTCCGATGGAATTGAAGAAATGATTCGCGATATTGTAGCAGAACAAATTGAGATAGAACCGACAGTTGCACGTCTATATGGTGATGCTGAAAAACCATTATATCCCGGTTGTACAGATTTTACGGTTCTGTCGGCGGTGTTAAGATTGATTAACCTAAAGGCGAAGCATGGATGGAGTGACAGAAGTTTTACAGAGCTGCTACAATTGGTGAAAGACATTCTTCCAAAAGATAACGATCTTCCAGATTCACATTACAAAGCCAAGAAAATATTATGCCCGATGGGATTGGGATACAAGAAAATACATGCCTGTCTGAATGACTGCATTATATATAGGAAGGAATATGAATTTATGTCAGAGTGTCCAAAATGTGGGACATCACGGTATAAGGTGAAAGAAAAATCACAGGGTGATGTAGAGATTACAAAGCTCCCATCAAAGGTATTTTGGTATCTTCCTATAATTAATCATTTCAAACGTTTATTTGCTAATTCACATGATGCAAAAAGGTTAAGATGGCATGCTAAAGAGCGGGTATGTGATGGAAAAATACGTCATCTAGCTGATTGTCCACAATGGAAGAAAATTGATGCGCAGTATTCTACATTTGGAAATGAAATAAGAAATCTCAGACTAGGGTTGTGCACAGATGGAATGAATCCATACCGAACACTCAGTAGCACACATAGTTCATGGCCTATTTTATTGGTAATTTACAACCTCTCTCCTGAAGATTGTATGAAGCGCAAATATGTCATGTTGAGTACAATGATCTCTGGTCCAAAGCAACCCGGTAATGATATTGATGTTTACTTTTCACCGTTGATTGATGATTTGAAACTGTTATGGGCTGATGGTATTAGGGTGTATGATTCTTATAAAATGGAATATTTTCAACTGCATGCAGTGCTTCTGTTCACTATAAATGACTTCCCAGCGTATGGAAATATGTCTGGATACAGTTTTAAAGGGAATAAAGCATGTCCAATTTGCGAACAACAGACGTCCTATTGTCAATTGCATCATGGGAGGAAAACAGTGTACATGGGTCATCAAAAGTTTTTGCCTATGGAACACCCTTATAGAAGACTAAAAAAGGCATTTAATGGCTCACAAGAATTTGATACTGCTCCAAAACCTTTATCCCATGATCTGTATTTTGAGAGGGTGAAAAACCTTGACGTGACATTGGGAAAGACACAGAAATCTGGTAATGATAGACATATTTGGAAGAAAAGGTCAATATTTTTTGAGCTACCATATTGGAGGTATCATGAAGTTAAACATAATATTGATGTCATGCACGTGGAGAAGAATATCTGTGATTATTTGATTGGAACATTGTTAAATATTAAAGGAAAGACTAAAGATGGGTTGAATGCAAGATTAGACTTACTATCAATGGGAATACGTTTGGAGTTAGCTCCCACTCCTAAAGGAAGACGAACATTTCTTCCCCCGGCTTGTCATACATTATCGAAGAGGGAGAAAATTAGCTTCTGTCAGTGTCTTCATGATACCAAAGTGCCTCAAGGTTATTCTTCTAATGTAAAAATTTTTGTCTCAATGAAGGACTTGAAGTTGATAGGTATGAAATCACATGATTGTCACGTCATGATGCAACAAATTCTACCAGTTGCATTGCGTGGAATATTGCCCATTCGTGTCATAAAGACTATAATGAAGTTGTGTTATTTTTTCAATTCAATTTGTAACAAGGCAATTTATGTGAATGCTTTGAACATTTTAGAAAAGGATGCAATTTTAATACTTTGTCAATTGGAAATGTATTTTCCTCCAACTTTTTTTGATATAATGGTGCATTTAATGATTCATCTGGTTCGAGAAATAAATCTTTGTGGACCTGTATATCTTCGTTGGATGTATCCTTTTGTAAGGTATATGAAAATATTAAAGGGGTATGTTAAAAATCTATATCGACCTGAAGCCTCCATTATTGAAAAGTATATTTCTGAGGAGGTATCAGAGTTTTGTACGAGCTACTTGGCTGCGGCGCAACACATAGGTTTGCCTCCATCTCTCCATGAACGAGTTAATAATGAGGGAAAGGGGATTCGTGGCTTGAAAGTCAAATCATTGTCAACTGAACAGATGAAGAAGTTAGAATCATACTTCTTGAAGAACATATCTGATGCTCAACCATATATCACATTGCACATTAATGAGTTGAAACAATGTCATCCAAAGAAGAAAGAAATGTGGATTTTGAATGAGCACAACAAAACTTTTTTGTCATGGATTAAAAATACATTGCTTGGTAGATCAGATGTATCAGAGACATTAAAATGGATATTGGGTGGTCCATGTTTAAATGTGATAACGTGGTCTGGTTATGACATTAATGGTTATACATTTCATACAAAAGCTCAGGACAACAGAAGTGCGGTTCAGAATAGTGGTGTATTGGTGTTTGCAGAAGCAATACATTTTTCGAGTGCTAAGGACAAAAACCCAATTTCTGCATCAAATGCATATTATGGAGTGATTGAAGACATATGGGAGGTTGATTACTTTAAAATTAAAGTTCCTGTTTTTAACTGTAAACGGTTTAACGGTAACAACAGTGTCAGACACGATGAATTTGGAATGACACTTGTTAATCTGAATATATTGGAAGACACTGCTGATTATTTTATAATGGCAACACATGAAAAACAAATTTTTTATGTAGTAGATCAATAAGATATGCAGTGGGCTGTTGTTTTACAAGGAAAAAAACAATATGTTGGTGAGGATGAACTTGATGAATATTCTGATTTATGTGAGATCCCTACTTCAATGGAAATATTAACAGAACATAATGACGATCATGTTGAAGACATAGTTTGTGTCATAAGGAACGATCACGATGAAGGAATTTTGGAAAACAATCCATCTGTACATTCCTAAAATTACAGGTAACATATGTTTATTTCTTGTTTACATTTATTTTTTCCATAAATGTTAGATATTGTATGTTTTTTATTTATTAAAACATGTTTTAAAATAAAATAAGTATATGTTATTGTTTGTTTTAAGTTTGTTTAGTTTACTTTATCATGTTTATTATTGTACCCCTCTCTCTTGGATTTTAATGATCACAATCACTCTCATCGTGTTATAACTTGTTTTCAAGTGTTTTGATGCTAGGAAAAAGGTTGCCCAGGAGTTGGCCCAAGAAGACTGATATTGACTCTCTGAGTCCACCGGCCAACCGGTGGATTCCCACCGGCCAGCCGGTATGGGCACCGGCCAACCGGTTCTTACCCACCGGCCAGCCGGAGGGCAAGGCAGTAGGCTTGCCCACTGCCTGGTGACACCGGCCAACCGGTGGATGACCACCGGCCAGCTGGTGGTCTCTGGAAGAAGCATTGCTTTCTGCCAGAGCCACCGGACAGCCGGTGTTAGCGCACCGGCCAGCCAGTATGGGCACCGGCCAACCGGTTCTTGCCCACCGGCCAGCCGGAGGACCCAGGCAGTAGGCTTGCCCACTGCCTGGTGACACCGGCCAACCGGTGGATGACCACCGGCCAGCCGATGGAACCCAGACATAAAGAAATGCTCTACGACCCAATAGTTTATAACCATTACATGAATTTTAAAATGCTTATTTTTGTTCACTGACAATTACTTTACCATGTTTACAATGTTTACCAGGTTTACCATTTTTTCCATTTTTTACCATCTTGACCATCTTTACCATCTTTACCATCTTTGCCATCTTTACCATTGTTTAACATGCTTACCATATTACCAATGTTTACTATTATGTAACCTAGTACACTTTTCTATTTTCTGATTATAGTAGTATTAAAATATTTGAATTTGTATATTTGTGAACTGACGTTTGTTTTTTTGATTTGAAGGATAATGATAGATCATTCAGATGATCAACCACATGATTCTGGGGAGAAGCATATTGCTGGTCATACCTCTGGGGATGAACATTCACATGCTCCTATTACGACAAAGAGTTCAAAGGTTGGTAAACGTGGTTGCACACGTTTACCAAAATTATTACTTGCCCGTACGCAGGATCAGAGGATAGTAGTTGAGTTTGACGATGATGATATTCCTAGAGGTCCGAATGCCAAAGATTTTAAGAATTTTTTTGCATCTCAGGCTAAGACCAAAGTAAGCATTCTGTATGATGTTTGGAGAGGTGTGGATAAAGCGGTTATCTCTCAGTTGTGGGAGACGATTTTGGTAAGATCTTTTGTCATTGTTTGACCATTCTTTTAATGTTTCTGGTATATATAATATGTTTAACCTCTTCTTTATCAGATGACATTTGATATTCCTGACACTGGAGGAGTCAGGAAGAAATGCTTATCGTTGGCTGCCAGGAGATGGATGGATTTCAAATCAACCCTCACATCTGATTTCATTTATGGTCATAGGAGTCATGACAATCCATGTCGTATATATCCTTTTATAGATGAAGACACATGGAGACAGTTTTTTGAAAGTAGAAAAAAAGAGTCATTTCTGGTAAGGGCAATGTAAAATTTTATATACTTTCATATATAAATGATTTTATTAATGTTTTGTTAATGATTTCTTATTCTTAAATTACAGCAAACAAGGAAAGCTCATCAGGAGATCCAATCTAAAAATGTATACCCTCATAGTTTATCTCGGGGAAGGTATACATTATTGGAAGAAAAAATGATAGCGGAAAAATTTCAACAACTAAGAGCTGAGTCTTCAAGCTCTGGAGAGGTGGCCCCTCCATCCCCTCCATCTAGACATGAAAAATGGAAGAGAGCTCGGAAGGGAAAAAAAGGGCAATATCTTTCGGAAGAATCGAGAATCGTAGCTGAGAGGATTGTAAGATATCTATTTAATTTATTTAAGTTAACTTTTTTCTTCATATAAGTTTCAATCATTACATAATTAATACAGGACTCTCTTGAGGAGCGAAGTTCAGAGGGGACATTTACAGTTACTGGGAGGGAAGATATTTTATTTGCATCATTGGGAAGGCCCGAACATCATGGTCGTGTAAGAGGATATCCGACAGGTGTATCGGTAAGAAAAGTGTTTCCACGTTCTTCAACTTCTAACATTGAGGGGGTTTATAAAAAAAATAGAATCCTTGGAGGCTGAAGTTCAAAATATTAATGCGATGATGGAAGACAAGATTAGAGATTCGGTACAGTCTATGTTTGCAGAAATGCAAAGACAATTTCAGACTGCAGCTCCCACTCCTCCACCTCCCCCTGCAGACCCCATTATTTATCCTCCACCTCCTCCAGTAGCTCCCACTCCCCCACCTCAGCCTGCGGACCCCATTTTTTATCCTACGCCTCCACCGCAGCTTCCTACATATTGAGAGTTGTATGTTGATGATTCTCAACATCATATAGTAGCATACGGGTTGGTATATTGTATAGGAGATACAGTTCATCATCAACAATTAGAGGTAGAGAATAAGAGGGTCACTGTACAGGATATTATAGATAGATCAGCTAGGGTACCAATACCTACAGATGAGGTGGCGACAGTTGGATAGAGTATCGGCCATTTTTTAGTTTGGCCATCCAGACTTCTTCGACTCATTACCATAGAGGTATGAATGTTATATCTTTTATTTTATTTTTTTATTAAAGTTGTTTTATCATTTGAAAACTACTATAATTCTCAATTTTTTTTTCACAGGAATACTTCAAAGGTAAAGAAATACTGTATAGACAACAACAAAGACAACAGGCTATGACATCAGATACAGATTCCAGTGGTCTTGACAGATTGTCAAGATATTCACATTTTTTGTTGGGTTTTTATGAGTTTCCAATGGAATCTCATGTTTATGGACGTGAAATAACTGTGTGGATTACAAAATCTGATATCATGGAGCTTGTTACTGGAGATAAGTTGGGCATCAACGCGGTGAAAATTTTTTCCATGTAAGTCTTAACACCTTTTCCCTGCGTTATATTTATTAAAAATGTATACTTATATATGTTTCGTATTAGGTATCTTTATAAAATTTGTGAGAGGAATGAACTGACAGAAGTATATGGATTCATGGACCTGCAATTGATTTCCCCTGAAGCATGTGCATTTACTGAGGAACAAAGAATGGTTTATATTGCTGAAAGATTTGAAAAGAATATAATCCAACAATGTTGGATGATACCTTTTTGTGAGAGGTATGAAACACATTTCTCTCAAATAGTTAATTATCTTTTAACATAAAAAACCACTAACATTAAATTTCCTTTTATCAGTAATCATTGGATGTTAGGGATTTTTTTCCCAAGGGAGAAAGCTCTTTATTGGATATGCTCTGTTCATGGTGATGTGCGGGCAAGTTTTAAGAATATATTGGAAAAGTAAGTTTCAATTTCTCAATAGTTTTATATATTATAATAAATTTTAAATTTACCCCATTCGTATTATTTTTCTAACAGTGCATGGGCCTACTTTCGAAAAAACACAAAGAAAAGAAATGCAAAGATCAAATATGTAAAGGCGAAGGTAAATTTCCATTTATAATTTGTACTTTTTGATTTATTACATAAAAATAATATATTGAATTTACACTCATTCAAAATAGAATTGTCATGAACAACAAGGCCTCATCGAATGAGGATATTATATGTTAAGATTTATGTATGAAATAATAACAACTGGGACAGTTGTGAATTTTGACCTGGTACGATTTCCTCTTAAACTTTGCCATCATATTTCAATTTGATTTATTCATTATACACTTAAACTATCTTCTTTTTCATTTGTAGCTTTTTGATGACCCTCAACCCTATACTGCTGAAGACATCAAACACGTACAAGTGGAGTGGTCAAATTATTTTACAGGTTTGATTGAATTTTAGTTGTTTGTAATGTAAAATGTAATTTTGAATATTGTCATTTTAATTGTCTATTTGGTAGTTGTTTAGGTTTGATTTAGTTTTTTTTTTGAAGTTGACAGTTTAAGTTTTGAATGTTATATAAGTGAATGTTTAATTTTGCTCTACTTTATGTTTTGGTCTACTTTTGATGGTTCTTCTGGTATGGATTTGGGTCTGTGGGGGAGGGGTGGCAGGGATGTCCAGGGGTGTGGGAAGCTGGTCCAGGGGTGTGGGAGTGCTGTCCAGGGGTGGGGGGGTTGTCCAGGGGTGTGGTGGGGGCTGTCAAGTGGGGTGAGGGGGTGAGGAGGTGCTGTTCAGGCGGGTGGGGGGTTGTCGAGGGGTGTTTGGGGGTGTCCGGGGGTCGGGGGCAGTCCAGGAGTGTGGTGGGGGCTCCAATGGGGTGGGGGAGGGTTTTCCAAGGGGTATACATAAGGGTGGGAGCTCCAATGGGGTGGGGGAGGGCTGTCCAGGGGGTATACATGAGGGTGAGGGCTCCAACGGGGTGGGGGAGGGCTGTCCAGGGGGTATACATGAGGGTGAGGGCTCCAACGGGGTGGGGGAGGGCTGTCCATGGGGTATAAATGAGGGTGGATTCTGTCTAGTGGGTAAGTTTTATATGTTATCTATTTACATGCTTATTTTTGATGTACGTCTGTTTTTGTGGTATGATTTCTTGATTTATTTTCTGGTTTATTCTGGTGGAGAGAAGATCGCTGCATTCTGTTTAAAAAAAATTGGGTTTATCACGTCGGTTATTTAATAACCGACATGATAAAATGCCTGGAAAATAGTTTATCACGTCGGTTATTTCATAACCGACGTTATAAAAGGCATGTAAACTAGTTTATCACGTCGGTTATTTAATAACCGACGTGATAAAAGGCCTGGAGAATGGTTTATCACATCGGTTATTTAATAACCGACGTGATAAAGGGCCTGGAGAAAGGTTTAGCACGTCGGTTATTGAATAACGGACGTGCTAAACGGCCTGGACAAGGGTTTATCACGTCGGTTATTGACTAACCGACATGATAAACCCCCTCCCACTGGTTTATCACGTCGGTTAGTCAATAACCGACATGATAAACCCCCCTCCCCCAGTTTTTCACGTCGGTTTGATATGAACCGACGTGATAAACCACGCTCAGCCCGGTTTATCACGTCGGTTCTTATAGAACGGACGTGATAAACCACCCTCACCCCAGTTTATCAAGTCGGTTCTTCGATCACCGACGTGATAAACCATTCTCCAGGCCTTTTATCATGTCGGTTCTAACATAACTGACGTGATAAACCATTCTCCAGGCCCTTTATCACGTCGGTTATAAAATAACCAACGTGATAAACATCGCGATTTTATGCTTTTTGACATCGGTTTTTAAATAACCGATGTCAAAAACCTTATGTATAACGTCGCACGTATTAACGTCGTCTAGAAACCGACGTAAAAAATTAAAAATAACCGACGTAAAAAACGTTTTCTGCACTAGTGACATTACCTTAAAATCGGGTAACTCTCTTAGACTTGAGCTCAAAGGATTCCTTGGGAAGACTTATGCCCAAAGTGAGGATTCTAAGAGTTATAGAGGGATGTGGAGAGACATAATGGGCAGGTTTTGGCTGATTCAAAGGCTTTGGAAGTGTGGGTAAGGTGGTAGAGGTGGGGGCCTTTTATAAGTGGAGGGGAGGGGCACTCTTGGAATGTTATAAAAGGTTACTTTATCATAAAATGATTTTCGGATTTAAAAGGTCCCAAAATTATATATTTCAAGGATAAGGTGATAGGAGTTCTAAATATACTCATCCAATAGGTTTGTGACATGTGTAGGTATTATATTTTACATTATCTTTTCATTTGATTTAAATCGTTAAATAATTAGGTAATCGCTGCATCATCATGGTGTCATAAATAATTTAATTTATTTAATGTCTAAAAATTATAAAAAAAATATCATTATGTAGGAAATATTTTTATATTTTCAATGAATATTTATAGTCAAAATTATGACTTGTATAACCCCACTTAAAAATTGTTTTAGTAAAACAACTCATGTTTGTGACATTTTTACTTTAATATTAAATAAAAAGATATTAATGTCATTTTCATTCCGAAGTGGCTCGATGGGGTCCCCAAGTTGACCCATGGATTGTCTTGGTCGTCCATGACACATCCAATAATGGTAGGACATGTTTCAAGTTCATTTCATATTACTAAAACATTATTTTTACCTTAAATTACACTAATTACCTCTAATCACGATTAAAAACTTAAAAGTCACTATTCAACAAAAAATTATTTTAATCCCATTGAACCACATTTTACTTATTAATGACAACCATGTATGTCGGATTTTTGAAATTCAAAACACATAGGTGGTAAAATTTCATTTAAATGAAAAATCAGTTTTTTTAAGTACCACTTAGTGGTTTCACTATTCATCAAAAATTGAAGTTTTTCAGAAAAATACCAAAACATAACCCTAAGATATATTTGATATTCCAAATTCAAAATTTATGTCTATTTTACAAAATTCAAAACATATAAGTTGCATTAATTAATTTAATAATTAATTCCTGCTGTGAGAGCAAATATCATGTTTTTATGAAATAATAAGTATCAAAAGATTGACACTAGTTTAAGTCCAATTTCAAAGTGAAATTAATTAAAACAACCACTATTATATTAAATGGTAAAAATATATTCTAATTCAACTCTAAAACAAATTCAAAAGATAATCTAATCATATAAATAAATTAGATTAAAAAGAGGTTTTGAATTAAAATACAACATTTTTCACTATTCATTAAAAAAATGAACTTTATCGGAAAAATGCCAAAAATTTACAAAAAGTAAATTTTGATGTCCCGATTCTAAAGAAGAGTTTTATTTGGTCCAATAGAATGTATAAGAGTGACCAAAACTATATTTAAATAAGATTCTCCATGAAAAGGCGATAAGTCGACCTTTAGTGAAAATTAGAGTATCTATGCCTAAAATTGAATTCTTTTCTTATTTTAAGCCTTTATATTTTATTGGACAAATGTAAAACCATTTAAAAAACATGTATAATCATATTTTAGTTGTTTCTATTCATTCCTTCCAATACAACAGCTACGTGTTAACTACCATTTAAAATAATATTATTTTATTACTAGTGTGCAACGTAAGATTTCAAAGAAACTCTTTGTTGCGTATCGGGTACGCTATCGAACATATCAACACCTTTAAAGTAAAATTAATATTTAATTCGTAAATATTAATAAATATGAAAATGATTTATTCTTTATTCACCTGGGATGTTACAGCCATGTCACTACTACACTATCGTCGTTGCTACAGTGCCACCACTGCTACTGTATGCTACATTTTACTATAGTGCCCTGCCCCCAATGGGTTTTGAACACCCATATTTCAGGTATAGTTATGGGGTGATTACCACTAATCCAACCCCCCACTACTCCTTCCAAGATATTAAATTTGATATAATTATTTATTCAAATATTTAAATTATAGTGTATAATATTATATATATAATTTCTGTGATTTATAAAAAACCCATTTTTATATATTATATTTCTGTTAATGTCCACAAATTCAAGTTTATATGGGAAATTATAGAGAAATTTTTTCTTACTGTGGTGGAATTCGACATAAAGAAATTTAATACACTCTTGTATCAAATTATTAAAATAAAGTATCAAAAAAATATCATATCATTCCATAAATAAATAAATGTTAATAATTTAATATAACCTTGATAATAAATTTTTTTAACAGTCCATTCATGGTGGTGTTGAAAAATTGAATGTCCCGTTTTGGGGACCCTTTAATATACATCTAAGCACAAATTACAATTATTGAATTTCATTGTAGATGGAAGTGGATAAATAATGGTTTAAAAAAATTTAAAATAAAAATATATAATTATTATGAGGATATTATTATTATACGAATATGGAACATTAAAAAGTAAAAAACAATAAATAAATGATAAGATGTATGTGTTACGTATGTTATTTTATAGTGAATATGGAAATTATAAAAGGCTGAACTCATAAAGGATAATAAACTTGGGTAGGGGTTTAAGGAAATCATGAAATAAGAGTGGTGTATTGAATCATTGGAAATGATCAATATTTTATAAGTGAATAGGGGGGATATTTCCTTCCAATATATTGTTATTTATGGAAGAAAATACAATGTAATGAATTTATGCTGACATAATATATTTAATGTTCTTAAAACATGTATGCATGAATTTATAACCAAACAAATGATTTATTAAAGGTCTAAATGTCGATTTATATTTGTAAAAAATAAGCCACCGTAAATTATTTACTAAAACACTAATTACTCTTAATTAAATAATAATCATTTGAAATATTTTACTAGAAAAAATATATTTTAAAGATTATTAAATTATTTTGAAAATATTTAATTTTTATTTTGTCCCAATTTAAAATATATATTTATAAAAGTACAAAAATTATTATTGTTAATTAAATAAAAATAACACATTAAAAATATATAAAATGTGTGTTTTTTAACATTCAATTTTTTTATAAATTAATTTCTTATGGTCACTAATATTAATTACACTATATTATATATTAAAAAATTAACTATATGTTTAAAAAAATTGGAAATCCTGATTTCACAATATCATGACCCGTACACAGGGGCCCATGTCATGACAACCTGAAGCCTACCTCTTAAGGGATAGGGCAAGGAGACCAGTTCCATAGGCATTATCTCTAATGTGGTTGGATTTTTTCCAATTTCATGTACACATGAACACATACTTCCACACCCCACAATGCTGAAATTTAAACATGAATTCCAATAATACAACCAATGAGTTTAACAATACAAAACTGAATGAAAAGGGTCCGGAAAAATCCCAACAAAATACATACACAATATCTTGAATTCTGTCTGCATTAAAACCTACCTAAATGGTATGTGAAGTGGGATGCTGCCTGAATCTATAGAATTTTTCCTTGTTTTTTTATCTCAATTGGTACCACCAATTCCCAGACCACCATGGTCTTTGCCAAAACATCAGTCATTTTCATATGAGATTTCACATGTGAGCGGACCCTCTATGGGGGTGAGTAACACAATACTCAGTAAGTACCCCAAAAAACAATGATAACACCACAATTGAAATTATGAACAAAGTGTTTTCATCTCACACAACTATAATCGAAAGTATGAAAATCATGACTATTAGTCATATACACTAAATACCTTGTACTACTATGGAACTCATCCTCGTTGAGTCACATGGGCATGCTATGTCACTTAGAACCACTCTTCATTTATGAATGTTGGGTATCTGGACCCGCTCGTCACTTAGGCATACTGGGCCACAGAGACTCGTTCATCACTTAGGCCTACTATGTCATGAAGACACACTCATCACATTGTTCTCATCACTTCCATCCATAGGACTACCATTTTTAACATTCATGATTCTTGAATAATCCACTCCACATGCCACTGGTCATATCTCAAATTCCACGAAAACATTATTGCAGTATATTAAATGGTATAACTCACCACAGAGGTAACAGTTCCAAAAAATAATCATCAATCAGACATAAATTTTTATGATATGGGTGTTTTAGTGAAAATGGGACGATTTGGACTGGGTCCGGTCCAACCTGGTTGAACAGACCCGACCGAACCTAGATCGAGGTCTGCCAACATGACTCAGTTCTGCCGACCCATGTTGGCTGGTTCACCGTATCAACCATGCCAGCCTGACCTGATGTGCTAGGACTATCCTGCCTGTCAACCCCAACCCACTGGATAGGGTCTATTTTCTACACATAGGACATTGTGGGTGTTGTGTCCCACACGCAGTGGTGTCACATCCCTCCCAGGGTAGGCGACGCCTTCGACACACGTCGGGTACCGCATCCCACTCGCGGTGGGTACCGTGTCCCACCCACTGCCCAGCTGTACCACAACCTCTAGTCGCTTGATGTGGTTCATCTTCAGTGAGATGTTGCCCTCATTCCATGTATGTCGTGGCTCACCTTCAGCTAGCTATTAGCGGAACCTAATCCTCGCCCGCCTACAGGTGACCCCTACTTGCAACCCGGGGCACCATGGCAGGCCACCAGACTCCCTTCAGATGTTGGTTTGTCAATCTAGGATAACAGTTGAGATCTTTGGGCCATCACCTCCACTTCTATGTAGTCCAAACCATCTCACCATTTATTCATGTGTCGACCATGTTATGTACCACCCAAAAAGAATCCTAAGCAACCATGGAGGTCTATGGGTGAAGAATGAATTGAGAGAGATAGCGATCACAATTAAAACCAAAAATAATAATGTTGGTCTTATACGTTTGGACGTTATTGATTGTGTTAGAAAAATAGGGGAGGCATTTGATCAAACACTAATGTATATTCACCTATCATAAATCCCCACGTGGAAATTTCCATCATGGCTGAATGACCAATATGTGGTTCAACATGTTAGTGATTTGATATTTTTATCTTTATTTAGAAATGAATAATGGGGGAGTCTAACAATATAGAAATCAAAAACCCTTACATGTGAATGGATCATTCGTTGATGAAGAACGGAGTCCAACACTGTTGTTCATCGATCCTTGATCCAAAACCCATTACTGATTGTGACATCCTTAAATAATAAAGTAATGAAGGAATATGTTTTTTATCATTCACCAATTATCTAGATACTCCAATAAATACACCATTATCGTAGAAATGATCATGAATTTCTATTAGGATATTAATTGATTAAACATGTTTCATTGTTTCTGTTACACTGATTCAACATGATGTTATGTTGTTTAATTTTTGTAATGAAACAATGTTTTTGTTATGCTTCAGTTTCAGTGACATTATGTTGTTTCATTTATGAAATGGAATAGCTGGCCCGACATTACATTGAAGTGAAACAATTTGAATAAAATTATATTTCTTAAGTTTATTTTATTTTTTCCTTTAAAATGATAAAATAATAAGTCTTACCCTCGACCAGTTCTAGTCGAGATTATTTCCTTCCATAAGTAATGTCATCATTTTGGATTCAATGATGCCATTGAATTTATTATCCGGGCACCTATCTGAATGTTTCCAAAACCATGCACATGCACTATTTTAAATAATTAAAAAAGTTCAAACTTTTATTTCGGGCTCACTAGGACTCATAATAATGTTCCGTCTAATCATCTAATGTATCAATAATCACATATAATATTAAAATAATTACATAGAATTTTTGGGACAATACAATCTCCCCACCATAGGGATTTAGGTCCTCAAAACCCAAAATAAGGGCTAAACAAATGAATGGGAGTACCGATCACGAATCTGAGCCTCTTGTTCTCAATTTCACTATTGGAGGTTTTTGTGAGGCCACTAAATACACACCAGAGAAATGGACAGCTGATGAAGGACCCACTCCAGTCTATCCTTAATATCCCCCTGGTATTCTGCAAATGTCGCCCCATGATCAATGTACAGCTCTCCCCAGTCGATGATTTGTGATAGATCAATCATTTACCAACTCAACTGTGACACATGAAAGATATTCTGCACCCAACTCATCTGTTGTGGAAGAGTTAGGTGGTACACCAGCTGGATAACTTGACTCAGAATCTGGAGAGGGGTGACTAATCACAGAGACAAATTGATGCTTTGGCCAAATATACACTATCCTCATCGAGTTGAGACCTGAAGGAGCACATAGTCTCCCTCCTCAAACTCAATGGGACTCCATATATTGTCATCATAATATTTATGCCTCCACTATGCATTCATCATATTCTCATGATTGATCTGCACAATACTTGTGCTATACCATAACAACTTTAAACCCATGAGTGTTTAATCCCCAGTGTATGTCCAAAATAATGGTGACCTGCATGGGAACCAATACAATGCCTCTAATTGTGTTATACTAATTGTAGAGTGGTATCTGTTTTTTTAGGCAAACTCTACCAGTGGTAGCTGTTCCTCCCAACTACATCCAAATTCAATGATGTATACATAGAAAATGTACTATAATACCTAGATAGTCCTCTATATCTGACCATCCATCTAGGGGTAAAATGTCATGATCAGGTGAAAATAGGTCCCAAATGCCTCCTATAACCCCTTCCATACACGGGACATGAATCAAGCATCACAGTTTGAAACAGTCGTCGAGGCCAACCCATAAATCCATACTATTTTTTGGACATAAAGATGTCCCATGCTCTCTACTAAACCATACACCTGAAAGGGTAGGAAGTGGGATGACTTGGTGAGTCATTCAATGATCCCCTATATGAGATGATATCCCCTGGATGAGTGTGGTAAGCCCGTCATGAAGTCTATTAATATTCCATCCCACTTACCCACTAGAATATTTAGTGGAAGATCAAATCCTGATGAAACCTAGTTATTTTCCTTCACTTTTTGACATGTGAGGCGCTGAGAAATGAACACTATTTCTACATTCTTTATTCCTGGCCAACAAAACTAATGTCAGAGTTCATGTTACATCATTGCCACTTCTAAATGCACTACCAAGTGGGAGTTGTGGAACTTGCTCCGAACCTCCTCTCACAATTCCACTAGAACAATGGTGAACCCTATAAAATGGATAACATGATCCCTAATTATAAAATATCCCTCAGCGGATTCCCCTGTGGTAAACTGAGCATGTCAGGTCTCGCAGTCGACATCTCCAAGATGTGCCTCCCTAACTCTATGTAAGAGTGGAATTGAAAACCATATATTGAATATAAGCTACTCCATCACCACTCATAAAGGATATTTTCCTCACAGGTAATTTTTCTGAAACCTCACTCAGAAACTACAAGATGGACCTCATGTTCAAAACGTCTACCACCACGTTTCCCTTAAGAGGGGTATAGGCGATCTTGATGTAATAGCCCTATAGAAACTCATGTCACCACCTCTATCTCAAGTTCAGGTCCCTCTGAGAAAAGATACACTTGATGGTCTTATGGTATGATTAAATGTTAATGCCCCCACGCCCATTAAGTAATGCCTCAACATCTTCAAAACGAAGACCACTCCTGCTAGCTGAAGATCTTGGGTCACATTGTTCTACTCATGTTACATTAGGTAGCATGAGACATAGGAAATCACCTCATGTCACTACATTTAGAAACATCTTATCCCGGTACATAATTCATCATAGAACACTATATAACTAGCATCCTCCTCTGGTAGTCTCTTGATGGGGGTGCTTTTCAACCTCCATATTAGCTACTGGAAGCACTACTTCCAATTTTCACTCCACATAAAGATTTTTCCCTTCCATGAAAAATCCATCAAGGGTGATTCTACCAGGTATCGTTTGGAAAAATACCTATGATATTACCTAGCCAAACCCATGAAATTCCTCACCTCAATCACACTCCTAGTTTTCTCCCAAGCATGAAGTGCCTCAATCTTCACCAGATCTACTCCAACTCCAACCTATGAAATGACCTTTCCTAGAATTTGGACCTTCAAAAATCTAGAAATAACACTCTGAGAGCTTCTCGTAAATTTGGTTCTCTCATAGAATGACCACGAACATCATTATTTATATCACCTTCTACATTTCAAACCTCAAACCCAAATGTCATTAATGAAGACCATGAAGAACCGGTCATGTTATGTATAGAAGATACTGTTAATGAGCCCCATGAACACTTCTAGAGTGTTAGATTCACCAAAAAACAAAACCAAATACACATAGTCTCCATAACGATAGCTGGATGTTGTATTTAGTACATCCTCATCTCATACATGAAGATGATAATTGCTATATCTCATGACTATCTTCAAGAATCAGTTCTCTCCCACAATATTGTCGAATAGGTAATCAATTTTTGGCAGCAAATACTTGTTCTGCACGGTCACATAATTCAATTGCATGAAGTCCATACATAGCCTCAAACTCTCATCTTCCATCATGTAAGATGACATTGGGGCCACCCAAGGTGAGACACTAGGCCTCGCGAAGCCCATCCTTTTTAAATCCTCTAGTTGTGGTCTCAATTCCCAAAGCTCCATGGGAGACATAAGATATGTGGGTGTGGATATCAACATTTTCCATATGTATAGATCAATTTTTATGTTAACCTTCTTACGATTGATTAATCCTATAACATTCTTTTGGAAGACGTCATCGTACTCATCCACCACTACCGGAAACTAGGGACTACTCTCCTCTTCCGTACCGAGGGCGATGTTATGAAACTGGTGAGTGATAGGATGCACTCTCCTCTGAGAAAATTCATCATGTACTACATGAATTTCTTTTTTATTGGAAATGGAAAACCTGATCCCATCTCCACGGACACACTAAACTCTATGATTATAACATTTAATTTGAGCATTGATTATGCATAACAAGTCCATACCTATAAGGACATCGTAAAGACTCAACAGAACTACTAGGCGATCTAAGCCAAAGATATCACCTCCTAGTATAATCTCAAACTACCAAAACCTAAGATTGATTGATGAAATCTAATCGAATAGAAATTTATAATCATATGGATTGAGCCAACAACTTCATCAGAATCTCTGAGCTCTGAACATGGTCTATGGAAAGGAAAAAGTTGCTGAAACTTGTGTCTATAAGAAATACATCTAGGGTTGTGAAGGCACATATCATACATCTAATAATCTCTAGAGAGTCTGTAGTAGAGGCCTATATCACCTGAATCATAGCCATCCCCTATCCACCGGCACTCGAAGCATGTGGTGGACCACCTGAGGAGGTTGTTTTAGTAACTTGAACCTCTTCCCATCACCTGCTGCTCTTTTAACACCACTGACACATCCACCACCCTATGGACCATTTTTTCAACCCTTGTCCTCTTCCTTGGCAGTCCCTCAACTATATTCTACTCATCTACATGGTGAGTTTGGAAATCGCGAGCCATGTGTTCTTGAATGCCACATAAGTATCACACCCTACTCCTCTACTGACTGCCTCTACTGTGGGAGCCTCGTAAAACTAATCCAATATCATGGGGATGTCTCTTAAAGGGAATTGTCTTCTTGGTCCCCTTTATATTCTACCTATTTCCCAATTTTGGGGACTCTACCACCTAATGTCTACTTGGTGCTCCTGTTGCTAGAACCTGATCTTCTGGAAAGCTTTCCATAGGTAGAGCTTGCTCTAGAACCCCATCCTGAGTAGGAATGTTATGTGATACAATGGAAACCCATATCTCAAAACATAGTCCCTACTCAAAATACTAATCTCGGAAGACCTATTCTTGCACCATGTCTATGGAATAGCAAGAATGATCGGTGAATATCAATAATTTATTCGCTAATCTCATCCTAAACTATTGTAGGTGGAGTAGATCATGTATACACACAGAGCATAATGTCTCCAATAGGAACTGCTCACTGAAGAGGTGCTCAATGACTATCCAGGATAGGGTCGCCTCATCATGAATCTAGTTCATCATGCTCCACCATCTCCTCGGCGAGTCTCGAAGAAGGTTCGTGGCAAAGACTGACATCTGGTCAAGAGGCGTCCTCACTAGGTGGAAACTCGGTTATCTTCCTAAAGCCAGTCCTCATCCAACTGGGGGTTTGTCACACCCATGAACATGGGAAGTAATTGAATATTTAACTTGTGTAAGGAATTGAACTTGTGTTCATCCTCTATCAGTAGAACTAAAAGCAACTGCTTATCTAAAGGTAGTGATAACACTAGTACACCAATGGGTAGGGCTACCTTGGATTATGGTCCCTTAACCGATGCCTCAACACTAGGCATACCATCCTCGCAGTTGTGCATCAAAATCCTGGATGGCTTTCTTCATGGTGGAATCCCGTAATAGATCAAGATCAACCACCTTATATAATAAACTATGTCATTGACTCTCAGAGTATGAAATCATAATTCAGGGTCCTGTTATATGGATACGTCAGTCTTCACAACAACACTGGACTCCTCATGCCTAAAAGTTTATCGTTAATCATTCAAAACATCTTACCCAATATAATGCCACATAATCTCAGTCCTTGTGGTAGAACCAACCACCTCTGATACCTCTTTCATGACCTGTCCCCTGGGGCTCGTACCATGACTACCCCGAGATAGCCTCATGTAGGCTACGGGCAGGAGACTACAACCAAAGGAAATTTCCCACATATGGGATGCATTTTCCTGAGTACCTGTATGCACGAACATAGACGTCCCCAACCCAAAAAGATGAAATGTAAAAAATAATTACAATAACAAACACATTGAGAGAAATAGTACAAAATTGAAATAAAAGGGGATATAATACAAGCCCAATGAAATACAAGTTAAAGATCATAAATTCCATTTGTGGTAAACCCCACATAAAGGGTAGGTGAAGTGGGCTTCTACCAGAAGCTATTGAACTACACCTCACATGTCGGATCTCACTAGCCACCACCTGATCCCGGACTATCAAGGTCTTCATAATGAAAATTTTTTCTGAAGAAGACATGACACATGCAGGCGGATCCTGTACTGGGGTGAGTAACACAATACTAAGAAAGGACCCCGAATAAAAAATGTAATATCACAAGGAAAGTATGCACAAATTTTTATCAGGTCACATATGAAAAATCTAATGTATGAAAAGAATGATAATCAGTCATATACACTGAACACCACATACTGGTGAGGCACTCATCCCCGTTGAGTCCCTTAGGCCCGCTGGGTCACCTACACCCTCTCTTCATTTAGGAATGTTGGGTAACAAAGATAGACTCATCCCTTAGCTAGATAGGTCACCATGACTGGCTTGTCACTTATGCCTGTTAGGGAACTATGACCAGCTACTCACTTTGGCCAGGTGGATCACCTAGACCCACTTGTCCCAATATTCTCATCACAACTGGCTACCAAATTCCTGCTTGTAGCTCCCTTTATTTGGGGAGAACCTAATACTCAATCCATTAGTCTAATGTCAACATCCAAGAAAATGAAATTAGGTTACATCATAATTAATTCCTCGTTACATGGGTCCCAATGGGATGTCTCTTCAATCAGACATACAATTTAGAAGATATAGGCGTTTTAGTGAAAAGGGGTCACTGGGGACCGTGTCCTTTCCGACCAGTCAGACCAACCTGACCTGACCCATGCCAGGGTCTGCACGCCTGACCATTTTTCGTCGATCTGACCCGGGGAAGACCCGGATAGCCGGGCCTGACATAAAAAAACCTGGTTTCACTGGGCCTGTTGCATCGGCCCAACCTGCTACAATGGTCCCGAACCACGGTTGGCCCGCCTGTACAACATGGCCCACTAAAGCGGGTTGGTATTTTCTAACCAAGATGCAATAGGTTCCATGGGTCACATCTATAGTCCATCTAGTCCATGATCTCGAACCATGTCTACCGCAGCCTTAGGCCGTGTGAGGAAACTCGCATGTCACGTCCACCATGAACTACTGCCGAGCACCTAACGGAGGACCCTGCTCACCACCCATAGTGATGGCATCAGATTCTTTCTACACTACATTGTTCCCCCACCATGTTTCATCTCTAGTGCCAACGACTTCTTCTACAGACCATCAGATTCACACTTGTGGTCCCTTTTCGATACGAGAGAGAAAACTGAAATTCCTTTGTTGTATCCTCCACTGTCGTGTACACCCAAGCCCTCTCGCTATAGATCTTTCAATTCACCATGATCAGAACATCTTATCCAAAATATGATGGTTCCATGGGAGACCATCAATAAAGAAAACATAGAGAGAGAGAGAGGGATGTCAATGAACACCCAAAATAATTAACATCATCCTTGTTCATTTGGCCATCGTTCGTCATGTTGGAAAAAAGTGGGAAGTTCGAACAATCCCTAAGATATAATCCCCCTTCTTAAATATTCACATGAAAATTTCCACCCTACAATAATGTCTAATCCGCAGATCAACTTAGTTGTGTGTTGATCTATATTAATCATTTAGAAAAGAAGAACGGAAGATGTGTAACCACACAAAAATCAAAACACCTTACATGTGATTGGATTGTTCATTGATGATGAACAATGTCACCCACAGTCATTCTTTGTTCCTTGATCTGCAATCCTTTTTTGATGGTGATATCCATCAATGGGAAAGGAAGGAGGGAAGTTGTTTGTTGTGTTATCCAATGATAATTCTCCAGAGCCCTGAAGAAATACCTGAAGATCTTGGAAATGATCCTGAATTTCATTAAGGATTTTAATAAATGAAATCTTTTTCTACATTTTGATTACCCTGATTCGAAACACTGTTACAATTTTTCACTTATGAAATGATTCTTCTAGATAACTATTGTGTTGCAGTGAAACAATTTTCATAATATAAACCTTATAAATATTATTTTATTTTTTCATTAAAATAATGAAAAATTAACTTTTACACTCAACTCGCAACGATTGAGGTTAGGTCCATCCATAGGTAATGTCATCTTCCACAAAAAAATGGTGCCCTCATACTTCTAATCAATATACCTATTTGGGTGATTCCAAAACCAAAAACATCAGATTTTTTAAATTAAAAAAGATTAAACATTTATTATGGTCTCACCAAGCATCTGAATAATGTTCCGTTTGAGCACTTGGTCTCATAATAATCACAAATAATTTTTATAATAAAATTACATGGAATTTCATGGAAATTTCACACTGTCAAATGGTTAAATTAAAAACTCAAAAAATAAATTTTTTATTCAAATAAAATGATCTGTTAGTAAAAAATTATAAAAAATTAATATTATGTCACTAAAATAATATTTTTGATTTCATATTATACCGATAATAAATATATTTTATCAATTAGATTCTATTATAAACCTTTATTCCATTCTAATATATACATATAATGTGATAAATGTCACCCTTTCTAAAAATTTTGTACATCTCACTAATACCGTACAAATAAATTATTAAAAAATTCAAAAATAAATATTATTATAGTTGTGATTTTTTTAATTCATAAATGAATTTTTCACTATGAATTTTTCATTATGAATTTAGAATTATAAAATCTGTAAACATTGTTTTTTAAAATAAAATATATAATATAATGTGAATTGATTTTATAAAAAATAAAATTTTCATTTATTAATCATATTAATTATCTAGCTCCAAAATATCAAAACAATTAATGGGTTCCAATATAATATTATTGATTCATATATTAAAAATTTAATCTTATAATGTTGCATTTTTATTAAATTATATGTATCGCGTGACATATGTTATATGACATTTTTTTATTTTAAATAATAAAAAATCATGGTTCATTATTTTATATGAATGAAATGTAAATACCTAATACATAATTATGAAATTAATTCAAAATAAAATCCTAGAACATAAAAAACAAAAAATATAAGAAAATTTTCATAGAAGATTTTATATGATAGAATGAAATAAAAACAATTTAAAAAGATCATATCCTAATACATCTCCTTGGTAGGACAAGAAATAATAACAATTATAGTAAATTAGGTTTATTATAATTTTATACAATTTTCATAAACATATTTGTTATTAATTGCGTTAATTTTTTATTACATATTGGACTTATATATGTTTTAAAAATTATTTTTGTGTAAATTGATCAGTTTATTCAAGTATAATTTGGTATAATGATTTTAGGTCTTACCACATGGTTTGGTATTCATTATCATAAGAATTTTTATTTTGATTTATTTTATGTTGTAGATATATTTGTCAATTACCATTTTCATCTCATCAATCTAATGGTTATGGTTCACAAGGAACACTTAATGATATATTGTTTATGATTATAATGTTAATGAATTAAAAGGATATATTAGTGAATATATCTTCAAATATTTCCATTGTTTAAATATGTAGACCTAATAAATCAATAAATATTATATCATATTAATATTATTTTAAATTTCATAGAAAATAATTATTTATAAGTTATAATGGCACTTTTGTACGTAATAAAGATAGCCTTAAAAAGTATATGTTATTATTACCGAGTGGCAGAGAACATGATATATTAAAATTGTAATGTCTCATTAAAAAATTAAAAAATATTCAAAAAATAGGTTTATGAAAAGTGTTTAACAATATTCAATGAAGAGGAAAATTGTTAGTGATTAAATGTATTTTAACAATAATGATGATTAAATAAATATTCACATAATGGGACTCTATAAATATAACATTTGGGACTCCTTCTTTGGATCATATGTTCTCAAACCTATGATTGAAATTTTCTAGAGTGAAAATGAGATAGATTTCAATATGAGACTAAAGAGAAGTCCAAGATTGACATGGTTATATGAGGGTTCTATTTATGTGTGAAGAAGAATCACATTTTCACTAGTACCCATTCTATATTGAATAAGGAATGTGATTTATTAAGGAACGTGGAAGCTAATTTTAAAAATAATTTAGATTTTATTAGAGAGTTATTTCCTTATCCACAAAATTATATATTTCATGTTACTATATTTTAGGAAATTATCCTATTGTTAATCCCTTGATCACAATTTTACATTTACATTAGAAACATAATTTTTAGATTTGTACCTTACCATTATTTATAGAATTTAAACATTCTATTCTAAATATTTATGAATGAATGATATAAATAATTAAATTAATTTAATGTGACTTCATCTCAAAATTTATGAAAAATCGTTTTATTATAGGAATACAGTAAACAAAAAAATAATACTTATAAAACAATACTTGTAAGTATAAAATGTTTTTTTCCATACAATGTAACAATCACTAGATGATTAGTAATTATATTTATATATATATATATCAAAATTTATTTTCATAAAAATTACTATTTAATATAAATTAAATTGATTTATTTATTTAAAAATAAACTATATGTCAAAAACACAATACACTAAATGATTGTACTTTTTACCATTAAATTAGTTCAATCACATCCCATTCATTATTTATCATTTAAATATTAATTTTTATCAATAAATAGGTAATTTAATCAATAATAACATTTATAAACACATTTAATCATCAATTATTAATGATTATAATAATAGAAATTATATATAATCTGTAAAAACATATTTCTGTAATAAATATTTTTATTTATTTAATATACTTTTACTTAAATAATTAAATAGTAATTAATTATTAATTGTAAAATATATAAAATTTAAAATTTATTGCACAATATGATTTCACTAGTGGGATACAGTTATTACCAACTTCTATATATCCAATTATCAGATATCCCATAGATATGTCTTCAGTAGTTATATGTCGAATGACCTTATATATGGTACTCATATTAAATTCTAATACATTTTTATTGAAAGGATTTAGGTAGTTCCACTTATATTAAAAACATGTAATGTATCATCACAACATCACCGTGGCATTGAAAAATCAAAGGAAAAATTCCCAAAAAATGAGAACTTGAAACTAAACACTTTCCTTACCCTTTCACCGAGTTATCTTTCTTCCTCTAGGATTTCATTCTAGTGAACTCTTCGACATTTGTTCCCTAGACCACTACCTCAACCCCTAAATGAATGTAGGGATTTCAACCTTTCATGTAATGTTTCTGTATTAGTGATATCAGTGTCTGGGTTATCAGCATGATTCCATTTTACTTTTTTAGGAGATGATTCACTTTCTATTATTCCTTCTTCCTCTTTTTTTCCAAGTGGATCTCCACAACTCCTTTCATACGAACCAATATTGGAATCCTATATTTCATTATTTCAATTAATCTTTTGGTCTGAAGAAAGGGAAGATTTACCTTCATTTAATGATTCAACCACTACTAAAAAATCATCCAGGTCATTTTTCTACATGTGATAAATAGGCTGAAATCCATCTCCATCCACATTTGATTTTAACAAAGAATTTTTAAAACATTCTAAAGACTAGTCCTTAGGGGAATATATTCTTACAATAGTGGGAATATACACTTCCATCAGATGTAAGAACCTTTGAAAAGGATGGTTATATTTAGTGATCATTGGATACATGGATTCCAAAACATGCATAACTATTCCATTTCATGAAATAGTTGTATTTTCATGTGATAAATGTTGATATAAATTTTCATCAATATCATCTTCATTTACCTATTAAACGATCAACTCGTTCTTGTTGCTTGTAATATTATGAACTATGTGGGTTCACATATAGTCGTCATTTCTGAATTTGATAATACTATCTAAATTGTTCACATTAGATGAATCAAATAGTATATATTCCCATGTTTTCCTCTTACATACAAAAATGTTTAATTTTTACTATGATGAGTCCATTGATAGGCCACCCTTCTCATAAACCATTGGATAATCTGAATCAATTAGAAAATATACCTTTTTGTCCACCATATGTCTGGTATTATTAATTGTAATATAAATTTTAAAAACAATATAATTAGGGGTATGACCATCTTTAATTTATGGAAGTTTGTTCATATGAGGAGAATCTCGAATAGAGGGGTCATTAGACATCTTAAGATAGTTATAAATATCATATCCACACCTAGAATAAATGAAACATATTCTAGAGAACCTATAGTTAGATGAATCTTGATGGATAAAATTATAGTACCTAGTGATTTTTTTGGTATTTATCATACATAATATTCAATTCGATAATATCATCATCAGCTGCATGCATAAATTTTTCAACTAGTTCTGAGCCCCAATCATATTCCACAGTCAACCGGTAGAGGTGGAGAAAGCATTCAACATCAGTTTCTTTGTCAATTAAAATCTGAATACCTATTAATAGATCAATATCATAGGGAATTTTAAGATGAAACTATATCCCCTTTAACCCATATAATATTACAAAAAATTTATAAGGGGTAATACCTACATCAAATGGTTTACATTTTTATCACATTCATGTAGTTTAATAATACATGGTTTGAGTGAAATTGAATTAACACCCCAGGCTTGAACTCTCATATCATTATATTGGAACAGAATGTTGACAAATCCCTTAACTAATAAGACATATTTCTAAAAGGAAAACCCCCCAAATCGATGAAATACACTCCCTAATTCCATCTAATTTTAGAGTCTCATAACCTTAGGGAGAATGATATAGGTAATAATGTACTAATCACCCATTTTGATGCACTCTGATAAAGCTTTGTAATCTGCATTGATATGAGGAACCATTCCCTTTCACCGAATGGAATAATGAGTCATTCACATGAAGGTGGAGAAGGATCATTTATCCATGATTCCCTTAAGCATAGAATCACCACATCATGCATGAGACCTATGATCAAGACTAATCCCTATGAAATAATTTGAATCAACTCCCCTTTGATCAAGAAAAAAATCATACATGAAAATGGAAAGATTGAAGGATCAGCCAAGGGATTATGAAACCCTAATCGTATGAGGTTTTAGATATATAAGATCTCATCGTTTCTCACTCACTCCCCATGCCCCCTCCTTCAATTATTTTAAATTCTTATACATATCATTACATAAACCATAAACCATTAAAATCATTCAAAATATTTACTATTTTATTTTTCAATATTTTTTTCATTTTCATGATGATTATCATATTTTAAATTTCATATAGATTTTTTAATGTTATCAACGGTGGTATAATATTTATGGTGGATCATCATGAGAATAATTTCAATATTATAGTATTTTTATTTACCTGTTGTATCATTTTATTTGAAATTTCTATATTGTACCATATATATTTGTTTCATGTTGTATTACATTTTTTAAAAATCAATGTCTATCAATTAAAGTTCTTGGTAATGTATCGTGTACCCCCAGAAAAAGTATTTATTAGAAGGAAAATTGATACTAAAATCTTGGGGTGTAATATTCTACCACAACAAAATAATTTCTTTACCTGAATAGCATTACCCAATAACAAAAAAATGGTACTTTACCCTCAATACATCATCGCAATCTCTTCCATTTACTTAAACATATCATTTTTCTAGAGAACACTAACCATATGAGTCATAGTTTTTCATAGAATTTTGTCTATATAATGAGAAAAATAAACTTTATGTACCTTATACAATATTTTATGTTCTAGTTTTATGCCTATGAGTTTGGAAAATGTGAATAAATGTTATTATTCATCCTAATAATTGATACATGTCACGTATCATGGTCTGAAAAGAGGATTGTTGGATGTTCATGTTGATAATGTACAATCCCTATATGATCAAGGATTCTAGACGGTTTAATTTATCTAGTAATAACTATTCCTTTAATCGTGAATCTCATAACCCCCTTACAATATGAATTTTAATGTAATTCTATATATCGTACATCAAACAATAAAATTAATATTCTATTACTAGGGTAGCTCATCTAATGACATTGTGTAGTTTAAAATTTTCACAGAAGGATTTTGATCTCCAAAATCACATGGGCTTGATATATTCAGTGATTCTTACAGACTAAAAAATTGTAGTAAAATATTGGAGTTATTAAAATATTACCATACATTAAAAAATTTTGTTAAAAAATTATTTATTAATGGATACTCTTATTATATTATAAATCATTCAAGGGAATGTGTCTATCAAAACCTCAATAAAATCAATTTTTAAATATCAATAATGATAATATATTATATTAATGGTCCTATATGATTTACTGTAATTCAATAGATTGTATGATAAAATGAATATCATCACTGTCTCTATGGTTTATCGGTGGATCCATCAGAAAATCATGATATTCTATCATTCATGATCAAATACATTTAGAGTGGTACTAAAGGAAAACATAGAACATACCCTATATACATCACTATAAAAATTTTAAGGGGGATATAATCCTGAATATAAATTTGATATATTAATTTTTTAAGTGGTCAAAAAAACTAAATGGAATTGTGTACCACTAATATATTGTCATGTCCTTTGAATAAATGTATTGTAATTATATGACATATTAATATAGGTTTTGGTAATGGTTTCAAAAAAATTTAGAATTGAAGGGATATATATTATTTTAATGAATAATTCCATCCCAATAATTTTTGGTCTTGGGATTATTCCTTAAATTCTTCTGTAATTTCCAATCCTCATTATGCACCCCTTTTTCTATGGCATGGATGGATTTTTGATTTTTCAATTCTGGAAGATTTTATTTTTATCATTATTTTAGTATTATCATCCTTATCTGGTGAATAACCAATAATATTGGTTTTCATTATAATCACATTCATGTTATGGTAGCGTGATATTTCATAAATAATGCATCATCCACCCTATTTTGCAAAAATGTTTTTAATGTATTGATAAATCGTAATTCTTTATAAATATTTAACATATCCTTCGGTTCATGATCAATTAAATTAATGAGAAAATATAATGTTTGAAAATTGGTTTTTATATATGTCCCACTCTCCACCATAAAAATATTAGTCCATATAATTGAGGAAAATATGACCACTCATCACTTCTGATCAGGTTTCATGTCATTTTCTACAAATCCCTTGATTTATGTTGGTCAATAGGTACATCGATTACATTTTTTGGGAAAAACATCTTAATCCTTATATTTATGTATTTTTATATATCAGATACCATTCAATACTATCCGTATGTCATATAATGAGTGTAATTATAATTATTTTCTTATTTACAAGTATATTTTATACATATAAATATTTCTTATGGAATTTAATTCCATTACGAGTTATAATCATTTGGATGTTTTTGCGTCATCCAATTTTTCTCATGGTGAATAAATATTATCCAATCATTCATATAAAATTATGGATCATGATAAATGAGAATGACCTATAAAATTCTTTAATAATTTATTTCATTAATTGCGCCATAGATATACCCTAAATTTATATTCTTTACTAATAAATGAATATATATATATATATTTATAAATTTTAGTTTTTATTTATACTATCTCCATTCAATGGGTTGTGAAATTTTTTTCTAAAATGGTCTTAATAATATTCCATTATATGAGAATTAATACCAATAATAAATATAAATAATTCAAAAAATTTGTATGAAAAACTTTAAAAACTGTACAAATTATATCCAAAGATATGGTAGGGGAATTTATATGTTTAAATATAATCACTATAGAATCATATTTTCTATAATTTTTATAAAATGAAATATTTTTTATATCAATATTTCCATTAATAATTTATGAAATTAAAATAGAACAGGTTCACCCAATTGAGTGTTATTTGGGAAAATATTACAATAATACACATTTTATTGTATTTTATTCAACAATTATAAAAATTGAATTAAGTAATTATTTATGGAGTGATTGTTGTTGGAATTGAACTAGGTATGAGTTATATAATGATATCAACCTCAAAATTTTGTGTATTTAGAAGATAATATTTACTAAATCAATAAATATATTTATTCACGTTTTTAATATCAATAATATGCATTTAACGTGGAATAGATTATTAATTTAAACAATCAATAATAGGTATTGAGATCCATATATGAAATGTAATTCCACATATTGATCATATAAATCCCTTAATAATTATATGATCATATACTGACTTGTGAAATAATGTGTGAACACCCATTCATGTAAATTATTGTATGATTTATATAGTGATAGACAATACTTTACCATAGTGACTTTAACTTCAACTAATGTAAAAAATAAAACTATTTCATTGAAACATATTTTCAAAATCATATACTAGAGATGAGTTATAAAATTTGTAATCAATTATCCTGAAAGTATGAGTATTCAAAAATTATTTATTATATAGCCATTGGGAATATTAATTAAAAGTTTTAAAGAGTTATTATAATATTAGGTAGTCCATTAGACAATGATCAAAGAAGATGTCTCCAACATTGTTCTTAACATTCCCCAACCCAATTTCATGAATCTTTTTTAGTAACATACCAAAACCAATTAAATTTATTTATTTATCCATGTATTAATTATATGAATATTAAATCATATGATATGAAATATTATTCACTGGATATATAAAACCTAAAATAAATATATGACATTTAATGATCAACCTACATTGATTTTTGGTTGAAATTAGTTTTTTTTAGATTCAGTAATCTTATATAAGAAAGTGCCACTATAAGAGAAAAAATCAATAATTTACATACATTTTGAAACAATTTACATTAAAAATAAGTCAATTTCACTATAAATAATATCCTAAAAAATGTGATTATTTTCAGAAATAAATAAATTTTTCCAATATTATCATCATTTATAATAAATAATATTCTCACAAGTTTCAATAAGATAAATTGTATATATAATAATAATTATCATTACTAGTGGAATGGAAAACTATGAAGGGTTGAAATTTTATGCGTAAGATTACATACATTATTCTAGTTACATTTTATATTGATTGAGTCAAAAAAAATTGAAATGAAAATCTACAATTTGTGTAAATGGTCCACATGACTTGAAATTTTTTCTAGACACATACCCCGAACAATTACATGTGGTGAATTAGATGACTAAATAAAATTATTATATATCACATAATATTATTACCAGATGTTTAATAAATAATCAGGAAAAATACTAGCCCATTTGATGAGTTATTAGTGTAATATGCTATAAAAAATTAAACAAGAAATAAAAGAATTACACGATGTGTAATCCCCATAAAGTAATTTTTAGGTAGGATTTGATGTTGGTTTATTTTGATACCATCGTGTAACCATCATCCTCTAAACCTCAGGGAGACTCACTATGGATTTGGAACAATGTCATACTCTTTGAACATCATAGACTATTGTAATATACCTAAAAAACATTTTTTTATTTTTATTCCTTTCAATAAGCATTCAATCAATGATGTGGTGGAACCATTTGACCATTGTTGTTTTTTATTGTTGATCTTGATCCTATGATTTAATACTATATCTCTTAAACAACTATTAACTCAATCATTCGACATCAATTGTTGATTTTGGTTGGGAGGGTGTTCATCATCCACATTCAGGTCATTGGTCTTATTATATATTCCCAAAGTCGATATTGTAATTACTTTTATGTAATTTTGAATATAGAAATTTCTACATTTGTTAATTCATTCATTCATTAAATTATTTTATTGGATAATTAAATGGTGTGGTTATAATATTGGGGGATTATTGTGATTATAAAATTGGATAATTAATGGTATTAAAATTTCATGATAGTTGGAATTAAATAGTTGTATGGATGGACTATGATATGTAAATAGTCTATGAATAAATGTTGATAATGCATTAATGGTGAAATATTATTATTATTCCATGTGATTAATAAGATTAACCACGATTTATTGGATAAATAATAAGGTTTCACCATGATATGGGTAATTGATAAGTGATTCAATGATGAATATGTAAAGACCCGGAATTTTTGAGGCAAAGTTTTTTCCTTAATTATTTGTAATTTTACGAGTCTGTGGCTTCTGACGGCACTTCATTCTGAGGCCCGGTGTGCCTGGAATCAATTTTCAAAGTTTTGTTCAGGTACATTCAGTAAACGTACGTGTGGGGTTTTCTATCTTTTGAACTGGTGCTCAGAATTGAAATTTGAGGGCACCAATGAACTCGCAGCACCAGTATTCACTTAAGGGGACCTTTACCACAGTAGCATTTTATGCAAGTTGAGAGTTAATTTTTGGGGTTTTAGAATGAAATTAATAAAATGAATAAAATTGTGGAACACAATTTTATTTAAGTTGGGTGATTATTTTCTTCCAAGGAGAGTTAGTGGTGGGGCCCACACCCACATAAACTCCAATGGGAGGATATTTTTGAGGTGGGGCCCACACAATTTCTCAACCTTTCATCTCCCCCACAACTCCTCCCAACTCCCTTGAATATCCCTTCATTAATTCTTTTTGACAACTCCTCCTCTTTAATATGGGGAGCCTCTCCATCTCCCTCTCTCCCATTAATGTTTGCCTACGCATTAAATTAATGGATTGATTCTTTGAATTAATTTGATTTGGTTGGCATTTCTTTAAAGTGGAGGAAGATTTTATTTAATATTTGCATATCAAATATTTTTTGTGGGGGAACCTATTGAGATTTAGAAGGGCTACGTTCTTCAATGAAGAATGATATTCTCCCTTGACGAAGAACCCTCTACGATTCGAAGAACACGAAGTTGTCATTGACGCTTCATCTTCGGGTGCACTCTGACATCAACAGAATCGACATCATTCTTTCGCGATGCCCGACTACCGTGACACTTGTATTCCGTGACTCGACGACGTGTGATGTATTTTCGAGGTATAGGGAATTAGGTTCAATTTTAATTGATTAAAATAGTACTTATTCATTTTTGAAAATCATGGTCCGTCTTTGGCCTTTGGATACCACCTAACGCGAAGGGTGTGGGCCGAATGAACATGGCCCGATGACCCTCCGATTGTTCTTTTATGATTTGACGGAGGCAATGACAGGCAGTGGCGATGAATGCCAACGATCGTCAACACCTTCATCTCCTCCCTTGAGACGATGTCAATGAACCGACGTCCACCTTTTTTTGATATCATCAACGAATGGCGAACCTTGAAGTAGGGGGTATGTATAATTTATTTTGAATAAATTATACCCTTGTCGTTGATGAAAGAAAGTGTTTGATTATGACCAATTGATAACGCCTAACGCGGAGGGTGTGGTCTGAACAAACACGACCCGACGAACCTCCATAGGTTGTTCGTCTATGTGCGGATTGAAGGGAAACGACAAAACGGGACCGCAACGGCCATTTGAAGCTTTCGCAGTGAAGTTTGGGTCCCGAGATGACCATAGGCGTAGACGGTGGGCGAAACGGACCCCCGGAGTGCGTCCGGCGGTCCGTGGAAGGCGGAGGCGGCGCGGCGGTGGCATCGCATCGCCGGAGCAGACCGACGTGGCCCAGCCGCAGCGACGGGAGGAACCGGAATGGAAAAGTTGTTCCTGAATTGAAGAGGTGCCAGCTGGTCGAGCCAGCGCCCCCCTGGCCGGGCCGGGGCGGGCCACACGTGTCAGGCCACGCCCCGATGATCCGGGCGATGCCAGCCGCGGGCCGGGCCGTGCCCTACTGGGCCGGACCAGGACCGGGGTCGGGTCTCCCGGTTCGAGCCGACCCGGGGTTGGTGGGGCCGGGTCGGGCCAGGCCCAGACCCCCCTTTGTCGGACCTTTTCGGCTAATTGCCCATAACATGAGCTACAGACATCCGATCAACGCACCGTCTGTTGTGTAGGATTCCTTGGATCGAGACAGTAGTTTCAGTATATTACACTCATGGTTTCGGCGAAATTTGGGTACGGTCGGTTTGGTTCGAACCCGATACCAACCGGGCCGTTAGAGCGGAAACACTTATAACTTAAGGACCGGATGTCCGATTGAATTTCCTTCAACTACGTTGGTTTCCTTTTGATGAGACGGTTCTTTTGGCATACTCCACATGAGTTTTGGATGCACATGGAGTATGGTCGGGCTGGTTTTAGCTTAAAAACCAACCGGGCCCCTGGAACAGAAAAGCCAATAACTCTCAGACCGGATGTCCGTTTGACGAACCGTCAGCGATGCTGGTAATCTCATTGAGAAATTTTCCCTTTGAGTATACCCCATGGGATTTCAGGGTACAGTTGAGATACAGTCGGGTTTGTTCGTACACGAACCAACTGGGCCCCTGGGACAAAAATGCTAATAACTCACAGATATGGCGTCTGATTGGCGCGCTGTCTGTTGCGATGAGACCCCTATGATGAGGCGGTCCTTTGTGATACATCTATGTGAGACTTCATGATACTTGGATTATCGACTAGTCGCTCGTGGAGCGGATCCTCCTGGAGACGAGCAGACAGAGTGCGGAAACCTAGTAGTTATAGACCTGACAACTGCTTGACCGATTCGACTCAATGTGATTTGACTAGACCAGTGGACGGAGTACCCAGTTTTGTGACAAACCCACGATGGAAGAAGTTCCTAGTTTGGCATCAGACCCATTGTACTCGACAGGAGGAGTACCTCTAACGGCTATTAGGGGGAGTGCCCAGTTTGGTGGAAGACCCGCAGCGGAGGAGCGCCCGGTTTGGCAGCAGACTCGCAGTACTCAATAGGATGAGTACCTCAGTAGTCTAAGGATAGTGAGTAGCACCTCGGAGTCGCGACGGGGCCACTTTACTGGACAGAAAATGAGTTCTCCAGCAGTTGTGGTTTCGATAATGAAAATCATGGTTTGAGTTGCGTCAATGACCACTATGTTTTCCTCATGATTGAGATGGGTTACTTGATTACTTAGGTATATGTATCAGGATATGACTAAGTAAAGGTTATCTGTTGAGATATTTCTTTGTGGTTTATCCTTGTTTGATTTAGTGAGACCTTGAAGGTCTGGGGTCCCTACTGATTATCGTTATACTCACCCCTGCACGGGCTATGCCCGCACCTCGTTGTGTTGGATGAAGACGACAGACAGCGCTGACCGAGGCAGAGTGTGTGAGGACTGGACTGTACCCGGAGGTGGAAACTCGGTGTGATGGAACACGGAGCAGACTGATAGATGCGGATTTCTGAGGAGGACACCAGTACCTACCCTTCATGTAGGAACCTGTAGGATGATCCAGGAGCTGCTTCACCATTCAGTTGTTTGTCTTTTTAATTGTACTTTCTTTCAGTTGTAGCATTACCTTTCTATTGGGCTTGTATTTCTGGCCCCTTTGTACGTTCAGCACCCTTGTTATACTGCTTACTTAGTGTTTTCTTCCACTTTTACTCTACTTGTGTGTGTTAATGTTTTATAAAGGCAATGCCTTCATAGTTTTTAGGGAGTTATACCTTTTGTGCTAGTCGCCAACCACTGTCCTATGGAAGGCGGGCATGGGGTAGTCACGATACTGGCCTCACGAGATGGTTCATGACAAATTGGAATCAGAGGACATCGATTCTACCACAGAACTTATGACTCTAATATTTTTCTTTCTGTGAAGCAATAGTGTTTAGAGTATCAAGTGTGGTTTTCAGTTCAGGGAGTCCAGTGTTGGTGCGGTGGCCGATGTATCCATACACCAGGACCCTAACTACTGATTTCCGACTCAGTGCACGAAAACACTTATTGTGTGTCTGTTTTCAAAAGTATTCATTAAGTCAGCTCAACTAGGTCAGCTCACCAGGTTTAAATCTTTTGACTGTATCGCATCTGTTCAGGGTGCCTCCACGCAGACAGTCGGTTGGAGTTCCGAGAGAGTACCCAATGATGGCCCACCAAGCGATGAGGCTCCGGTGCAGGGCCCTCTTACTATGATAGACCATTCGGGTAGTGTACTAGCAGTACCACCACCCGTTGGGTAGTAGACGCCACCAGCCGTACTAGTGGACGGTGCACACTAACAGAGCACATTACACAAGTTCCAGCAGCAGAGGCCTCTGAGGTTACGAGGCGAGACAGATTCCCAGGTAGTAGTGGACTAGCTGGAGGTGATTTCTAGAGTTCTACACCTAGTTTAGACACTAGTAGAGAAGATGGTGATCTTAGCTACTAGTGTTTCTCATTCACTGGCCATGAGGTTGGTCTGCATAGTGATGAGGCTTCGGTATGTGGACCGATGCTTGAGATAGTTCCTTCAAGTAGTGTGTCAGCTATATCACTACTTGTTGGTCATCAGTTTCAACCAATGGGACCGGTAGATGACACATGTAGGCTTAGTGCCTTACACGTGTTTTAGCATCATATATCCCTCAGGTTCTAAGGTGATCCCAACTCACAGGCGGCTGAGGACTGGCTAGAGCAGGTGGCTGAGAGTTTTCTAGAGTTTATACAACTTCGGTAGAACGACATTTCGGTAGTTGAGTATTCATCGTGGTGTACTGATTGTTACTGGTACTTGATGACTATGATACGATCAGTGATTTAGAGCTTGGACCTCAGAGCAAGGTGTGTTTAAAGGACATCTGAGCCAACACTTTTCCTCTATGCATTTCTACTTATGCTAGGGAGATAGAGAGAACCTTTGTGGTTGAATTTTCTTTGGATGAATGGATACATCTAGATAATGTTAACAGTGGGAAAGCAAGAAACTGGCACTAGTCTCAGAGACATGGACTTGTAAAATGTTCAAGAAGAGGAAGAGTTAAGGACAGATGAATCTGCAGAGCAGTAGATGTGAAAGTAGAGCTAGGAGGGAAACATGGGGTGATGTACATTTTGACATGTTACAACCACCTGCCTTTGTAGTCCCCGCCAGTCTCAGGGAGCTGGAGGCCAGGGGAATACAGTAGATGCATGCGGTCAATCAGTGTGACCCAAGGGCTCTAGGAATGATTCGATGAATGGTCTATGTCTACTACTAGCTGCCGTTACAACAGATATTGATAGGAATCATTCCTTCCTTCCACAAATCTTGTCTCATACCTAGAGTTTTCGGTTAAAACTATTGACTTGACCCTCACGTCAGGAGATACCATTGGGAGGAGACTTGATAATCGCACTTACGTTGACTGTGTGATCTGACCCTTGAGGCGAGAGTTTCAGTTGAACCTCTTGCTGGCAGCGTCGAGGCCTTACGACATTTTTTTCAGTATGGACTGGGCAACCAGAATTCATATACATATTTACTGTATTAGGAAAAAGGTTTGTGTTTTATCTACAATTTTGGAATTGGGTGTTTTCCTTGGTCGGCGAAATAGGAAAACCAGGCAGCACATTATAAACTCATGCTTTGGAGGGTGCGGTTGATCACTCTTGAGTCGGCCAGCCTTGCCCTCTGGGCAGTAAGAGTTTTGAGTATTTTTTTCCTCCACAACTATGACTTAGAGATAGTATATACTCTTGGGAAGGGGAACGTTGTTGTGAATGTGCTCAGCAGGAGGATTGGTATTCAACAGCTAGGAGAGGCGACAGAGCAGCTGGCTACCTTACATACATCCTTTGTGGATAGAGATGGTGCAGCCTAACTTCAGTCTCTTATAGTCACTCCTCCACTTCTTCAGAATTGTAGGCGAGGTGGCTTACCGCATGGCCCTTCCATCTCAGTTTCACCAGGTGCACAATGTCATCCACGTATCTCAGCTAATGAGATTCATGCCCAATACCCCTTTTGTTTCCCTTGTGTATGTTGTAGATTTACGGGGACATAAATCCCGAAGGTAGAAGTAATTTAAAGACCTGTAATTTTCAAGAATTTATTTTTCTTAATTCTTTGGAATTTTACGAGTCTGTGGCTTCTGATGGCACTTGATTCCGAGGCCCGGTGTGCCCGAAATCAATTTCCGACGTTTTTTTCGGGTACGTTCAGCAAACGTATGTGCATTTTTTTCTATCTTTTGAACTGGTGCACAGAATTGAAATATGAGGGCACCGATGAACTCACAGTGCTGGTATTCACTTAAGGGGACCTTTATCACAGTTGCGTTTTATGCGGGTTGATAGTTAATTTTTGGGGTTTTAGAATGAAATGAATAAAATTATCGAACACAATTTTATTTATGTGGGGTGGTTATTTTCTCTCAAGGGGAGTTAGTGGTGAGGCCCACACCCACATAACCTCCCATGGGATGATATTTGTGAGGTGGGACCCACACGATTTCTCAACCATTCATCTCCCCCATAACTCCTCCCAACTCCCTTGAACTTCCCTTCATTAATTCTTTTTGACAACTCCTCATCTTTAATATGAGGAGCCTCTCCATCTCCCTCTCTCCCATTAATGTTTTCCTATACATTTAATTAATGGATTGATTCTTTGAATTAATTTGATTTGGTTGGCATTTATTTAAAGTGGGTGAAGTTTTTATTTAATATTTTCATAGAAAATATTTTTGGTGGGGGAGCCTCTGGGGATTTAGAAGAGCTATGTTCTTCAACGAAGAACCACTTTCTCCCGCGACAAAGAATGCTCTACGATTCGAATAATGTGAAGTCTCCAACGATTCTTCTTCTTCGGGTGCACTCCTACGTCAACGGAATCGACATCGTTCTTCCGCGACGCCCGACTACCGCGATGCTTGTATTCCGCAACTCGACGACGTGTGATGTCTTTTCGAGGTAGGGGAATTATGTTCAATTTTAATTGGTTAAAATTGTTCTTATTCATCATTGAAAATCATGGTCTATCTTTGGATTTTTGATACCGCCTAACGAGGAGGGCGTGGGCTGAACGAACACGGCCCGACGACCCTCCGATTGTTTTTGGAAGACATTATGGCGGGAATGAGAGGCGGTGGCGACGAACATCAATGATCGTTGACACCTTTATCTCCTCCCTTGCGACGACATCAACGAACCAAATTCTGCCTTTTTGCGATATCGTCAACGAACGGAGAACCGTGAAGTAGGTTATTTGTATAATTTATTTTGAATAAATTATACACTTTTCATTAATGAAACCAAGTGTTTGTTTATGGCCAATTGATAATGCCTAATGTGGAGGGCGCAGGCTGAACAAACACGGCCCGACGAACCTCTGCAGGTTGTTTGTCTGTGCGCGGATTAACGGGCGACGACGAAATGGGACTACAATGGCGATTTGAAACTTTCTTAGCGAATTTCATGTCCCGAGATGACCTTAGGTGCATACGGTAGGCGAAACAGACCACATGAACGCATCTGGTGGTCCGCAGAAGGCGGCGACGGTGCGATTCCAGAGTAGGCCACCATTGTAGAGACCCAAAGCCTGGCATAAATGGACATTACATTACTTTTTTAGAATAATTAATACATGACAAAAACAGATGCCCAAAGACCATATTAGTTTAGTGTCATTGGAAACTCGGAACGTAATCTTCTAATCATGGTGAAAGATCTTCAACATCTCCCATAAAGATCTTCCCCTTTTTGGTTTTCTTACCTAAAACCTTTCTTTATATCCTGTGGAAAAGAAAACATAAAAATGGTGATCTCAAATGCTCAGTAAGGGTAAACATATATAACATAAAATAATCCATAAACATTTTAAGGGAAAAACTTGAACATAAAATCTAAACATCAAAATCTTGAGTAAAGACATAAATCTTGGAAGTACGTAAGTCATATATCATAAAGGAACATCAATCATGATAAAATAGCATGGTAATAAAACATGTGATTGTGGAAACCATTAAGCACATGATATGATTTCCATAGTAGCCAAGGCATTGCTGCCAATACCATCTTAGTGGACAAAGTCTCTTTCTGAATCGAGTTCACTCCTCGTTCCAGTCCTGTAACACTGAACCGGATTAACTTACCATTCCTACCATGTCTATCTCATGAGATATAAATCTTTACCCAATTCATTGGAGGGAGATATAGGTCTCACCCATCTCATAATGAAATCATTCTTACTTTTTCCACAAAATAAACATAAATCATTCATCATAACCCAAATAATGAAATGGGTTTCATAAACATCATCCCATCATCACATAATCCAATAAATACAAATGGATATCATTTTAACATAAGAAAAATGAAACCATGTAAATCATGGATACATTATACTTGAAACATACACATATGAAATAATTTCATCTTATATGGAAAATGGTTTTGATAAAACACTTGAAATGAGTTCTTTAGGAAAATATTCTTTCTTCTTCAAAATCATTTTATTTTCACAAAATACCATTCAATTTTAAAAGAAAAGGATTTTGCTGAAAATAATCATAAAATCTTGTTGAGGAAGCTTCATGAAAATAAGGTGTTATGAAATTTTAAAAATCCATTCACACCGTATAAGTTAAAAATAACATTTTCCTCATACTTTTGTTAGAAAAGTCAAAAAGTTCTTCGTATGGTAAACAAAATAAATATCACTTTCATAACATGTTCTAAAAGTAAAAAAAATGGGTAAAAATTCCATTAAACATAAATGAAAACATTTTTATAAAACAAGGACGTGGATGATAACAAAAACCCTAGTAAATACTTATGAATAAACAATCTCGGATAAAAAACGAAATTGGAAAAGTTATCCCTTACCTTAGGTCTGATATGCTTCGTACGTATCTGAACATCCTGTATAATGATTTAAATAATGTCATTTACTTATTACAGAATCATATTTATTGTTATGATATCATATATGGTTCACTTATGACTTTATATTACCCTTTCTTTTGTAAGTTCCATGTTAAAGCAGCATTTTGGGTAAAATCATTTTATTTATCATACATGTTTGGACTTGTTGTTCTTGATATTATTAATTATATCCTGATTTACTTAATTCCATAATATAAAATATGATTTATATGTAATATATATTCAGAATATATATATATATATATATGATATATGGATAAATGTAAGGAAATACACCGTTCGTGGAGACGGTAGGCCGTACGTACGCATGAACGTTGTTTTCCTTTCAATATTGAATTGAATGGAATTAAGTAGATGACATAAATATATAAATACATAAATCAAGTATCATTATTATGTCATATATTTCATGATTACTTATTATAAATACTTTATAATCATTCATGAATGGTTAACATGGAGAATGAATCTCATCGCGTCGTGGAGATGGTAGTCCGTACGTACGCACGAGCGATGATATCATTCCCATGATCGTGGAATTGTATTGAAGTGTATGTATAATATTTCATAATCAATATCACTTTACAATAATCATATATAGTTATATATTTACACCATTATACCCATCAATGTAAGGTGGTGCTCGAAAACAAATTACACCACGGCGTGGAGACGGTATTCCGTACGTACGCACGCACGGTGATTTCATAGGACGGATAGAAGGTGAAATAAGGTTTTCTCATATTTATAATAAAATATCAGTATATAAGTAATACTTATGTTATTACTTTATAATGAGACAACTAAAGAAGAAGAAGTAGAAGAAGAAAGAGACTTGAGAGAATCGGAAGAAGAGATTACCTCTTCTTCGACGCACCTCCTTTAAGCCTTCTCTTAAGGAAGTAGAGTTGGTCTTTTGAGAAGACCAGAACCTCTAGAATGTTTTTAGGGAAGTGTAGAAGCGAAATGGGAAGGTTTTGTCCGATCTTCAAGGCCCAAAAGGGTCTGAAGAGAAGAGGGAAGGGGTGCCCTTTTTATAAGGGAGGAGAGGGGCACCTTTGGAAAAACATAAAATATTAGTTTATTATAAAGTCATATTCGGTTTTTAATAGCTCCAAATTGATTTATTTCGAATCTAAGGTGGGTATGGGTCGAAATACTTTCAACCAATAAGTTTTAGACAAGTTTAGGTTACTATTTTAACCTTATCATTTAGATTTAACTCTAATTTAAATAATTTAACTTTTACCGTGTCTTCTTGTTTTCATACACTATATGATTAATAAACTTAATATAAAAATCCAAAAGAACCAAAAGTGGTTCATTATTAATATATATAAACTTATCAAAGTCATTTTTCCGAACATTATATTTTTAGGATTAAAATAAAATTAATAATATAATATTTGTTTTAAAAAACTATTTTATATCAATTTTGACACTATTTGGTAATGGATTTTTGTGAAACTCATAACAGCATGATTAGTTCGGAAAAAGTTAATTAAATAAATAAAAACATGTCATATTAACCTAAAAAATAATTGTAATTCATAAAAAGTCTCATATTACATTTATTTGGGTATTTATAACATCAATTATTTTAAAATTTCATTATTTAGGTAATTACTGCATCACCATTGTGTCATAAATAACATAACTTATTTAATGTATAAAAATTATAAATAAAATACCATTAGGTAGGAATATATTTTATCTTTCTAATGAATACTTATAGTAGAATTTATCTTATGTATAACCCTATATTAAAAATGATTTAGTTATTAAACATTTATTTTAACAATTTTAACCCTTCTTTAAATAAATTAATAATAAATGTCCTAATCTAATACAAGTGGACCTAAATGGTCATATAATATTCCTAAGGATGTTTTAGGTCGAATTACACTTATGAAATAGAATTAGGACATGTGTTATGCTAATATTAAAATCATTTTTACCCTTAATTACCCTATTTACTTTTTACCGCGGTAAACAAAAGTAAAAAGTTACTATTCACCAAAAAATATTTTCGTCTCATTGAACCAAATTTTAGTCCTTGATATTAACCATGTCTCTCTGATTTTCAAAATTCCACTCACAGAAGTGGTAAAATTACGTTTTATGTGAATTTCCAAATTCATCTAGGAGGAGGGTAAAAGACGATGAAAAGTTCAATAAAATTTTTATATATCAAAAATTATTATAAAATGACTCCAATGAATTACATTGAACTTATATAGGTATTATGTATCAATTTTTACCTAAAATAAATTTAAATAAAATAAATAATTATTTAAATGAAAAGTCTGTTTTTAAATAGTAACTCAGTGTTTTCATTATTCATCAAAAATTGAAAGTTTTCAGAAAAATACCAAAAATTTACCCTAGGCTAATTTCGATATTCCGAATCCAAAAATGAATTCCATTTTAAAAGATAAAATTTATAAAATTTCAAAAAGTGGGTATTACTATTCATAATGTCTATTTCATAATAATATTATAATAATATCTTGTTTAGTGAAACTCAGTATTGCGTACTAAACACGCTATCGAGGAAGGTCTTTATTACGTGTAATGCAAGACAAGTCAGGGCTGCGTGTAGTGAAAGATCCGTTTGGTGTTGCGTATTACATAATCAAAACATATTTCATTTATAAATTAAACAAAATCTAGACTTAATGTTGTGTAGAATAATTTCCACAAAACGAACTTGAATTTGTTTGTAACACAAGGCAAGAATATTGTTGCGTATACTGCAAGCTAATGCGGTTTTGCGTATAGTACAAGCTAATTTGGGTGTTGTGTATAATAGAAGACATCAAAGAAAATAAAAATAATATATCTCATAAAATCTTAGGGTGTTACATTCTACCCCACTTAAAATGAATTTCACCCTCGAAATTCGTCGGGGTTATAAATGGTTTACTACTTGAAAGTTTCTTTCATAGAAACCTACATCGTAAAAAGGAATACTAAAACTTAATTTTAAAAAGGAAAGTTAGAAATGTAACGGTTACCCAGATTAACTCGTCACTGGGTTTCCACATAGGAGAACATAGGTGGAAATATGGATATGGAAGAAAAATCTAACCATTATGTTCTGATGTAGAGTGGTAGAGGACATGGCTATGAAAAATCCAAAAATCACAAAGCCATAAATTTTTGATGATCTACGGTACCATCTGATTCATCAAATATAAGAGCACTAGGACAACATTTTTGGTTTTCAAGATCATTTCCCTAAAGTTGAATAATTTTTGAATTAAAATAAATACTTACTTGATTTTGGTATAATATCAACGTTGCTCGTGCCTCGAAAAATTTCCCCTTTATATCTTAAAGAAATGAAGCAGATCATGCGATAGAATAATAGGTCATTCCATTTTTCTCAAACATAGGGTTAGAAAAAGTTACATAAGTCCATGTATGGTTAGATTAGTCGGATATGGTTTCAAAATAGACTTATACTTTATCTATCATCCTGCTTAATAAAATAAAACTAGTTTCTACTAACAAGGGAATTCTTGTAGGCTAGTGGTAGCCGATAAAGGCCTATAGCACTTCAGTTGTGGGTTCGATTCCTGCAACCTTGTCCGACGCGATAGTTTTTCACCCGTCCTACGAGTTTTCGTTTTTCTAAAACTATACTATTATAACATAACAAAAGTTCTAGCCTTAAACAATACTATCTGATATCTAACTTAATCTATTTCAATCTTTAGGTTTATCCAAATTACTTCTGTCTAATCTCATTTTATAAAGATAACGATTACTTGAAATGTCTTCTACCGAGCATGTGAATACCATCATTTATCATACGATATATCTTGTTGGTCACATTCCAAACATGTGAATACCTTAATCATGTATTCTCGTGAAACATGAATTACCATAGAACCTTGGTGAAAACATGAGTGATGTCAAAAGTTAACTCTTTCCACATACCAAAATCCCAAAAATTCTATATACTCAAACCATGATATCACTTAGTCCTTTTAACAATCATTAGCTCATGAATACTATCAAGCACCTCATTATCTCCTTATCCCTTCATTATGTGCATATCAACTACTTTCCAAAAATATCTGAATAACCTTTTGTGGTTATCGGTACCATTCAATATATACTTTCAAATACTCTAGGAAAAACAATAGTGTAAAATCCTTATATGTGTCTTTATTCCATAGTACCATTACCTATACAACATTAGTCTTGATAAACATAAATCATTCCACTACCTTCTTAAACCATTGACTGGGATTCAACAATTCTTTCATCTCACATATCATTTGTAGTCTCTTCATCATCATCAACATAAATACTAAACATACAACCATGTTGATTCTCTTTATGAGATTTTCCCTTAGGGCACTGGTTTGCATAATGCCCATACATTCCACATTTAAAACATTTAATCATTGTTGATGTCGTAACAATACCATTATCCTTGTCTATGGTGTTAACTGAACCTTTTCCTTTGCACGTACTGGCTTTGTGTCCTTCTTTTCCCCACCCAAAGAATCTTCCAGTTCCTTTTAAACATTCTCCTTGATGCCTCTTACCACATGAATTACATGAGGGAAATTGAACTTTCATTCCTCTATAATCATCAAGAAACTTTATCTTTCTCTTATTAGATGAGTCAGGAAACATACCAAAGTTGATATTATTGATCATATTATGAGATTTATGATTTGGCATAATAACTATGTTTGGACTTCCAAATCCCATTTACTTTGGTTTCTCATGAAGAATGTCATTCCATTGTCCATCATAACCTTCATTATCATGAATCTTCCTATTTCCAGCCATTTTCTAAAACCCAAAAAGAATAGTATGAGAGGAAAAACTTGTACTAGAAAAACAACTTCATCAAGGGGGAGTACTTTAAATCTCTAACATCTTAAGTTTAATTCTGTGATCGTTACCATAATTCTAGGACTATAACCAATACGTATACTTAACCTTAGAGACATCCCTAGACATAACATAGAAATATCTCTAGGGATTTCACTAAAGTTTTCACATCCTAGTTTCCAAAGGTTAACTAAACCTTCGCTCTAATACCAACTGTAGAGACCCAAAGCCTGGAGTACATGGACATTACATTACTTTAGCAGAATACTTAATAAATGAAAAAAACAGACACCCAAAGACCGTATTATTTTAGTGTCTTTGGAAACTCAGAACGTAATCTTCTAATCATGGTGAAAGATCTTCATTATCTCCCATAATGATCTTTCCCTTTTTGGTTTTCTTACCTAAAACCTTTCTTTATATACTAGGGAAAATAAAACATAAAAATGTGAGCTCAAATTCTCAGTAAGGGTAAACAAATATAACATAAAACAATCCACCAAAATTTGAATGGAGAAACTTGAACATAAAATCTAAAAATCAAAATCTTGAGCAAAGACATAAATCATGGAAGTACGTAAAGAATATATCATAAAGGAACATCAATCATGATAAAATATCATGGTAATAAAACATGTGATTATGGCAACCATTAAGCACATGATATGATTTCCAAAGTAGCCAAGGAATTTCTTCCAAGACCATCTTAGTGGACAAAGTCCCTTTCTGAATCGAGTTCACTCCTCGTTTCAGTCCTGTAACACTGAACCGGATTAACTTATCATTCCATCCATGTCAATATCATGAGATATAAATCTTCACCCAATGAATTGGAGAGAGATATAGGTCCCACCCATATCATAATGAAATCAATCTTACTTGTGCCACAAAATAAACATAAATCATTCATCATGACCCAAAGAATAAAATGGGTTTTATAAACATCATCCCATCATCACATAGTCCAATAAAAACAAATGGATGTCATTTCATCATATGAAAAATTAAACCATGTAAATAATGGAGACATTATACTTGAAACATACACATATGAAATAATTTCATCTTATATGGAAAATGGTTTTGATAAAACACATAAAATGAGTTCTTGAGGAAAATATTCTTTCTTCTTCAAAATTATTTTCTTTTCACAAAATGACATTATATTTTAAAAGAAAATTATTTTGTTGAAAATAATCATAAAATATTGTATATAAAGCTTCATGAAAATGAGTTATTATGAAACTGTAAAAATCCGTTCACGCTGTATAAGTTAAAAATAACATTTTCCTCCTACTTTTGTCGGAAAAGTCAAAAATTTCTTCGTATTGTAAACAAAATAAATATTCCTTCCATAACATGTGGTAAAAGTACAAAAATGGGTAAAAGGCCATTAAACATACATGAAAATATTTTTAGAAAACAGGGACATGGATGATAACAAAAACCCTAGTAAATACTTACGAATAAAAAATCTCGGATAAAATACGAGATTGGAAAAGTTATCCCTTACCTTAGGTCTGATATTCTTCGTACGTATCTGAACCTCATGTATAATGATTTAAATAATGTCATTGACTTATTAAATAATCATATTCATTGTTATGATATCATATATGGTTCACTTATGACTTTATATTACTCGTTCTTTTGTAAGTTCCATGTTAAAGCAGCGTTTTGGGTAAAATCTTTTTATTTATCGAACATGTTTGGACTGGTTGTTCTTGAAATTATTACTTATATCCTGATTTAATTAATTCCAGAATGTAAAACATGATTTATATGTAATATATATTCAGCATATACATATATATGATAGATTGATAAATGGAAGGTAATACACCGTTCATGGAGACGGTAGGTCGTACGTTGGCATGAACGCTGTTTTCGTTTCCATATTGAATTGAATGGAATTAAGTATATGACATACATATATACATACATAAATCCAGTATCATTATTATGTCATATATTTAATGATTACTTATTATATATAATTTATAATCATTCATGAATGGTTAACATGGATAATGAATCTCATCGCGTTGTGGAGATGGTAGTCCGTACGTACGCATGAGCACTGATATCATTCCCATGATCGTGGAATTTTATTGAAGTGTATGTATAATATTTCAGAATAAATATCACTTTACAATAATCATATATAGTTATTTATTTACACCATTATACCCATCCATGTAAGGTGGTGGTCAAAAACAGATTACACTACGGTGTGGAGACGGTATTCCATACGTACGAACGCGCGGTGATTTCGTTTTCCATAGGATGGATAAAAGGTGAAATAGGGTTGTTTCATATTTATAATAACATATCAGTATATAAGTAATACTTATGTTATTACTTTATAATGAGACAAATAAATAAGAATAAGTAGAAGAATAATGAAACTTGAGAGATTCGGAAGAAGAGATTACCTCTTCTTCGACGCACCTCTTTTAAGCCTTCTCTTAAGGAAGTAGAGTTGGTCTTTTGAGAAGACCGGAACCTCCAGAATGTTGCTATAGAAGTGGAGAAGAGAAATGGGAAGGGGTTGGATGATCTTCAAGGATCAAAAGGCTATTAGGAGAAGAGGGAAGGGGTGCCCTTTTTATAATGGATGAGAGGGGCACCTTTGGAAAAACTTAAAATATTATTTTATTATAAAGTAATATTCTGTTTTTAATAGCTCCAAATTGATTTATTTCGAAGCTAAGGTGGGGATGGGTCGAAATCCTTTCAACCAATAGGTTTTAGAGAAGTTTAGGTTACTATTTTAACCTTATCTTTAATAAGGGAAGTGGAGAAGAGAAATGGGAAGGGGTTGGTCGATCTTTAAGTCTCAAAAGGGTGTGAAGAGAAGAGGGAAGGGGTGCCCTTTTTATAAAGGATGAGAGGGGCACCTTTAGAAAAACTTAAAATATTATTTTATTATAAAGTAATATTAGGTTTTTAATAGCTCCAAATTGATTTATTTCGAATCTAAGGTAGGGAAGGGTCGAAATACTTTCAACCAATAGGGTTTAGACAAGTTTTGGTTACTATTTTAACCATATATTGTAGATTTAACTCTAAGTTAAATAATTTAACTTTTACTGTGTCTTCTTGTTTTCATACACTATATGGTTAATAAACGTACTATAAAAATCCAAAATAACCCCAAGTGGTTCATTATTAATATATATAACCATATCTAAGTCATTTGGCCAAACCTTATATTTTTAGGATTAAAATAAAATTAATAATATAATATTTGTTTTAAAAACTATTTTATATCAATTTTGACACTATTTGGTAATGGATTTTTTTGAAACTCATAAAAACATGATTATTTCAGATAAAGTTAATTAAATCAATAATAACATGTCATATTAACCTAGAAAAGTAGTGGAATTCATAAAAAGTCTAAAAATTACAATTATTTGGGTATTTATAACATCAATTATTTTAATATTTCATTATTTAGGTAATTACTGCATCACCATTGTGTCATAAATAACATAAATTATTTAATGTCTAAAAATTATAAATAAAATACCATTAGGTAGGAAACCTTTTTAGATTTCTAATGAATATTTATAGTCGAATTTATCTTATGTATAACCCTATATTAAAAATGATTTAGTTATTAAACTTTGATTTTAACAATTTTAACCCTTCTTTAAATAAATTAATAATAAATGTCCTAATCTAATCTAAGTGGACCTAAATGGTCATATAATATTCCTAAGGTTGTTTTTGGTCTAATTAAACTTATGAAATAGAATTAGTACATGTGTTAGGCTAATAATAATATCATTTTTACCCTTAATTACCCTATTTACTTTTTACCGTGGTAAACATAAGTAAAAAGTTACTATTCACCAAAAATTATTTTCATCTCATTGAACCACAATTTATTACTTGATATTAACCATGTCTCTCGGATTTTTGAAATTCCACTCACAGAAGCGGTAAAATTATGTTTATGTGAATTTCCAAATTCTCCTAGGAGGTGGGTAAAAGACGGTGAAAAGTTCAATAAAATTTTTATATATCGAAAATTATTATAAAATGACTCCAATGAATTACATTGAACTTATATAGGTATTATGTATCAATTTTGACCTAAAATAAATTTAAATAAAATAAATAATTATTTAAATAAAAATTCTGTTTTTAAATAGTAACTTAGTGTTTTCACTATTCATCAAAAATTGAATGTTTTCAGAAAAATACCAAAAATTTACCCTAGGGTAATTTCAATATTCCGAATCCAAAAATGAATTCCATTTTGAATGATAAAATTTATAGAATTTCAAAAAGTGTGTATTACTATTCATAACGGCAAGTTCATTATAATATTATAATAATATCTTGTTTAGTGAAACTCAGTATTGCGTACTACACACGCTATCGAGGAAGGTCTTGATTGCGTGTAATGAAAGCCATGTCAGGGTTGCGTGTAGTGAATGTTCTGTTTTGTGTTGTGTATTACACAATCAAAACATATTTCATTTATACATTAAAGAAAATCTATACTTAATGTTGTGTAGAATAATTTCCACAAAATCGAACTTGAATTTGTGTGTAACACAAGGCAAGAATATTGTTGCGTATACTGCAAGCTAATGCGGTGTTGTGTATATTACAAGTTAATCTTGGTGTTGTGTATAATAGAAGACATCAAAGAAAATAAAAATAATATATCTCATAAAATTTCGGGGTGTTACATTCTACCCCCCTTAAAATGAATTTCGTCCTCGAAATTCATCGGGGTTATAAATGGTTTACTACTTGAAAGTTTAATTCATAGAAACCTACATCATAAAAAGGAATACTAAAACATCATTTTAAAAAGGAAAGTTAAAAATGTAACGGTTACCCAGATTAACTCGTCACTAGGTTTCCACATAGGAGAACATAGGTGGAAATATGGATATGGAAGAAAAATCTAACCATCATGTTCTGATGGAGAGTGGTAGAGGACATGGCTATGAAAAAGCCAACAATCACAAAGCCATAAATTTGTGATGATCTAAGGTACCATCTGATTCATCAGATATAAGATCACTAAGACAACATTTTTTGGTTTTCAAGATCATTTCCCTAAAGTTGAATAATTTTTGAATTAAAAGAAATACTTACTTGATTTTGGTACAATATCAACGTTGCTCGTGCCTCGAACAATTTCCACTTAATCACTTAAAGAAATGAAGCAGATCATGCGGTAGAATGATAGTTCATTCCATCTGTCTCAAACATAGGTTTAGCAAGAGTTACATAAGTCCACCTATGGTGAGATTAATCAGATATGGTTTCAAAATGGACTTATACTTCATCTATCATCCTGCTTAATAAAATAAAACTAGTTTCTACTAACAAGGGACTTCTTGTAGGCCAGTAGTAGGCGATAAAGGCCTGTAGCACTTTGGTTGTGGGTTCAATTCCCGCAACCTTGTCCAACGTGACGGGTTGTCACCCATCCTACGAGTTTTCCTTTTTCTAAAACTATACTATTATAACATAACAAAGGTTCTAGCCTTAAACAATACTATCTGATATCTAACTTAATATATTACAATCTTTAGGTTTATTCAAATTACTTTTGTCCAATCTCATTGTATAAAGATAAGGATTACTTGAAATGTCATCTAGCAAGCATGTGAATACCATCATTTATCATACGATATATCTTGTTGGTCACATTCCATACATGTGAATACCTTAATCATGTATTCTCGTGAAACATGAATTACCATAGAACCTTGGTGAAAACATGAGTGCTGTCAAAAGTTAACTCTTTCCACATACAAAAATCCCAAAAATTATATATACTCAAACCATGATATCACTTAGTCCTTTTAACAATCATGAGCTCATGAATACTATCAAACACCTCATTATATCCTTATCACTTCATTATGCGCATATCATCTACTTTCCAAAAATATCTGAATAACCTTTCATGGTTACCGGTACCATTCAATATATATGTTCAAATAATCTAGGAAAAACAATAGTGTAACAATCCTTATATGTTTCATTATTCTATACTACCATTACCTATACAGCATTACTCTTGATAAAAATAAATCATTCCACTACCTTCATAAACTATTGACTGAGATTCAAAAAAAATTGCATCTCACATATCATTTGTAGTCTCTTCATCATCATCAACATAAATACTACCCATACAACCATGCTGATTCTCTTTATGAGATTTTTCCTTAGGGAATTGGTTTGCATAATGCCCATACATTCCACATTTAAAACATTTAATCGTTGTTGATGTCGTAGCAATACCATTATCCTTGTCCATGGTGTTAACTGAACCTTTTCCTTTGCACGTACTAGCTTTGTGTCCTTTTTTTCCACACCCAAAGCATCTTTTAGTTCCTTTGAAACATTCTACTTGATTCCTCTTCCCACATGAATTACATGAGGGAAATTGATCTTTCATTCCTCTATAATCATCATGAAACTCCATCTTTCTCTTATTAGATGAGTCAAGAAATATACCAAAGTTGAGATAATTGATCATATTATGAGATTTATGATTTGGCATATTAACGATGTTTGGACATCCAAATCCTGTTTCCTTTGGTTTCTCATGAAGAATGTAATTCCATTGTCCATCATATCCTCCATTATCGTGAATCTTCCTGTTTCCAGCCATTTTCTAAAATCCAAAAAGAATAGTATGAGAGGAAAAACTCGTACAATAAAAACAACATAATCAAGGGGGAGTACTTTCAATCTCTAACATCTTAAGTTTAATTCTATGATCGTTACTGTAATTCTAGGATTATAACCTATACGTATACTTAACCTTAGAGACATCCCTAGACATACCGTAGAAATATATCTAGGGATTTCACTAAATTTTTCACATCCTAGTTTCCAAAGGTTAACTAAACCTTCGCTCTGATACCAACTGTAGAGACCCAAAGCCTGGCGTACATGGACATTACATTACTTTTTCAGAATACTTAATACATGAATAAAACAGACGCCCAAAGACCGTATTAGTTTAGTGTCATTGGAAACTCAGAACGTAATCTTGTAATCATGGTGAATGATCTTCAACTTCTCCCATAAAGATCTTACCCTTTATGGTTTTCTTACCTAAAACCATTCTTTATATCCTGGGGAAAAAAGACATAAAAATGGTGAGCTCAAATTCTCAGTAAGGGTAAACAAATATAACATAAAACAATCCATAAACATTTGAATGGAAATCCATGAACATAAAATCTAAACATCAAAATCTTGAGAAAAGACAATAATCATGGAAGTACGTAAGGCATATATCATAAAGGAACATCAATCTTGATAAAATATCATGGTAATAAAACATGATATTGTGGAAACCATTAAGCACATGATATGATTTCCATAGTAGCCAAGGCATTTCTGCCAAGACCATCTTAGTGGACAAAGTCCCTTTCTGAATTGAGTTCACTCCTCATTTTAGTCCGGTAACACTTAACTGGATTAACTTACTATTTCAGCCATGTCTATCTCATGAGATATAAATCTTTACCCAATGAATTGGAGAGATATATAGGTCTCATCCATCTCATAATGAAATCAATCTTACTTGTACCACAAAATAAACATAAATCATTCATCATAACCCAAAGAATAAAATGGGTTTCATAAAGATCATTGAATCATCACATAATCCAATAAAAACAAATGGATATCATTTCATCATAATAAAAATTAAACCATGTAAATCATGGAGACATTATACTTGAAACATACACATATGAAATAATTTCATCTTATATGGAAAATGGTTTTGATAAAACACTTGAAATGAGTTCTTGAGGAAAATATTCTTTCTTCTTCAAAATCATTTTCTTTTTAAAAAATTCCATTCAATTTTAAAAGAAAAGATTTTGTTGAAAATAATTATAAAATCTTGTATAGGAATCTTTATTAAAATGAGGCGTTGTGAAACCGTAAAAATCCATTCACACCGTATAAGTTAAAAGTAACATTTTCCTTGTACTTTTGTCAGAAAAGTCAAAAAGTTCTTCGTATGGTAAAAAAATAAAGATTTCTTCCATAACATGTGGAAAAAGTAAGAAAATGGGTGAAATTCCATTAAACATACATGAAAACATTTTTAGAAAATAGGGACATGGATGATAACAAAAACCCCAGTAAATACTTACGAATAAACAATCTCAGATAAAAAAACGAGATTGGAAAAGTTATGTCTTACCTTAGGTCCGATATGATTCGTACGTATACGAACCTCATGTATCATGATATAAATAATGTCATTGACTTATTAAAAAATCATATTCATTGTTATGATATCATATATGGTTCACTTATGACTTTATATTACCCGTTCTTTTGTAAGTTCCATGTTAAAGCAGCGTTTTGGGTAAAATCGTTTTATTTATCGTACATGTTTGGACTGGTTGTTCTTGATATTATTACTTATATCCTGATTTAATTAATTCCTGAATTTAAAACATTATTTATATGTAATATATATTCAGCATATACATATATATGATAGATCGACAAATGGAAGGAAATACACCGTTCATGGAGACGGTAGGCCGTACGTACGTATGAACGTTGTTTTCGTTTCCATATTGAATTGAATGGAATTAAGTAGATGACATACATATATACATACATAAATCTAGTATCATTATTATGTCATATATTTCATGATTACTTATTATATATACTTTAAAATCAATCATGAATGGTTAACATGGAGAATGAATCTCATCGCATCGTGGAGACGGTAGTCCGTACGTATGCACAAGCGATGATATCATTCCCATGATCATGGAATTGTATTTAAGTGTATGTATAATATTTTAGAATCAATATCACTTTACAATAATCATATATAGTTATTTATTTACACCATTATACCCATCCATGTAAGGTGGTGGTCGAAAACGGATTACACCACGGCGTGGAGACAGTATTCCGTACGTACGCACGTGCAGTGATTTCGTTTTCCGTAGGATGGATAGAAGGTGAAATAGGGTTGTTTCATATTTATAATAACATATAATTATATAATTAATACTGATGTTATTACTCTATAATGAGACAACTAAAGAAGAAGAAGTAGAAGAAGAAAGAATCTTGAGAGAATCGGAAGAAGAGATTACCTCTTCTTCGACGCACCTCCTTTAAGCCTTCTCTTAAAGAAGTAGAGTTAGTCTTTTGATAAGACCAGAACCTCCATAATTTTTTTAGGGAAGTGTAGAAGAGAAATGGGTAGGGTTTGGCCAAGTTTCAAGGCTCAAAAGGAATTTAAGAGAAGAGGGAAGGGGTGCCCTTTTTATAATAGATGAGAGGGGCACCTTTGGAAAAACTTAAAATATTATTTAATTATAAAGTCATATTCGGTTTTTAATACCTCCAAATTGATTTATTCCTAAGATAAGGTGGGGATGGGTCAAAATAATTTCAACCAATAGGTTTTAGACATTTTTAGGTTACTATTTTAACCTTATCTTTTAGATTTAACTCTAAGTTAAATAATTAAACGTTTACCGTGTCTTCTTGTTTTCTTACACTATATGGTTAATAAACATACTATAAAAATCCAAAAGAACCCCAAGTGGTTCGTTATTAATATATATAACCTTATCTTAGTCATTTGGCCGAACCTTATATTTTTAGGATTAAAATAAAATTAATAATATAATATTTGTTTTAAAAACTCTTTTATGTTAATTTTGACACTATTTGGTAATGGATTTTTGTGAAACTCATAAAAGCATTATTAGTTCATAAAAAGTTCATTAATTCAATAATAACATGTCATATGAACCTATAAAATTATTTTAATTCATAAAAAGACTCAAATTAGATTTATTTGGGTATTAATAACATCAATTATTTTAATATTTCATTATTTAGGTAATTACTGCATCACTATTGTGTCATACATAACATAAATTATTTAATGTCTAAAAATTATAAATAAAATACCATTAGGTAAGAAATCTTTTTATATTTCTAATGAATATTTATATTCGAATTTATCTTATGTATAACCCTATATTAAAAATGATTTAGTTATTAAACATTGATTTTAACTCTTTTAACCCTTCTTTAAATAAATTAATAATAAATGTCCTAATCTATTCCAGGTGGACCTAAATGGTCATATTATATTCATAAGGTTGTTTTTGGTCGAATTAAACTTATCCAATAGAATTAACACATGTTTTAGGATAATAATAATATTTGTTTTACCCTTAATTACCCTATTTACGTTTTACCGTGGTAAACAAAAGTAAAAAAGTTACTATTCACCAAAAAATACTTTCATCTCATTTAACCAAATTTTAGTCCTTGATATTAACCGTGTCTCTAGGATTTTCAAAATTCCACTCACAGAAGTGGTAAAATTAAGTTTTATGTGGATTTCCAAATTCTCATAGTAGGTGGGTAAAAGACGGTGAAAAGATCAATAAAATTTTTATATATCGAAAATTATTATAAAATGACTCCAATGAATTACATTGAACTTATATAGTTATTATGTATCAATTTTGACTTAAAATTAATTTAAATAAAATAAATAATTTTTTAAATAAAAAGTCAGTTTTTAAATAGTAACTTAGTGTTTTCACTATTCATCAACAATTGAAAGTTTTTAGAAAAATACCAAAAATTCACCCTAGGCTAATTTCGATATTCCGAATCAAAAAAAGAAGTCCATTTTGAAAGATAAAATTTATAAAATTTCAATAAGTGGGTATTACTATTCATAACAGCTAGTTCATAATAATATAATAATAATATCTTGTTTAGTGAAACTCGGTATTGCGTACTACACATGCTATCGAGGAAGGTCTTGATTGTGTGTAATGCAAGACAATTCAGGGTTGCATGTAGTAAAAGCTCTGTTTGGTATTGCGTATTACATAATCAAAACATATTTCATTTATACATTAAACAAAATCTATACTTAATGTTGCGTAGAATAATTTCCACAAAACAAACTTGAATTTGTGTGTAACACAAGCCAAGAATATTGTTGCGTATACTGCAAGCTAATGAGGTGTTGCATATAGTACAAGCTAATATTGGTGTTGTGTATAATATAAGACATTAAAGAAATTAAAAATAACATATCTCATAAAATCTTGGGGTGTTACTTACAACCGCAATTGCGCTGCTGTGGCGGGAGAAACCAGAATGGCAAAGCCGTTCCGGAATTGAAGAGGCGCCAGCTGGCCGAGGCAGCGCCTCCCCCCCCCCCCCCCCCGTCCAGGCCGGGGCGGGCCACGCGGGCCGGGTTGCGCCCTACCGGGCCAGACCCGGACCCGGGTCGGGCCGACCTAGGGTAGGTGGCGCCGGGTCGAACCGGGCCCAGACCCCCCCCCCCCTTTCGGACCTTTTTCGGTTAATCGCCCATAACATCAGCTACAGACCTCTGATCGACACACCTTCAGTTGCGTAGGATTCCTTGGATCGAGAAAGTCATTTCGGTATATTACACTCACGGTTTCGCCAAAGTTTGGGTATGGATGGGTTGGTTTGAACCCGTAACCAAGTGGTCCCTTTGAGAGGAAACACTTATAACTTAAGGACCGGACGTCTGATTGACGTGTCGTCAACTAAATTGGTTTCCTTTTGATGAGACGGTTCTTTTAAAATACTCTACTTGACGTTTGGATGTAGTTGGAGTATGGTCGGGTTGGTTTTAGCTTAAAAACCAACCGGACCCCTAGAACGGAAAAGCCAACAACTCTCAGACCGGACGTCTGTTTGACGAACCGTCAGCGGCGCTGGTAATCTCTTTGAGAAACGGTCCCTTTGAGAATACCCCTTGGGAGTTCGGGGTATAGTTGAGATATGGTTGGGTTGGTTCGTACATGAACCAACTGGGCCCCCAGGACAAAAAGGCTAATAACTAACAGACCGGGTGTCTGATTGACGCGTCGTCTCTTCCGTTGAGACCCTTATGATGAGGCAGTCCTTTGTGATACTTCTACTTGAGACTTTGTGAAAAATTGAGTAGATACCAATAGCTCATGGAGCATATCCTCCCGGTGATGAGTGGACAGAGTGCAGAAACCTAGTAGCTGTAGACCTGACGACTGCTTGACTGATTCGACTCTGAGTGATCTGACTAGCCCACTGGACGGAGCGGCTAGTTTGGCGGCAGACCCATGGCGGACGGAGTTCCTGGTTTGGAATTAGACCCTTGGTACTCAATAGGAGGAGAAAATTTGACAACTATTAGGGGGAGTTCCCGGTTTGGCGGCAGACCCACAGCGGAGGAGCGCCCGGTTTGGCAGTAGACTCACAGTACTCGACAGGAGGAGTACCTCCGCAGTCTACGGTTATTGAGTAGTGCCTCGAAGTCGTGACAGGTCAACTGTACTCAACATAGGAGGAGTTATCCAACAGTGGTGGTTTCGATAATTAAAATCATGGTTTGAGCTGAGTCAATGACCTTTGTGTTTTCCTCATGATTTAGATGGGTAACTTGATAACTTTGGTATATGTATGGGAATATACCTATGTAAAGGTTATCTGTTGATTTCTTTCTTTGTGGTTTATATTTGTTGGATTTAGTGAGAACTTGAGAGTCTTGGGGTCCCTACAGAGTATCATTATACTCACCCCTGCACGGTTTATACCCACACCTTATTGTGTTGGATGCAGACGACGGACAGCGCTGACCGTGGAAGAGTGTACGGGGACTGGATGTTACCCGGAGTGGAAACATGGCGTGATGGCACATGGAGTGGACTGATAGATGTGGAGTGCTGAGGAGGACACCAGTACCTACCCTTCAGGTAGGAACCCGAAGGACAATCCAAGAGCTTCTTCACCATTCAGCTGTTTGTCTTTTCAGTTGTACTCTCTTTCAGTTGTAGTTGTACCTTTCTGTTGGGATTGTATTTCCGGCCCCTTTTTACTTTTATCACCCTTGTTATAATTCTTAGTGTTTTCTTCCACTTGTAATCTGCTTGTGTGTGTTTACATTTTACAAAGGCAGTGCCTTCCCAGTTTTTATGGAGTTACACCTTTGGTGTAAGTCACCAGCCCGTGGCCTTGGGAAGGCGGGTTTGGGGTAGTCACGATACAGGCCCCGGGGGATGGGTCGTGATAGATTAACCCTGATAAACATGATATATGTTGTATATGGTATTGATTGATGAATGGTGTGCAGAAAAATGAATTATTCTCTAAATACAAATGGGTGATTGACTGATTCAATAGGACCAAAATTAATTTATATGAATCATATTGTATGGGATAGTGACTAATGATTCAAAAACCCATGAGGTATGTGATATAGACCGGTGCTCGAAATAGCCCTGAGGTTCCATACTTGATTTTTGAGGCCCATGAGATAGGCATTATACTGGGGTTCCTCGTGTCCTTGATATCATAGATGAATTAATTGATTCATGAATGA